>OW387135.1:19673391-20873391 GCA_936440205.1 Lepidonotus clava
ATGAATCAAATGAATAAAGCCCCATATCCACTAGGCGATTTTACCGGCGATGAGCGATGGGCAACTGGGAGAATCGGCCGATTCTTATGATCACCTGTTAGTACAGTACATTCAAATGTGTACGTTTGATCTGGATCGGTGCTAGAATCGGCCGATTCTGTGAGAATAATCGGCCGATTCTAGTCGGCTGACTTATGAAAAATCGCCTAGTGGGTATGGGGCTTAAGACAAATAAGCTTGATTCATACTATAAATAAAGTTGTGGGCAGTTTTTCTTCTTCGTTAATAATATATCTGGCCGCAAGACTGATTTTTACAGAGGGTATCACATTTATAGTTTCGTTATAGGCTTGAACAAGATCATGTTCATTTTCTATAGTTTCTTATCGTGAAGACGTGGCTGTGTATGTGTCATGCAGAATCGTTGATATTTTTTTTTTATAGTTTCTAGGTGTTTTGTATACTTCTACTTTGAAGAGTATCATGCAAATAAAGGAAATAGGGAGATTTAAAGAATTGAAGACCTCAGTATTTCTAGCCTCCAAAAATCTGTAAAACAGACAATTATCATAATATTACATTTGTAGATCTATCCCCTTGGTCAAAGCTACGGTCAAAGATGCCCATTTGATATACTATATCCAATTGAAAATATGCGCATACCTCTGTGTGTATATTATTATATACACAGGGACATAGGCTTATTTTCTAGAATTCATGCCCCCACCATCCCTCCCTTGATGCTCTATGTACTCGATGGTGTGCTCCTGTATATTTGCTAGGTACAGAACATTCTATAACATTCAACAATATTAGTTAAAATAATGATCTTGCTCATATCAATCCATTCACTTCCCTCCCCTCAGATCCCGGTGACTGTGTTCGACTCGGGTCGTCCAGAGAAGACGGCTACGTCCACGTTCACGGCCTCCATCTCACGTAACGAGAACCGGCCCACGTGGAACCGTACCGAGTGGACCGTGACCATCAACGACCGCTGGAACCTGGGTCAGGAGGTCATCAGCGTCTGGGCCAACGACCGCGACGGGGTACGACCTCTTGGCAATAACTAGGCTATTTATTAATGAAAACAAAAAAAGAAAAAGAAAAAAAATATTTCAAAAAACGACCTCATGTCAATAACTGCTCTCAAAATATTTATTGTATGCCAATATTACAGAAATACATGGTGTTTCTATTGGGTAAGTGGACAGTGTCTGAGATTAATAATGACATATGATAAACCTCATCGTTTTTCACTCAGATACTGTTCACTTGTCCAATGGGTAAGCCATCCATTTATGTGATATTGGCAATAAGATTACTGTTTTGAATGTGAATTATTCTGCAAAGTGTTTAGATATCTGCGACAATATATTTCTGTTTTAATATAGAGATTGAAAGCTCGTTCTTTGATTTTATCATGGATATAAAGAACCACTTTGATATTCTAGATCTATTATTTCACATAATTTCCATGCATATTTCTTTAAAGGTGCACGCTCTATTCCACTCTTGATCAATTCTCTTAACATCATTCATCAGTTCTCTTTTCATTTCAACACATACTTTATGAGGTCCCAGGTATAAGTCCGTTCTTTCCGAGGAGCATAGACGAACAATACAAATGGATTCTCAAGAGTAGACATTTTCCTGTTTGCTACAGTTATTGAACCACAACAAATTCAAGACTTAAAAATCTAAACATTTAAACATGGTGTTTAACCACTACTAGTCCCACCCGCTCGTTTGACGCAAAATACATTGAGTGTTCGATTACTTTCTTCAGGACACGCCGTACTATGAGATCCGTGGCAGTAGCCGCGCTCGGCAGTACTACTACATCGACCCCCAGTCTGGGCTCATCACCCTCAAGAAACTGCTCGTACCTGGAGAACACACTGAGGATGAGGTAACCAGCCAAACTAGAGAATGCTCATAAATGCAATATTATGAGTAATTTGCTCCTCAAAGATTGGAATAAGATATTATGTTATTACTGTTCATATTGGTTATTAAAGATTTGGTTGTTATACCTTAGATTTATATCATTTTTTGAGAAAAATGTATAGGCCAATAACTTAGACTAATATTGTTCTAAAAATGTATTCTATTGTAGTTGTTTCATCTGCCCATATTCCAATGAATTACAATATTTCCTACCGTCCTCTTCAAACAAAAAACAAAGAAAAAAGAATAATAATATTTCCTTAGAAAAAATCTCAACAAGATTAGATATTTCTTCCAAATTGTTGGACGTGGCAAAGTTATATCCTAGACAGACAAAAAAAAACTTTTTCCTAATATATTAATTTTTGTAATGATTTTGATTTGTAGTAATATGTCTGTGGTATTTCCTTATTCAGATTCAACTGCGTGTGCGTGACCAGCGAGTGCCCGAGAAGTCGACCGACTCTAAGGTGCGTGTTAGGATCGAACGCGACAAGAAGAAGCCGCGCTTCGAGACCCAGACGTACCGGGCTGAGATCGAGGAGAACGCTGCTGTCAACTCGGTACTCAATCTGAAACCCAAGCGCATGAGAGCCATTGACGAGGACATCAAGGTGAGGGGGATGCACTGTACCTAAGTAGAGAATTTGATATGATTTATGAAAATGATTTATACAGAGATGCCATTTTTCCTTCTTTTGTAGGATTTCCTACTTTTTGGTGGTTTTGAATTCCACAAGCTAATTTTCCTGTATCTCTTTAATGTCTGTTTTAGGGCATTTTTTTATGTTAGTTTCAAACTATTCAAATACACGTTCAACATCAGATCTCTATTCCTAAAGGATATTTCCTGATTCCTACTTTTCCTACATTTTAATCTGTTGGGAGTCACCGAGTGGCATCTCTGTTTATATCTAGTTAATATTCAGTATGGTTTGATATCGAATTTAATATACTTTAAAAATACTATTCAAAATCCTATTTTATATCGTTTTATATAGTAATCTTTTAATAAGGTATTTTTGTGTGTATTTTCTGACAACATGAGATGCCTCTGTTAGAAGTAATTTAGGACACTCACATAAATAGGGTGGTCATTAAAGTTAAACACTTCTTTGGTCCAGGAATCTTACATTTTGAAGCAATTAATGTTTTGCCATTTTATTCTTGATTTGTAATAAAAGAAAAAACAACTGGATAGTGTTGCAATACATAGGAGAATAGTTTCTAAATATATAGGGCTCCAAGTGAGGGAAACTTGGACAGATGGAATATAATATACCATCCGCCAATGAACACATTTAGATAGCGTTTCTACTGAAGATAATGCACTAAAGAGTGGATCTTTATTTTCTATGTGTACAGGGCCGCATCGCCTACGACTTGGTTGGCGACTACCCGGCCCAGGACTTCTTCAGGATCAACAAGGAGAACGCTGAGATCCGGGTCAGGAAGGACCTCAAGACGGACAGCCTCCGCTCAGCCACCTACGTGGTAAGCCATTGAGTAGACCAAAATAATTGTTAATACTAGTGTACCCACTAAACAAGGAAAACCAGGAAAATGGCACAAAGGAAAATTCCCTGTTAGGGAAAACAGGGAATGAAACTTTTTCGAAACAGATGGAATTTAGTTTTTGTGGTTTCTGGATTTCCTGCTTCTCAAAATGTCATCTGATTACTTGTTGCAGATTTTCCAAAAAAGTGACTGCACTCGAATACTTTTAGATTTGGACAAATTGTCAGAAGTGACCCTGGGAAACACTGCTGTGAAATAGGGAAACCTCAGAGAAATTTTTTCACATGAAATTTTTAAAGACATTTCCGAGGAACACTCTAAAATGCACACTTGGCGATATGTTAAAGGAGCAGAGTTGCTGTTGGTAAACTTTGTTAGATAATCTTTAACTTAAAAAATAATAACATATTGTTATTACAACTCCCTTAAAGCTGAAGGTGACCGCAGTGGACAAAGAGGATAATTTAACACAATTTTTTCCCACCCACTCTATATAAAACCATTTCATTTGAAAAAGAAATTCTAGGAAATAACCAACATTAACTCAAATGTTTTTCCTTCCCAACACACCACCCTTCCAGCTGAAGGTGATTGCCGTGGACACCACCTACCCGGACAACGCCGTCACCGGCACAGTCTCCATCAAGGTGGGCCGAAACCCGTCTCCTCCAGTGTTCACCCAGGAGAACTACGAGGTCACCGTCGACGAGAAGCTCCCACTGGGCGCCAGTGTGGCCAAGATGAGCGCTACTGACGCGGATAAAGACCAGGTGGAGTACGAACTGAAGGCCAACGGAGAATCGGCCGAGTACTTCTATCTGAATCCTGACACTGGAGTTATTACCACCAAGAAGTTCCTGACTCAGTCCAAGACCAAGGAGTTCTCGGTGAGTTTTTTTATTCATTAATTTTATTTGAATTCACTTCTTATAAACATATGATGTTTCTGTAGAGTTTCAAATGAGTTTGGGAGTTGGTGTTTATTATTTGTGTTAAGGTCTTCAATTTTTTTTCAGAGGCCCACACATCAGACAACTAGCCTTCATTGACCCCACTGAAAGCCTTTGTTAAAAAAAAAGTCAATACTGTTGATTATTTGGTGTTAGTTTTGGAAGGCCTACTATAGTGGGTACGGCATGGCAGGATATTTTTGCACAAGGTGAAAAATGTTGATAAGATGAAAAATGGAGAAGGAATTTCTGGAAATGGTTCTCAATGCCACCTCTTCATATGTGTTTCCTATTGTGATTTTATAAGTTGTCAATAATGCACGAACAAGTAGAAAATAACATCACATATTCCTGGATGGGGTTCTTACAAGTAATATCATACTTAAGAAAAATCCTTTTACTAAGAGTTTCTGAAATACCCTCCAAGTTATAAAATATCACGAGTCCAAAATGATGAGCTTACATGCAGCATACACCACCAACAAAAATAAGTAACAAAACTCGAAATTATTTCTCTCTAGTTCTCCGTGGAGGCATCCGACACTGGCATCCCCAAGAAGACAGTCACCAAACCGGTCAAGGTTAAAATCACCAGAGACGAGTATGCCCCAGAGTTTGTTGGCGCCCCCTACACGGCTCCTTCCTTACCGGAGAACAAACGTGTCGGTGAACAGGTCTGTAGTACTTTAAAGTTTTGGTGTAGTACTTTCTAATTGTGGATGATGTTTAGGGGAGTAATGAAGATGAAGTCAGGAGTAGTATTTAGATGATGTATTTCTTCAGTCACAGGTTAGAGCATGGCCTCAGGCCAAAGCTCATGAAAAACTCACATGTACATAGCTCTGTGTCTCCAGCCCCACTGCCTAGAGTGGAGCATTCAAAGTTCCCTCTGCAGAGCCTCCAGGGCTCTGATTGGTTGGTTAGACTCCAGGTGGAAGGTGGCTCCACCTGGACCCTGTGAGGGTAGTTAGACACTACTTTAAGGGTACAGTTTTAGTAATTGTTAATTTTGAATATATTGCGTATAATTTTATACTAGTTCTCACATAAATATATTTAGAATAATATGGTTTATAATATTAAAATGTCCTACCGATTTTATGGTGTGACAGGTCTACCAGCTCAAGAGTCGTGACCGCGACCAGAAGGGCCAGCTCCGGTACGCGCTCATCGGCGACCCGCCGTCACCCAACTTCTTCACCGTCAACACCAACTCAGGTGTTATTACTATAAGACAGGATTTGAGGAGAGACTACTCGCCCTATTACATTGTGAGTATGGTGCTTTGGGATGGTTATTTTGTAGGAAAAGTGAAAGAACTTTCATTTGGATTTACTCTCAAATATTTGGTATGTTATTAATGGAATTTCTATAAGTAAGGAATTATTGATGAATAAATAGGAGTATTAACTTTCCACCAAAATTTAAAAAAAAGAAAAACTTGTAATAGGTTGCAACATTCGGCTTTACCAAGCTATTAAGAATAAAGACGATGATTCTTTTGAAAATTGTGCAATTTGAAAGATCTAATTTCCTTATAGCGACATAGAAACTATACCCGAAATAGCTGGGTATGAGAAAAACTTAAAAAACTTTACTAAAAATAACTTCCATGCGTGAACAAGTATTAAACTATTTGTTTATCCCTTCGCCTAAGGTAAAGAAGGGAAAATATTCTTTAAAAATCTTATCTGCAAAAACACAACAATAACGTTTTTTTGTTATTGATTTCTTTCTCCAGCTGCGTGTGACGGTCCACGACTCTGGTAACCCGGAGAAGACGGCCACCACCACAGTACGCGTACCCATGACCCGGAACGTTAACACGCCCAAGTTTGCCAAGAACAGTTACGGCGCCACGTTTAACGAGAACATTCCGGTCGGCTCCAGCATCCTGCAGGTGGCCGCCACCGACGCCGATGGGGTATGTGATTCTAAAAATATATTTTGAGTTCTTTTTATTGTGGTAGACAATTTTGTATTGCTAGTATACTCCATTCTATATCACATTCGTAGAAACTCTTGAGAAAATTATGGTTGATTCCTAGCACCTGAAGATGCGATGAACTGGTCACATGATCCCTTGAAATTTACATTTATAGACTGAGAGTGATCGCATTCTAACTCGACGGTTCAGTTTGAGTCCATATCTTACCAAATACGAGGGACTGCACGCATACCCAATAAAATTATTATTCGAGACTGGATCCTAGACACTATTGGTTAATTTTTATTTTGTACCTCATATCTCTAGAATCGTTGATAACAGTCCGAATAAAACATAGTCTAAGTATAAGTTAAACTGAGGCAAAGGAACTGTGAGTTGGTTTCTTTCTATTTGCTTTCTAGTGCATATATTTGTCTAGTTGTACACAACAAAACATCATATATGAAAATATGAATATGAATATAAATATCTAATATATAGAAAATATACATGAACACATTTTGAATAATGCAAAATATAGCAAAATAACAAAACACGTTTTGAATTATGAAGAATATAACAAAATAACAAATCAATATGCTAAATCATGAAAAACTAACCCGTTCTCTTTGCCTTCCTCAGGACCAGATCACTTACGAGATTCCCGGCGACCCCAACGAGCAGAAGGGTATCCAGTACTTCTTCGTCACCCCCGACACGGGCGTGCTGCACCTCAAGGAGTCGCTCATGAACGACTCGAGCAGGACGACTCAGTACAACGTGAGTAACTCACCGATAAGACAAAACAAAATTTTAAAAAACTTTTGATATAATCATCGAGTAACTCAGTGATGAAGCTACAAAAAACAAATATTGAAATGTTTTTATAACAATCTTCAGGAAAGAAACATGACAATTTTTTCATATCTTCCGTCAAAAATTTAAAAAAAATTGTGATAAAAATTCAACTGAATAGTGCACCGGATACCTCCTGCTTTGAATAAACTGATAAAGGAAGAATAATCTAAAGGAAATTTCCCATCTTTCTCACGTAGAATAGCCATTCTATACTGCGAGTACTTTATGGTGTTGTGATGTAAAATGATGGCAGCCCATACTTTGCTTTTAGAGAATAGCTCTCAAAAATGTCAATATTAACAGTATTCTGTAGATTGCTCGCTTTTAATATAATTTGATCAAAAACGTGGCTAGGATGTGTCTTCTCTGATGCTAAAAAAAACACACAAAAAAACACGCTTTTAATATAATAGATTGCTTCTTAAACACACAGACATAAAGAAAACATAAATACATTATTCCCTCATGAATGTAATTAATGGACATTACTTCATTGCATTTCACCCCAGTTCGTGATCCGTGCCCGCGACAACCGCGACCCGGAGAGGAGCGCCAACGCCCCGGTGCAGGTGAAGATCAACCGTAACAACCGTAACCCCGACTTCCAGGGCCAGCCGTACCGGGCCATCGTAACGGAGAACACAGGCCCTGGTGGGTCGGTCCTCACCGTGGTCGCCAGGGACAGGGATATTCAGGTTGGTTGAATAATTTTCTGGAATTGAAAAAAGATTAACTGTTTTTTCGAGTTTTACCTTGGGCCAGGTCTGTTCAGATAACGAACTGGTTATATTTCATAGTTAGCTACGAAAAATATTTCAAAACAAAATTAATGTATTGATCCATATTATCATTTAAATGTATATATATATGTATTGAGCCCGCTGTGAAATCTACTATGTATCATGAACTTGTTTGATGGTAATTCCTATGTCTCTCATCTTCTTCATAATTTTGTAAATCATTCCCCATACATATAAGAAAAGATTATAGATACTGTTATCACCAGCTGGGCTGACCGGAAGACCGGATCCAATGTAGGAACCGATAAATCGGCCCAGGGTAAAATTTCGAAAAAAAAAAAAAGATTTACCCATTGTTTTTATAAGATTGGGTATTCTTAAAAGGAGGAAGGATCCCATAGGTGAGGGTTTGTAATGGAATGATTTGTACTGGAAGAATATAACCCAAAGTCAACCAAAATAAGAAAATGACTTGCATTCTATGAATTTTCCAAGTATTTCTTCTAATTGACTTTAAGCCTATCGAGGTTTAGGGCCGAGCTCTAATGTATGAGGGAATGAGAAGAAAATCTCATGATAAAGAATATTCAGGATCTGTAGTTTCTCTATGGTTAGAGAATCTGTGTATTTCAGCCTGGTGTTAAATTGCACTGATTAGTTACGGACATTAGTTACCGCTGGGGGGTCACTTGATTCCTGTCACTTGGATGTCACTTGTCACATCTCGCAACATGTAAGCCCCCACCAGAAGCATGCTGGATAACGATCCTTATGAAACCCCCTTTCAATTTACTATTAACACAAAATTGATCATTATTGCCCACCACTGCCAGTTTGCTGTCATGATTCCCTTAGTATGTACACCTGCATTAGCAGTTTTTTGTGTTTTTTTTGAAATGCCACTCTCACACGTCCCATTTCTATAATTCACGGTTGGATCTTTTTCTATAGGACAAACGGTCTGTTGTAAGTATTGCACGAGGAAACCAAATAAGATCAGATAAGAGGTACCCAAAGTGATTTCACTTCTGCTGAATGGTTTCACGACGCTTACGAAAAACAAGTGTTTATAGGGTCATGTGGTAAGAAAGAGTTACGAGTGAGAGAACAACGGAGGGGAATTTTCAAATCTCATTTTTACAAAGAATCTGGAATGCATTTTCTCTTTATATTCTGTTTTCTAACTTTAAAGAATTTAAATTTTATATTTATCGTATTTTCTTATATATATAATAGCATGACGTCTACAACTTTGGACACTGATTCCTATATTACATATTATTTTAAATTTCATGGTAGAGAATTAGATCTTTTTCTTATATTATTTTGAACAGGATTTTACGAAAAATGTTGAACGTAAGAGTTTTCATAGTATTTTGTTTGGACGTAGACTAAGAGACGGTGTACTTATATAAGAAATTATAAGAGGTTAAGAGGATCTAAGTTTCATCTATACTTCAATCCCCTTTGTGCACTGAGAATGTCTGCCTGTTTACCATTAAGATTTTCAAGCACGCATGTCAGCACTTATTGACGACCAAATAGAATATTTATAAGTAAGGTTAAGTTTAAAAGTGTGTTTCTAATAGGGACATTTCTGACATTAGTGTGTTTAAAAAGGTTTCCCTGCACATCAGGGTTAATCAAAATTTCTCAAGGAGCGTCAGGGTTTTCATTAAAACTCACTTACATCCCTGCTCACATATAATACCGATGAAAATATGTTCTCATTTCTGATTAATTCCCTTTATGATTTACATTTTATTATTACAAAGATGATACCCAAGCTTTAGTCGAAGGCAAAACTGACTTCAGTTTGAGTGGATATCAGATCAAATAAAACATTTGAAACAAAAATGAATATATTTCACAATTTCCCTCATACACTCAACAGGGCCAGATCCGCTACGGTATCATCGGCGACTTCCCTGCCCCCTACTTCTTCAACATCTCAGAGACGAAGGGCCTTATCAGCGTATCTAACGACCTTCGGGCGGACAAGGGCTTCAGCTACAAGGTCCGCGTGTTTGCCTACGATGACACTTACCCAGAGGGTACGTCTACGGCTACGGTGGACGTAACGGTTCAACGTAACCTGAACCGACCAAAGTGGACGCACGAGACCCCTATCCGCCTGACTATTAAGGAGACTGTTCCGCTGGGCTACGTGGTGACGGATAAACCCAACGCCACCGACCCAGATGGGGTGAGTTGTTGTTTTGATTGATTAATTGATTGATTGGTTGGTTGATTGATTGATTGATTGATTGATTTTTGATTGTTTGATTGATTAGTCAATTTTCATTTATTTATAGTTTTATAAAAAAAAATTTATCTATCTTAATATTTCGCTTTTCGAATATCATCTTCAGGATCGCCCCTGGTCTGCTAGATTGTAGATACAATAAACAGGGTACAAACGTCGAAAATAAGATTCAAGTTTGTGCGTTGAAGTTTTCAACCAATCAAAATTATAAGTTGAGTTGTGAGAGATTCCCCGTGAGCCTTGGGAAACGTCCTGTTTTCATATACTACTTCCATCTAGATTCCCTATTATATATACTACTTACGATGATCGATGAAACGTTACCTTCCTTATTGTAATTTCAATACATATTCCAAATATTATACATTGAACGTTTAATCCGTTTAAGCCCAATGCATGCATTGTATTTAAAAAACATTAACAGATCTCCCTGATGCCCCACCTAAAAGAAAAGGATCATCTGAAGTTTTATAAAAGTTATTCTTAAAAAAGTTTACTTGCACTTGGCTGAGTATCAATGCAATTTAAGGCAGTATTTTAGTAATTTTATGTATTATTTCTATTATTCCAGGACAAGATCCTGTACCGTGCCACAGGTCGTGAGGAGGCCCTCCGCTTCTTCCACGTCGACCCCGACAACGGCGTCGTCAGCATCAAGAAGCTGCTCTACCCCGGCTCCACCACCGCCTTCGAGGTAAACCACGTATAACGATGTAGAATAACTAGAATACAAGTATTTGGTTTGCATTTGTTCGGGCAACTAAAGAAAAAAGTACGGAATAAGAGGGCGAAAATGGGCATGGGTGCTTGAATTACTTTTAATGGAACACTTTGTATTATTGAAATCATTATCGGAAAAAATTCCCCAAGTTTATTATTTTTTCTTTATTGTTAGTTCAAAAGGAGGAACGTTTTAGTATGATAAATAAATCTTTTTCGTCTATATAAATTTATATGTACACCGCTACAATGATCTTGATAGTGACTGTACAAAAGCAACGCAATATGAAATACTTTCTCTTGACATAACATGAAAAAGCTCGAATCTATATCTGTATTACCATTGCACAAATCTTTGTAGAAATTCAGGTTTATCATAAAGTTGTTCATATTCGTTTAAAATGAGTATAATGAATATGGATATGACATATGATGTTTTATCAGCTGGTTATACTCTCTTTGAATTTTCTGCATTTAGCCAGGAAAAATATCCAATTTCACAGGGTGGAATTCTAAATGACACATCTACTTTTCAGGGCCTAACTGAGTACACAGTGAGTACTTTATTCAAGGCATAGATGTCACAACCCCTTTAATTAACATGGTCACGTGACGCCCCTCTATGACGTCACCAACCAGGACGCTGATGACGTCACCATCATGCTTAGAACTGTACCCTCTCCTCTCTTGTTTGTCTCTGTCTCTCTCCCAATATGGAACCTACTGTCACCTTTCCTTTTTTGTGGTCAGGAGAGACCCCTCTTGTGTTGGGTATTACTGTATTCTTGTGGCTAGGACTCTAGTTTGGTACGAACAGTGTGAAATGCACTGTTAACAGTGTGAAATACACTGTTAACAGTCTGAAATACAGCATGTAAACAGTCTTAAACATTGTAAATGAACTGGAGGGTACTGTAGGAAATTAGCGTTGTACTGAATGTCAAGGGGCATGATGTTCTATCCATAGATTCTATTAATTTTACATCCGCATGCAGTTCTGAAACTATAACTAGATCTATATGAAAAGTGTGTTACTATAAGAGTGGTAGCAATTAAGGCACTATATATATCACTTGAAATAGAACCGTAGATTCTTTTAGCCATAGTATCTTGAAAAGTAGTTGTTGAAATAACTCGATGTAAATCACACGTAGGAAGTTGTTCTTTAGAAAACTGAATCTATTCACAGAAGAATACAAACTGATATGCATGAATAGTGAACACCTTGAGTTAAAGTATATTGGTCATCTGGTCTGTCATACTATATCTAAAACAAAAACGATGTATACATATAAGACTAATATCCTCAGTTTTGAATTGTGAAAGAAGACATACATAATAATACAATCTTGCATGCATCTCTGGGATCTTCTTGGTTGTTTTAGAAAGGTTCCTCTTTACGTTTTGATGTTAAAGTGTAAGGACACAAACATTAAAAAAGAGTGGCATAAGGTTACAATAAACTTGAAGAGAGAGTAAAGCACGTTTAGCACTAAATATCTAAGAATAGTTTAGTGTTAAAATGACAACGGTATTTGATATAAATTTCCTTCACGTGTAAAGTTGTGATTTTGATTAACTAGAAATACCTTCTTTTATTTCATGGTGCTTGTGTAAATAATCTAACGTCATAAACATTGGTAAATGATGATACATAAATGAAATCATTCATAAATCGATTACAATATTTTTTAAGTATTTTAAAAGAATTGCATACGACCCAAAATGCTATCCCAAATTTCTACCTCATCCCTGAACATGTTAATCAAAAAAGCCTTAATTGTCGTGGTCAGTGTGCTCTTCTAACCTTAGCCCGTGAACTGCTAACTGTGCCAGCCATATCCCAAAAAGTGACGTCCTCTATTTAAGCTTATCATGTGCTAAAATAGCTGTATCTTTTTAAAAAGACCTACAATGGCCATGAGATAATCATTTCCTGATTTAGTACACATAATTATCATTAACAACACCTTTGGCAAACTAACCATACACGTTTTAAGTAAATTTAAAGTATCAGTAAAAATTTAGTTGATCTAAGTTAATCTAATATAAGTAATTATTACTTGATTTTCAAATAATGAATTATGTACATATTAGCTCGTTGTTCCTGGATATCCTATAATATCGGATAGATATAAAGATAGTTTGAATATGCATGCACTAAAACATGATAAAAAATGCAAATTTTAAAAAGAACTCATATAAATATTTTGATAAAATTATCTGTCATTTGATTAGATATGAGTTTGATTAGATATCTCTGCCATCACCTAATCGATGACTGACATCCTTTGCCATTCCTCTCAGTTTTATGAGTGGTTAGTCAACCACAGATAGTTATCATCAACTTATTCTCATTTTTCTCTATACGTATACCCCAATGTGACACCATTCATGTCCCCTCTTCTTACAAATAAGGTAACATCTTTTTCCAGCATTCCCACTTCATTCTTTGCATCTGTGTTTGTTTCATCCCTTTTTCACCTCTCAAGAGTCAATGTATTTATTGCATTAGAATGAATGCTGATTTTTTTTCCCTCTTATCTTACAACAGCTCGACATGGAGGCCACTGACCAAGGAAACCCGGAGAGAGTTGCCCAGATGACCGTGTATATCAAGGTAACAATATCTTTTTTTTTACCACGCAAAAGTGATACAGCAAATCCATATGGCCCACGCACGGACATCTAATGATCGATAGAAAAGTAGTGAATGTCGGACAAAATGATAATATCTGAATAAATATTACTGATTATTCTATGCAATCGCACCTGTACATGGCTTAATTGATACCCCATGAATATGTTTTCATACCCAGAGTAGAAAAAATGATAATGTTAATGACAATAAATTATATTGTCCACATTGTATTACATCATATACATTTCATATTACTGGAAGACCATGTGTAACTGCAATGCGAGAAGTACCTTAGTAAATTAAACACAAAAAAATCTGATATTAATTAACCTAGCTTATAGCCTCCCACATGAGTATAAATCATGCATACTTATCTTTCCGGTTCGCAGGTTTTGCGCTGTTAATAAGTAATAATAATACAATATATCTCAAATATACTAACTACTTAAAGCCCCATACCCACTAAACAACTTTTACAGAGTTTAACAGTTAGGCAACAGATCGGCGTTGAAATCGGCCAATTCTGTCCTTAGAATCGGCCGATTTCAGCACAGATTCAAATCAAACTCGCACATTTCAATATACCCTAACAGGAGCTTATCAGAATCGGCCGATTTCAACGCCGATCTGTTGCCCAACTCTGTAAAGGTTGCTTAGTGGGTATGTTGCTTAAGAGACACAGCCATACAATTAACTCATTTTCCCTATATTTCCCTACACTCAGGTTGAGCGCAGTACCCGTGCACCGCGCTTTGACGACACCCCGTACAACGTGCAGCGTATCTCGGAGACCAAGAGGGTGGGAGAGAACATCTTCCAGGTGCGTGCACACGACCCCGACCTGATGGAAAAGATCAAGTTTGAGATCGTGGGCGACTACCCAGCGCCCAGCTTCTTCTCTATCGGCCAGGACGACGGCCAGATCAAGATCAAGCAGGATCTCAAATCGGACAACCTGAAGTCGACCCTATATTCGGTAAGTTTTTACTGTTTTTTCTTGTTTTGTTTTTCATAAAAAGACGGGTTTCCTCTTATTTTCTATTTAATTTTTGTATTTAAATGTGGTTGCTATCAAAAGCACATCTCGCCACATCATGCACAGACTAAATTTTGTTTTATTTTTCTAATCTGTAAGGATGTGCATTATTCAGGTTAATAAGTGCAAAATACAACCCTATTTCTTACTAGGGCGGGGATTGTATTATTGAAAGAGGGGTTTAAGTCCCATGGTTTTAATATTATTACTTGGATTAGGGTTTTCATTTCATTGAAAACATTCTGCAAAACATTAATTTGGCAGACCTTTAGATAAGTCTAGTATTTCAAACTTTAGAAAACTACTATAAAGAAAGAGAGCGACCTTAAATCATCATAAAGATCTCGATGTTCTAATCGAAGTCAAGACTGAAGGACCAGCTGAGAATAACAAACTGCTCAAGAATTTAGAAAAAGAAATAACACAAACATTAACAGGTTACTGTGTTAGACGTGGCTAGAAGTACTTGTTAAAAAAAGAAGAAAAAAAAGAAGAAATAAACAATTAACAGGTTGGGCATCTCACTTACTTCAGTATAAGCTTGAAAAAGAATAATACACCAGTTTCACTTTTACTTCCCCGTAGATCCGCGTGGTGGCATATGACACGGCGTACGCAGACCAGGTCACCACGGCCACCGTGCCCGTGCAGGTGACGCGGAACGCCAACGCCCCCATCTTCTCGCGGCCCGAGTACAAAGTCACTTTGGCCGAGAACCACAGGCTGGGGTCCAGTGTGCTGAGTCTCACCGCTACGGACGACGATGATGTAAGCTTTTTTTTGATTATTTGAAAAAATGTTGTAAGAGGGTTTTATAGAATTCAACGTAATATTTTCTTCATTCATAACACTGAAGAAGCATATCATAATGCGAGAGATGTTAGTCAATAAAATTCGTTTGATAGTATTTCAATACATGTTATTAGTTAATCATTTTAAAGAAAATGTGTAAGATTTAATTATTTGATCTTGATTTTTTTCAAAAATTTATATTCATGTTGTATGATTTGAATATTGGATTTAGTATCTCAGATCACCATTTCCTCGGAAGAATAAGGATGTATAATAGGTTTCTTCTTTTATTTGAATGATCCACTATAACAGTTTGATCAAAATAAATCTTTCATTGAGCAAAAATAAAAACAAATCTCAAAGCTTCCCTCATAAAAAAGGAACATAGACAACATCTCCATGCTGACAGATTTTCCTTCATATTCTATTTAAATTTAATTGATGTTGATGTCTTGAATACGTTTTTACATTCTTTTACATGCTATTAATTGCAGGACAAGATCTCGTATGAGATCATCGGCAGTGAGAGTGCTAAGCAGGCCTTCTACGTGAACCCGGACACGGGACTCATCTCCCTGAAGAAGTCCCTGGCCGAGACCTCCGACAACACTTTCACGGTGAGATCAGTTTTAGAATATCTTTTTTCTCTCTCTTTTTTTAGCCACATAGCTACGTCTCATCTTCTTTTAGAGTAAATTTGCAGGTTAATAGATGTTGTCATCAACAATGTTGTGATGTTCAACCCAACCAATGTAGATCTATTCGAAGGATCTTTTATTTGTAAAAAGACTTGGTGATAATTTGCGTAATTTATAACAGTTGTAGAGCAATGACTTAATGATTTCGTCATGTCAAAAGTGTTGGGTATAAATGCTATGGGATTTTCGAAGTGCCAGTAATGTGTACATTTCATGAGCATAATTATATTCGCCAATCTTTGAATTTTTGAACGGCTTTATATTCCGTACAAGTTCCACAATTGAATTTTCTCAACACATAGCTCATTTAGAACCAAAATCTATGATATAAATATATATATTACATCGTCATACTCTGATAGTTGTACCTAAAATGTCTTAATAATATTAAATTGATATCAAATATTGCCAGGTTGTACAAATTCTTTGCGATTCCATTCGGTAAAAATCTACGCTAATGCGTAACACCTGCACTGAAAATCATTTATTGTTAAATGAGTGTGGTTTAATAGATAAAAATAGATAAATATAACTCTGAAATTCATATTCAATGCGTATGTTACAGCTGAACATGCAAGTGTGCGACGACAACGTGCCTCAGAAGTGTGACGTGGCCACGGCCTACGTGACGGTCCAACGGTCCCAGTCCTCGCCCACCTTCATCGACACGCCCTACCGAGTCTCCATCTCCGAGTTTAGGGCCGTCGACTCCTCCATCTTCAAGGTTAGAGCCCAGAAAAAAACGCTGGACTGATTTTGAGGCATAGGGCGTAGTAATCTAATAATGCCAGTATATAGTGAGCGCCCTACAAAGTTCTGAGGCCCATTTCTGTTATATATTAAGAAATGCAATTTTTCCTACTTTATATTTTAGGATTTCCTACTTCTTAGTGATTTTAGATTGCACAACCGGTTTTTCCTTAACGGATTTAATGTACATTTTAGATTATTGTTGTCATAATGTTAAGCTACTTAAATGAAAATTCGATGTCAGGACTCTTTCTTTTTAAAGTAATTTTTCTCCTAGTTTTGCTTCTAAAAAAAGTACGAAAAGTGTTATCCTCTAGATTAGGAAAAGTGTCCCCTACTTTGTGACCAGTTGGAAGTGGCATCTTTTGTTTATACTTTCAATATCCTCCTATATCTTTAACATTATAAATAACCCTATCCCATTCCCCCTCTCGCCCACAGATCAAGGCGGAGGACCAGGACCTGGCCGGCACCATCGTGTACGGGTCTGACGGCATCGTGCCCGCCCCCACCTACTTCAGACTCGACCCGGCCACCGGCGAGATCAAGGTACAGCGGGACCTGCGACAGGACCGCCGCACCATCTACACGGTGAGTGGGGAGCAATTTTTTTTTTTATTATTGAATCCAACTTCACATACAAAATAGGTTTGTTTTATGTTCTTCCAGCTGGCAGAATTGATGAAAATCTAGTAATCAATTATGCGTGTTTTTTTCTCGGAAATTTCTAAATTATTCTTGGTAATATTCTATTATTCTTTTATGTATGGTGTTAGTCATTTCGGTGCTGCTCTATCCATGTCATTCTATGATGGTTTGAGTTTTTCAAACATTAAACTGACCATATGTAAAAAAAAAAAGGGATATATCAATGGAAAACAGTATATTATTGATACAAACATTTATCAGTACTAGTATGTTTTTGAAATAGTAATGTGATACCTTTCTTCACGGCCGCGGTTAAGCAACAAAGTAAAAATAATCCTGTATAATAATAATATATACGCTAGTTGAAGTATCAAGGTGAACACATTTTTCGATTTAAACGGCATTGCAAGTTTTATAATCCAACCGTGTTCTTTGGGGCGGGTAATTCTTACAATAACTATGAATATACGATGACAACGTGGCTAGTCTCTCTGACTGATAAAAAAAAATATAAAAATTTTTTTTTTTTTTTTTTTAAATGAATTTACATAATTTATGATTGAGAAACTTTACTCATATTTATTCCCCTTCTCTTTTTAAAGCTTCGCGTGACGGCGGTGGACAACGCGGACGCCCAGCGCGTGACGACGGCCGAGGTGACCATCGTGGTGCAGCGTAACGCCAACGCCCCGCGCTTCACCCGCGACCAGTACCGGGCCACGGTGACGGAGAAACAGACGCTGGGCGAGCCCGTCATCAGGGTCAACGCCACCGACGACGACGGGGTACGTCAATGCCTTCTGTCATAAAATTTATTTGTTTTTAATAAATTTCAATTAATTAATTAATTTTTTTTTTTTTTTTTTTTGGTCAAAAAATCAAAAAAAAAATTCCTATTTTTGTTTCTCACAATTTATCGTTCAATACTGTGACCGCCTTCTGTCACCAGTCATTTGTTTCTTTATATATGTGTCAATTTATTTAAATTTTCTTTTGTTTCTATTAGATTTAACTTTTTTCCTTTTCCTTTTCTTTTTTCCCTTTTTCCCGTTTTCTTTTCTTGATTTTTTCACCTCGATTTATCCGTTTATTCTATCCATTTTACTTTTTTTTATAATTTGTCGTTCATTCAATATAACATTATTGTGACTCATTTCTTTCTGACTCATCTGTCTAGCTGTAAACAAGTTACTTCTTCGTGTAATAATGTTGTATGTTCTATTTACCATGAGAGTCCTATTGTACTGCACATTTTTTTTCCATAAATCTCTTTTTTTTAGGTTCTTGGTGTGGTATCTGATCCATTACCTCATTTGAGTTTTTCAGAAGTAAACTTAAATGTATTCTTGCGAAATTGATAATGGGAGATGATAATGTTATCAATATCGTTTTCTCTATAAATTATACACAATAATCAGATAAGATATTTCACCTTTTGTCATACTGAATGACTCAAAATTTGATACTTTTTACAATCTTTCCCTTTAACCTTTATTAACTCTGTTAATCAGGACACGGTCAAGTACAGCCTGCTGGGCGACGAGAAGGGCAGGGAGTTCTTCTACATCAACCCGACCAGTGGCGACATCTCTCTGAAGAAACCGATGTCGGAAGGCACCGCCGCTACCTACACGGTGAGCACCATAATTATACGCACCACTAGTAGTCTAATTATGAACGTATCTATTTTCATCTACCGTAAAACCCCTAATTTAAGTCGCGGCTGAAATAAGGGTTCATCTCATAGATCTGAGCCAGTGAAACCTCCACTTTAAGGGTGCAGCTTAAATTAGGGTTTTACACAACCTTTAATACTATGTGACTTCAGACAAAATATTCTGAAAAACTGCACACACAAAATAACAAATTTTGGGTGCGGCTTAAATTAGGGGGTTTACGGTAGTATATATTTGCGTGCGGGAAATTTCCGTAAAAAACATGTACACCATGAGAACAATCTGCATCATTATCAGAAATACGATTTTTAATTTTGGCACTCTGAAAAAAAAGCGATTTAGTGTTTCTTCTGTATTCCACGAAAATTAATGCACGCAAAAATAACTACGTTAATATTTTCTAGCCCTGTCATCACGTATTGCCATTCAAGCCTATAATTTGTCGTCATTCACGAACGTTAATTGATTTAATTGACAAATTATTCATTTGTATTCTTGAATGTTGCCAATTCATTTAATGAAGATATTCACACAAAGTAATGATTCCAGATAATGATATGCCTGGAATTTGTCTAGACGTTGATGTATTGCTTCATAAAAACAATGATGAATTATGTCTTTGAAAGCACTTCTATTGCAAACATGACACAAATACTTTCCATGATGTGATTGATAAAAACAACTAAAAACCACACCATATGCCTACATGCTCCCCCCTCCCCCATTCCCATACATAAGTCTGCACATAAACACGAGAAAATATTAGAAATCAAAGGAACTGCTCCAACTGAAACCATAATTTCAGCCCAATAAAATTAACTTATCATACAAAACAACACAGCATTCCCACCACTTTCAATGAGAAAATCACACATGCCATAATCCTTTATATACAAAACCAACGACCACCCTCGACAACTTTTTCTAAGCAAATTATACTTTTTAATTGGAACGCACCAGGCTTTGGACGGTTAGAATATCAGCTTCAAAGCTGGTCTCCTCCAGGCTATACCTCTAGGGCATAGACCTACCAAACCTACCGCCTCCCCCCTGGAGGCTACCATAGCTAACCCTGGAGGCTATAGCTACTACCACTGAGGCTTATCGCCATCCCTAGGCCTGTTCTGCCTGATTGGTATCAGTCAGCGTCCCTGTGACCCCTGCTGACCCCTGGGGGCAGTGGGCCGTGACGGAGGTGTGGGGGGTACTGGAGGCGGGCCTGACTCACCTGGGGCAGGTATAATGACTCACCTGGACGCCGTGACTCGTGTGTGTAGGGGGTGTTGGTGGTGGGGGTGCTGGGTTGGTAGGGGGGTGGGGATGCCTAAGGTTAGAATAGGCTCGGTTTTGGAGTAAGAGTGGGTATGGTTTGGGGTAGGTTGTAGGTGCGGTATGGGATACAGATATGGTATTGTCTTGGAGGAAATTATCTTTTAGGGCTGTTCCATCCTACATATATATATGATATATGCATATCTATAATTCTCTCACTGTTTGAAATGGTGTAGGCATATAGCTACTCCCTATATGATATATACTCTAAATTATTTCCATTTAATAATATTATACACTTATGTTAGTAGCGCGAATTCTAGTAAATACCTAGCATTTAAAAAAGTGTCTTATGTCTATGCACTATTTTAAATTCAATTATTTTGCAAATTGATTTCAATTGCCATAGATGATAGTAGGGGACGATCTGGAAATACATTAATAAAGAGTCCAGGGCAAAGCGGAGAAAGTGGGGAAAAAAAACTCAACTAAATTACAAACAATTTAAACTGCACAGAATTCCTCTAGGATGAAGACCAATAGGCCTCATAACCACTAATCATCTCATGCATTACTTAGACGTCAAACTAACTCGGTGACCTCTTTACGGCGCATGCGCTGCAGGAGCGTCATGGTTGGCTGCACACTCCAACATTAAGGATAGACAACAGTAGGCAGGGCATTATTTGCACATTCTCCTCTTATTTTCTTAATTTACAAGATACACTGTTGTGTTATACATCAAATGAAAGGTAAGAATTTTCTCTATCTAATGATATAGGGAACATTATAGTGAGATGAATATTTCCAGCGTAATAATTTTAAAACCAATTTCTTGACTTTTATTTTTTGAACATGAATTACTTTTTTAATATTAAAGTTATACATTTCAAACTTTGTATGTCCCCTTATAAGGTTCCAATGCAGGGAAGCGTGTCTCAGATTTTTTATTTAGGTCCTAGATTTTATTTTATTACAAAAAACGGGAAACTTTTTGTAATTTTTTAAAACTTAATTTTCTAGATTTCATAAATCAAAAACTAGGACCTATATTAAAAAACTGAGACACGCTTCCCTCAAAATGGTTATCATGTACATGTGTTTGAAATTTCAGACTTATAGGTCAAATATTAACTGAGATATCCTTGTTCAAAAAAATGTAGTAAAAATGGGATTTTTCAACTTTTCTGGACTGGTACACAGGTGGTCATCAGGCTATACATTTATGATTTATATCAACAGATAGGGTGAATTATTGGCTCTTTGATGATATATGATATGAATATAAGATATTAGGAATGCAGAAATAGTAATAAGATCACTGCGACCATAGCAAAACACCCCTTATCACCTGTTGTCTATCCTTAAGGGAGTTTAGGGGCGGTCACAGACTGTAATTCCGTCCCATTCCGCTAGATGCTTAAACTATTATGCAAGATGTATGCCGGTCAAGGAGGGACTATTATTAGAGGTGGTCACAGCTGAGGGGAGCCGAGCGTGGAGGGGTCTCTTTAGTCTGAGTGGGAGTGTGGGAGTGAGTAGGGGTTGGTTCACAGAGTCAGTGTGTGGTCATAATACTAGACCCACTGGCACGCCCCTTTAAGTTTATAAATACCAACAATTCCAGGGCCAAAACTGCACTTTTAAAGTGTATACATGGTCTTGCATCTGGATGTATTACTTAAAGTTGGAGTCTCAAAATCCAAGAATCACCGGGTCAGGACTTATTCAACACTGGAGGAATGAACGCAAGACCCCATGTGGAGTACTGGAGTAAAGTTGGACAAATTTGAGTTGAGGATTACAAGGCTAGACGTGCAGGGGCTAAGTATACGCGGCACATGGGGCTTGTCTATGTTTGCGTATTTGTTACCGTAATAGGGGTATTTGGGTAGGAGGGGGCGGGGTGTTTGGGTATTATTGTTGTTTGTTTTACCACGCTAAAGTTGGTTTAACCTGGTCAGTGGAAAACGCTTTCACATGGGGAGTAGTAGGAGGAATTCCACGTTTTAGAATCCATGCAATACGCATGCATGGTTATCTGAGTTTCTTTTGGCAGGGATTTTGCCATCACAACCTGGGATATATTAACAAATGCTGCCTAATTCAAGAACACAAGCAAGACAGTATACAGAAATACCTTACTCAACAGAGGATTTATGGAGACACCTATACAGGCTTGGCCTACGCGCTCCTCTATACTGCAAGCTTAAGTTCAGATTTACAACCGGCACCTGAACTTAAATTAGGGATTCCCCGCTTAAAGTTCTATTTAGAGATCTGCCTAAATTAACCGGCGCCTAAACTTATATTTGGGAAACCAGCGCCTAAATTTACGTTTATAGTGAGATGGCTACTGTGGAGCTGTAGTTTATGGTTTACAGTTGGTCAATCCAGGACAACCCCTGCTGAGTGCTCCAGTAGGCTCCTCCTGTCACCTATACCTGTCCCGGCCCGGAGAGAGTACTACCCAGGAGAGGGAAGAGGAGGTGTCAGGAGGAACACATGTTTGGTTCGCCTCACCAGGTGGAAGTTAGAGAGGCCTATTTTGAGTTGGATTTAGGCCTATTTTGAGTTGGATCTAGGTTCGCCTCACCAGGGGGAATTTAGATACATGTATATGCCTTTTGGGAGTTGGAAATAGGCATATTTGGAGTTGGATATAGGCCTACCTGGAGTTAGATTCAAGCCTTCTTTGAATTGGATATAAGCCTAATTGGAGTTGGATTTAGGCCTACCTGGAGTTTGATATAGGCCTACCTGGAGGTGAAACCCTACAAGACGGGCACTGACCCTCTCACTTGGACTATTTTGAGTCCTGATCTCAAAAGACTAGCCTGTGTAGTACTCCAAGAACTGAGAATTATTTCATGGATAATCTTTAGTCATTATCCTATAATTAGGCCTAACCCTGGAATACTTTTTTGTGAATTGCACTCTCTGTTCCCTCTTTCGTTAAACCTTCACATGGAGAACCCTTCTAACTAGGAGAGACTATGGAACGTACACAAGTAGTATAGAAGGATAATTGAAAAGCAGTGGGATGTAGTACCACTATCTCCAGGGTAGAACATTTTGGTTTCCTTCTATATTTAACTGGAACAATTTGAGTTGTTACGGTACGCCTGGGCGTACAGTTCTGTAATAACTGGGGTAAATTGCTTCTCATGAGGAACGCCGCTCTATTATTGTGACTCCCATTGGACCTTTGCCAACAGGGGCAAACTCCATGGCCTCTATGCCTTATCATAGTTGGAGAACATGAGACGTATGCAGAAGACATTGGGCGCTTCAACTTTTTAAATTTTCTCTGAATTGCGCAGAAGAACATCTATATTATCAACGCTGTGGTTTTGGCAGCTACACTTGGGAAAACAGTTTGGGAATTGAAGTCAGTAGCGTTGACTCACAAACACATGCTGTGCCACATGTATACAAAAAAAAGCTATCAAACATACGGACAATTAATGGAAAACTGCTGATTATCTAAAGTCACAACCACACGGACAAATCTTCAAACTTGAACACTAAAAACCCACCACTTTCCCATACAAACATTTCAATTTTCCCACATAACTAACAACCCTTCACCCCACCAACCCCAACCCCCATACCAAAAACCACCATGCCTCCCCCAATGGTCAACCCCAATCCCACACCACTGGTCATCACCATATCACTGACCCTCCTGACTCTGCTGCCCCTACAGCTGACCGTCCAGGCGAGTGACCAGGCCCTGCCGACTGACCGCACGTCCACTGTCCAGGTGGTGGTCACTGTACCCCGCGACACTCAGCCGCCGACCTTCGAGAGGCAGCTCTACAATGTGGAGATCCCCGAGGCCCAGCCTGTGGGGTCTACCATCGCTGAGATCAAGGCCAACGATGCCAACAAACAGGTGAGTGAAATTTGTTTATATTCTAACAGCAGTGGCGGATTTGGAGGGGATGGGGGGCAAAATATTGATTTTTTTAATGTAAAACTCCCTGACCCAGAGGGTCTGGTGGCAAATTTTACAATAGGGCGCCCCCCCCCCCCCCCCGCCCCCTTGAAAATCTCTGGATCCGTTCTTGAACTGGGTGGTTGAGAAAGTTGATTTAACAGACAGGCAGGTGAGTGAAATTACTTAGAACAGGGTGCCCACAGAGGTCTTAAAAAGTCATATTAAATCAATTTGAAGGCATTTAATGGGTCTTGAATTTGACAGGATTTTTCCCCCCAGGAGGTCTTGAAAAGGTTTTGAACTGAATCTTGTTTTCGAAGTAACAACCTACGCCAGCCCATGGGTCCGGTATATTCTCCTAACAATCATCAATGTGTTTTAAAGGGCTTACGTTGTTTTTAAAAGCGTTGTCTTTGTATCAGTGCCACAAACTTTAACCTATTTTGTAATAGTGTGGTTGTATTTATCAAAAAGTTCAGAAATGGTCATATTAACAGACCAAACATAATACCAAATAGAGGGTTGCAACGATATTGCTGTTATTCCCTTTAGTAAACAAATCTGATATATAACATGATCTGACTAGCCAATGACGGAGTCATATTTCCTTAACCTATAGGCCCATGAAGCACTGAATTAATAATCATGTCTGTGATTACATTATCAAAGTTTAATGGAATGTCATTACGACCTAGTCGCGGTTTAATGAGCAGGGGGTCTGGTCCAGGTTGCGTGACCAAAGTCGTAGTGGTTCGTTTTCACAAGCTGTCATTCCCTGCTGCACTTGGCGGGGATGGCTCTGCTAGGTTATGGCCTTCATATATGTAGGAAATAACACTCAAATCAGACTATAGGTAGAACAAAATAATCATAGTCTGGTAGAGTACAAATTTACAGTGTCATTTTTTATTATCTTTTGTTGAGCTTACTTGACTTATTCATAATTCATAATAATATGAATAATAATTCATAATTTCTTGCTGAAAGAACTAAGTTTCAGCTTATTTTCATAAGGTATTCGACCCTTTTTTGGCCTTTATTGGATTTCAGTCTGAAATATAGAAATAATCACATGTTGAGAAAGGACTCAAATATAAATTTTAAATCATAATTCAAGTATAGTTATAGTTAAGTATAGTCCATGTTTGGGCAGCATTACGTGAGCTTAGAAGCGCACGTGTAAGCCAATGTTTCACTTTGACAGTAGTGAAATGAGGGAGGAGTTAAGGTGTGACGTACCACCATATAATAATGTGTTCCGCTCTTAGCTAGCCAGAGTAGCTGCAAGCACTGTGTGAGTAAACATCCTGTGAAGGTTGGACCTTTAATCTGCAGTCTAGGTTCTGGAGAGAGGCATATAGAAATTGTGTTAGAGCGCAGAGCGTTGACTGAATGTGTTTGAGGGAACTCTAACCTTGGGACTGATCATGGTCAATCGAGTTCTTGTCACGGAACGACTAGACATTGGATAATAAACAACAAATCCTTTCACAACGAGTGTTCACGTCTTACATGATAAGGGAACTATAATTATGTATTGGACGACCGCAGTCGACGAGGAGGGAGACTGCGAATGGAGCTAGCTATTATCTATACAACGAAACATCACAAACACGCATTAACTTTAAATGGATAATTAAACCTCAATAGTTCAGTTATTTGCCGATTTCGGCGAGGAAAAACCAATGTTCCCAAATAATCTGAATGATATAGAGGATATTGATAAGATAAAAACCGAAGTTTGAATCGTTCAATAGTCTATACAAGAAACACTTTGAAACAATATTATATTTTCCCATAAGCGTAAGACAAAATGCATTGTACATAAGGGATGGATTCTCTTTCATGTACAACCTCATAGTTTCTATGCATATACGATTTTCGTTAACGTCTATGTTAAGATACGCGCGCTTTTGGTGGTGTTTCTTGTAAAAAAAAAAGATTATATCTAGACGCAAAGCCCTTGGGCTAAAGAACAAAGCTGTCAGAATAACATAGCCTATGGGTATATTGTCGGTGTCTATTTTGCCTGCAGCAGTTAGTTTTTGTTCTGGTGATACATTGATTATGAATTATAATCAAGGAGAACCGACCGAAAAAAGATAGACATCACTCATGTTTCATTTATGAAATATGCTAATTCTTTGAAGTAGTTTTATAGAATTATGGTATGCAGGAGAGGTTTTGTAGAGTCTCCTCATGACACATGATAATGATTTCCACCGGTTAGTCCGTTAACTAATACGTCACTTCGATTATTCATTATTACAGAAGTGCTATTTTCCCTACTTTTTTGATGGTCAGAGCTCTATTCCTGATATTTGCATGAGAACCTGAAAAAAGTGGAATCTCTGTTTAAAAACGTGTTACATTATGAATTGTTACATCAGCCGGGATGTAAAGTTTCAGATTTTTGTCTAATTTAAAATTTCTTAAGATCATCACCTCAAATAATTTTTAGATCATTTCAAATTTTCCTTTTTGTTGTTTACAGGGCAAGTTGATCTATGAGTTCGTGGGCGTGTACCCCGCCCCCAGTTTCTTCTCCCTGGAGAACAAAGACGATGACGGCGCCATCATTAAGATCATCCGAACCCTGACCTCCGACAGCCTCCAACTCAACAACTACCAGGTCAGTTGTAATTCACTTACTTTGTCTTAGAAACCAGGACAGTCTATAAGAAATTGTTGTATTTTCATGCTAAGAAAAAAAGGTAACTAATTAATAACAAAAACTAAAATTAAGTTTTCAGATAGGTTAGATCAGGATAGTCTATTAGAAAGTATTATATTTTATATGGAAAGAAAAATAGGGAACCAATTCATTAGAAGCTAACCCATAAAAGCCAATCAGCATGAAGAGAAATTCTCTTTAAAACATTCTACAGTTATGTGTTCAAATTAAACCTTCCACGTTTTATAAAGCTGGTTATATGAGTGATATAGTTTGGACAGTGTTCCTTATAATTAGAACAAACCAAACATAGAATCTGCTTATTTGAACATTTGATCCGTAACACCATGGGGAACAACTAGCATAACCATTTTGAGAGCTGCACAGTTGACCTAGTACACTAAGAACATCTCAAATTGCTCTCTTATCTACTCACCTTACAGTTGGTTAAACTCCTGGCGGAACCGAATGGAAAGAATTAACATTGTTTTGTGAACTCACAAGAGTACATTTATTTTTGTTCCAACGAGTTTCATTCCCATCAGCTATTTCCTTTTTCCCGTGGATAAATTTCAACTCAACATCCAATTCTCACAGGCCCATCTTAGGTAAAAGTACATGGAAAATATTAGACCTAATAGTCTATATCTCATTCTTCATCTTTACATTAGAATTTCAACTTGGAGTAACTGATCTTGCACCTGTATAACAAACTTGAAACTTGATGATAATATTTTCCATTCGTGACTGTTGATTCTCAATATTCCACATATCGAAGTAACCCTTAAATAAGCATTTTATCTTTTTTTAGGGTCATTCATGATTTCTTTAATTTCTTAGCATCAAACTACGGGAGTCCATTAAATAACCGTCAGAGTTCCACCCCTTCATCCTAGGATCACGATAATTTGAACGAATTCATAACTTTTCAACGTTTTTTCTTTTCCATTTTCCACTCTTAACCTTAACTTAAATCCCTTCTCTCCCACAAGTCCCGCAAACACTAGTCCTATATAACCACCCATTCCCCTATTCCAGCTGAACCTGCTGGCCTATGACAGTGAATTCCCAGACCAACGAGCCAGCGCCCTGTTGGTCGTATCCGTACAGCGTAACGTGAACGGGCCCGTCTTCGTCCCGGCCGCTACCTACCAGAAGGCCATCGCCGAGAGCTTCGGTGTCGGAGAGGCCATCATCACAGTGTCGGCCAAGGACGAGGACGCCACGGTTAGTTACTGGGGAAATTTATATGATAATTTTCTTGCCATTTTCATTTATAAGTGTAATCATTCAAAGGCCACCGGTCAAAATGAAAACTATTGAGAGAAAAATCCAAAGGATTTTTCTTCTGGATTTTCTCATTTTATAAGAGTTTTTTTTCCAAAGTTACCATTTATATCCACATATAAGCTTACCATTTATATAAAAAAAAAACACCTATATAAAACCTATACAACCTTTTCAAATGAAAACTATACGTTGGGGCTCTATCAGTATCACTGGACCACAGTGGATCATTTCCATCGTAGTCGCGTCTAACGATCAGGTTGACTATGCTTAAATTCTGTAATTTATTTTTTTCAATATGCGACTTTAATAGCACTTTGGAATGGTATTCCCCCTGAACGTGCCGCTGCTATAGATATAACTGCCGTTCAAACTGCGTTTCAGAACATAACATGTTAATGAGCACTACATTTCCTCTGGTATCTCTGATTCTCAACACTTTAATCACTGATCCCATAATCTAATCCCTTCCAGGACACGGTGACGTACTCGCTGATCTCGGCCAGTGACGACGGCGCCGACTTCTTCCTGCTGGAGGGTAACACGGGCGTCCTCCGTCTGAGGAAACCCCTCACCACCGCCCAGAACGCCTACACCGTACGTATCACAGAGCTATTGATTTTTTTTTAATTGAGATTAATCAGAATGAATCTTACGCACATACGTAACTTGTAAAGGCCTTTTTCCAGTTTCAAATATTAAGTGTTTCTTGGTTCTATTTATTGAACTTTGGTGCAAGATAATTAAGGTCGTAGATTGTTACTTTCATTGTATTTATCATTGCTACAACACATAACATACATAATGTTGGAGGTCCAATATATGGAACCATGTAAAGCAATAAACAATGTCTTGCCCAGGCTAAAATTCTTTAATAAGGGGTACACTGGTCATAATTTTAAGATTGTATTTTTAGTTAAGATATTTTAACTTTTTCATGGTTGAGTTTCACACTTTATGATCCTGTGTTCCTATTGTTATCTATATGTTATTAGAGTTAAGATTATTGATTATTAAGAACATCTTATCCTAAATTTTGTGGGATGTGAGATACGCATTTCCCCCTAGTGTGAAACTCGCCCTGATACCGTATGAAAACCGACAAACAACAGGCACAAAACATCTTTCTTGACATCTTAATCCATCTCGAAAAGGAAAAGGAAATAGATGATAAAAAAACACATAAAGGGAAAAAAGATCTCATTTCATCCAATCCTCTGTTGGGTAAATAAAACTAAAAAAGAAATTAAAAACCTTGAAGTAACACTGATAACCTACTTTTGTTACCCAACAGTTGATCATCCGCGCCACAGACGGTCGCGGTCAGGCCACCAACTCTACGGTATCGCTGTCAATCGCGCGTGACGAGCAGCCTCCAGTGTGGGCGAACCTGCCGTACCAGCCGGGCACCGTGTCAGAGAACGCCGCCAACCTCAGCGGGGTCTACACCATCAGGGCCCAGGACCCAGACCTCAAGGTGAGTTAGACAGTATCACTTAAAGAGTGCCCACACAAGTCTCAAAAACTTGATTTTCTCATTTTAAAAAAGTCCTAACTTTAATATTTTTCTTGCAGGAGGTCTTAAAAAAGTCTTATTTAAGACCTGATTTGAAAATGAAAACGCAATGATATGAAAAGCAAAATGATTCATTTTGCTGAGTGTTACGTCATCCAACCTTATGCAATGAAAGTGTGAAAAGCGAAACATATATTCTTAGATTTGTCAAAAAGGTCGTAAATATGTTTAAAAGGTCTTGAATTGATATTTGAAAAAGCATGCGCAACCCGAATACGTTTCTTTCTGATCAGAGTAGTACATATAGGATTTTATATTTTGTTTCACTTTCATACCACTTATAGTATCTATTGAAATGTAATGCTGAGATAATATTTTTACCGCACTTCATTTCTTTCTAGTTTTGGCATTGGCCTTGACTTACACCCCTGAATGATATATACATGAATAAATACTAAAAAAAGAGAAAAATAAAACCCACTTGGTATGAACCCAGTCGCTCGTTTCATGGATAGTATTTGTATGATACTGCCTTACTTTGAGTCCCTCATTCCGTGAGTAGTATATGAAAATGAACCTATCTGTGAGGTACCCCTAAGAACTGTCATACGTCACACGAGTTGCTCAGTGTCTTAGTAGTATACGAAAATGGGCATACTTGTATGGCACCTTTTCTGCCACATGTACAACTCAACCACTAATGACTCTTGTCATTAATTCGAATCATGTTTAATTTTCAGGGAGAGATTGTATATGAGGCGGTCGGTCTTTACCCCGCGCCCCAATACTTCGGTATTGTCAGCAGCACGGGTATCATTAGAACTGTTGGAAACCTCAAGAACGACCCCCTACGACTCAGCTCCTACACGGTAAGATTGATTTTATTCATTCATTAATGGATTTGTGATTTCATTGTCCCCCCCCCCCACAAACATGCCTACAGATAAGAGTAATATGACGCCTGTCATTTTTATGAACCTCCAAGGTACATGGAAAATATTTGCATTTCATTGAGAGAAACCTTTATATTTGTCATTTCATTTTACATTTGAAGTATCCGACCACAGTATATTTTGTTAAAATTAAGAAAACATCATTTAATACTCCATATAGATGTCAAAATTGCAATGTTGCAGACTATAGAAGCTGTCTAGTACAGTAACCGCTATTTAATTATTTGATCAATTCTAATAGCTGCGCAAGAATATTTCTGTCTGTTCAGACTCATAACATTCCCAGTTTATATAAACGAGAGTAAATGTGGGTGATTTACTCAAATACCCTGGCTGACTAAATACATTGAAAAATGATCTAACAATGTTAAAAAGAATGCTTTAGAAAATTATGAAAAAATTAACAACAATGTTTAATCACTTTAACCAATTCTCTGACAACAGCTGCGGGTTGCAGCCTACGACAGCGCCAACCCGGCCCAGAAGATCTACACCGAGCTCGTGTTCCCCGTGAGGCGGAACGAGTTCGCGCCCCAGTTCGAAAAGAACGTGTACCAGAAGGAGGTGTCTGAGAACTTCCCCATCGGTATCGCCATCCTCAAGGTGTCCGCCACCGACAGGGATAGTGTGAGTAGTGTTTGGTTATTAGAGATTAGAGTTACTGAGTAGTGGTGATAGTTTTGAATAGTTTACCACCCCGCTCCAACGCCCCCCCCCCCCCATCCCCCCCCCCCAAAAAAAAAAAAAAAAAATGAAGAAGATGAATAAAAAGAAGAAAGAATTGCATAAAAAAGGGAAGAATAAATTTATAAATGGGTGAATAGAAGAAAAACAATATAGAAATATCTGCTTTGTATAATACAAGGGTCTCTTACATTACAAGGCATGCTGACCCATTGGAATATATCACCGACTGGGATGAGATATTTTTAAGATATTTGTCTTTGTCTTTCTTCCGAGGCGCTGTATTTCGCGTCACGGCAAAAAAAAAAAAATAATAATAATTACATGTTCCAATGTAACTAACCCAGGCAAACGAGCCTTTTTATCCCAAAAATAAAAACTTTAAAAAACCTTTGTCACATTTATAAGTACCTGTACTGTTTTGAAGCAGATTAGATAAGATTTTCTACTTTGTCGTTGTCTGGATGTTTTTCAGAAGGACGAGTTGCGCTATGAGATCGTGGAGAACGAGGAGGGCCAGGCGGCCATCGTCTACTTCTGGTGTAACCCGGACACGGGAGAGATCACCGCCAAACGGCCCCTGTCTGAGGCCGAGGAGAACAAGTATGCCGTAAGTATAATTGTGTTTGTTTGTTTTTTCTTCTTTTTTTAAAAAATTCTAACGGCTATACATGTACGCAAAAGGTACTACCTAAAATGAATTCAAAATGTCACATTATCTTGCCTCATGATGGACTATCTTGGAATTTGGACGTCCTCAACATTTATTTTGCATACTACTATACTAGATAAAGATCTTTAGAGCCTTTTCATGCCCAAGCCTAGAGACTTCATAAAGGAACTCAGAGTTTGTAGATGTTAAAGTTCGGCTCTATATCAATCCTTTCTATATCCACGGTAAAATCTCCCACCCCCTATATTTTCTCTAACTAAAATTATATTTTGCTTTTAGGCCTATACGTATGAGACAAGATAATTTCTACTTGTGTTTATATACTTGATCATAACGTAACCTATAGCCACCATGATAATGAAATTTTCCAATTTGAAATCATATTGAGACGTTGCTAGGCGTTCTCGTCTTTACTGATACTACCGCTTGTGGTAAAACAAAATTGCAAGTTGAACAAACGAGTTGAAAAATATATCTTATATATAATATACATGTTATATTGCTTTGTATCTTCCAGTTCACGGTGCAGGCGCGGGACCAGTCTGAGCCGGAGAAGAAGTCGTCGGCCCAGGTTCAGATCAGCCTGTCCCGCGACCAGTACCCGCCCACTGTGGCCTTCTCCAAGTACGAGAAGAACATCACCGAGAACGAGCCTGTGAATGGTACCACCGCCGTCATCCGCATCATCGCCCAGGACCAGGACCTCAAGGTAAATATTACCTTTTTTTCTCAAGGTAAAGGTTTCTCAAGGTTTTTTTTCTCAAGGTAAATATTATACTTCATTTCTTTTTTATTCAGCTTTTTTTTCCAACAAAAGAAAAGAGATTAAGAAAAATTAACAGGGTTTTGTTTTGTATAAAGATCATTTTGTTGGTTGAAAATAGAATTTTCATAATGCAAACTTTGTAAGGTACAGTTAAAAAAATGTGTCCATGTGAGTGAGCGTCAGGGTTATCTGTATGTTGAAGTTGCTTCGTGTATATCGTGTACTTACGAAAGTGGTTTAACTATATGTATATATGATGTCATATCATGTTCCCTTCTATTAAAAAAATCTTTAACGTCGATAAGGCGTTTCTAAACCCTCAGTGCACTTCTATTTGTACAAGTTTGAAAACTGGAAAGTAAAAAAGGCTACATGAAAATGAAATAAAATGAGTCAGTGCATCCATTGTACATTGATCCACTCTGCTCAGTTATAATCACGTGTGTAACCTTTTGTCGTTTATCTTAACCACAGGGTCAGTTGACGTACGAGGTGGTCGGAAACCTGTCAGCTCCTAGTTACTTCTGGGTTGACAGGAACGGAAACGTCTTCGTCAGAAGTTCTCTGAAGAATGATATCTCAACGCGCTACGTGGTACGTTTCATTGAAATGATACTAGTAATAAAAGTTACCCTATTTTTATTGCAAATATAAGCTAATGTCTTAATCAATATAGTTGCAGTGCAGTCCAAATCACACTTCCAGAGATTTACCATTTTTGCAAGAGATATCTACAACGATAAATAGAAAACATTTGAAACATTAGAAAATGTATTTTCAAATTAAAAAATGACAAGAAACCAAGTCAACCATTTACTTTATCCACATACTTTTAAACCTTACAGTTGCGAGTCCAGGTGTATGACAGCTTCAACCCAGAGCAGCGGGCCACCACCGAGGTTACCATTAACGTACAGCGTAACGTGAACGGGCCCGTGTTCGCCCGCTCCAACTACCTGGCCACCGTAGTGGAGAACTACCCTATAGGAGAGAGTGTGGCTCAGGTGCAGGCAACCGACAGAGATGGGGTAAGTAGACAGTGACCGCACATATTATCCTATAGACCTTTTTCATTAAAGGGTGGCGGCCCCTGGTGAATTAAGTTGAAACACTGTTTTAGGTCCTTTCCTATAATTAACCTAAATGCTTCACTTCATATAGGTTAACAATAGGAAAGGACCTAAAACCCTGTTTCAACTTAATTCACCAGAGGCCGCCACCATTTAAGGAAAAATGTCTATAGGACAGTGTGTGACCACAAATTATCCTATAGGGAAGAGTGTGACCCAGGATCTGGATGTAGTTTTGTTTTGACAGGGGCGGATCCAGAAAGTCTTGAGAGGAGTGTGGGGTGAGCGCCTATATTTAAAAAAGTCCTGGCACCTCCTCTGGGAGCGTCAGTTTTACATGAAAAAAAAAAAAAATGGCCCAAAAATGATATGTAATTAATTTTGTCTTTTCTTAATGTAGAATTTTCGTTCATATGTTTTTTTCCTGGCTGTATGTATCTAGAAGACCGTGAGGTTAGCTTGAAGATTCTTTTTAAATTCAAAAAGAAAAGGGGCTGGGTAATAGACTGTGAACTCTTCAACCTACTTTAACAACGCTCAATTTAACAACGCTAAGGAGGTAGCCAAGAATTATTTGTATTATATTTCTGTACTAGAGCAGTACTAAAAGGTTGTTTTTAAACAATTTACGGTTATTTCAGCCAGTTGTGTTTTTTTTTCCAAACTTTATTGGCATCCGAAGTAAAGGAGGAACTCATGTAGAGCAGTGTTTCTCAAGTGAATATGTACGTAGTCGTACTTGACATGCACCACCACAGTCATTGTATCTGCATTGAGATTCCAGCAATATTTCACCAGAACACTAACCAGTTCCCATAAGAAATCAAACCATAAAACTAGTTTTCAAACTGTAATGTGACTGACATTAGTCAGTTCTTCACTGACTTTTTTTTTTTTTATAAGAGAATGAACCTCTGAAATTTGCTGAAACCGTGCAATTAATACCTATTATCATCTAAACTATTCTAGCTTTCTGTTAGTTTTCTATACTTAAATTAATATCTCTTTGGTCAAGACAAAGATCGTTTGAGGTAATCAAGATTTCATCACTTAATTCAATCATTTTACCCTGCAGGACGAGATTCGATTCACACTGGTTGGACCGGCCGAAGTGCTGCCCTTCTTCTACATGAACCCGCTGACCGGTCTGATCACCGTCACCAAGCCGCTGACCGAGACCACCGAGAAACAGTATACGGTGAGTCACCCATTTACCCATCTAAATATTTAATATATAATCATATACATGTATTTAGCCAGGTTTGGTACACAGAGACATGAAGGAAGAAATGTGCAAGACCAGGGAAATCAGGGCACTCAGGAATTTATCGGGAAGAATTGAATTGTAAAACATAGGAGATGTAAGCAGCTTCTCCAAGACGGGGTTTTGTCTTTGCACAGAAGGGGCTCCGAATTGACAAAAACCTTGAGGGGAGACCAGTTTATAAAGTAAATTAAATGGGATAAATGAGAAATGACCAGCACAGATATCATAAAACTGTTGTGTTTTTTTTTTAAACTTTCCCTTTTTTTCCCCTGCTACGGGCATGCCTTCATCATAGCCACATAGTATATACCAATATATTTCACATAACAATATGGCCAAAACCACTTCATAAAAGCCCCTATTCCTTCTCCCACAGCTCCGCATCCGTGCCACAGACGGGCGGGAACCTGAACGTACGGCCAATGCTACAGTCATTGTCACCATCACCCGTGACGAGTCACGCCCCGCATTCGTCGACACGCCGTACCAGGACGCGCGCGTTTCAGAGAACGCACCGGTTGGTCGCGAGTTCTACACAAAGATCCAAGCCATTGACCAGGATCTGAGAGGATCCATTAAGTATGAGATTATTGGTGACATGCCTGCTCCAACCTTCTTTGGGATCAATGTGGATAATGGACATCTGATGGTGAAGAGCAACCTGAAGGCTGATGATGAGACCGAATATGTGGTGAGTGCAGAGAGCGTTTTGTGTTTTATGTACTATTTAAAAGGTTTTTTGTCTTTTTTTTTGTGTGTGTGTGTGTGTTTTTCGTGTATTGTATATTGATTATTTTTCTACATGTATTTGATACTTACCAGTTTTGTTTATAGAATATAAGTGTGCCAGAGCTCTAGATGTATTTTTCTATGGGTCTTTTTGGGTGTGCAGAGGACGTTTGATTGGCAAACTCCATGGTTTTGATTGGCACTCTTCAAATAATTGCAACTTATACCATCTAACGGCTAAGCAGCAGCTGAAAACGTTGGATATTATCAAATTTACTTTATACATTGTAAAATGGTATGTGTGTGGGTAGCAGTAGCGTCAACGATGAATATTAAATTCAGTAATGTTTTAAAAATGGAAAAATGAATTCTAACGAATGAGCACAATAATAGAAATAACTACAAACTTAAACCCAATTCACTACACCATTTTCTAAATCCGAAAACATCTTCTAATTCCATTTTTCAAAAAAAAAGAGAAAACAAATTCTAAATCCAAAAACCTGTATTTCTAAATACTATTTTTTTTCTCAATGCAACAGTTGCGTCTGGTGGCATATGACAGTGCTAACCCGGCCCAGCGTGCCACCTCCGTAGTGACTGTCACCGTGACGCGGAACGAGAATGGGCCGAGCTTCGCCCAGAGCAGCTACGTGGTGGAGGGTCCCGAGACAGTGCCCCTTGGCGCCTTTGTCATCCAGGTCAACGCTTCTGACCTCGACGGGGTAAGACTGCTTAAGTTTAGACTAGAATGTATAGTCCTTTTTTTAAAATCTTGACAATTGTGGTTGTGATGTAGGTAAAAATGAACGTTTATTTCATCTTGGTAAAGTGAGTGAGAATTTGCAGGTATTGAGAAGTTTTGAAGCGTTTAGGCCTCCCCAGGATCAAGTAAATGAATCAACAAACGTCCTGTTGTTGAGTTTGAAGATTTATCTTAATTTTTAAAAGATGTAAGATAAATACTTTTTGTTGCGATCGTACCATGATTAAAATGGATCCTTCGTTTTGACTTACCAGCTTTATATAAGTTTTCCCATTGTTTGTATAAGGTTTATTCTATAATTCTATATCTGTGATTTTTATCAAAGGGCTAGGATTGCATTGTACGCTTGGCAATCAAGCTGTTGTTAAACATCTCCAATGAGATGAGGAAATATTAGCCACCTCTGGAATTAATCAGTTCTATGTGTGTTTGCAGGACCAGATCAAGTATTCGATCAGCGGTGACGACATCGCTCAGCAGTTCTTCTACATGAACGCCGACACGGGAGTGATCACACTCAAACGACTCCTCACCGAGGACAAGGCCAGCCAGTACAACGTAGGTTAAATTTATAACTAATATAATACAAATATTGTATGTTTTATGATGTATGAAAAATAAGAATAAAATATGCTCATCGTAGGACCTTTGTGCTTTGGAAATGATAAGAAAATCCAGATGATCTGACAATCTACTGATCTAAACAGAGGAAATTTCACTTACGAGGTTCCAGAATTTATCATTCTGAAAATGTTCTTGAATGATCCAAGTTGTTTCTGTACTTAAATGCTTTAAGGTTTTGAGATCATGAGAATCGAGAGCGGGAAAAATACCCAAGGACAGCGAATTAAGACTAAAAAAACACGGTGAATTTGAAAGTGAAATTTGAGTGGTCAGCCGGGATTCTCATGCATACTTATAAGATTTACATAATCTATCGAATTAATATTGTATAACCCCAGTATTTCTTCTTTTATCTGTAAAACCAACTAACCCGCACCACTCTCTTGTCCATACAGATCCAGGTGCGAGCTTCAGACAACATGGTTCCGGAGCGGACGGCCGAGGTGTTGGTTCAGGTGAACGTCAAGAGGGACCAATACCTGCCCGAGTTTGAGGGCGACTACAACACCACCATCAACGTGAACAGGGCCGTCGACAACACACCCCTCTTTACCGTCAAGGCCAACGACCGCGACCGAGTTGTAAGTAGTATGAACATAGTGTACTTATGTTATGACCATAGTGCAGTTAGATTATGAATGTAGTGCAGTTAGATTATGAACATAGTGCAATAAAAAATTATCTAATTTGTATTTAATTTTTTTTTTTTTTTTAGTATTTTTACTTGCCAGTAAAGGAATAGACTTTTAGTTAATCTAAGCTTACTCTGTTAGATATTTTCAGATGTACTTTGGGTAGAAGTATTAGTGTAAGATTGTAATTCTTCATTAAATGTTTCTTATCTTTATAGTTTCTTTTCTCAGATATTAGTTTTGATGGCTTATAGTTGAACAGTCCATAAAAGATACATTTTGTTTGACTTTGTATTTTGACTTGGAATCGTTTTTTCATAATCGATCTCAAGCTTTTGTACGTTTTAAACACCAGCCTTAAAGTATTTGTGAAGCTTTGGTGATTAAACTGAATCACTGAAATTCGCAAATACTAGGGATGTTGCACTACCAATGTATTAAAATCACTTTCACAAACTGTTACTAAATTATGGTAACATTTAAACAGAATGCATAATCAAAACACACTCCTCACTAAATGTGTATGCAAAAAAAATAAACATTATAATACAAAACTTATACGCTATTAACTTACTAAGTTAGTGCAGATACATCTTTACTCACGTTGCTAACCTATGTTAAATGTTTAATTAGGGTTATACATTGTGGGTGTTTTCCTCAATGGTCCATTCACTTTGGGAATAATTTGGACATTTTTAAACACCCACATTTAAACACAATTTCAATCACACATTGCATGTGTTGACGGGGGAACTACACTATCACGAACTAATCTGTTCGTATAAAACTTAAAAACACTACCTAAAATATGAAAAACACAAAATAATATAATTTTTCTGATTAATGGACCCACAGGGAATAACCCCTAAACAGCAAAGATAATTATAACATAACGCTGGTGGATCCATTGACTCTGAAGGTTGCAAATACTGGCCTAAAGTATGAAATATACAGGAACCAACCCCATGAAATTTTTATATGGGGAGAATTTTGTATAGCTAAAACAATGAAACTAAAAAGTTGCCATGTAAATGCGCCTCAAAAACGTTAGATCCGCCTTTCACACAATAGTCCTTTGCTCCCCGCGATTATCTCCCTGCGTTCTTTCTGTGATAAGAATAGTACACTGCAATTTAATTGATAAGATTTAACCAAAAAAAATACTTTTTTTTTAATTTATCATATTTTTTAATTTATTCAAACAAAAAATAACGGACATCACTGGGGTAAAAAAGTGGGAGAAAAACAGCGACACCCAGGGACGTCGCCGGGAAGCAAAGGCTGCAATCAAACTAGGGTTAGGCTGTCTTGACTCTGTGTTGATGGCTTCTGTGATTGGTGTCACTAACCATAAAATCCATTATTCAGACCGACGTTGGTAGCAGGTGGATAGGAGGCGAGAAGGTGCACGTGAGTTGATTGAATATAGTACTCTAAAGTTCACACCTCACCTCATCTGCTGTATAACACCAGCTGCCCCTATAGGTTCTGCCATTATTGTGTACAGTGATGTTTCCTAACACCCAGGGGTGTGCAATACTTTTTTTTATAAAAAGAAATCGCACATTTGTCAGTCAGATTCAAATTCGCACATAGGTCATTGAAATTCGTATATCTGCTCAGATTTGCTATTAAAATGGGATTACACCACATTTGGTATAAATACTTTTCATCAAGTTCTTTAGACAAAATTCGCACATTTTGAAACTAAATTCACACATTTTAAAATTAAATTCGCACATTTGGAAACTAAATTCGCACGTTTCAAAATTAAATTCACACATTTCAAAACTTAATTCGCACATTTAAACATTTTTTCACATATTCCAAAAAAAAGAAAAAATGAAGAAGAAAAGAATCGCACATTTATGCGGATTTTCGAAGGTTGATTTGCATACCCCTGACAACCAAACCCCCTCCTAGCCCCGTCATCTTACAGTAATCAGCTTTGGGTGTGTTCGTTAACGTTGTTTGTATCTTCATTGACGTTTCTGTACATAGGGTGTGACGATGTACGAGATGACTGGGGTCTACCCGTCCGAACACTTCTTCCGCATCGAGAACACCACCGGCAACGTGTACCTCACCCAGTCTCTGAGGAACGACAACCTCCAGTTGCTCAAATACACTGTAAGTACCTTTTTTAAATATTTTTTTTTAAATTTATTTATTTTTTTGAAGTACTTCTCAAATTACATCAAGATCTTCCAGTTCCTAATTGTACAGCCATGTTATTCTATTAATTTGCTCAGTAGAGTTTTCTTTTTCTAATTGGAAAATATACTATAGAGATATTTCAGGTTAGGCTATATTTATATATATATTGATTTTATTTTGACAAAAGGGATATACTATTGGATGTATATCAATGAATAAATTAGCGGAAATGCAATTTCATGATACGAGTAATTCAAATATTCATCAAGATTTTACTACGTGTATTTACTTTAAAAGGGAATATCTCCCATGAAAATCAATGCCATTGGAATATACATTACTTAAAGTTTCAAGCCTCTCGATAGGAAATTCAATTAGAAATCATGGTCGAATAGTGAGTGAAAAGGTGCAATAAACATGAGAAAAACACATCATTTCCATTTTGCAGCTGAAAATTGAGGCGTACGACTCAACGTACGAGCAGAACCGACAGACCCTGTACATCGGTCTTACGGTTAACCGTAATGCTAACGCACCCCGCTTCTCGACCAACACCTTCGAGAAGACCGTGTCCGACGACTTCCCTCTGGTGACAGAGGTCATCAAGTTCACTGCCACTGATGCTGATGGGGTGAGTTGAAAAATTTAACATCTATTTAAATCGCTAATTTGAAAAATTCCTTTCTAAAAATATAAGGCAAAATGGAGCAAAAAGTTGGATGATTGCATGGTCATGCTCTTGAAAAGTAAGTTTTTGAAACTTTGGTTGGAAAACATGAGCAAGGTTTAGGAAATAGATGATTGTACATTCATGTATTGTAAGCTTTGAAGCTACGCTTTTTAATCGATATTTTGAAAAGAGCTCCCTTAGTATGTGCGTGTCTATGAATGTGCGTTGTATGAGATAATGTTGTGTTGGAGGACAGGTCAAAGTGGGAAAAAATCATCTAAAAGTATTTTGATTTGTTCCTTACGTTGATAAAATTGTATCGGCCTAATAAAGGTGACCAAAGCAACCGTTTTTAACCAAAGTGAACTATCTAAAGGATCACAAAAAATTATCATCTCGTCAGGGGCGTAGCCAGCCCTAAAATCAAAGGGGGTTCCGAGTAAAATTTAGGGGATTCCAGTATATCTAAGGGGGTTCCAACCTATATTTCTCACAAGATGTCTTAAATATTACTCAAATCTTGGGAAATCAAAGAGGGTTCCAGACACCCAAAAATCCCCTCGCTACGCCACTCCTCATGGCTGCTGACTCTGAAGGGATAATTTGACTGATACATATTTTTATTTTCCCCCAAATTCACAAATTCTATTATCTTTCCTATAGGACAATGTGACGTACATGATGACTGACCAGGACTCTGACGCTGACGAGTTCTTCTACATCGACAAGGAGGGCGGTCAGCTCATGCTGAAGAAGAGTCTGTCCGAGGGCACCGGCACTGAGTACAGGGTAAGTGAGCTAACTAATTCCAGAGACCTTGTATGTATATATAGGATATTATATATTGAGACCAGAAAGCTTCTTTGTGGTCCTATGTGACCATTCCCCTAGTGGCTGGTTGGATCAACTATGACCAGGATCTGGTCATTACCAATGTAATTTTGGAATAGCAAGTGGCATCACACTGGCTATTTTTACCATGGACATAATGGTCAATCCAAATCTAGTCCAACCATGGACCAGGTGGCAGGCCTGTAGTGCATGACAGGTTTCCTTCTGGCTTTCCAGTCTCGATATATCATACAAGGTCTCTGCTAATTCTCCCTGTGCCCCGGACAAGGTCATCAAATGCTGGGTGTGTGATGCCCTTTCAATGAGACATTGCACATAAAGGAATCCTTGTGATCCTTTAAAAAAGATAGTAAGGTAGTGATCTCGATGGCGGGGGTTTCTCCTCAAAACTTCTTACAAATATGATCAAACAAAGCTGACAGGCATTAGCTTGTGCAGTCATGAAAGAACCCTGAAGGGTTGGCTGGACTTAAGCTATCCCAGCAAGCAAACTACCCAACTACAGAAAAGTTGTTCCTGTTCAGAGGGTGGCCAGAAAAACACTTGGTCGGGAGGAAGGGACAAAAGAGAGAAATCCATTTTTGATTCTTTTTCTTGTGGTGAAGGATAAGTAGGAAAATAAAATCGACAGAAAAACACCCAGGCGGACAGCCTACAGGAAACAACTTGTGCCAAACATTGTTAAGAAAACAAATGTACCTAAATATATATATTCAACAACGTTATACAACGCTACAACGTTAATCAACAACGCCATGACCTACTTCCAGATGCTGATCACCGCCATGGACAACGGCAGGCCAGTCCGCACGGGCGAGGCACGGGTGATCCTTACCGTCAAACGTAACCAGTTCCCACCCTCCTTCCCCAGTGGGCCCTATGTGCAAACCGTATCTGAGAACGTACGTAACGGTACGGGTATCTTTACGGTAAGGGCCACGGACCAGGACCTGCAGGGTCGTATGACCTACGAGGTGGTGGGCATCTCGCCCGCGCCGCTCTACTTCCACGTCAACCCTACTGGAGGAACGGTCTGGGTCAAGAATGACCTGAAGAAGGATCGGGCTCTGCAATACACGGTAAGTAGCTTGGTTTATGGTTCTCTTTTTTGTATCATTAATTTGATTTAATCCAAAATATGGAGAAAAAATGCGGCTTTGTTAATGAATGAAAGCGATACCTGAGACAATTTGTACTTTTCATATACTACTTACATAATATTTTGAAGCCTATTGGACGTGATATCTAGGGAATTCTCTATGCTAGCTGTCTGATATCAATATTTTAGAACAACTTGGATCCACACATACCCAGACAAGTTAGACAATTTTAGTGAACAATTACTCTTCCCTCCACGACTGCATGGTCTTAATAAGAGAAAAAAGAAATCATCATTTGAAATTAACCAAATACATTCTTCAATTTTGTTTGATCATTGACCCATATACCAAAGTATATCTAAACCCTTGTGTTTCTCCTTACAAATAGCTGCGCCTGGCGGCTTACGACTCGTCCAACCCTGGAGAGCGGGCCTTCACCACCCTGACCATCAACGTGCGCCGTAACGAGAATGCGCCTACCTTCGACAAGGCCACCTACGAGGCCACGGTAGTGGGAACCGCCCCGCTCGGCTTCTCCGTCGCCAACGTCGTGGCCAACGACGACGACGAGAGCGACGTCATGTCCTACGAGATCTCCAAGGACGAGATGTGCACGGAGTACTTCTACATCAACCCCGACAGTGGCGCCGTCTCGCTGAAGAAACTGCTCGACGATGTGGAGGTGGACGTTTTCAGGGTGAGTTTTTATTGTTGAATTAATCCAGGGGCGGATACAGGATTTTTGAAAGGGGGGAGGTCAGTATAAAGAGTAAGTACTAAAGCGGCATGCATTCACACATATGCGTTGGGAATTTTCCCCTCTTTTTGTAGTTCAGGGGTTCACCAAAAAAGGGGGGGGGGGGTCAGGACCCCCTGGACCCCACCTCCTAGATCCGCCCCTGTAATCCATGCATATATATATATAGTTGCATTTTGGTAGCATCACAGTGACAGTTGTATATTTAAACATAGGGAGATCGAATGCCAGCCAGCGCATAGGTGATCTTCAGCTTCTTTATCCGCAAAATGAATGCAGAGTTTTTAAATTACTTTAATCCAATTTTCTCCTCGGAATGGGATACTTGGAATTGTACCCCATACAAAAGTTCAAAATATTTTACTAAGAATTCCGGATTAGCTAATGTAAAGATCTCTACATTGCTAGTTGCTGCATGATCTCTGCCTCAATCTTTAGTTTTTCACAATGTATTTCTCATAGGAGCTAGCGTCATCTAGTGTTTAACTGCAGAATCACTACCCTCCACTTGATACCATTGACCACCAGCGCCGTCTCAACATTTTCAATGAATATATTTCCCAACATGTTCTACGTAACAAAGGAGTAATATTTCATTAGTACATAGGCTTTTACCATCTGAGGATCAAGTGGGTTTTTTCAATACAGGGCTTACATATTTAACCCTGTATGCCCCTCGAGCTACAAATATTATGTGTTCATATCCCCCATGATTTTAAAAAGTTTTCCAATTGATTTCATATATTTTTTTTATATTAATAGGAGACATTTACAAATACAATGTCCTATTGAAATAATAACAAGGCATTCTTTTAGGAACATTTTGGGGAATCCGACAACCTTTAATTTGGTGTATTCAATTTCTCTCCCTGATGATCGGCTGTTGATGACTATTTCATGAGTTCTCATGTGGAAAATTGGGAAAAATATCGAAAACGGGTCAAACGGCTAATTGGTGCAAGTTAACAGGATAATGAAATGGCGTGGACATTTTTCAAGAATTCCCCCTTTTTGCATTTTATCATGTGTAATATGCCCACAGCTAGTTTTTTAAAAAGAACGTACTTGACTCGAGTCCAATACATCCTAGGTGCGACATTGATTTCTTGCGAGTACTTATTCCTTATGCGTGAAGGCTGTATTCCACTAGGCGATTTGCACTATCTATAATTTGGCAATTTCTAAATTATTATCAGAAATATGAAAGGAACTCTTACATACCATTTTAAAGGGAATATGAAATACTTTTTAATGACATATGACATGTCTATATATATCTACCCTTTATTGTCACTGCCGACTTTTGAAATTGGGAGTAAAATTTGCCAGAGGAATACAGCCTTTCAATATTCGATTTCCTTGGTGATCTAAGGTGGAAAGAATAGGTTTATGGGAATAGTAATACTTACAATTAGCAAGAATACAACAGTTTAAAACATCTATTTTCCTAAGTTAAAAATCAGCTTATTGTTGTCTCTTTCAGTGTACCATCGTGGCCCACGACCAGGGCTACCCAACCGAAAAGACCGACGAGGCCGCCCTTAACGTCCGTATACAGAGAACAGTCAGCAAACCAGTCTTCTCCCAACCCACCTACCGCTTCGAGCTGTCCGAGGCCACTCAGGTCAACAGGTCTATTGGACGCATCGCCGCCACCCTGCCCACAGGGGTGAGTGTCTATAGACCATTTTTGTATGACATCATTTTTTATTTTTTATTATTTTTTTTTGCCCCTGTGGTTTTGATGGGGATAAAACATGTTTCTGGTCTTCGATATGATATTTGAGCTTGGGGTGATTTATACTTTTTGTTATTTATTTGATGTGTCATCTGGTTTTGTTGAATGCATAAGAATGATTTCAGGTTAGATATGAAATATTATCAGGCAGTTATACTCATAATGATTGTTTTTGAATTAAGAGTAAATCTGCTTTATAAATCATGCTAATTTACTTAGATATTTCTTTCCCCAATTCCCGGTATACACTTAATCATAAATATCTTGTTATTGAACCAATATGGTGCTATGGTTTATGGTTGATATGACATATTCATTGCCTAGTTATATGACATTTTCTCAGGCTGGTAATTCAGCTATATCTAGCTTTAAGGTATGGTATAGCTAGCAGTAAGATCTCCTTTGAGTTCTCATAAAAGCAGATGTCAGAACTAGGACATGTTTAAGACCTATTAATACTTGTGAATCTGTACAAAGTGTGAAGATTTCTCTTTTAAATGGACATTTCTTTGTTTGTATTAAGTTTTGCAAATATTGTATATGAACCGAGTGCATGTTACTAACCATCTATGACTTAGAGTGTATGGTATTACCTTTTTGATTAGACTGTAAAGATTATCTATTCAATGCGTCTTTGTTCTAGGTTTTCTGTGCAATCTTGCATTATTCTATAACAATTTAGCATTTCATCCTTGACTCCCAATAATTCAATCTTCTAGCAAACTCTTTAGAAAGTGTCTTAGACAAAACAAAACTCTGATTAATATAGTTTAAGGCCTATGACACTATCATAGATAGTCAAATTGTGTTTCCGCAACTGTTATATAGGATTACTTGTGTCATAAAAGGGCGGTAGCGAAGACATGAATTATGTGCTAACAAATCAATGTAATACAGTTAAAACAATTTTCCGTCGTGAGTGCCAGAATTAATTAACCAGCAAGGGCTCTGTTTTAACTTGAAGGTTAAGTTTATGTGTATTTCTAAACGTAAAGGGTTACAAAGGCCAATGTTTGTAATATAAAGTAAAAGTAGATAATGCAAATTTATTACTTAGGTCGCATTTTCCCCAAATGTTTATCTTACAGTTGCAGATGTAATGCGAGTTTTGTAAGGAAATTTCACGATAATCATGAAAAAAACACTATTTTTCCCCCAATCAAAAGTTCAGACTCGGGTGACTTAAATAAAGTTATAATCACCTTCTCATAAAACCACTAATTTAACTGAAGATCATGTCCGCAAGGGACCAAATTATTAGAATAATGTAAAGGAGTCATTGCTACATCTATCCTCCACTTTTGCAGATGCAGATTTTGATAACTATATCATTAGTAAAATGTGTATGGTAAACATAATTATCAAGATGCAAATATCATTATTTTATGTCTAAAAAGGGTAAGGCAGAAAAATATATGAAATTGTGTATCAAAAAACAAGTATTGAAATAATGTGTATCATAAAAGATTTTTAAAAGTAATAATTCACAAATATGCCTTTTTCTGATACCAAACAAACTGTGTTCCCCCTAACAGGGCCGAGTGCGGTACAGCGTGGATGGGCTCTACCCGGCTCCCGACTTCTTCAGCGTCGACCAAGAGTCAGGTGTCATCTACCTGGTCCGCGACCTGAGGCTGGACTCACTCCAACTCAACTCCTACACTGTAAGTTAACCGCTGGTCTACAGTGTTTTTTTTTAATCTGTCCAATTATTCCGACCACATTGTTCCAACTCATTACTTTTCAAAGGCAAGGAACAGACCTATTGAATTAAAGTTTGAAAAGATTATCACAACTACAGTGATTTGAATAAAGAAAAAGAAATCTTTTCTTCTTTTAATCGGATTAAAAAAAAAGTTCAATCGGATTTAGTTACGTCTTTGAACAGGTCTGGGGCCTTTGTAGTTTGATAACATAGACTATGAGTTGTCATGGTACCTACAGGTACTCACAGAAACGAAAATTACCGGCAAGTGCATTATTAACAACCAATCTTCAATATTCTAATGTTATTTTCAAACTTTCAGCTGAACGTGTTTTCGTACGAGGCGGCCAACCCTCAGCTGCAGAGTAAGGCGGCTGTGTACCTCACGGTGAAGAGGAACGAGAACAAACCGCAGTTCGGGCGCAGTTCTTACACGGCCAACATCAACGCCACCTACCCACAGGGAGTACCTATCGCCACCGTCACTGCCAAGGACCTGGATGGCGTAAGTTATATTCAAATATAGGCATAGGTTTTACCTAAATTTAGGCCTAAATAATACCTAAATTAGGCCTAAGTTATACCTAAATTAGGAATAAATTATACCTAAATTTCAGACCAGAATTTATTTTTATGTGCATGAATATTTTTACTGACTGAATGATTGCATTGAATAGTATTGGAAAGTATTCGTGTTCTACAAAAGTATTGTCAATCGTTTGATTTGAAACTTTCGCCTTTCTGAAAGAGTGAAAATATAGTTGTCCTTTTCAGGACAAATGTATCACTATGGACCATCCTTTGTATCACTTGGGTAATTTTGTATAAGTCCTGAAGAGGATGAATTGTCTAGAATATGATCTAAAATCAAATTTGCCCCTGCAGAACTTAGACATTTCCTATATTCCTCTATGCAATCAACAGCAAAATAGTGAAAAAGAATACAACTTTTTCTTCTATCGAAAATGTATGTTTTTCTTATGGGCCATAGAACTATAAGAGTCTCTTATAGCTCTATGTAGAAATAAGGGCAACCTGTCCAAGAGGCGGTTCATTGCCCCCCCCCCCCTCTCCATGGATTCAATATAAATGCACTAATATTCTGGGAAAGCTGTCTAGATGTGTTTTCTTTTCAAAAGCTCTAGGTCTAATACAATCGCTGATATTATTATTAGATGTGTTAAACAGCTAAATATTTATCTTTTAACAATTTTCACTATATTTTTTCCCCTAATTATCTGCGTCCTACCGACTTGCAGGTTTTTCTGCTTTTGGAGTGGCAGTGTTTTCCTATGAGCTTTAGATTTACTTCTGTTTTTCTTTGAGCAGCTATTCAAGGTGAATTTAGGATAAGCAAACTAACACCTGTGCATAAAAATGGTTCTATTTTATTAAAGCTTTGATTAGAATATTTTCTTTTCTATTGATAAATTCTGTCTGTGGGGATAGTGGTTTAGATATCAAAGATCTATTTCTGTACGGAGTATACTTTAGGAAATGTGAAAATTATACCTATATACATCATCATTATGGAACCGAAATGATTTGCGACTGGCTCACAATTGGGTCAGAGAGTAATCATAAATAAAATAATAAGGTTACCTGAGGCTGTAAAAATAGATTAAATTTATCTATTGGTGATCGAAAGGAGAAGGGGGAAACTACAAAATCAGCTCATAGTTTTGTAAATATCCTTAACTGTAGTATAAAGAAACAGATAACGAGGGTTGCCATCTCATAAATATATGAACAGTAAAATATAAACAGTAACTTAGATTCAAAAATAATTTTATTTTGAGATACACATATTACCTGTACACATAGGAAGTTTGGATCAGTCAGTGTGTACACTAATTTTGTGGGTGTCTAGATGAACAATGTAAAATATATACTCGTTGCGGTGTTTTTTTTACCTAATTCAAAGAAAAGATTCTATGTTTATTCATAAATAAGCACTGTTCATCGTTAACAATTAAAGTAGTAAAGATCAATCTTGATTATCATAGATTGATGATTCAGTAAATTTTTTGTTACCCCAGGATACCATCTTCTTCGACATCATTGGTGACGAGGACGCCATGGAATATTTCTACGTCGACCCCAAAACAGGAGTTGTTTCCCTGAAGAAGTCTATCGCCAACAGCCAGGCCACGCGCTTCAACGTAAGAAATTATACTATTACAAAAAGATGTCTGTAGAATTAGAATGTTTACATTAGTGTTATTATCAGAATTTGTGAAGTTTTCGGAAATATTTGCATCACGAATTAAAGATATATTTCTATATTGAAAAAATTGTAAGTTTTCGTTTTTATCTATGTCCAACATTCATGAATATGTTATGAAATAGTTTTTTTATTCTTTTTTTTCTACTTTGGAGATGCTCACAAATTAAGAAAATATTCACTTATTGGAAAAATTGTAAGTTTTCTTTTTATCTATGGCCAACATTCACGAATATGTTATGAAAAAAGTTCTTTATTCGTTAATATTTGTTGAAATCAACAAGCTCTCCAGCCAATTTCACTTATCAAATTAGGAGTTTTAGCAAAGCCATATATATTATCTATTTTTAGATCCTGGTGCGGGCATCAGACCGTTCCGGGGCACCAGAGGGCTCTCAGGTCTCTACGGCCTCCATAACGGTCAACGTACCCCGCGATCAGAACCCGCCCAGATTCGCCAACGGCAATTACAACCGGCGTATAACAGAGAACGCTGCCGTTAACTCGTCCATCCTCACCGTGCAGGCCACCGACAGCGACCTGGTGGTGAGTCAAAAGGATAATGTTATGATTATTTGGGGAGGATAATTTTATCATTGTGTGGAGAGTAGTATTATGGTTATTTGTAGAAGATCATAATTATTTGGAGAGATAAATATTCTGATTATTTGGACAAGATGATTTATTTGTTTGGAGAGGATAATGATAAGTGTGTGTAAATGATATTATCATTATGATATAGAGAAGATAACATTAAATGTGTGGAGAAGATAATATTGTCGTTATGTGGAGAGGAAAACTATATTATAAAATTGCGTGTTAATGAGTTTAGTTAGGGTTAGGATTATTTGAAACATTACCATCAAGCGAAAATATTTCATACTATGAATTTTATATGAATATTTGAAATAATTATAAGGAACGTTAACGGGAACTTTATAGACTGTTAATGCAACAAATAATTACATACAACTTTTCTCTAATACAGGAAAAGATGATGTACGAAATGATCGGAGACTACCCCGCGCCCAGCTTCTTCATGGTGGACAGTGAATCGGGAGAGGTCAAGATCAGGAACAGTCTGAAGGGCGACAGTCTCAGACTCACCTCTTATACGGTCAGTACTTGTTTTTCATGTTCCTTTGTGAAAATGAACAAATGCAATACATTTTTGTGATTGCTTTAGAATTATGTAATTTTCAAAAAATACCCGATCAGTCCAATAAAATACCACTTGTGATTTCAGTCCAGATCAGTTGCCCCTTTACATGCAGTTCAATACATAAGAAAACTTGAAATCTTGACATTTTAAAGTGAATAATCCAAAAGATCCAAAAGATCCAATTTACCTACCTTTTTGCAGATTTCCAGAACTTGTCAATTCAATCTGAAACTAGAATTCTTGTATCTCCGTCCCTAATTCACTGGTAGTTTCTGAAGTGGGAATATGGAAATATTATTCCTACTTTTCCGAAATTTTCATCCGTCAAACGTAAATTTCTAAGTTAGAAAAACAACAATAAACCAGAAAAATCACCCAAAAGAATCACCAAAGAAATCACCAAAAAAGTCACCAAAATCACCCAAAAAGAAAATCACCAAAGAACAGCCTGAAAACCTTTCCTCTTTCTCGGCAGCTCCGCCTTGTATCCTACGACGCGGCCTTCCCCAGCATGCAGGCTACTGCGGAGGTCACCGTACAGGTGGTCCGGAACCCCAACGCCCCGGTCTTCGAGAGGGCCTCCTACACGGCCACCATCTCCGAGAACTACCCGGTCGGCGACGAGGTGCTCAGAGTGAAGGCCAACGACGGTGATGGGGTAAGTGTTAAAAATTAAAAAATTAAAAATATAAAAAATATAAAAAAATCGACTTAATTTTTTTTTTTTTTAAATTAGAAGTTATGTTTTTGTGAAGCATCTACGTCAAGCCTCATGCTCACTGAAGTTAATCTGTGTATAGATCGGCATATTATTACTTGGTAGTAGAATTTCTGCTAATAATTTGCAATTTTTTTTTGCGGCGATTCACATGAAACAATTACATTTTAATAACACATAATAACACGATCCGAGGACCGCAGATTGCCCTCAACATGCATGGGTATGGGGTTTTACCTAGGTTCTTTAGATGATATTAGTTTAAGACAAACTACTGTGGTTGGAAACTACTTAAGAGATTAGATAAAAAATAGTTTCCAAAATGATTTTTGTTTTGAGATTGGGGATATTGGGTCCAGTGAAAAAATGTTAAAAAGGGAACCAGAGAGGTTATATGATTACTAAAGAATTGTCCTTTGCGTTTTGATGATTTTCAATGATATGTGGTTAGCAAGAGGATCTTTCTAGATCACGTTAATATCCGTAATACAGCTTCTGTGTTGGGTTCCAAATCATTCCGATGCAATTTTGACGTGAGCGTTCTTTACATCGGGGTTGCTTTTTACACTAATTGCTCTTAAAATTAAATGGAAATTGAAATGGGAATTCTAGGTTAATGAAAATATTTCTGGTTGTTTAACCTCTTGTCAACCCGCCTGGAAGTAAATTCAGTCAGGAAAAACGACGTCGTACTGGTTTGCCCATCTGTTGACATTTAATCTCCCTTGTTCCATAAATCCAGTGGAAAGTGATCACTGTATTTTATCAAGTACAATACAAACTGGATCCGAGCACTAAATCGTTTAGAATACAATCAAATGCTGGATACAGGCACTAAATCGTTTAACATGCAAGACGAGGGTGGCAGGCATTTGGATAGCAGTAAGATGTACCATACATGATGCTAAGGTCATGAAGAACTTAGGGGAAAGTTATTGATAAACTATTATTCAAAGCTGTATTCTACTAGCTGATTTTACTCCTAGTATCATGAATCGTTATTGAGAATATCATTTGGTCATAGACATTTTCTTATATGTTAATAGAGAATGTTTCTAGTTCTGTTTCCAGTGATGCATAGGATGCAAGGTCTTTTGTTATATTATTGCAGTTATAAAATGGTCTGCAGTGAAAATCTCCAAGTGAAATACAGGTTGAATATGCACCCGTATTTCACTTGGAGATTTTTACTGCAACTTAAAGTATCGTCCAATGTATTTCTGACGTCGACGATGTCTTAATTTTTTTAACGTTCAACAGATTTCTTTCAACTTCTGGCGTCCTTTTTTATTTTTAACTTCTGACGCGTGTCCCCCTTTTATTTTTGGCATGTTTCTTATTTTTCCACTTATGACATGTCTTTAATTCCCCCTATCCATGGTTCCTGCAGGACCAGGTGCGCTACACCATGGAGGGTGACGAGAGACAGGTGCGCTACTTCTACCTGAACCCCGACGACGGCCTGCTCTCCCTGAGGCGCTCACTCGCCGCCTCCAGTATCACCGACTTCAACGTGAGTTGCTCAAGTTAATTATTTTCTATATATAGTTATGGCTATGTATTAAAAAAAAAAATTAAAAAAAATAAAATAAAATTTAATTTAATAATTTAAAAATTTGAAAGAAAAAAGAAAGGTAACTTTAGGGTCCTAGGGAAATGGCTGTGAGAAAAATTTGCCCTGACGATTTACACATAATAGCAAGGTATAGTAATGTATGAATAGTCCAGATGCTACGTGTTATGATCGATGTAATGGATACTTAACTAATCACTGGGTTCATTTATAGACTACTCGTTTTGTGTGTGTGTCTTTCTTTCTATAAAGGTTAGAGAAAATGCTTTTAATTCAAAGAAGGTTTACTGGTAAATGAATATGGGTTTTTTCTGGTAACTGGGCTGTCTTTCTGTGTACTTGAATCACCCTGTCTTTCCGTTTTCAGATACAAAATATAGATGTGAGCATTATTGTAATAGTTGATATTTCAACGTAGGTAGGACAAGAGTTGGTATGGTTATGGGAAGCATACTCAGCAAAATGCTTAAAATGTTGAATAAAAATGTGCGTTTTTGTATGCTTTTCACGTTAGTTTTTTGTTATTATAATGCTCATTTTAGAGGTTTCGCTCCGGGGAAATAGAAACAAATTTGATAGATTTTTGGGCGTTTTCCGAGGGAAGATTGGTTTTTTGATTTGAGCTTCTTTCTTACTGAACGAGCGATATTCTTGAAATGAAATCATTCTTCAATATACGTCATTCGACAAACATCTATCACAATTTCTTATATTTTGTTTTAAAAGTTATGCACTTACTTAATGTTCTTTTCGGATATCAAAAACAAACGTTCGCTAAAATCGTTCAGTGAGAGAAAGCTTCAGCCGTAGGCTTATCATGGGTTAGATACCAGTAGAATATAGTTGTGATTATAGTTATGCACTACCGAAGTACCTTACCCCAATCCCCATCCCCCACCCCCACAACATTCACTACATGTTGGTTCAACCTCATAACTTTATATTGGAATACAAAATTGGGATTTAAGTTTTATGGTGAAAAATTAGCGTGTTTCTTTGACCAACGAAATTTGGATCTTAAACAGAATGTCTGAAAATATTTGGATAAGTGACAAAATTGTGATAAATTTGGCTTATTTCCATTTTTTCTATGTACATTCCTGATTCCGAAAAAAGTTCTGTATTCTAAAATAACTGATAAAAACAACATCCCATTATTCAGATTTAATTATAGGTTTTCTTGCCAGTCCGTGGCTAGATAAGTGCCTAGGCAATCAATGCTGCCACTTGTCTCCAAAAATTACAACTTTTCCTGATTATTAACCTTCCAGCTCAAGATAATCGCTCAGGATCAGCGCTCGGACAATTCCCGTGCCGGTGAGACCACTGTCCGTATCGCTGTCAGTCGCGACCAGCAGCCGCCACGGTTCATTGGAGAACCGTTCCAGTTCACGGTGTCCGAGAACGCTGAGGTTAACAGTACAGCTACAACGATACGCGCTACTGACCCCGACCTCCAGGGTGCACTGGTGTACGACATCCGGGGTGTCGCTCCAGGGTCTAACTACTTCTCCATCGACACGCGTACTGGTGACGTGAAGGTCAGGAAGCCACTGGACAGTGAGACAGCCACATCCTATGTGGTAAGTGTGATTTTTTTTTACTTTTTTTATTTTTTATTTTTTTAAATTGTCAAAATTAATTAATGTAGTTAATAATAATAATGATAAAAATTATTTGTAAGGGTACTTCTCAACAATACATCTAGATTTTCCAGTACATATGAATGTATTTGGGACGAATTTTAGATAATCATAGTAGTAGTGAAAAGATGAAATGATATTGTGCTCCAGCTTTAGGTTGTTATACTTGTCAGCGGGAAAGCATCATACATTCGTAATGATGATTACCCCTATCGCTATCTAGATTCTAAATTAAATAAAGAAAAAAGGAAAAAAAATCTTGATTATAAAAGATTAAAAAAAATGAATAAACCCTGTATTCTACACATTATCCCTGCCCATCTAACCCTTCCCCCCTCTTCCCTACAGCTGCTGGTCGTTGTATACGACTCAGGCAACCCTCAGATTGAGGTGTCAACCACAGTTAACGTAACGGTGAGCAGGAACGAGTACCCGCCCACCTTCTTCCCCGAGGAGTACTCGGCCGACATCTCCGAGCACAGCGCCGTGGGCACCAACGTCACCCGGGTCTTCGCCCGCGACCAGGACCTGCCCGTAAGTCAATATTTTTTGTTTTATTTTACTTAAATATGTTTTTTTTCTGTTTTATTTTACTTAATTATATTTATTTTAGGTATAGAATAAAGCGACCAACTGTCAATTGATCACTTTGAATGCGGTCCCAGAACTGAGTACTCACTCGCCAGGTCCTATACACATTTATATGCTTTTTTTAAAAAAAAATTGTTGTTTTTTAACTCCCTTCTACCAAAACAACGTGGGTGACACGAGTATTACGAATATGCAGGGGAAAACATCGTATAAAATAAATTACAAATTATTATCTAAAAAAATGTAAAGATAAATGCAAATTTTAATTTACAAAATATTGAACAAAAATCAGATATTCGGATTAGTAAGTGCAAGGGGGAAATTAAACCTGGAAAATACTGGACCCTTGTCTCAGCATTAGGTGGGAGTAGATTACACCAGGGCATAGAGAAAAACAACTAATTAGCTAATTGTGGGCCGGTGAGCCTTGGGTCAGTCTATCATATTTGATCATTCAAATCTCGCGCCACCGGCCTACTAAGACATAGACTTTCATGGGTTCCACTTGTGGTCGAGATGTTGAAATGCTGCGAGCCATTTGTGAGGGTTGATTACCTATCAATTCTGGGCTTAAATCCAAGCATTTGGGCTTATTTGGGCTGATATTAATATCAATTGTGATGTATAGAACAAGCAGGAATGGAGATATTTGTCCTTAATTGGTCAAATTAGATATATTAGCGCGAAATAAAATCCGGTTAGATCGGCGGTAGTCGGGTACCTTCGGCATTCTCCGTGACCCGCTTTCAATCGGAGAAGAAGGGATCTGGGTCAATCTATGAATATTCAACAAATTTGCATACCTATTTCACCATGAAATCGGTCATTCTTACGGGTCAAATATATATACAGGGGTAGATTTGGATACATAGATGATCAAGTCAAAGTCGAGGAGGAGATATTTCGCGAAACAACGCGTTTAAATGCGTAAATGCATCGCGCCATTTTCTTGCAATCCTTCGCCTCCCCACCGCTTGACACTGTCACTCGGCCGGGTGTAGTCGCCGCGGTCGGACGTGTTGGCGGGAGGCTCCTCTTTCGCCGCCTCGATACCTGGATTACAGCGCTATATGATGGTTTCAATATATATATTTTTGACGTCTGGACTCCCTTAAACGCATACAACGCATTGACAATTCATGCGGGAACCATGCGTTCGTATCGAAGGGAAAAAAATGGATCGATCGGACACGTGGAGGCACTGTCACTGTCAGACCAAACATGGCGCCGTCAACCTTTCGCCGGGTTCTCTCCCCTCACGCCTGCATCGATACATTGAACTCAGGAAACCAGGATGACATTTGGACTAAACCCAATAATTGTGGAGGATTTAAGTATTCAGAAGCATTCAGGACTCAGGTTATACAGGTAGGTACATATATCTTTTCCAGCAGTTCAAATGATAGGCCTAGACAAGCTGCTGGACTCAGCCTCTCGGGCATTCGACACTGGCAATCTGAAAAATAATTATTTAGACCTTATTAGGCCTATCAAAATGAAATTCATGTATATATCTATGTTTTCCTATATCTCATGGTCCTATTTATCATATAGTTTGTTCATTTTAGGCCTGGAAACGCTTGCAATAATATTTTACAGATGGTAGCTACTGTCAATAAGTTCTCCGTTGCTGTCAGTGTCAGTGTCGGACAGATTCAAAGATTAAATGATTTGTGAATTTGTCACTATAGTGTCATTGTTCCCTACCTACCATCAAAATATCTTATCTAAAAAATAATAGATATCTAGGCCTAAGTCACTGTCAGTGTCAGAATCATTACCTCTCAATGTTGAAACATAGGCGTCACACTGTCAATAAGTTTTTTTGCTGCTGTCAGTGTCTAGGCTTCCAAGTTCAATATTTTTTTCAAATTGTCACTATAGTGCCACTTAACACCTACCACAATAAATCATAATATTTTTCTTTCAAATTCATATATATATCTAGGCCTAAGCCCCCTCCATTGAATCTTGGAATACACCGGCCCATATGTGCCTACAGCACTTAACTTGATCAATTAAATCAATGGCACTTTTGATCTAGTATAAATTAGTACCTGGTAAAATAATTGACAAAGAAAAGCGTAGGAGACTTGGTGGGAAATAACGAGTTTAATGGTCAAGGTGTTTAGTCTTCAGTGGACATAAAGTTTCTAAATTGTCAAAAGAAATTGTTCTTAATTCGAAAAAATTTCTATCAATTTAAAAAAAAAAGTCTAAACATGAATTTGTATTTTCTGATTCAGGGACCCAAGAGTCAGATTACCTACGACATTGGAGGAGACGGCGCCTCACCTGAGTTCTTCTTCGTCCACCCACGTACTGGTGACGTCATCATCTCCAGGGCTTTGACCTCTGACCCTGCAAAGGCATTGTCATACAGGGTGAGTTAATAAATTGTTGTCCCACCAAAGGCCTTTGTTTTCTAGGTGTTCATGTTTTCGTCAATGACGTCAGAAGATTCAATACAACTTCTCAAATGGAAACTTCCCACTCTATGTTTAATTCAAACAATTTTCTTTGCTTTCTTGCAATTTCTTGAAAGTTCTCTTGCGCTCTTATAAAAGCGTTAATGAGGTCGTGTATGGTATACATCTTTACTCCGTTGACGTTACATATGAAGAACATGTAAAAGATTGATAAAGAAACATTTAGGATAATTTAGTAGCTAGTGCACTGAAGGCGCCGGTGGATGCCATTGGTATCTCATACAGCATAGATAAAGTAAAAAATATATTACCTAGATCTACTTCCTAAGCACATCATAATCAATATAAAAAGATATGTGGAGAAATATTGAATAGTTTTAAAAAAATCCTATTTTCTATTTTAAAACAAAATATTTTTCCTTTGTAGCTGCGGATCCTGGCCCGTGACCAGGGCTCGCCCCAGCAGACGGGTACGTCCACCGTGGTGGTGTACGTAGAGCGTAACCAGTACGCACCCGTCTTCCAGAACCCGGAGACGTACGTAGCCACCATCTCCGACCAGTACACCCCCAGCCTACCCATCTTCTCCGTCAAGGCCATCGACTCGGACGCACCTGTGAGTCAAGTATTTTAATCATATTTTCAAACTTAAGTGTATTATTTTGTTGTTGTTGTTTCTTTTTTTATTGATACAAAATCCTGTTTACACAAGTTATTCCTTTCAGCTTTTACACCACCAAAAGCAATACTCCCGTCAAATACATTTCACATGTCTTATCAACACAATATGTATTTATATACAATAATACAATACTAGCAGTCTTCAGATTTAAAGAGTGTGTGTATATTTTATGCATGTTCAAGTGGCGAATATTGTATGGGTCTGACATGTTGCAAAATTTCCTCTCCAAACTTGTTTTTTGCAAAATTTCTCAAATTTCTTCTTCCTTTTTTTTCTTTTACTTTGTATTACTATTCAGTATTATGGAATTAAAAAAGGCACAAGAAAATGTAACGCAAACCTTTCGGTTAAGTATTTACACTAAATACAATAAATCATATGAAGACAAGGTTTCAAAGAATTCTAGGAAAATTTCCAAATGAGCAGTTTGTGGCCGCCAGATTAAAGTGGCAGCATTGGTTTTCACAATACTTTAATCATTATCATATTTCATTAACCTCATTCTGTTTCAATGTCCAATCGTTCTGTTTTAAAGTTAAGGGGATCGAAATCGTGTTTAGGTTTAATAATATGAAACAGGAAACGATTGGACATTAACACCGTTAGTCCAGGGATTGCCCAAAAAATTACGAGAAGAAAGTTTTAAACTTTTAAAGCCTGTAACTTTTAAGCCCATACTTTTTATACCACAGCCCGATTTTAATTCTGCCAAGTTTCTATTGTTTAATTTTTCCTGGATATTTGGCAGAAAATCATACTTCCTGTATATTATTCAAAGCGGTATGAAAGCAAACCAAAGCGTATCAGGCGAAATTCTCTAAAGGGAAGCGCTCGGACTGGCGCGTATGACGACAAGCAATAAACTAGAATGGATGACATTTTGCACACTCGCCGGCAACAGCCCCCAAATGCTGGTTCCCCCTTACCTTGGATACAATTTTCTCTATATATCTATGGTTGCAGGAACCAGCTACCCATGTCTTATTTACCGATATTTCCGGTAAAACGGTTGTGGTAAGAGCCGCCATTGGCAAAATCCATGGGCAAAACCGCCGAAAACCGCTTGTCACGTGACAGGTGATGGCCGTACTCATCTCAGAAAACATATATAATCCGAAAGAATTGATCGATTTCCTATCTGATATGGATCGTACATGATGTTTGAGGTTCCATAAGACCATCAATTGATCATTTACATCGATATCTGACCAAATAAAGCCAGAAATCCGATTGTCACCCGACACCGTGTTAACCGGGTCAAGTTACGCCCACCAGCCTCGCTTTCGATCCGAGAAGAAGGGATATGGGTCAAGGTCTGAATATTCATCAAATTTGCATGCCTATTTCACCATGAAATCAGTCATTCTTACGGGTCAAATATATATAGAGAGGTAGATTTGGATACATAGCTTAGCATCCCAATGTCTTAGGATCAAATTATTGCGAAATAACGCGTCTAAACGCGTAAATACATCGGGCTATTTTCTTGCAATTCCTTCGCCTCGCCCCGGTGACAAGGCTCAGACCTCCTCACACCGCCGGGTGCAAGTGTCCTCTTTCGCTGCATGGATACCTGGATTACGGCGGTATCTGATGCTTTCAACATATATATTTTGGACGTCTGGATCCCCTTAAATGCATACAACGCATTGACAATTCAGGCGTAAACCATGCGTTCGTTTCGAAGGGAAAACATTGGATCGATCGGACACAAGGAGGCTTGACACTGTCACTGCTGTCAGACCGTCAACATGGCGTCAACCCTTCGCCGGGTTCTGTCCCCGCACGCCTGCATCGATACTTTGAAATCAGAAAACCAGGATGACATTAAACGCATCAATTGTGGAGGATATACGCATTGAAACGCATTGAGGACTCCAGGCCTTAACGGTTAGTTTATATCTTTTTTCCAGCATTTGAAATGATACCGTTGAAATCAAGGCCTAAACCCGGCTAGAGGCCTAACGCGCATTGGTCGGACATTGACAATTTGAAAAATAATTATTTAGACCTTATTATGCCTATCAAAATGAAATCCATGTATATATCTATATACTTCTATATCTCATAGTCCTATATATCATATGCCTTGATTATTTTAGGCCTAGATACGTTTCCAATAATATTTTACAGATGGTCTGAAAAAATGACTTGACTCAGGCCTAAGCCCCCTCCAACACTGTCAATGGAGGCTCCGAAAGCACTTATTTATGATTCAAAGATTAAATGATTTGTGAATTTGTCACTATAGTGTCATTTTCCCCTACCTACCCTCAAAATATCTTGTCTAAAAAATAATAGATATCTAGGCCTAAGTCACTGTCACTGTCAGAATTATTACCTCTCAATGTTGAAACATAGGCGTCACACTGTCAATAAGTTTTTTTGCTGAATTGTCACTATAGTGTCATTTTTTCGGACCTACCATCAAAATATTTTATTCATTAATATCTCTCCTTAGGCTTAGCGTCCTACGTTTAATTCCAATGGGCGAAATTTTCATTTTATCAAATGATCAATCTCTTCAATCCCCTCAATCGGCCAACTTGTTTTCACTGCCGCTTTTGAAAGTCGGCAGCAAAATCCGCCTATGGTATATAGGCCTCACTTTTCATATGTAAACGTTTCATTGAAGAGTCTCTATAATTTACACACTTTTACATTACAGGGGCTAAACAGTAACGTGAGCTACGCCATCACTGGCGACGAAAAGGCTCTTCAATTCTTCAGCATTGACTCAGTGACGGGAACAATAGCCCTGAAGAAGTCCCTCGTCGGAGAGCTGGCCTCCAGATATGCGGTAAGGAATCAACCTTTACGCTCGTCCTTGAATATTTGTATGTTGCAGGGTACCAACAACACAAGGAAAACAGGGAAAATGGCAAAATAATCCCCTGACAGGGAAAACATGGGGAATTTGGAAATTTTGCCAAAACACAGAAAACACAGGGAATTTCATTTGGCCAGGTTCTGAAATTCCTGATTCTCAAGACATTAGGGATTCAACTCTTTGTTGTTGGGTTGTCCAAATTTTTTCTGCCCGCAGGGGCTTTTAAATTCGATCAACTTGACACAGGGAAAAATTGCAGTGGAACAGGGAAATCTCAAGGAAAACACAGGGAATTTGAAAACGGAACTTCGGTTGGTACCCTGATGTTGACACTCATTGATGCAATGATATACTATTTGTTGGAAATTGATAATAGTACCAAACTTGTAGAACAAAACAAAATTAGTGATGTTTCACTTCCCTTGAATCAGGTGAACAGAAAATATCTGACAATATATTTCGGTCAAATCTTTAGGGGAAGGAGAGCTTGTTGGGAATGGCCATTTCTAGAATGAGGGTAAATTGCATTTAGTCTCAATGAACGGTTGACAAAACACTTCTGATATTTTTCAGTTTAAGTTCAGAGTTTCAAAATATCAGAAAGAGCATCGGATAGGGAATACATACAGGGTACCAACCATACAGGGAAAACAGGAAAAATGACAGAAAAAATCCCTGACAGGGAAAACACAGGAAATTTGCAAATTTTACCAAAACACAGGGAAAACGTAGGGAATATCATTTACCAAAACACAGGGAATAACATTTGGCCAGGTTCTGAAATTCTTGATTCCCAAAAAAGTAAGGATTTGACTTCTTGTTGTTGGGTCCAATTTTCTTCTACATGTGAAGGCTTTTAAATTGCTCGGTATGACATAGGGAAAAATTGCTGTGAGACAGGGAAATCTCAGGGAAAACACAGGGAATTCGGAAATGGATTTTGAGTTAATACCCTGAAATACTGATAAAGCTGATTGGCTATAAATTCTATTCAAAAATATTCACCCTCCCCCTTGTGCCCCCTCACAGATCACTATCCGGGCCTCAGACGGAGGCATCCCACCCCGCACGGCCGACATCCAGGGTCTGATCACCATCAGGAGGAACCAGAACCTCACCCAGTTCGAGCAGGGCGAGTACCTCGTCCAGATGGCCGAGAACGCCGCTGTAGGCGCTGCCGTCGTCACCGTCAGGGCCACCGACAAGGACGTAAGTTTACTGCTAATTTTTTTCCCCATTTATTTATTTATTTTACGGGATACAATTCAAACAGTGTGTCTGGCCTCCCATTGCGGTCCTGTGGAGCATTTGGGCACAATTTTGTGCAGGGGTCATCCAAATGTCCTTTTTTTCCATGCTGCACTGCATGGGACGATGGGACTCGAACCAATGCAGTGCCAGTGCCAACGAGTGGTACCAACGCCTCAACGACGTTAGCCACCCCGACACCTAAATATGAATTTTTCTGATTTTTGTGTGTGAATTTTTTGGTTGGTTCTTATCTTCTTTTTCAATTTGTTTTCTATTCTATTTTTTCTTAATCAAAAAATTATCTCATTATCTTTTGTTTTTAAATTTTATTTAACAATAATATTATTGATAAACCTGTTTTCTACCTGGGTACCGCGCGTTTTTTTCTATTTTATTCTTTTTTTGAAATAATTATTTTTATCTTATCATCTATCGTTTTTGAATTTTATTTTACAATTGATAAACCTGTTTTCTACCCGGGTACCGCATGTTTTGCTCTTATCATAAATGACGATTTAATTTCCTATCTTTTTTTAATGAATAATTAACTCATTTTCTACCTGAGCGACATTGATTTTCATTCATATCAGAAATCTCAGTTTTCATTTTTTATACATTTATCAACTATTTTCTCACCTGAGCGTTGCTCGTTTCATTCATATCAAAATCTTTGTTTCTATTCTTTAAGCATCAATTAACTCACTTTATACCTGAGTCCCACCCACTTTCCTCACCTTTAAACCTCAACTAACTTTCTACCTGAGCAACACTTATTCTATTCATATCGGAAATCTGTATTTCCATCTTTTGAGCATTAATTAGCTCACTTTCTACTTGATTCCCACCCACTTGACTTATGTCCGAGCAACTTCTAGAATGGCATTTTCTGGCATTTTGGATTTTGATGCATGTAATTGAAACCTTGCTTTAGCAATTAGCCATTAGGCCTATGTTGTTTTCACATCATGAACGTCATGGTTTTATTAGCTCCTCGTGGATTGGCACCTCTTGTTTTATAACTAGAATCGTGCAGTAGATAACTTTAAAATTATATGATCTATGAATGGTGAAAGTAACTTCAGAGATGCAACTCTGTTTTAGTCTGATTTCCAGGAAATGTTATCCATTCTGAATTCAATACGCACCACTCAAATACACGCCAAAAAATAGGCTGGATTCTTTTTCCTCTCTGATGGTTGGTAGTAGTTAGGTTTCTTACTTTCCATGTACGTTCAAATTCGGACAAAAACAGTTTTTTTCCATTTTGTATTCTGAGTAGTTCACTCCTCATAACACATTCAATATAAAAGTGCTGTATCTGATCTTCACAACTCTAATACCATGATAAGGGGCTTTTCCTAGAATTGATCTGTACCGATAATTCCAATATGCCTCTGTAAATAAGGAAGTTTTATGTTAGTAACTTCCTCATGTTATCTGGTGACGTTATGACTGAGGGGCTTTCCCTTTGAATCCATCAGGAATTCCCGGTTCTTTTTGTAAAATGATAAATGTGGGATGTGTGGTTAGGTGATAGTATGCAAAAAAAAAAAAAAAAAAACTTTTTGTACAAATGAAATTATTCATTTCAGTGGTACAGGTTGCCGCAACTTTTTTTCTTTTATATATATATATAACTTTAAAGCATTATTCTGGTACAAATTTGAAAAAAATACAAATTATGATTTGACGACTAACGAGTCATAATCTTGCAAGTCAATTAGTTAAACGTTCTCCCATTTCCTATGAACGAGTTGTTGGAAAACGTCTATCAATATGAATTTATTTGATACAAAAGGCTTGTTTCTAGTATGGGGAGACAGAATCTACTACGATTTTTTTGGGGATATTTTGAAATAAGTTTATTGCAGAATTATATGACCAAAGTTTCATGACCATTTTGACCATCTTATGGAAAATCAATCTTCATTTCATCAGTAGCAACCGAAGCATAGTCAGATCCTATCCATGCACTGCATATGAATACTGAAAGTATATTCCAAAAGACTTTTGCTATAAATAAGGCCATAAAAAGATAGAAGAGCCTTTCTATTTATCTATCTGTTTTTATGTATGTTTGCAGTGTGCAGTTCGGTATGAGATCACAGGCGACGGGCTGTCGACCAGTCTGTTTAACATCAGTGCGAACAGTGGACTCATCACCCTGAAGGAATCCTTCACTACCGACATCGGCACCAAATACGTGGTGAGTACCGTAGACCCTCTGATATAACTTAGGAACATCTCTATAAACAATGAGTACTTCGCCACCGACATTGGCACCAAATATGTGGTTAGTACCGTAGACCCTCTGATATAACTTAGTAACATCTCGATAAACAATGAGTACTTCATGACCGACATCGGCACCAAGTATGTGATGAGTACCGTAGACCCTCTGATATAACTTAGTAACATCTCTATAAACAATGAGTACTTCGCCACCGACATTGGCACCAAATATGTGGTCAGTACCGTAGACCCTCTGATATAACTTAGTAACATCAGTATGAACAATGGACTCATCCTTCTGAAGGAGTTAGAACATAGCTAATTTTTTTCATTCATCTAAAAATAATATTAATGAGTATTAAAACAATTGATTAAAAAATATATATAATATATAAACATATTAATGGTTAACATTATTAAACCACTCTCCCATTCTGTTTCACAGATCCGAGTGGTTGCTTACGACTCATGCAACCCGGCCCAGAAGGCGGTTACCTTCGTACGTGTAACGGTCATCCGTAACGAGAACAAGCCGGTCTTCTCCCGCCGTACCTTCAGCATCAACATCGAGGAGACCCAGCCCCTGGGGACGGAGATCATCACCCTCCGGGCCGACGACCTCGACAAGGTGAGACCCTGGAGGAATAGGGAAGGTTGAGGGGGGAATGAGAGAAATGTGTTGAACCAAACAGGGTTGGGTCCAGTGTTTTAAAAGCGGGTGGTGGGGGGGGGGGGCAGAGGTGGCTCTAGAATTTTGAAAATTGTATGGCGCGTTATAGTACTGGTGTAAAAAAAATAAAAGGTACCAGATTTTTACATTAAAAGATCTTAAGTTTTCTGGGGAAAAAAAGGGTATGGCGCATGCCTGCACGCCTCACATTAGATCCGCTCGTGGGGGGGGGGGGGGATCAGGAAGGCAAAGTAATCAAATATTCTCTTTGTGTAGTCTCCACGATAACCCAAACATCCGACCACGGCTTTCAAAACTTCTGACTTTCAAAACTTCAAATAACAGTATGACGTCTCATCTCTCAAATAGGGCTGGCCACCATATTGGTGATCAATTTGTAATGGCTATTATGTACGGTAGACCTCTGAAGCACTTAAACAAGTATTTAATCCCTGCACGCTGAATACAATCTGAATGACTCATAATCAACAATTACTATCATTTAGAATTTAGAATTTTAGATTTATTTGAGACCCACGTGGTCATGATCACCACATGGTGATCACCAAAAAGGGATCATGCGACCACGTCTGCACAAGGTCATAAGTGACACGCCCCAACGTCAACATAGGCTCTTTGTCAGTTTGGTAACATTAACTGAAAGAAATAATGATTGTCTGTAAGAACTTAGGAGATAACACTAAAATCACACTCAGAAAGATGATATCTGTATTTGCAATAACATGTAATTCCTGGTTTGTATATCTCAATAGATGTCAAATACCCTGCTCAGGTCCCGAATCAAGTGACATTTAATAACCCATAATTAAAACACAACCACGTTATTTACTAATAAGATATAGACAGGTCTTAGCCTTTAAAATAGTGAAGGATTTCAGATAGTATGTTAGGAGGGGTTAGGAGGGTATTTTAGCAGTTATTATAGGCTTAAGCCTGGATGAGTGAGTGAGAGCCACATTTCTGGAGCATTTACGTTCTCGATGGCAGTAATTACGGGTTCCAGCCAAAGCTACACGGCAAAGTGATTGATTAGGAGCCAGCTATTACAGGGTAGGAAATGAAAGCCCTGGCACGTCAGTATTAAAATGGGCACTCCAGCCTGTGTAGGACTGGATTGTTTTGCCTATGTAGGCTTGCATGTGGTGTCAAAGCTTATGTGGGACTGGATTGTTTTGCATATGTAAGCCTAAATGTGGTGCAATTACCTATGTATATGTAGGCGTGGATTCTTTATTCTACATAGACCAAAATGTGGTGTCAAAGCCTATGTAGGCATTCATGCTTTGACCTGTGTCGTTATACATAATAGTGTCAAAGTATATTTTTGTAGGCATTAATTCTATGGCCTTTGTAGGCCTAAATGTGGTGCCGTAGCCTAAATATATGTAGGTATGGATTTGTCAATCTATGTGGGCTTAGATGTGGTGCGGACCCTTTAGTCGCATTCTACATTAATTATATCCATTTCTCATGGGGGGGGAAAGCAAACATCTCTAGCCGTCAGTCAAGGCACTGTCAGTCTGGTGGGAGTCAATATGTTTTTATGTGATAAAAATGATTTTGACAGACTTAATACCGGGTATATATACATTATAATATTATTCAGTCGGCACAAAAAAAGAAAGGGAACCGGCTGCCATGTCTACACACATCAATATGTGTTTTTACCTTTCGTATATACCCATAATTAAATATAGTAGTGTTACTCACCTGCCAATTTCCTCTTCCTCCGCACCAGGGACAAAGCGGCGATATCTCCTACTCGATCAACATGGCCAACTCAGAACCTGAGGACGTTAACAGGTGGTTCTTCATTAACCCTACCAGCGGCGGGCTCTCCGTCATCAGTAACCTCCGCGGGGACACCGACAAGAGGACTGTCTACAAGGTAAGGTTAAGGGTTAAAGTATCTGTCCCCTGTAATTAGCACGGTAAATCTAGGGGTAAGATTTACAGAGTAAGGTCAATAATTAAATGATTGTCCCCTGATATTAGCACTGTAAATTTAGTGGTTATACTTACAGGGTAAGGTCAATAGTTGGGAGGATTGTCCCCTGTAATTAACACTGTAAATCTAGTAGCTACACTTACAGGGTACGGTCAAGAGTCAAAGTGACTGTCCCCTTTAATTAGCACTGTAAACCCAGTGGTTACATTTACATGGTGAGGTCAAAGGGCTCCTGGAAATAAAGGGTTTATCTGACATATCTTTGGGAATAGTGACTTCTGTTTGTGTGATTCCTAGACAAGCGACATCATAAATATATCACATTACCCTTCCAGACGCCAAGATAACCTCATTAGCATATCAATCTCTCCAGGAGGCTGTCTACATCATGACATTGCTGACAAGCAAAAAATGAAAAAAAATCATACAAGTTAAGCCTCTGTACAATTACTGATAAGAAAACCCTCTCGTTTTCCCATCAGAGATTTTTGTAGGATTTCCTACTTCTAGAAAAAAAAGTAGGAAAAGTGTTTCCTACTTTTCCTACTTTTTGATCAGTTTGGAGTGGCCTCTCTGCCCATTAAATTAATACAATACCATTTCCTTCCTCCCCCTGTGCAGGTGGCGGTGGTGGCGTCAGACAAGGGTTACCCGCCCATGAGTGACGAGGCGGTGGTGACGGTGAACGTGGCCCGTAACCTGAACGCCCCGACCTTCAGCCAGGCCCTCTACACCATCAGGATCCCCGAGGGCCACTCTGTGGGCTCCGAGGTCCTCAGGATGGCCGCCTCCGATGAAGACAACGTAAGTTTTTATTTGTTTGAATAACTTTATTGTTTTCTGTATTTCTTTTTAGTTACCTATTTTACTTTTGTTTGATATTTTTTATTCAGGGATGTATGTTTTCCGATTTTTGTCGGATTTCCGATTTTTTTTCTCCTACACCCTCAAAAAGTTATTTCAGAATTTTATATTTATAAAATGTTTTACAGCATTTTAGGATACTTTCAGGTTTTCTTCGTGGTATTTCCGATGATTACGCTGTCCGTGACTTACATCCCTGTTTATTTATCTATTTCTTTTTTTAACTTTTCACTTTTTTGTTAGGTTTTCTTTATTCAGGGATGTACGTTTTCCGATTTTTGTTGGGTTTCCTATTTTTTATCTCCCACCCCCTCAGAAATTGTTTCAGAATTTTATATTTATAACATGTTTTACAGCATTTTAGGATACTTTCAGATTTTCTTCATGGTATTTCCAATTTTTACGCTGGCCCTGACTTACATCCCAGTTTATTTATCTGTCAATTTTTTTTAATTTGTTACTTTTTTGTTGGGGGGAAGGGTATTATTAGGTATGATTTCTGTGAAAACGAGTTCCAGTAAAAGATTGTGCTATCATAATTAAAGTATTTTTAGAGAGGGTCCGTCCCCTGTTTTTGTATACTACTTACGGCCTCTTAATCTGATACGTATCCACCATACTTTCATATACTACTTACATCTTTGAAACATAGTGCTATGATGGCTGGTTCTATCTGAGATATCATGAGAATAATTGAATTGAATAATCTTTGATTTTGATGTTGATGTCTGTAAGATATAGCGTGCTTCTCCCAATAGAGAAATAACGGTATTTTTGTTTAACTTTAATGATAAATAATTATAATTGTGTTTCAATTTTCAGGATGCCATCACGTACCGTATCTTGGGTCGTGTGCCTGCTCCCTACTACTTCGACATCGGGGAGAACACTGGAGTTATCACCGTCAAGAACCCGCTCAGCAGGGGCGCCGAGACCTCCTACATGGTTAGTGGACTTTTTATAGGTCGGCTGTAATCAATTCATCTTAAAAATATTAGATCGCCACATTAAGTCATTAAATCTGACCCGACCTATTCTACTGTCCGCATCTCCGTCAATCTTTCTTAGATCTGTGACGGTGTTTTCGCGTTATGCCTGCCGCGTTATGTCTGTAACGCGGCAAAGTGACGATGTCCCAAATCGATTCTGAGCTAAAATGGTCCCATTTTGGCGCTTATTTGAGCTCACATCGCAGAGATTTGGATATATAGAATACAAACAAATCGTTTAAATCGTCCGAAATCGTTATATGACCAAATAAAACCAGAAATCTGTGCAGCGTTACAGGGCGCGTGAGGCGAGAGGCGCGTCAAATGCCGCGTTATGTCTGTAACGCGGCAAAGTGACGATGTCCCAAATCGATTCTGCGCTAAAATAACCACATTTTGGGGCTTATTTGACCTTACATGGCAGAGATTTTGATATATAGAAGACATAGCGATCATTTAAATCGTCCAAAATGGGGCAAATTAGACATTCAAGCGTGGAATTATGATCGTTACGGTCATCGGGCGCCGCGTTACAGACATAACGCGCAGCAGCCGCTTTCATCGGTGAAGAAGGGATCTGGGTCAAAGTTCATCAACTATGCAGGCCTATTTCACCATGAAAACGGTCGATCTAACTTTAGTTATTGGTATCCACAGATAGATTTCGACCCATAGCTAAGCCTCCCACTGTCCCAGAATCGAAAATAATGCGAAATAACGCGTCTAAACGCGTAAATGCATCGCGCCATTTTCTTGCAATCCTTCGCCTCCCCACCGCTTGACACTGTCACACGGCCGGGTGTAGTCGCCGCGGTCGGACGTGTTGGCGGGAGGCTCCTCTTTCGCCGCCTGGATACCTGGATTACCGCGGTATCTGATGCTTTCAATATATATATTTTGACGTCTGGACTCCCTTAAACGCATACAACGCATTGAATACTCATGTGTGAACCATGCGTTCGTATCGAAGGGAAAACATTGGATCGATCGGACACGAGGAGCTAGCTCTGTCACTGTCAACATGGCGCCGTCAATCCTTCGCCGGGTTCTCTCCCCATCACGCCTGCACCGATACTTTGAACTCAGGAACCCAGGATGACATTAAACGCATCAATTGTGGAGGATATACGCATTGAAACGCATTGAGGACTCCAGGCCTTAAGGGTGGGTTCATATATTTTTTCCAGCATTTGAAATTATGCCGTTGAAATCTAGGCCTAAACTCGGCTAGAGGCCTAACGTGCAATGGTCGGACACTGACAATCTGAAAAATAATTATTTAGGCCTTATTTCCCCTACCAAAATGAAAGTGATGTAGATATCTATGTTCTCCTATATCTCAGGGTCCTATATATCATTATAGTTTGATTATTTTAGGCCTGGAAACGCTTGCAAGAATATTTTACAGATGGTGCAGTCTGAGGCCTATAGGCTGGCTGTTCAAAATGATTCAAAAATTAAATTATTTGTTGAATTGTCACTATAGTGTCATTTTTTCTTACCTACCATCAAAATATTCAATCTGAACTTTAATATGTCTAGGCCTAAGTCACTGTCAGTGTCTGAATCATTCCCATTCAATGTTAAAACATAGGCGTCACACTGTCAATAAGTTCTCTGGTGGGTCGGACACTGGCAATTTGATAAATAATTATTTAGACCTTATTACGCCTATTAAAATGAAATCCATGTATATATCTATGTTCTTCTGTATCTCTGAGTCCTAAATATCATATGCTTTGATTATTTTAGGCCTAGATGCGTTTGCAATAATATTTTACAGATGGTGCAGTCTTAATTAGGCCTAGAGGCTGGCTGATCAAAATGATTCAAAGATTAAATTATTTGTGAAATTGTCACTATAGTGTCATTTTTCCCTACCTACCATCAAAATATCCTATCTAAAAAATAATAGATATCTAGGCCTAAGTCACTGTCAGTGTCAGAATCATAACCTCTCAATGTTGAAACATAGGCGTCACACTGTCAAGTTGTTTTCCTGCTGTCAGTGTCCAGGCTTCCAAGTTTAATATTTTTTTCAGATTGTCACTATAGTGCCAGTTCACACCTACCACAATAAATCATAATATTATTCTTCATAACTCAATAAAGATTAAAATGGGCCGACCTATCTATCAAATGCTTTTGCCTTTGATAGTAAATCATGTGTCGTTTGGTCTTGTTTTTATTTATCTATATGTATCTAAAGGCTGTATTCCACTTTCCAATTGTACTCGCTATTTTAAAAATCGCCACTGGGCATATAAGGGCTAGTTTTAAACGTAAATTACATATTTCCAGAAAGGATTTCGCCGCTGGGCATATTAGGGCTAGTTTTAATCATATATATTTATTACATATTACCAGAAAGGATTTTAACTTTCGTTCTCAAAAGAAAATTCAATAGTTCTGCGTGAGCGTGATGAATATAGTCTATAAGTAAAAAAAAATCTATCAGCTGTTAGGTATTATAATGAATGTTAAGTTCTCAAAACTATATTGATTGACTATGATAATACTTAATTCTTCAAGCAAACTTCAAATATTCTTCAATGTTTGAAACTAACTTTTGGGCTGCCGACTTTACCATAGAATTATCGGCCTTTATAACGTTCTCTTTGACATAGTATTTTCGTAATCTTGCTTTTTAAAACCCAGTAAAAAACAGGTTAAAATACAGAGGAAAAAAAACGACAAAAACAGTTTGGCGTTTTTGTCGTTTGGCCACCCGGGATAATGTGACACTATTTTTGGTGCAAATATTCGGTGATGCTAACAACGATAGGTGAATCGATTCTTAATTAAGAATATACGTTTAAAGCAAATTCTGGGGGGGTGACCAAAATAAAGATACATTTCGTGGACTTAAAGTTCAGTGAAATATCATCCTAAAGTCATTCCCGACATATATTTTCACATAAAGTGCGTTCTAACGTGTGTTGCCATTTTTTTTGAGATTGAATAATTTTGAAAAAAATGGAAAAAAAATCTACGAAAATATTTGCTTTCTCAAGTCTCACGATAGGAAATTTAGCTATCGTGGGTATGGACACTTTTCGTGGGACGTTAATTTTCGTAGATTTTTTTTGGTGGGCCTCCCTGAAGTAACTAATTGTAATAATTGTTCACTGCAGCTGGACATCGAGGCGCAGGACGACGCCCAGCCCCGCCTGTCGGCCACCACCTCTGTGAACATCACGGTGGTCCGTAACGCCAACGGGCCCGTCTTCAGCCAGTCCCTGTACAACGTCACCATCGGCGAGTACACGCCCGTCCAGAGGGGCATCATCCAGGTGCAGGCCGAGGACCTCGACCCCTCCAATGTAAGTGTACCGACTGAGATAAAGAAATATTGAATCCTATGATAGTTTTAAAAATAGGACTAAAAAACTTTCGAAGATATAACTATAAACACTGCCTTGAATTTATTAGCTATTACTTGTATTATCATTAATATGAAGAGCTCATTGATTTCATATAAGTCATAATTATATATCATATTTTTTGATACTGGATATTTTATATAACATCTCATTATCATCATTCCCCATGAAATAACTACTGAAAAGAGCCCAGGGTAAATATTCGAAATTAAAAAAAGAAAAGAAATATAGTAACAGTATTTGACTAAAAATAAGACAAATGCTGAGGATCCAGATTCCTCTCATCTTAGTAATATGATGCCTTTTTTTGGGTCATATTTGGTGATAAGTTGTGTTTCAGTGAAGTCTAAAACAATCTATTTAAGGTCCTTGACAATAATTCCTAACGCCAACAAAATAAAGTTTCGACAGAAATAGAACTGCATGTATGTATAAAAAATAGATGTGATTTTCCGAATATTATTTAGAATTTTCAAACTTTCTAGTGATTTTGGATTGCCAAGCCGATTTTTCAGTACTTTTTCTAATGTCGGTATTAGAGTATTTTTTGTCTTACCATTCATCTACATCAGCGCAAATTCAATGTCTTTGGCCTATTTCAAAAGCTTACTTTTTTTCCTAAATATATAGTCCTCGGGGCAAAAGCATCAAACTTATTTCCTACTTTTCCCACTTGTTCATCGATATTAAAGAACTCCTGTGATAAATAACACTAAATAATAATTCTCCAACATCATATATATATATACATATATAATATCAAACGCCACCCAACAAACTATAAAACCACCCAGACAGTCTAATTGCCCTGACCGACCCTTTAACCCTGTAGACCCGCAGCGGTGAGATCCGCTACTCCATCATGGGAGTGCCCCCTACCCCTGACGCCGCCGACTACTTCGTCATCGGCCCCAACAACGGCTTCATCTCCGTGGCCAAGCTGCTGTCGTCCGACCCCCGCACGGCCGGCGCCGGCCAGCAGGCCAAGAGGCCCAGGTACATGCTCAAGGTAAGAACTTTTCTGTGTTTTTTGTTTTTGTTTGTTTTTGTTTTATTTTCTGAGATGTGTAATAAGAAGAGACGTGGCGAAGTTCCTTTTTTTTAAGCAAAGGAAAAAAATATGATTTTTTTTGTGTGTTAAAGGAAAAGTTAGTTCCGGATGGGAAATATGTGACCCAATAGGGGGAAAGGATGATCCAGGAGGGAATTCAACATTTAAGAGGATGGAATAAGCTTTTAAACGATACCCAAAATGTGAAATTGTGTTAATTATCAAAGAAGTTACAGGTTATAGAACATGGGAACGTCAATGTTCCTAAAAATAACAACACTAAAGATAATGCTGAGATCAAGCAAGTTTGTTTAGTTTGGTAGGTAGTTAAAATCATTTTTCTTGAGTGACTTTTAAGGTAACTGCGACATTCATTTAAATTTTGCAAACAGAACAACAGATGAACATACCCCCGCGCGCAAGTTTATTTCGACAGGGCCTCCTTATCACAAGAGCAGATAATGATGCTCACCATTAATTTTGTATGGGTTGTCCATTTTCTCAACATGTTAAAAAAGGCAATATTCAATTGGGTTGCCTTTCGATTAAAAAAAAAGCCTTAAAAAGTTAGATTTAACTTTCTAAGAAGTAAATGATTTTCCGAAAAGTTCCCCATAGCATGCAGTTTCTTGTCCCCTCTACACGCACCGAACATATATTTCCAGATTAGTAAAGTGATTTCAAACATAAATACATTAAACAAAACTTACTTTCCTCGTCTATCAGGTAACAGCCACCGACCAGGGCATCCCCCAGCGCACCTCCACGGCCGAGGTACAGATCAACGTCTGGAGGAACCTGTATGACCCGCGCTTCGCCAGGCCCCTGGAGGAGATCGAGATCGACGAGCGACTGGCCGCAGGCACCATCGTCCTCAACGTGACAGCCACCGACCCCGATGCCAGGGAACAGCCCAACGTAAGGCGATCTTTTTGGCATAATGCGTTTTGTGCGCATTTTCTTTAGGATAATGCGTTTTGTGCGCATTTTTTTTTTTTTTTTTTTTTTTTAAAGTGTATTTTTTTAATTCATGGTTTTGTGTTTCTTTTAATTTTATGTTTTTGTTTTTGAGGATTACAAATATAATATTTCTTTTGTGTATTGTTTCTGGTTTCTGAATTATGCAAGACCTATCCGAAGTTGTGATCCTCTTTGAATGAAGGCCAATTAATGTTCTCCATGGAAAAGTTGGTACTATTCTAGAACAATCACGTTCTTGAAGAAGTAGTCCTATAGATTTCCAACTTGAGAAAAAGATAAAATTTGGACGAAAAGTCAAGTCGAATTCCATCGCTTAAAGGCCTATATAAAAAAACAAAGTGCGGCAAAAAAAGAGCAAGATTATATCAGCAGAACCCATGTTAATTGATTATTATACATCATATTCTTTACAGACACCAAACTCTCGTATCCGGTACGAGATTGACCCGCGTTCTGAACACGCCCGCAAGTACTTCCACATCCACCCGACCAACGGTAACATCTCCATCGCCCAGCCCCTCGCCAACGACATCACCAGGGACACCGCCTACAACGTATGTCAGATAAAGTTTTTCCATCTTGAACACTTTTGACTCCAATAAAACTACCTGCATTACATCCTAGCATTTTATAGGATTGTCCTCAATTTTCCTCAAAATTTCCTCAGAAATTTTATTTTTAGAAATTCTTTTACATTTTGTCAAGAAGTGAAACAGATGTGATTTCTAATGTTTTTTTTTAGATTATTTGATCATTTGTAATTGATGAATGAAGTGTTTTTGTAGTCTAATTACTCTTTGGAGTGTTCTGCTTAGAGGACTATTGGGAACATCGGTCGTTTTACCTGCCCCATGTGGGTGGTTAAGCCAAGGGAGTACACCCACGAACGGATACGACCAGAGTAGGGGTTAAATAGGTTTTAAGTTGTTATCTAGGCTATGGAAATGGGCTGCATCATCACACTGCATTAATGTAGATCATGAGATTAAATAAATTTTCTATAAATAGGAAAATCATCATGTATAGGCAAAATGGGCTTGATCAATCAAAAGATATGCAAATACTGCGGCTGTGCTGGTCTGTGGGATATAGAGTTTAGCCAACATAAGAATAGAGTGGGTATTTCCATAGAGATACATCTCATATATGTCTATGGTATTTCTAATTTCTTGAGGTGTATGTCACTGACTGACTATCACTTCTCTCATCCCATGAACAAACGAAAATTCACGATAGCAAAATAAAGCAATGTCAATTTACCCAAAGAATAAGAAACTATCAAAATAGATACGATATGAATTACGAAACCCATCATTCTCTTTCATTTTAAGAAAGTAGCGCTGTGACCAAAACAGTACTATGACAAAAATGTTAAAAGTTAAAAAAAAATCCTTTTACAAAATACAACAGAATCATCTACACTTATCTCATGCACTGACAATGAACGCTTACAACCAACCTGATATAACACCATTTTTTACATATCTTATAATTTCTCAATGAAACTTGAGTTTGACCCTGTGGGGGTTCCGGGGAAGAATAGGCCCCCAGTAGCCCCTGCTGATTGTATAAGGTGATGATAGGGGGGACGCAGCACTGACCAAGTGGTTCCTTGGGTTAAATTCCCAGATGTGCTGGGTTCACTAAGGGATGAGGTACAGCAAAAATGATTTCCAGGTTTTGATCCCCAGCTGTTTGCCTGCCTGGTCACCTTCTTCTCAAAGATATGCTCACGAAAGACCGCATTCATCCCAACCTGTTTTTCGCCGTTAAAATGACCCTGGCTGTTGGTACAGCATAAAACCTCCAATACTCACTCGATCAACTTGGGTTTGTTTTGTTTGTTTTTAATTTGTTTTGATTCTTTTTGAGTATGTTTTTATTTTACTTTTCCAGTTCCAAGTGCGGGCCTACGACGAGGGCGATCCCCGCGGGGAGGCCACGATGACCGTACGGATTACGGTGAAGCGCTACACGACCGGAGGAGTCGGAATGTTGGGCTTCAAGCTGCCCGTCTACCTGTGAGTACAGCCCCATTCGCCCTGGGCATTTTTTCATTGTGATCTTAAAATTGCAAGCATAAAAAACTACTATTTTGACAAGATAATTGCATAAATCTATACATTGATAGCTCCTTTGTAAGCCACAAACATATTTTCCAAAACTAATCATTCCAAAAACGAGACGATTACAGTTATAACTCAGATCGCTTCATCAGATTCCCCTGGTGTGTTGTGCCCTTAGTTAAAGCTGTGTAAAGCAGGCAACCTGTGAATACTTGTATTCTTGACAGCCAGAAGGACATAGTGTTTAAAACAACATAGGTATTAAAAGAAACAAAAACACGGACCACCGTTTCTCATGGGCTGGTCAGCGAACCCCTCCTCTACCTTTTGGGGGAACAAAAACTGCGCAAGCAGATGAATGCGTTTCAGTATGCTGAAAGGGCGATATGCGTTGATTCTTGAAATTTTGACCCAAAAAAAGGTTAAGAAAATCAAAATCTTCCATGCAGCCTTAGCTGCCTAGTGAACCACATTTCCTTTGTAAGTTTCAAGTGTACGAGATATATGCGTTGTTCGGCTCTGATTGAAACAATGTAGCCAGTCCTTATTGAATATCATATGTTCACTAAAAAAAAAAAAATAAAATAAAAAAAAACATGATATTCACTGCGTCTATGTTTTTCTCTCCAGTGCCGACGTTCCTGAGAACCTGGCGATCGGCAGTGACGTTCTGAACCTGGAGGTAGTTAATCAGATGGCCAGCAATCCGATCGAATGTAGCATCAGTGGTGGAAACGTCGACCGTAAGTTTATAAAAGTTTGGTTTGAAAAATAATAATATCAAGGTTTCTAAAAAATAATTGGAGCGCTTGTGCATTATTTCAGTTTAGAATTATGTTTGATTTTAAAATGAAATATTTTATCAGGACATTTTTGTGTGCTCATAAATTTCATTCAGTGATGAACATGTGAGTTGCCTCTGTTTTTCAGTTCATTACAAAAGGAAAACAAAAAACAAAAAAAACGTTCATAATTACCTTGTCTATTTTTACACGTTTCTGGGGCTGTACTATGGTATTACTCAATATGGAAATCCTTGAGATTTACCTGCATTTATATCCTTGTTGACTAAATCCACTAATGCGCTAAATTATGTCAGCATGCGATAGAGAAAAAATCATCACACACAAAAAATAAAATATATAGCCACATGCGCGAAGTTCTATTGCCATGAAAATGCCCTTGATTGTAAGATACGAAAAACTTAAGCAGCGCGGGAATATGTGAGTTTAAAAGTAAATTGAAAATATTGTTTGTTTTTCAGAGCGATTCGATGTTATCAAGGTGAGCGGCCAAAGCGTGTGTCAGCTGAAGACCGCCCGCATACTGGACCGAGAGACGTTGGCACGGTACAACCTGACCGTCTCCGTGTCCTACCCCGCCAGGCGCAAGAAGAGGCAAGGTAAGGGCAACAAGGTTTACATGTCTTAAGCCCCATACCCACTAAGAGATTGGACTGTAATTGGGTGACGGGTCACTGGGAGAATTGCTGGCAAAATCTTTGGGTGCCTTCGATATCAATGGAATCACCGGGCGACTCCCTTGGGTATGATGCGGATTCTGGGTGATGGGCGACTGGCAACGGAATTGGCAGTAAGATCAGTGGTAAAATATTGAAAATGCTTGATATTAAAGTTACCAATCGACAACGACGGCATTTTCCCCAGTCGCCTGTAAAATCGCCTAGTTGGTATGGCCCTTAAGACCAGCCTTAAATAAAAGTTTGTTTCATGTCCAGAGAGTGACCATGATACGAACCAGGAATTTTATTTTATTTTATTTTTGCTAAGGCTATTACTTGAACTTTTCCAAAAGTATAATAATACTCTCTTCAAGTCACTCAACTGAATACTTAAATTCATTTGAAAGTTTCTATACTTCATCAGGGCCCATGCTGTAATTACGATAATAATTAACCTTTTTACCATGATTGTATTTATAACCCTTTTTAATTTGTGTTTTTTTAAGCCGTGCACATGGGCTTCAACAAGGTGAGCGTGGTGGTGATTCTGTCGGACGTCAACGACAACCAGCCGCAGTTTGTGTTCCCCCAGAACTCGGCCGCAGACGCCAGGTCGGCCAACAAGTACTACGGAGCCATCTCCCAAGACGCCCGGCCCTTCACACTGGTCCAGAGAGTTAATGTATGTTTTTTTTTTTAGTTTCTTTGTTTGCTTATTTGTTGTTTTTTTAATTTATTAAAAAAGTCATCCTCAGGGTAACCCCCTGGGCCCATATCTTCATAACTAATTTGGCTGATCAGGGAAAATTTGATCAGGGTCCCATGATCGGTGATTTTGCCTTTTACCAAAATTGTGCTATTGAAAAATAGTGCAAAAGAGGAATAATTAGTTGTACAATTTATTCATCATAGACACAATTTCTGATCATGGGACCCTGATTTTCATGATCAGCCAAATTAGTTACGAAGATATGGGCCCTGGTCTTCCAGATGATATATGACAGTGATTATACAATTTAAGTGGAATAGAAATAGAAAATATCAAGAGGCTACAATAACAGCAATAAACAGGAATGATAATAATATGAAATAATGTAGGAATTACAGTAAGTTGTTAGAGTTGTAAACAAGAGGTCCTCACATGGGGAAACCGCTATATACATTTTTGTCAAGTTCAAAAAGATCTTCCTAGATTTTGGGGAAAAATTGGTCGGTCTTTGATATTGCAAATCTGTTGAAAGAAAATCCGAAAATCAAATGAATTATCAACAAAAATTATCAACAATATCTATCAACACAATTTATCAACAAAACTTATCAACAAATTTTATCAACAAAGTTTGTCAACAAAATTATCAACACAAATTATCAACAAAATTATCTACATAAAATTTTAAAAAAAATATCAACAAAATGAACAAAAGATATCCAAAAGAATATCAAAAACATGTCAAAAAAGTGTCCAGTTATTATCAGCAATACTTATCAACCATATTATCTCATCTCCACAGGCCACCGACCCAGACGAGGGCAGTAACGCCGTGGTCACCTACCAGCTGGCCTCTGGATCACCTGTCCCCTTCATGGTCCTCAGAGACGGCTCGATCCTCACCACTCAGACCTTCAACGGCAGCTCCCCGTCCACCTACCAATTCAACATCATCGCCGAGAACAGCGGCGTCACCTCAGCGGCCGAGCGACTCAGTAGCACCGCTCCCGTTATTGTGAGTTGCTCTTATTTTTATATTTTTTTAATTAATTAATTAATTAATTTTATTTATTTATTTATTTTTTCGATTTCAGAAAATTATGTTTTCATGGATTTTTTGAGATGAGGAAAATAAGACCCTTACTTCCGCTCTGTGCTGCACTGGGTGAAAAATGGGGAAAAAAATCTTTGTTTTCCTCATTCAGGGTCTTTTTACTTATTAATTATTTTGGATTGAACATGGGATGTTTTCCCCTGCATTGATCAAATATGCCTATTCCAGTACGTTTTTGTTTGTGTTTAAAGTTATTCAAGTGCAAGCGTGATATTGTCAAGTGCAAAGCGTGACTTTGTCTGAAGTGACATTTTTATTACATGTCGAAATTATTGGTCCTTGACAGAATCAACGATAATAAGACTTATCACCTCATCGGCCTTCTTTGTTACAAAAAACATGGCCCCTGGATTTTTCCACCTGCAGAAAATACGTCAATTAAGCTGCACACATAATTATATACATATATAACAACTATTTGGTTACCCTTCTCTTTCAGATCAATGTTATCCAGGACAAGAACCGGCTTGTGTTGTATTTGAACGACCCCCCAGAGAAGCTCGTGGGCAAGAAGGAGGAGCTCACAAGGTAAGGTTTTATGCCAAATGAAACAGGCTATCCACCCCAGTCTTCAAACTGTCCTAAAAGATCATAAACTGAGTTTATCAAAATTAAGGCATAAAAAAGGTCCTAAATTTGGCAGTTTTCTTGCGATAGGTCTTACAAGGGTTTTGAATTGAATCTCATTTCGAAAATTAAAATCAGTTTATCATGAGACAAAAAATCTGCTTACCGTCGAGTTGTGGTATGTCAAACCATACGTTTAAAAGAAATCTTCTTAAGCGGCCGTGAAGACTTAAACTTTTCTAAACTTGGACGTAAATAGGTCTTAAAAAGGTCGTAAATTGATTTTTGACCTAATATTTATTGGAAAATGTAATAATATTCTTAGCCCACAAATGCAGCAACAAGCATCATGATGAGCGTAGAGTTGATGCCAAGTTAATTAGACTTGTTGATAAATAAAACAAGTTTGACGTTTCGTAAAGTAAGAAACATTTTACAATAACTAATGTTTTCCATCTATTTCCTTCAGCATTCTGTCGGCGGCCAGCGGTAAGGTCGTCATCATAGAGCAGCTCCTACCTCACGAGCAGCTCACCGAGAAGGGTCAGAAGGTCACGCAACCAATGGGGTAAGTTACACAACTCAATATTTGTTTTTATCAAAATCTTTTACAATAAGAAATAAATGAATTTAAATGTATATATATATATCACTATGTTTTTTAGATATTAATTTTCCATTTAATATACTCTCCCCTGGTGCCGTTTTCTAATTTTTATGTTTGAATAACTCCAAACTATGGCACTTTCCTGATCTACACCCAGGAAATATTGAAGTCAGTTATGAGATTAAATGCGTTTCTTGTAGTTTCACTGGCTTGTAGATAAATAGGACTATATAGAATCATACCGATTTTATCGAAGAATTTAACGAAATCATTTTCAGACTTATATAACTATTAAATGTTTCATTAAATGAGGACTCCATGCTGTCTATTGACTTACCGCTTGATTATCTAGACATCTGTTAATGTCTTTAGATTGATCAGAACTGTTTTACAAAGAGCGAAAACTGAAAAGAGAAAAGAATATAAAGTTTAATATCTTATGTATGTTTTGTTAATTGTTTCAGCACTGATGTGACATTTGTCGTAGTCAACACTACTTCCAACAGCCTGTACCACAGAGACAATATCACCAAGTGAGTATACTTCTAACTGACCATGTATGTGTTTGAGAATATTGTCAAGTTTTCCGTAATGATACAACATGGTATCATTTTGGCATAATTTTGCCTTGGTACAACATAGTAGTGATACAACATAGAATTACTACGTCGTAGAGGAATATTCAGGAGAAGAGCATTTACTGAGTTCCTTTACCGATCAACAAAACTTTTTTAGTTTTGGAGTTGGGTATAGCATTTCAATATGGAAATCTCTTCCTGATTATATATATATATATACGAATTAGAATGTAAAGTGGACACCAGGAAATTGAAAGCAAGAGTGAATTATCTTTCTTGATTGAAACTATGCTCCCTGTCTTTCTTGCTGTCTCAGAATACCTATAAGCATTAGGCTTTTATAACAGTTCTGAATGAAACGGATATCGTTTTATGAAGGCTGAAAATAGGTGTTTTCCTACGCAGAAGTATGACTAATTTCCAAGATGTCAGATCGCTTCGTACATGTTTCTGCTTTACTTAATATCCTTTTACCATATCAAGTTACCATAGGGCGTCTATGGGGGAAATTACAGCCTTCAGGTTTAGTCTCCCGTTCTTGTCAAAAGTTTTAAAACTGTTTCGTTCTACTGTAATTGGAGTTTATTTTGGGATAGTGTTCCTGTGATTTTACCTGATACTTGTCAAGGCTATGTTGACCATGTGGAGGCTTTCTCGCTTTCTTTTAATTGAAATGTTCCTGTTAGCTCTTTTTTTCTTTGTATAATCATTGTCTTGGTTGCCTAGGTTTCATGATGTATTTGAATATTTTTTGTTAGAAGAGTATTTGTTAGATAATGAATATATATGATTTCTCTTTCCACTCAGATTGCGAAAAAAAAACACGGTTACAATTCAACTACTTTAAGTGACAGATTAGTGTCTTAAAACTATTAAAACTAGGAAGAGGGTGTTATGACACTATCAAAACAGCAAGAAACATGTCGCAGAACTATTGTAATCATAGAGTTCTAGAGGCCTTTGTGAAAATGACCGTTTCAGGAAGAATGTACCACGAAACTTATGACATATAAAAGGATGTGCGACGTAATTTTTTAATAGCTCATCAACAACAAATTAAAGAATCCTTAATTTATCACATCCAAATGTCAACAAATTTATAGTTGCCAGGGTATCCCGGAAATTTCAATCAAATTGTTTCCATTCATTTGGATTCATAATTTCAGTACTCACCGCCACCGTTAGTTTACCACAAACTCGGCTTAGCCACATTTTAACACACTGATAGATCCGTGCCTTTCCATTTGGAGCAGCTGATGAGTTTACTTTGTGAGCTGCTCTCATGTTTCACCGGTGCCTGGGAGCCGAGCGGTCCAACTGCTCGTTTAGAGCGACTCCCGCGAGCTGGCCAATATGCTAATCGGCAATTAATCTAATGGGAGTGCGCGATATATTTCAGAATTAATGCCCTAAAAAGACGAGGGATTAGCCGTGGTACTAGCGTGGGTGGATTTGTTGACTTGTATTGCAATGCACTGGATGGCACCAACTTAAATGAATATTTCAATAGTTTTGTACTGTTGAGATACTAGACTAGTCATAAGTAGTTAATGAACTGTTAACAGTTTTGTACTGTTGAGATACTTGTCTCATCTAAGGAGAAGACTAGGCTCGGTGGAAGAGCTAGTCTGCTGATATAAAAGGCTCCCGGGTTCGATTCCCTGTGCGGATTTACACTACATGTATGCGTGTTGCATGCATCTTACTCCTGGTGTGGTCCCTAGTTTACCAACAAACGTGGGTCTATAGATAGGATGCTTTCCATTAGTCAGAATTAAACAGAGTTCCCACGTAGGTCTTGATTTTTATCAAATTCTAGCACTATGGCTGTAAAATGTCTCAAATTGAATCATCTGATTTGGAAATTAATATTTATTCATGATCAGTTACAAAAAACGGCCAACAAAAAATGGCCAACTCGAGTCAAAAAACGGCCAAGATGCAACATGTCAGCTTGGACTTTGATCTGCTAAACGTTGTTTTCCTTGTGACTTTCAGTCTGGAAAGAACCTATAAGGGTTGGCCGGACGTTAAACTACCTCAACAAACCTTGTGACTTTTAAGACTAGGATAACGTAATTGCTGATTGGCCAATGTGCCTTATACTGGTACTGATGAGACTGAAAGCAACTATGGTTAAAGCAGTGTTCGGCTTAATTAAATGCCATTGGCCCACCCCTCCCCTGCGCTTTACTTTCCGCAAACACAGACCAATGAATGGTCAGACCCTTTCAAACAGATTCTATACGGTGGAAGCCAACAGCTGTTAAGCACAGCACTTAGCAGCACCAGCATCGGGATGTATCTCAGTAAAAATAGTCCCAGTATTGGGCCCGTATCTCATTAACAGTCGTAGCCTTTGGGTCTGCAACTTTTTTACAGTCCTAGCATTGGGTCTGCATTCTATTAACAGTTTTAGTATTGGGTCTGCATTCTATGAATAACCCTAGCATTGGGTCTCCATCTCATAACAGTCCTAGCCTTTGGGCCTGCATCTCATTGACAGTCCCAGCATTGGGCCTGCATCTCATTAACAGTTCTAGCATTTGGGTCTGCATCCTTGTTTACAGTTGTAGCATTGGGCCTGAATTTTATTAACAGTCCCAGCATTGGGCCTACATCTCATTGACAGTCCCAGCATTGGGCCTGTATCTTATTAACAGTCCCATTATTGGGTCTGCATCTCATTGACAGTCCCAGCATTGGGAGGGCCTCTACCTCATTGATAGTCCCACCATTGGGCCTACATCTCATTAACAGTCCCAGCATTGGGCCTGCGTCTCATTACCAGTCACACCATTGGGCCTGCATCTCATTAACAGTCCCACCATTGGGCCTGCATCTCATTAATAGTCCCACCATTGATATTGGGCCTGCGTTTAACGAATGTCACCAGCCACAGTTACAATATACTGGTCAACACAATGACATCAACTTCATTAAACCTCAGCTACTTGGAGACCCCCACCCCCACCCCCCACAGATTAATTCGGTCGAACTTGAACATGGAATTTGGAAATACCCAACAACAACTAATCTAGGATCGAAAACAACTAAATTTAATGATTGACGTCACGCTGATACCGAACCCGATTATTAGCAGAAGACATTATGTTGTTTTGGCAATTATAAAAACTAATTAAGAGAACACACGTACATATATATCTATTTCGATATATCAGTGATACTCATGTACACCTTTTATCAAATATAGAGTTCTATGCCTATCTAACATAGACCAATTTCAAATTTCGTGGAGGTTAGTCCGGCCATGCCCTTGAGCAGGTATACGCCCGGCCTAATGGGCCATGAAGTTGGCTGCGGCTTAAGTTTCCGTCCATGTATCGAACTTCAGGTGGCCTGGGTGGGCTTATATAACCCCAGGTAACATAGGAGGGGGTCCTGGATCCCTGAGTCCATGTCCCAGGTCCATGTAATTTGGGCTAACACATGGATCTATAACCCTTAGGGGTAGCCCTGGGCTGCTGCCGATATTCCTGATCAATTTCCACAAATCAGGTTTGCCCAATATTTTGCGTTGAGGAATTATGTGCCCCTGTATCTCTTAAGATAGGGCCCTTGATGGGGGTCCCCATGTTGCCCTGTCGAATTTGAATAACAGCCGTAATATCGCCCTTTTGAATTTAAGAAATTGCTATGTCCCAAATTATTGACCATTAAAACGCTATCTTTAAAGGCAGTGGCAGATTTCGAGATTTCGGGGGATGGCGAGTTTCCTAAAGTGTAACTTTTCAATATTTTCTCACAATATTTAAGGGTTTTACAGTGAAGTTTTAAAGGAAAGGTGGAACTTTTTTTTCACAAATTTCCTCGGGGGGGGGGGGGGGGTGACGCGCCACCCCCACCACCCCCTCTAGTTACGGGCCTGACTATATGATTATACAACATAATTCTTACATTCGACTCAATGATATGGGCGTTAGGCATTTATAGGCCTTACGCTCAGTCCAGCAAGGGACTCCACGGCAGCGAACTAATGCAGTTTTTACAGTAAACTGATTCATTTACTCCGATTGCACCAGTCCTTACATACCTACTGATCGTGTGCCAAGTATCGAATGTCTTAGGTGGAACTGGCCCATCCCACTTTACAATGAAACTCAAGTTTATGCTTCTAAACCTGATCCAACTGTTTCCAAATAGAGTAATTTGAATACAGCATGAGGTTGAATAGATTTTCTAGATGCTTCAAATCAATGGGTTCTTAAGTATCCCAGCATTCCCAAAATGGGTTATGCAAAGTACCGTCTGCCTATCGTACCAGGTGTTTCAGTCAGAAACAAGCGCAGAGAAGTAATAGGTTTTCGACTGGGTTTTCTCTTACATGAGCGCAGCAGCTCCAGCAAAGACTTCCAATGTTTTTTTTTGTGTTTTTTTTTTACAAAACGAGTCACATGTCGCAGCAGTTTATGGATAGCAATGTTGAGACACCTTGATGAATGAGTGAAAAGAGAGAAATGCAAATTCAGTTTGATAAGTTTGATTACATGTAGGTTAAAAGCTTCAGTGACCTATGTCAAACCAAAATAAGGACAAACACTTCACTCATTCAACAAAAACTCACGCCCCCTCCCCCGCAACCGCGTCAATAATGATTCTGTTCTTAATTGTTGTAAATACCTCGAAGTATATTACTCAATCCGGACGATAGCATCATACTGGTACCAGTGACGTTGGACCAATTACTCCGAGCAGGTCACTTATTCCGAGCAACTCACCAAAGGCTCATTACTGGCCATTACTTGGAACTGGTAATTAAGAAGGCATGCCCTTACCTTGTTCTAGTAAATTGACGAGTTGAAAGTTAGCAATTGTCCATATAATACCATTTTAGAATTGCGTAAAAGCGACCTATACCTTTGTTTGAATAAGGAAGCATGGAGGACATTTCTTGTAGAAGTAAACAAGAATGGAAATTATATTCTAATATCTGAAATAGGCCTAACGTACATCGCAATATGAGATATATCTGTTTGTGACTGAGTAGAAAATGGCAATGTCACGTTCTGAACTTGGCAGATTATCCAAGCAAATATTGTTTTCTGACGTCTTCATTTTGAAGCATATTCAATTGAATTCCTCGTAATTGACGTCACTAAGTTCCATGCTTCTTGCAATTAGGCTTATAACGTAAGCTGGTAAGGGGATGTTTGCGACTTTGAACGTTAAATTCCTTAGGGATTTGAAGCATGGAAAATGCTTACCCATGAGAAAAATAAATGGCGTCACGCATGAGTTATCACCGACAAGACGAGCTGGTGTCCAGCCGTCATGATGACCTTTGGGTCTAACACTCGGAGGTCCCAGCGGAGGTGGCATGTCAGGTCACGTGGTAAAAGCCGAGAACTCCCGAGAGATGGCGAGACAAAGATGGATCAGGTATTACCCACACGTTCAGGGATGTTTTGTAGCAAGTTGAGGTATAAATTGTCGTGTACAAAGCCTATTGAGCAAATAGACTTTATGTAAAGAGTTAACGAAAGGTGACAAGCAAGTTCCCTCACATAGGCCTAGATCTACTGGAAATTGGAATTCATCATGCAATTTGTGGAAGTAACAAAAAGTCATGGAATTTTGCAAAAAGTCATGAAGTTTAATTAATTTTGACCAGAATCTATCCATTTCTAAATATCAATGACAGAAGGGGACATAGGGGAAAATTGCAAAAGACATTTCCTCACGTTGAAAATAAAGGGGAATTAATGCACTAAGGAACAGGAAAAAATCAGGAAACACTGAATTTGACCCTAATGTTTGAGTTAACACTGTACAAGTGGAATGAGTTCTATTTGTAGGCATACTCAGTGAAATAAAGAAATTCCCATATGTGAATTCCGGAGTTCTTGGGCCTATATGGTATGCAGCTACCTATGTCTTCATAATATTGCTTACAAGTGGAATACCTTGAAAGGCATGTTTAATAAAAAAAATTATCAGTAACAGTTCTTTAATCATCTTTGCTTTCAATATACTGACGCGCAGGCTGAGGTGCCTCAAAATATAACAAATTCTATACATTCTAGTGGTAGAAGTTTCTCCTTTTGAAGTTATGTTGATATTGGTTAGAAAAGTGGCGAGTTCTTTCAAGTTGAAAAGAAGGAGGCCCAGGCAATATGCAGAAGGAGGTGTTTGATGGAGGGCCTGTCAGAAGGCCCGGCTCGGCGGTCTAAAGGCTGTATTACACTAGCCGATTTTTACTCGCGATTTCATAAATCGCCAGCAGGAATAGGTTTTAATTACAGACAATTGGTGCATATCATTAGAAAAGGTTTGCCATCAGAGATGCCATTCTTTCTTTTTCCTCCTCCCCCCTCCAATTCCGGATCTTTGGCTGTGCAATATAATCTCACAAGTCAGTCATTTTAAGAAAGAAATATTGCTTTTGTTGTCAACCAGATAACATTCCTAAAAGTTATATCTTAACCTCAGAATGTAGATAATATAAGATGCTCTTCCCTTTAAGTCTTTCTTCTTAAAGCGCAGAGGTCATTATGTCAGTGGTTATGTACTATAATATTTGGTTTTCAATCCTCCTTTAAACCATATGTAATGTACATTACATTATCCCATGTCATATTAGAAAGCTAACAAATTATTAAGTTGCCGGCGATAAGAATCACCAAGTGTAATACGGCCTATAGGTGTCCAGACCCTGCGTTGGCACGCTTTTAGGCTGCAAAGGGCAGGGGGGATTTGTTACTCAATCAGGCCTTGACACTCACTGCAAATTATTCCATGTCACCTCGTCCAATTAAGAAATAAACTACAGGCTTTCTAAGTTCTATTGGGAATGGTGACTCAAAATTTGATGTGCATTCAAACCATTAGACCCCACGTCATTGCAATGGAAGTTTCTAGAAATGTTTTTAAAATAATGTCCTTAAATTCTTGAAAAACAGACACATTTCACATTTCCTCCAAGGGTTGAGTTAAATGGGGGGATATGGTGTTTTGCACCGGGTAGGAAAAGTGTTTCCTGATTCTCCTTCTCTTTTATCAATCCAAAGTGACACTTTTGAGTAAAAGCAGGACACATTTTACATGCCCAAAATGAAGATGGAAGGAAAGGCTTTGTGCTTTAAGTTTCAACAGAATGTTAATCCTCATTTTACTAGTATAGCCATGGACCTTAACGCAAAGTTGCTCTTTGGAGCTGCTTAGCTGCAACTCACCTTTTAAAAGATAGGGAAAGAATGTCCCATTTCTCCTACTCTTTCATCAGTCTGAAGTGGCATTTCAGACTTAATAAAGAAAGCTCCAATTTTACACATACTGATAGCAAAGAGAGGAAAGAACATGTTGTGCTTTAAGGATCAATACAATCATGTTAATCCTCGTTTAACACATGGCAACGGACGTAAAAGCCGAGCTGCTCACTCGATCTGTTAGGCTTCTGTATACCTCTAAGAAAGGTTACTACTTTAATACATCTATAGTATACACAGTAGTAACATACCCATAGCAAAAGGGAAGAAAATCTACTTTAAGATTCAGCAAACCAGGGATGTAAGTTTTTCGATTTCTGTCGGATTTCCGATTTTTTCACTCCAGCACCCCAAAATTTTTTTATTCAAATTTTGATATTTAGATCACCTTTCACATCATTTTTAGGACACATTCAGATTTTCTTAATGCTATTTCCGATTTTTTCACTGCCCCCAACTTACATCCCTGGCACAATGTTAATCCTCATTTCACTCATAATATATCCCTGGACCCAACTCCCGAGCTCCTCTCCCGAGCTGCTCGCGGCCCCTCCGAGCAGCTCCTGCAGTGATTGATGGCCCTGCCCACAGATTGGCCACGCCAGAGCTCTTCTTGGTGATTGGCCGAGCTCAGGCACAAAAAGACAATCACAGAGGGCTCTTTGTTTCACTCTGGAAGGCCAATTACACTTAATTAGTCACGCGCAAGAGGGAGTGGGGGAAATACTCATTTCAATGTGAGATACTGAACCGGAAATTGAGCGAACCCACCAACTTCCGGTCGTCGTCTGTCTTTCAGATTCTTTTTTTTCTGAACCCCCACATCGCCTATCCCCCATCCCCTGCCAGGGATCCTTTTACTTTCTGTTTAACCATTTTCCGTACTGCAAATGTATCTTACTTCCTCCCCCATATCGTTGTACCATTAGCTGGAATACCAATAGGAATACATTACCACTTTTATTTGCAGTGAAGCAGTAGACGTGTGTTCAATCTTGTAACAGATATGGTGCAATCATTGTCTCCTTTTCAATTCAATTAAAGAGAGGAAATACAACGGAGACACTTTGTGATAGTTTTTTTATCAGGGAAAAGTGAAAGGCGCTCATTTCTCGGTATCGCTAAACATCATTATCTTGTTCGAAGGTGGGCGGAACTCTTGCAAATGGCAATAGATTTGTTAGTTGAGATTTTTTGCAATGCATTAGCTGATCCGCAATGCTGTTTTAATCAATATGGATGTGAGTTGAATACAATAATGTTCTGTCTGCCTTCTTCGTACCCATACCTTTTCATTTTGATAAACGAATACATTCCCTTGAATGGTGCATTTGCGGCTTCATACGAAAATACAAGACTGAAGGACTTTTTACTATTTCACAGTTCTTGCATTCATTGTTCACATTAGTAAATAGGAAATGTACAAAACGCCATCTCTTCTTTAAAATACATATTGTAATTCTGGAATACGCACCAAATTAGGACCGTATTGGAGAGAATTAGAAATAACCAGTAAATGTGCGAAGGATTTAAGACAATACAGGAAAGTGTATCATCAATGGCTGTTGAAAAGTTGAGCGATGCAAGAATACTTGCTCAGAATTATTTATCTGCCTTTTGAAATTGTTCTCATATTCTGCACTATACTACATTGAAAATGATTATATATGAAAAAAGGCTAAGTACTTCCAACGTTTTACATTATCGAAGCATCCTCCTTGTGTTCTCTGTTCCGCTTAAGCAGTTATGCGCAACCAGCTGAAGTGGGTATCCGGGGTGTGGTTTATACAAACAAAAAACAAACCCAAGAGGATATCGTTTTCAATCATCGGCTTGGAAGGCTTTCCCTGTGAGGGTTAGAATTTACTGCATCCACTCTGGTCTTTAGTATAGAATTGCAGCTCTTGTATAACACATGGAGTGGTAATTTAAAACCCTTTAACTAGAATACCACTCGGGCCCTTAATGCATACATCCGATGCATGAAGCAGTCACCTTGAGAAGGTATCTCTTAATGGGTTTACTTTTAAGGGGATTGTTGTTTTATTGTTCGAAAGGCTGTTCCTCGTGATATGTGATTTTGATCATTCTATCATTTGAAAAGAAAGGAAACTTTCTCAGCTGATTCTATGAAAGGCTAACTTCTCTGTCATATCCTGATGGTGCCTACGTTTTCCTACACAACAAAATGATGATATTAAGCCAAAACTGTTTCCATGTATGTCTCAGGAAAAGAAACACAATAATTCATGCTAGCCAGATCTATAACATTTCATTTTTTACCAGCAGGAAATTAATTGATGAAATGTGCAATAGGGGGCTTTCTTTTTTCAGGATACCTTTAGGACCCCCCCCCCCCCCCCCCCCATCACACTGCTGTAAACATAAAAATAAAGCCCGTTTTCAGGCAGTGTCACACTGTTGACCTACCTACCCACCTCCATGTGTGTGACATCATTTATGGACTTATTCTATGAATTCTATGAAAGCCTGAAAAGACATTCTAGCATTTTATTTTCTATTTCCAGGGAGTTCCTTGAAAAGAGCGCCCAGGAAAACATTAAGACCATACTGGCCCGGGAGAAGCTGGCCACCCTGGAGATCATCCAGGAACCTATCGCGGTGAAGTTGGCCGCCAGCCAGATGCGTACGAACACCATGACCAATGATGGTGTCTGGCTAGCCATGATAGCCCTGGCTGGGGTGATCATTCTCTTCTGTATCATCGGCATAATCATCATATTGTTCACATGGTCGAGGTGAGGCTTGTTTGTTTGTTTGTTTGTTTGAATTATTATTAGTTAGTGCTTTTTTTTTTAATTTTCCCTTTAATTTTTTTATTATTTTCTTTCCCCCAAATTATTATAAGGTTTTAGGCTTTCTATTAACTACGCACGCACAATTTCAAAAGAAAATCAGAATGCCCCCCCCCCCCCCAAGGACTCGGGAGGGGGAGAGAGAGGTAAGGCTAAAGTGCTCATTGGATTTGCACAAAACGGAAGCACATTAAAAAAACAACAACAAAAAACTCGGTGCGTGCGTATTTAATGGAAGGCCCGTTAACAGGTTTTGCCTATTTCATGGTCCAACTGTACAACTTCTGATTTCTGATTGATATTATCAATGATAATTCTTCCGTCACCTAATGATATTAAGTTTTCATTAAGTCACAATTTTTCATGATTTGTTTTCCTTACGAAAGTGCTTTTATTTCGTGCATTTCTTCCATAAAATACGATATTATAACACAAGTAACATAGTATGTGTTCGCTACAGTAATCTTCATGTACAGAATCTTAATTGTTTTTTCTGGTTTTCTCTCTCTTTCCTAGGTATCAGCGACATTTAAGTAAGGTGCAACATATGTACGTGGCTCCGAAGTACGACCCCGTGTTTGTTGAGCCACCGAGCTTCTTAAAGGAATATGAGACACAGGTAAGACCAGCAATATAATTCTAACACAGAAGATAAGAGCGCACTGAGCGATGCACCTAAGATTCTGGTCGAATTAGAGATCGCTAGCAAATAATATCTAACATTGTTAGATTTCAAGCGATTGACCAATTTTTGATAGGTTTCTAGTCAAAACGCTCCATGGGAACACACTTTTCCGGTCGTTTTTGACTATTTCTGGTTGGTTTCGACTATTAGCTTTTAATAATGAGATTCTACCAGAATTTCAGTTCGATTGCTCACTTGGTTACAGCCTTAACTGTCTCCAAAACAGAATAGGCCTATACCCCCAAAAAAATCCATCAGAAACAATAATTATGTTCCTGATGTAATTTCCTCGCAACTGTACTCTGGGAAATTAGTATGGAAGATCGAAAGTTGAAAAACTGTTTTCAACACTAAGGAGGGCGTTTTCCGGAAATAATTTCTTCACTTATGTAATCCAGATGTCAAAGGCGATATTAATTAATTATTGTATGTACTCAAAAGTGAAAAATTGGGGAAAATGATTACGTAGGTAATGCAAGTCGCTATGAAATTGACCGGATATTATTTTCATTGTAAACAGAAGATAATATAGGAGAAATGGTTTTAGATAAGTAAAGAAAGTCGCTATATAAATTGGCAGGTGCTTATAGAAAACGATTAATTTATACCAAAGTGAATGGGATTGAAGTGTCAAAATAGGTGAAACCGTACTACACGGAAACAATGACTGATCTATTTCGGTCATCGCGATTAATTTCCCAATCTTTCACGCGTACAAACAGAACTCCCAATTGCCTCGACCGCAATGAGTTTCAATTGCTTTCACAATGCCAAATAAAACGCACTCAATGCACTCGCTGCAGCGACCAATCAAAATTCTAAACAACATTAGATTTTTTCCCTCCCTTCGAATCGGTTTGATGCCACCGACCGATTGGCTTCTGGGAAGACAATATCAAATTCTAGGCAAATTGATTCCTGGAATTTCCCGGAAATCCTTGGGGTGGACAAAGCTTTCAACACATTAGGGCTCCGCCCACGCCTCCCCCGCCGCCGCCTAGTCGCCCAGGGCCGCCCTGTTGTATACCAAATCGTTGTTGGCAATGGGCGAGGTGCCGCAACAGTCAATTGAACTTCCAGAATCGATGATATTTTAATCAGGCTACTCCAGACCGTGAAAATAACTTTGAATTGGAAATTCGCACACTGACAGGTGTACTCACCTTTTTTGTGTATACCTATGCAATGGTCAGTGTTGATAGGATTTAATGGAGGTCCTTAAATGTAATATCATGCTATATAAAGCATATATCATGCTATATAAAGCATATATCTCGCCTGTAAAGAATTACAGGCCTCGCTTGACGGGATGACACTCTTGTTACTGCATGATTAAAGTTCAATATTAGTAAGCAGAGAAAAAATTGCGGTACGTTGATTGCAAGTGACGGCATATATACAGTCAGCAAACAACAGAACCCTCTGTAGCTTAAAGTAGGATCTTGTTGAACCAGACCCAAATCAATCCTGAAAGATGTATGCTGTGTGTTACCAGAGACATGCTTGTATTCCCGATGACAGTTCATGAGAAGCCATATAAAAGAAGTCAAGGTTATGGAGTGATGTACAGAAAATTGCACTATTTCTGTCTTATTTGCAAAACAATATTGTGGATGGCTTCATGTGATAACATGACCTGAGCTTTACCGTTGGCACCAAATCTACCCAGGCACCCTGCTCCAGGGTGTGTGTATCAGTCCATATTGGCAAGTGTCTTTGGAGTGGGAGATTAGTTAAGGACAATCTATAGACCTTGTGCAGATGACGTCACAACGTCAAGAAAGTGGCTGGGCGCCATGTTGGTGATCATTTACAAACTCCCATCAATAACACATCAAAAATACCTAGAACGTATATTTCTATTGAGTTTGTCTCTAATGGTCACATGAAGTCATAATTAGCCATTTTCACTGTTTAGAATTTATGAATTCTAGATTAATGTCAAAGCCACATGGTTATGATAACCACGTGGTGATCACCAAAATGTGGTCACGTGACCACGTCTGCACAAGGTCTATAGATACAAAAAGTCAAAGCTGTAGAGTTAAGCCCTGTTTCTGCCAGCCGATTTTTCTACCGATTTCAGAAATTGGCAGTGGGAATATTGGTTAATCATGAACATGTTATCTGGTTATATATCATTAGAAAAGGTTTTTAATTCTCTTTCAAAAGGTACATAAGATTATAATCCTTTGCCATATTACCAGTTAAAAGTAATAAATTACCAACAAATCGGTAGAAAAATGGGCTGGTGGAAACAGGGCTTAATAGCTACACAGCAAATTGAGTTGTGACATCCTAAGGGCCCAACTGACTGATACAGGGCTCAGGCAGGGTGCGTGGGTCAGTCCAAGTTGTAATTGGGGGGTGGCAGGTTGGGGGCAATCTGTAGATTGGTAGGCTATATTGACGCAGCCAGCGGCCGGCATACTTACCCTGTGACAACTTATCAATCCATCGGACACCATGCATCAAATGACATCCACTGATTAAAACAAAATGCCAACCAGAAAATGCCAAGTCAGCATATTCGAGCCTACTGCAGGAACTCGGTCTGAAGGTGTTATCATTCCACTACTACACATGAACGTAAAATTTATTATCTATAAAAAAAACATGATGAGGTCTTTAATTTATTGGTATCCAATATGATTATGCCTTACGCTTCCTACTCTTCCATTCCGATTTATCTAATTTCTCATTCAAGACTTAGATTAAAATCAACTTAGTCTTCTTATGGAATGCTTATTTTGAGCATCCAAAATTAAGTTACCAATTCAATTACGTTCAAGAAAGAGATCGGATGTCTAAGTAATGGCAGTTCGATTTGAGATGGTATTCAAACCATTCATTTAGAAAATCAAACCCATGCTGACCACGTAAGTGATATGTTTTCAAGACAAAATTGCATATGAACGTAAGGTCTGATTTCCCATTTTCAGGGGTGTAAGTTTTCAGATTTTAGTATGATTTCAGATTGTTTTTTCTTTCTTATGCCCTAGGTTATTGGCAACAAGAATGTGTTTCCAAATGCCATTTTCTCCCGGCAATAAACAATATAGTATGTTATTTCAGATTTCTGACATACACTGCTGTTTTCGGAAACATGCAATAAAAATCCCATATGTCACACAGAATAAAACTACTAAATATAAACATCTAAACTATCAAGATATTTTGAGAAATGCAATCATATCTCCTGTCTGGAACATCAGACACGCCTGGAGGCAACCAATAACAAGATATTTAAAGAAAAAAACATATTACTGGTAACCAAGTTAGTGACTCGATCGCCGGTTGCTATGGCGGGGATTGGCCTGCTGGCAGCGGGGACTGGTTACCGTGGGAGTGGTGATGCTTTAGGACGGTTTGTTGGCAGGGACAAGCTGGCTATGGTCAGGGGCAAACAGGTCTGGTTACACATGCATTATGTGGAGTGGTTCCAGCAGAGAATTTACAGCAAGGAGATGGGGGATTCAAGGTTGTGTCTGTATAAGGGGTTGTTAGTAATCAGAGAATGAAGGGTCTTTTAATCTTATAAAAAAAGTACTACAATCATATTTCTGAGTTAATGAGAACAAGGTAAATATCATATTATCTGATTTTCTGGAGCATAGGAAATGTCTGGAGGCAACCAATAACAAGATATTTAAAAAAAACATATTACTTGTAACCAAGTTAGTGACTCTAATCGCCGGTTGCTATGGTGGGGATTGGCCTGCTGGCAGCGGGGACTGGTTACCGTGGGAGTGGTGATGCTTTAGGACGGTTTGTTGGCAGGGACAAGCTGGCTATGGTCTGGGACAAACAGGTCTGGTTACACATGCATTATGTGGAGTGGTTTGAGCAGAGAACTTAGAGCAAGGAGATGGGGTATTCAAGGGTGTGTCTGTTACATTACTGGGTTGCTATAGACCTTGTGCAGATGACGTCACCTACTCAAAAATGGACTGGTCGCCATACTGGTGATCAACTTATAATCCTTATCATTCTCAACTGTGAACATTATCAGCTGAATATCTATGCTCCATTTACTTATACTCAACTCATTGGATCATAATCAGCAGCTATGATCACTTTGAATTGATACATCTTGATATTTGTAATAGCCACATGGCCATGATCACCATGTGGTGATCCGATAGGGGGGACCCTGCACTGACCAAGTGGTTTTTGGGCTCAATTCCTGGTCAGTGCTTGGTTCACTAAGGGATGAGGTACACCAAAAATGATTGCTAGGTTTTGATCCCCTGCTGTTTGCCCGCCCTGTCACCTTCATCTCATAGATTCAATCACCAAAGACAGAATTCGTCCCAACTGGTTTTCGCCATGAAAATGACCCTGGCTGTCGGTACGGCACAAAACACCCAACACTCACTCACTCACTCCATGTGGTGATCACCAAAAAAGTGGTCACGTGGCCACGTCTGCACTAGGTCTATACAGGTTTTCTTTTTTTTCTAATGTGATTAGAATGCTTAATACTTACCTAAGTATTACGAACGTCTTTTTGAGACTGGAATATCTTAAGGTTTTTACTGTCACCTGCTACTGGTATGATTAGTTTTAAGTTGAACATTAGGCCTAGAGAGTTACACAACATTGCATAGGAAACCTACTTCCCATACTCCTAAGATGCCTGCGCCTGTGGTCGCAGTTGGTTGGTCATTGGGGTTCAACACTATGACAACACCTATGGTCATCTCATGTTGAAAACAAGGTTAATGACTATTATGTCTTGGATGGTCAGATTTATGAGGTGATAATATAGGAAAAGCACTGGGATCACTACCCTACTCTTTTCGAACAGAAGCAAGGGTTCTTTCATATGCTGTGTCCCATACACGGGGTCCAACAAATATTGGCTTTTAATAACCCAGTTATAGGTACATTGGGAGGACAGTTTAGTTAAAACAATGGCACACCTAAAATTCGAGCTAATCACCTTCAGAAGCGAAGACAGTACCTCAGCCCAACTGTGCATCCCTAACTGATTTTGGTCATACCAGCCAAGATCACATAGCCAAAAAGTGAGAAGAACAATCTATATAAATATAAGGTCTCTGGTCCCAGCCAACTCTCCACCCACACCAGTCAACACACACTAACAACACAGGGCCCAAGGTCCGCCTATCGCCCCACTCCATTAACGGTCCCTAAGGGGAACTGAACTGAAGACCCGTTAAAAACATTCACTTTAGGATCATTTCTGTGTGCTCTAATAAGGGTTAGTAATTGTTTAAACCTAGAAGGATAATTCTTTATGGGAAAATTACTAAGTATGTTCCTAGAGCTGTGGAATGCTGCATTATACCTTTTATTTAGCCTATGTTTTTTTCTATGTAAAAGCAATATTGAAAGCTTCATACTTTCAGTGGAAAAGCCCACCGAATTTGGGTCAAATGGGCTTTTTGCTCCTTGAAGTTTTAATGAATATGTCTGGAGTATTGTCCATATGAGATTTATAGGGTTGTTGATGTCCACAAAAAATAACCCCTACGGATTCCGTATTGATTTAAATGAGGAAGTATTCTGCAGCGGCAGATTTAAACCCACTGAATCCAACACTGATTTATGAAGATTGATGATGTAGCATCTATCACGAACCACTTCATCAAAGCCCCATTTTTTCACGTTATTCCGACAAATCGAAAAGTGGACTTTTTCTTAACAAAAAGTAGGCAAATAACTACACAATTAATGACCTCTTGGACTGCGTCTTTGGTTGGGGTTACGACCCTACAACCTGTGTACACATACTTAAAGACCTATGATCAAAGGGCTTTTCCCCGACTTGGGCCATCCACCGTTCCGGTCTGAGGTCACAGAACGCAAACGAATGACCTTATCACGTCTTCTCCGTACCCCCAGAAGGGCACTGCCCTCCTGAAGGGCACCTAGGGGTCTAGCAGAGAAATTATGCAAGTGCCCTGAATTAATTCCCCCTGTTTGATGTAGATGCTCATGGTGGATATTTTTTGAGTGAGGTGGGGGGGGGGGGGTTGCGTTTGGGTCATAGCTTTATCAACTTTAAAAAGTCTTCAATGTGTTGTGAGTTGTTCTTAAGTCACAGAATTTACCTTTATGCCAATGATTTCCATTCACAAAGTCCGCACTCTTCAAATGTCGTGAATTGTTCTTAAAGCACAGAATTTACCTTTGTGCAAACGGATTCAATTCCCAGTGTCTGAAATCTTCACAATCCATAATCATTTCCCAGACAGAATGTTATTCTTCTTGTGGTAACATACACACACGTACCCACCGATTCATCTCTATCATAAAACATCTCAAAATAAAGGCCCTAACCATGACCACTCCTTTGTTTTGCTCACACCATAAACACACCTACCCAGACTAAAGGTTATCCCCTTAATGAAAGATAAATCTATGTACCCCCTTGACCTAGGTGTCCCTGAATGCAATTAGACCTTATCAGAATTGACCTTTCCATTATGAAAAAAGGCAATGAAGGGGACACCCCTTGTGATCTAATAAAACAGATTGTGTCAGGTCACAGGCTCCAGGGTGGTCAGATCTGGGTCTATAGGGGTTGTGGTCAAGGGTGTGGGTGGTGGTCAGTATAGTGGTCAGCCCCTAGGGCTAGCAGGACAGAAGGCAGTGGGTGAAGTGACCTCTTCAGTGCACTTCACAACGTCCATTACCGACCTCCCACGCCAGGCACCACGCTCAAGCCCTTATTACACTACACAATGAAAACTGCTTAGGATTAGAACAATTAGAAGACCACATTGCACGATGGCATCCCCTCATTTCGTTGGAGGAAGCACCAGTCTATCTTACCTTGCATATAAATGTATATCGCAGCATTATCATACCCTAATAGCACCATTTAGGGTATTATAATACACAGCTATGTTTTCCAGGCTTTTGTCATTGTTTCTCATGACATTAGACATGCGATATGGATTGTAAATAATTCAAGGCGTTCATAAGTTACTTCTACAACCTTATTAAACATGTCCAAAAGTGGTCGTAAACTAAGTGACAGCCCAATACATTTCCTCCACAATTTTACTGCGATAAAAATCATATCATTTGACTATACTGTCACAGCCAACTGCAACTATATCCATATCACACTAATGCGATAATATCAATATCGTAGAAAACTGGTATCGTCATATAGCAGCCAGTATCACAGTTTATGTCGAGTAGTGTAATCGGGCCTTAAATTGACAAAGCCATCTGTTTCCCCCCGAGGGCGTTCGGAAACTCACCTTCCGGACACTTGACGTTATCTGACACATCGGACGAAATACACCCTTGACCTGTATTGATGTGGATCGTGGGCGCCTTTGTTTGTTTGTAACATCAATTTGGTTGATGTTTCATTCATGGAGCATCCAACATGGTATATCCATTTGGAGTGATGCAGCGTATTCTTGAATGTTTTTGATGGTATTTAGGTTATTTTTTATGGTCAATCAGTGTATAAAGGTACTCAGTGACCCTGTCTTGATTTTGGACCAGAATACTTTTGGTTTAATAGTGTACTTTGAAATCCAAAATATCCTTTTGAATTGTGCATAATTAACAATGAACACCAGGCTTTAGGGTCTAGGAAAGGTAAAGGTAGGTATTTATGAACTCGTTTATGAACATTGATAGAAAATTAAGTGGGTTATGTTTCGTAAAGAAAACCCCTGTTAATGCCTTCAAATCGTCTGTTAGAGACCAAAAACTTCGATGGGGGTACTAGAACCTCTATAGGTTTACCCTAAAAGTTCAAAAAGGGCACCAAACTCACATAGATAAGGTCGATAAGAGATAGCTCCATAAGTTTATGAAAAGCAAACTTCCATAAAACTCTCCATAATAACCCCTTATATAAGAAACAACCCACCGGTCTCTATACATAGATAGCATCTCTAGCCTGCCTATCACCCGAAACCCGTCCAGACAGTCTAACCTGATTTCCCCCAGCCTCCGACACAGGTACACGTTATGTCCAGGTGTTTGTACGGAAATGAGAGCAGCTCTGAGCAGCTCGACGATAGCCAGAAACAAGATGGGGGTCACGACCCCCTGACCCCTTCAGAGAGGCCAGTCTGACCCCGGTGGGAGGGTGAGGCAGTGACTTCAAAAAGAAACTCTGTCCCTACTTAGAGTTGGTGAGCAGTTGAGTTATAGGTTCTTTCCATGGTGGGCTTGCTAGGGAGGTTGGTGAAATATATCATGGAGTAATACTGAGTCTTTGTGCTAAGAAGGTTTATGTTCCCTTTACAGACTTGCTTCAAAATGGGCTCATGATATGGGCATAATTAATGCACATTGTGAGGCTAATCTGTAAGGAGTATTAAATAGGCAAAGCTGGCGTTGTTCCATGAAATAGAGTACTGCTAAATTGTATACATGCAAACTTCATAAATCAATTCAATCCAAAGATTCACAGAGGCCATTTTGAACCTAGCCGACAGACTAAAATTAAGCCATTTCTCAACGAACATTTTTTCTAAGATTGATCTATTGAGGGAATGCATTGGGGAACAATTGTAAAGATATAAAGATAATAGGATTTCATTTATACATTAACCGGGATATGTAGGTTGCTCATTTCTGTTCTAAAGAACAAGAAAATTGGGAAAGCTTGTTTGTGAAGTCCGCCAGTTTTTATATAGTTTAAAAAAAGAGCAATTGCTACAATTGATGTAATTGCATCAAGTCGTTTTAGTAAAGAATGAGCAGTGAATAAACATTGCACTGGCATTTAGAACATTTAAGGCTTATTGGAATAAATTGGTTGCGCGTTTCTGAATGTAAATAATGACACTACTTTATTATTAGCTACATGTGCGTAGCTAAATGTCAGACATGTTGATGTCAACCTTTTGCCTTTTTTAAAATAGCCCTGCGCCCTTTGCTTCCACTCAAAATAAAATGAAAACCGATTCATAACAAACGCCGCTAGTGGCTGCCGGCGCCCTTTCATGAAACGGTTCTGAGATTGTCATGGAATAAAATGTTATTGACATAATTTAGCCAAAAGGTGAATCATGCTGAGGAAGAAAGAGCTGCGTCGGAAATAGAAGAAAACATTGCAAAAATATTTGATAGCAACAGAAAAGCATTATCTTTAATAGTATTATTCAATAGGGCTGTATATACGAATATGCACATCTCCGACAGTTTTGGGGGTCTCGGCGATTCCTCAAATTGGGTAATCCTTGAATTGAAGTCCTGCATTTTTTTAAATTTATAGTATCCATATTGATGCAGGGCACAGATTTAAGGTAGCGGATTGTGCTAGCCTCCTACGTGTAGGACGGCAATAACAGATTATATATATATCTTCACATTATAATTTAATTTGTATAAGGTCCATCTAAAACCCAAATTTTGTCCCAAAAAATATTCCTTATACCACAGGAAAATTGACATTAATTTCTCAAATTGTCCATGGTCTGCATTTTTCAAATAACCTCATTATGTGTTGTCATGGCAACATAACATTGGATGCTCTATGTTCTTATTTGGAATGTTTTCATGATCTATAGACGTCGAGGGTATGTATATCTTAAGATTTTATATTGTATTCATATTTTGACTAACTTCAACAAACAGCATTTATGAAATTCATTGTATATATGGGCGTCCGACCGGTAGGACGTGAGCGTAATCTGGGTTAATGGAATTTATATCTTATACTTGGCATTCAAAAGGTTGACATTAATTCAATTGTTTGGAATAGACTATTATGACCACTTAAAACATCAGATCTTAATGTTGAATATGTAAATAGAATTCACAATATGAATGACCTACGTGTTAACTTGAGTTTTTAAATTTTTATTTGAGGTCTGGTAACAACATCTAATGAACATGAACCCGCGAAATGCCCTAACACCATTCTCTGAATTGATATACCTTATACATTTTCATGGTATTACGTCCTATATGAGAATATTTTTAAATTGATGTATATTTAACACTTTCCGAGTCGCCCCTTTACTACCCACTGGTTCTTTTCTTTTTGAAAGAGGGAGTGGGGGATTCAAAGTTCCACTGACGTTTGACTTATTCAACACTATAGGATATTCCACTTTGCAGTAGTCAGCATTTACGGCAGCTTATACAAGGTTCCGCAAGCCATTTGTGTTTTTGATACCAATATCTTGGTATCTTGTACTGCAAACAATCCATAGAAAACCAATGTAGAATAGCAAGTTCCGCAAGCAAGTATCACAAGCAGATATCGCAAGTACCTATAATAATTATTCCACTTTGTGGTACCCCACTGCAAGCAAGTTTGCGGCAGTTTGCTTGCGTCATTTCAGGGTGTCGCAAGCAAATACCATATATTGGAATAACGCCTTATCTTTCCACTTCTTTCTTCCCCAGCAACCCTTTACTACTATATATCCTCCCATAAAGTATTATTATTTACATATTAGTCACTGAACATTCTACATGTCCCCGTACATGTAGTATTTATGTCATCGGACAAGCCACCACCGTCCCTGTACTAACCACACATAAATGTCATCATACGTGCCCTATGTCACCCAAATAAAAAGAAAAGAAAAAATCTTCCAACCCTTAAATCCCATACAATAACCCACCTTTCCTTCTACCCCCTACAGAGTCTGGCTATGTACGTGCCCCCTGACGAGCCGGTGCAGGACCTGGGTGAGATCAACATGACCTTCCAGCACGACGAGGCGGCCCAGCGCCGGAAGCAGGCCGCCGCAGCCGCCGCCGCCGCGTCGTCGGCCGGCCCCTCCCACCACCACCACGAGGAGCCGGTGGCCGCCATCAACCCCATTTACCAGAGGTAAGCAGCGATTTTCAGCGATTTAGAGAATGATTTTGAGAGCGATTTTTAAAGGGATTTTGAGGGCAATTTTAGATTTTTTTTGGGGGGGAGAAGGGCAGACATGGGGTTTGTTTTATGAGTGTTGGGTATCGTTAGAAAGGGCTTTAAATTAGCTTCGCAATGATAATTATGTAGGATTTACCACAGATATGGGCGATTTTGAAAATCGTTGAAAATAGGTTTTGTTTTAGGCGTGTTGGGTATTATTAGATCTAGATGGGATTTTCAATGAGCTTTCAAACGATCAATTCATCCGAATTACCAGAGTTGGGCTTAAGGGCGATTTTTGGCGATTTCTTCTACTAGCAATTCCAGACATCGCCTGTGAAAATAGGGTTTACCCTAAAATCCACAGGCCGATATTACAGTCGATTTCAAATGCCCAGGATTTGTTTAAATTTGGGTATGCATTTACTGCCCTTAAGGCTGAAGCCTTTATTCTACTGTGAGATGTGATTAACTGAAGATACGCTATGCCAATTCAAAGTATGTAATCGCAATTTACGGTGTTTAATCGCCCATATAAATAACTAGCAGGTTGGTTGATGTTGTCAGCAATTATGCTGCGATTATGAACTCCAACCTGCGATAGTTCATTATTAGCCAAAATGGGCAGATGGAGGAAAGGACATAACCATTGCAATACTGATGTAGTAGCAATTTTGTTCATTCTGTTTTCGCCAGGAACCAAGATCGGTATGTGGAATACAGCCTTTATGATTAAATCAAACTACTGTGGGAATCTAATTTGGTGAAACCATCGATTATGATTATCTAAAAATCGACATTAAATCAAATAATCTCCATTGTTTTCCATTGAATTAAATCAGCAATTAATTAACTAAGAACACTACTAACGTCAACCATATGTTTCACAGACATAATCCTTTATATCAAAGGTAAGATTGTGGTTACCGGTTATTCTCCTTTATTCTCCGTGAAAGTATTCACTTTATTTGAATACTGTTCATTACGATTAAGTTACTCTTATCGGAATTAAATTCCTTTGTGGGAATTCAGTTCCTCTGTTCCTCTTCTTTCTCTCACTTCAAAGCTGTCCGAGCTCTTGTTGCCAATTCCATAGATTTGAAGTTCACTTTTTCTGTCAGTTGTACACCTTTGTATCCTCAACTCCTATATTTCAATTAAATATCTAGAGCGAACACGTCTTGTTCAATATCACAAATTCACTTATCAATTTACATCGATTTCAAGAATCAACCAATCTTGAATATTCACTTTTCACCAAAAGAAAATGTCTACAAGCAATTCAATGTATTCAACTATTCAATCTTGAATATTCACTTTTCACCAAAAGAAAATGTCTACAAGCATGACAGATTTATTCATTTTCATACCCTTCTTAGATTCACATATGAGAATCAAATATCCGAGCTGGTTTTGGAAACAGCCTTCATGTTCACAATTCACAACAAGCATGCAAATATGATTACGGTTCTCAAATTTAGTACATATTGTAATTCTTTATTACTTATAAAATCTCTATCTTAGTTTTCCTCTTCACCTACGTTTATAACTTGTGTGTATAAAGTTGTACAATTAAGGCATATGGTGTTATCTAGAAACAAAAAAGATTATCATTGACCATCATTGCGGTCTGGATATTAGTCACAACCACTTCAGACAAGGCTGGGCCTTAAGCCCCATACCCACTAACCGACGGGCTGATGTCGGCGCCGACTACGGCGACGTTGTCGGTGTAAAATTATTAAACATGTTTAATAAGGATCGGCGTGGTTGGCGCCGATCGTCGGTGCGATCGTCGGCACCGATTCTGTGTTGGTATACCTTGTCTGAGCAGAGTCGGCCGACAGCCGTGCCGACGTCGGCGCCGATTCGTCCCAAAATCGGTTAGTGGGTATGGTGCTTTACTTTACTGAAGGCAACGGTATATGCGATGTGTGAGGCCCTTGTAATACCGCGTCCCCACTTGGCCGACTAAAATTTTTAGTAGCCGGGCGACCAGTGTTAACCCTTTCCAACCCACGGCGACCAAGACCAAAAATAAGGAATAGTCATCCATGAAAGAAAGAGTTAACACTAATTGCCGGGCTACTAAAATCTTAGTCGCCCAAGTGGGGACGCGGCTTAAGGGTCGTCACCCGCCCTTGTAAGGGTTGGCTGACGTTAGGTTGGATATGGAATGTGACTTACAATGAGACATCCCTTGGTAAAGTATGTCAGACTTGCAATCTATAAAAAAAACTCAAATACTTGAAATAAGTAGAGAGAACTGTCTGTTTTCTTTATTGTTAAATATTTAAGAAAATTCAGCTTCATTTAACCCTATAAGAATATCTTAGCCTTATGCCGCGTCCCCACTTGAGCGATCAACGACGGCGACCAACGTTAGTAGCCCGCCGATTAAAAAATTAGTACGTCGTTGGGCGACCAACTAGATGCAGGTGAGAAAAAAAAGTTAGTCGCCACGTTGGGACGCTCTTGTAGTTAGTTGCCGGACGACGAGACAAAAATTTAGTTAGTTGCCCGATGATTAACTTTTCACTGGAAGGCATAGAACGATATTAAACATGTCAAATATTTTGCCCTAAACCCAGGGCGACTAGTGGTTTGGTCGCCAGACATCACGGCGCCAGTGTGGAGTTGGTCGCCGGGCGATTAACAACCTTAGTAGTCCGCCGACCAAGGAAATCTAGTCGCCAAAGTGGGGACCCGGCATAAAGCCACGTCCCCACTTGGCCGACTAAAATGTCAGTTGCTGGGCGATTAGTGGGTATTGGTGTTAACCCCTTCAATCATGGGCGACTAGTGCCTTTTTTAGGTGTTGGTCGCCATGGTTGGAAAGGGTTAACACTAGTATCCACTAATCGCCCAGCTACTAAAATCTTAGTCGCCCAAGTGGGGACGCGGCTTTACTGTCAAATCCATTGTATTGTTTCATTGCTGGTCACAATTATGTTTAACATTGATGTCTTTTAAATAATTATCATTGTGCTCTGGGTAACTTTAATTAAACTTTCTTTGCATGGTTCTAATTGTTTGTTCAAGAGATAATCTGATTGGAGTTTGAAACTAATCTATGTGGGTGGTACTCATTGTTAGTCATTAACCATGCAAATTCTAACATTATGGTAATGACGGTAAAATCGGTTGCTCTTCATTCCAAGAAAAACAACTCTATAATGAAAAAGATAACAATTCCAAGCATCGCATGCCGGGTCGAGTCTCAAAACAAATAGTCAATCGCAAATTATATTTCTATTTGTTAACTATTGAAATGAATTGCTGTCAAGTTCCATGATACACTTTGTACTTTTTTCCTGACTTCAAACAAAAATAGAGAAAAATCATTGATAAAGAGTCACAAAGGTGTCTGAAATTCTTATTCTCAACATCTCTTTTTACAAAAAGTTCTTCCAATGTAGGTGATATATATATATAACAAAATATGAACAATGTCATAATTATCAATGATATTAATGTTGATAAAATAAAATAAAACACTTTATTTCATTCCGACCAAACATCCTTTTAGTCCGACATAATATCTGAGCTGTTATATTTATGAGTCACTTGATGTAGTAACACTAACCACAGCCTGTTTCATCATATTACAGTGCTGTTTTCGAGCTATAATATACAAGTAATTATTTACAGTATCATAAAATACAGAGCTTCTCTTTTCATATTACAGTGCTGATTTTGAAAACTTAATATCATGCTTTGCAGGGATGGTAAGGTATCTGCCAACCCCCCATCCCCATTATTTACCTTGCAAAATTTTTCAAAACTACGGGAGTTCATTTTTGGTCTAGGGGGCAATTGCCCGTTTTGCACCCCCCCCCCCCCCCCTCCCCACGGGGATCCGCCACTGCTGTGAAATTGTAATCCCTGAGTCATTTGATACACTTTCACTAACCACAAAACCAATTCTATCCCATTACAGCGCTGAGTTCGGAGCTGGCCGTAGCGGCGCTGTAGCCCTGGACCACGACCAGTCGTCGGACATGGCCCACCCCTCCCAGCACCTCGGGTCAAACGGACGTAGCCAGCTGCCTGACGACCCCCAGGACGAGAGTTACTACCAGGAGAACACCACCATCCTATGAGGGCAGGGGCAGCGCTCCTCCCCCTCTCCAACCCCCTACACAACCTAAGACCTAACTCTCCAATATAAAGGACCAACAAGACCTAAATCTATTTTAGAAAAAAAAAAAACAAGACCAAAAAACAACCAACAAGACCAAACTTTTTAAAAGTTTGTCAAATATTTCCAACCAACAAGACCAAACTCTCCAACATTACTTACCAACCAAGACCAAACTTTTTTAAATGTTAATTAGTGACCAACAAGACCAAAATCCCACACATTCCTCTTTATATTGATTAAAAGTCCCAACTAGGTACTTCAGTGCCTACCTGTTTCAGTGGAGGAAAGGTAGACAAATTAAAGGGAAATTAACGAATTAGAATAACAGTACGATTAGGTTGTTATGTTGCTAGCAGATGGAGATTAAAGGTCAAGGGTTGTGACTTTAATGTCTGGACATTTTTGTTCTTAAATCACTTGAAGGGAGTTGATAGATAAAAGGTTATGTTTTAATCATTTGAAATGGACAGGAAACATTTTTGCATCACTTTCTAGAAAGAAACAAATGAAATTATTGTAAAATCATAATGTTATATTGACTCTGCTGAAGGTTTTTGTTGAAAGACATGGTGCCATACTGTAAAATCAAATTGCTGTTGAAAACTGGTGCAAAAATCCTGTTAAAAAGTACTTAATTGATGATTTTGTTTTTTAATGTATATTGCTGTCCATTCTGTACAAAATTCCAATATCGCACATGGCTGTCAAACAGCAAATGTCTTTCATTAATGATAAAAGAGAAATGTTAACAATAATCAGACAGTGTTATAGTGCACTTTGAAGTTTGAACTGGTCTGAACGAATAATGAAAAAAGGATACATATCTATTTTATAAACCTGTAAAGGGAAGCGATGGAATGAAATGAATGAATGTACTGCATAGGATGCCTGAGAGAAAATGTATTTGAGAATATTGTGAGTGAGGTGCACTTTTGTTCCACGTTGAAAGTATTCCCGAGATTATCGTCGCTACAGCCTTATGCAGAAACCAAACTGCCTTTTTATTGCAAACAATGAATGGAAAAAAGTGGACTAGTAAGCTCGAATGTGTATTGTCCTGGGCTGGTCATAGAGAGATAATGTTCCAGATTACTCCTACATATTAAGCACTGATGAGGCGATAAAAGTATAAAATTATATATTTGATTGATTGATTTTTATATTTGATTTGATTGATAATTTTTATATTTGATTGATGAGTTTTATATTTGATTGATAAAGTCAAGGGGGTGCGTGTTTTACCGGTAGGTGACCTTCCAGGGGCCAGCAAAACCAAATTGAAGACTCCATGTACATTTGACAAAACATAGCTTATGGGATTTAACAGGTCAGCAATCTAACTCTTTCTTTACTGTATTTGAATGCTGATATTTCCTACAGATTCTTTATTTTAGGATATTATGTGTTCTACATGATTGTATTAATTCTGTAAATGTATGCAATGATTGTACATTTTTTGTGTCCTTGGGGTTAGCATGTATAGAAAAAGCTACCCTATCGAATCTTTCAATGTAATAAAAGGGAACATTTATACGCATATTTTTGAAAACAAAAATTAGAATTATCAAAGAGCTTGAGGGAGGGTGCTCTGCTAGTTTGTAGCTTCATCCATATTCTATTAACCAATTTTGGCAAGAAATATATTACTCAGTGTACTAATAAAATTTGACGTCAGGAACGAATTAATCTGTCAACATTATTGGCCAATACACTAACAAGTCAAGATTTAGCATAAACAAATTATAACTTGCAAAAGACTTCAGATCTAGTAGAGTTTGAAGTTTGACCGAAATCTGAATCTGATACTGATAGAGTCTACCTATTTAGTATTCCCTTTCTGTAACAATCGTCTGGAAATATTTGTATGAGAAGTGATATTTTTGGTAACCCAACAATTGAAACCAAGAGGTTTTTGTACAGTGACTATGAATATTAAGTAATAATTCCTTTCATCCTATGTACTCATTCTGTCCATTTTTGGTCACAAGAAAATGTTATTCATACATTTGCAAATATTATATGTAAAAATACCAAGTGCTCCCTCCATAAATTTACTGCCAAAAGAGACGAGGCCAAGTATTCACCCATTGATGAGGAAGTACTTATCTATACGTATGTATCATCACTTTCATACTATGTAACCATATGAAGGTGCATTAAGTTCCATTCCTTTCACAAGAATATTGTATTTTGTGGTTCTATGTACAAAAAAGTACCCTTTTTACTTCCCATGCACGGTGCGTGTGTTTTGAGGTTTATATACTTTTATATTGTAGCAATTTAGTAATTAGAATGTCAGACAGAATAAAATGTAGTGCACACTATTATATGAATGCAAGTATCATTCGAAAAAAAGATGTTGCAATTAATTTACCTTTGAACTTTGACCATTCCAGTCCCGTCTTCGAATCAATACTTACAGCATTTATGCAAAGATACGATAACAAAGGGTACTAACATTGATTTGAACTAATATAGAGATATTGATTGAATATTGACGACCTCACCCACCACTTAACTATGTGTACTTCTCAACAAGAAAAAGCCACAGAGAAATAAACATGTAATAATTGTCAATGAACAGAGGCCTGTGTTATTACTGATTTTCTTGTACGCAAACGTGTTAGACCCAAGGAGGTCTCTAGACAGTCGTTTCATAGAATGGATTTGCCTTATTTAATACGATCCAATCTGTAATTCTACTTATGGATTAATAAAAGTCATTTTACATAAACGCTCTTGTCCTCTCAGTATGTTGTTGTAGAATTGGTGATTTTTCTAAAGATATAACTTTTATTTTTCAATCCAAAGGCTCTGAGCTTTTTCCATGTCCTATATGCATTTTCTCCATTTGTAGAATATATTCATTGGTTCAAAATCTGAGACTTTATGAAATAACTAATTTTCCATTTCCCCATTGATAACCATTCAGAGATTGAATGAGTCCATTCTCTTTCTTGGAAACAAATGTCTACCAACAGAAATGGATGACAAATGCATTTTTACGCCGTTCCTACAACTAAGGTCTCAATCACGGCAAAAACAACTATAGACAATGGAATGATATCAAATCTGTCGATAGAATGAACTCCCAACTCAGTTCTGCTGTCCTTGCTGGACCCTTAAATTAGGAGTCGGCCTAAATGAGGTTTTACAGAAGGGAATCGCACCCTTATACCGGTTTTGCTGCTATAAATACTAAACTAGAATTGGACAGCTGGAGCAAAGGGTATTGTTAAGGTAAATACCTGTCAGGTAATAGACCATTCGCCAAAACAGAACTAAAGATCACAACTTGCCCTTTATGGCATCTCTAACAGCCTCTTGGTATGAGGGACGAATCAAGTTCTGTTCTATGACAAATGGTATTCAAGATTTACAGCCAATGGGATTCCACTTCCAATGTCCGATAGAGCTATTTATAGATAGAATAAGGATGGCTTAAGGAAACTATTCCTCGTGCTTGTGATAGCTTCCCAATACAATCAGGATTTGTCCATGCTATTTTCTCCGGTTACAAATATCCTCAGAAGACTTAATGTTTCTTTTAGTCAGACTCTCCTGCTCCCAGACAATGTTATATACGGAAGGTCATTTTTGAGTGAGTATGGTTGGTGGAGTAAAAAAGAATTTGTCGGCCGTGTTGCATGGTATTATCCCCGGTATTATCCCTGCCGTCAGAAGTCACTAGGGGCCATATTTTCGTAACTAATCAGGGTCACCAGGTAAAATTTTGATTATGAGTGTTTTGTTATGAGTGATTAAGTCTAGGACAAACTGTATCTACATTTAATAATTCCCCTTATGGGTTATTGTGCAATGACATTCCTACAGTTTGTAAAATTTTGAATATCAAGATATGAGAGCCTAATCAGAATTTACGTGATTAGCCTAGTCAGTTACTAAGGTATGGCCCTAGGTATTCCCTGCCCTCCCCTTCCCATTTGTTAACCTTTGGTGCCTTCCTTCTGCTCATACCCTGGGCTCGTACCCCATGCAGTCGAATGCCTTAAGGAGGTGGTGGCAATATTGTTGTACCACTAATTGAATTGCCAAACTGGATCTAAACAAAGTCACTATAGTCATGCCCAATAGACTGGAAAGCATGCTCTTGTAAAGGCAAAATTCGGTCATGAATAGAATGTGTATATCATATAAAATGTTCTTTAATCACTAACAGTGACTACAGATCGCATAGCAATTCATAATTTTGAATTGTAAGCCTTTATCATCATAAAAAATCAATAGAGCTTTACTTTGTAAATCCATATCTATAGTATAGTCTGTTAGTAAGCTTAAATGGTACCTAAATCACCACTTCATTTCATTCACCTGTATATCATAAACAGTTCTCATAATGCGTTTTCATTCATATTATTATACTGTAGGCCTAACTCTGAAATGGAACTGTTGAGAAATTAATCTTGGAATTGTAAAACCTTGTAGGCCTATTGTCTTTTTAGAGGGAGGGGAATTAAAATCGTCAATGACGATCCCCTAACCCTAAATAAAAATCAATCAAAACAAAGATATCAGACCCCCATCCTCGTTCGTATCCTATCACTTCATAATCTGCTCTCCAATCTGATCAGGAATCCCGAAGGTATCTTTGGTTTGGGTTTATGATGATGATACTTTTGATCAAATTATCTTTTTATTTGGAATTGACCTCCTTTCACCGCAAATTCTTTAGCCTACACAAATCTTGCTCTCTACAAGGGGCCTATAGCGGCTAATATCCTTTCTTTGATCCATGTGTGTATCAGGGGTGCATACAAAAGCCCCTACACGTATCTAGATAACGACCAATCCCTACCCACCCATCCGCCACCTGTGACCATCCAACTGTGTTCCCCTTCTCTTCGCTAGTCTCCCTCCTGCCCGCCGATCTGTTTAACTTTAACAGGGCCGCACGCCGGAAATCGGCGCGGTTAGATACGGGCATGCGCGCTGGGGCCAACATCCGGGACTCGACTTCCTCCTTTGCCAGCCTCTTTCTGGGCTTATCGACGCTGCCCAGGACTGTCCATATTCCTGCCACTATCGCTGCCCTGCGAGACCGGCATTTGCTCGTCTAATTTTCGGTCCAATGACACAGCAATTTTCTCCTACGTCATTGAAGGTGTCACGAAGTGTCAGGTATCAAAGGGTGCCACCTTGTCGCTGCCGAGAAGAGGGGTCAAGGGTAGGGACGGAGTCTGACCCTGCTGACCGTTTCCCCCTAAACAGCTATGGTATCAACTGCACCCTATTGGTCAGTCCTTGTAGGGCTATCACCATTGCTTCCATCACGTACTGCTCCTGCCGACCGCTCCCATCCTATCCGATATAATTATTTCAAAAAAGGGCTATTAACCCACTTGGTTGCGTTTCACACGTAGGCCTATCACTTCAGAAAAGCTCACTTGAAATGTATTAATACCCACCAGGCTATTTTGACCAAGTCGGCTGACCGATCAGCCCTAAACTCGATTAACTCTACCAGAATAGTTGACCGATTGTTCCACATGCATTTGAATATAAATATGTACATCTCAATATTGCACAATGATTGGTGATCTGGATTGTTGCAAAAATGTGCCGGTTCTTTTGCTAGTAATTTGCCGATATGTGCACCAGTTCAGCCTAGTTGATAATGCTTTGGTCTCTTGGTTGCTCTTTTACATTCATGGTGGACATTTATTTCAGATCATCGAATCCTGTCAAAATTAATATTATCTAGGTTACGAAACATTGGCGTTATATGTTAACTGTTGGTTTGAACTACCAGACTGAGTAGTTGTGAAGCACTAGGCTCATTTCATCCTTCGTCTCTGCATGGTCGGTTCTATAAGAAAGACACCCTGCTCATACACGTTTACCTACGGAAGCTTTCCTCAATGACTTTTGTGCTTTATCATATCATAGACTCGGTATCACAGACCAGTGCCTTTGAGAACCAAGTAATGGATGCACTAGAAATACATCTCAGTAGAAAACGTTGTTATCATGGGGTCCCATCCCGCAACCTTCAGATCATGAAGAGAAGTTATATATTTCTGTGCCGTCAGGCCACCCTCTGGTGTTTGAAAGCATGTAAACCATAGACACATTCCCACACAAAAAAAATTAATTAAATCTCATTGGCATGTGCAAGTATTAGCGCAGATTTCACTTATAGCTAGTTATGGCTTGCAAATTAACATAAACAAGTAATATCCTTATCCTCTTGGGGCCATACAGTCATTGTTTAAGCAATTCGAATGGATTAGTCCCCTTAGCATAGTTTAATTTTAATTCTTCAAACCATCAATCCAGTCTGCTAACCCTGAGTCTAGTCCCCTAACTATCAGTTTCGTCATTCTGTCATTAGAGGGGGATGGGGTAGTCCAGTGGTTAGCATGCTGGCATTGCATGCGGCTGCCAGAGTTCGATCCCGTGTGCTGACTGTTCAACCACCACACCTTGCTGTCATTTTCGCTCCCTTAGATTCGATTACAGTACTTTGTTCAAGCCAAAAAATGTGAGTTTCTCCGGATATAGCTGAAGAATTGCTGAATGGACAATAAACTCCAACAATCATCATCTTGCCAATTGCCTATTCCCATGACCATCAACCCTACCATCTAACCATAAGTCTGATCCCCTGACCATTCATGTAGTCCCCTACCATCCCCTTGTCCCCTTGTCAACAATTTAGACCTATAACCATCAGCCTATAGTCCCCTGACCATCAGTTTAGTCCCCTTGACAACAATGTAATCCTATAATCAATGCTAGACCCCCTTACTCCCCATTAGTTAATTTTTAGCCATCTTGCGAAGAAGGCAATCTCAGAGCTAAGAGTGTAACTCTCTAGTTACACTCTTAGCCCTGAGATTTGATGACAAGGGGACAAGTTGATGGTAGGGAACTACATGAATGGTCTATATAATAGATGTTTGAGAGTGTAAGCTACGTCATAGGACTGGTTTTAAAATAGTGCTAGGAGCCAAGAGCAGCCAGAGTGTAGTGCGTAAGAAGAGAGCTAACACCTCAGATAATGTAGCAGGTCCGCGGACTCTGGTTACTGTTGCAGGTGTCAGCAGATCAGCAGGCAGGAAGGCTAGGAGTGTTGGCTGTGTTGGGTTGAGTGGAATTAAGCCTCTTGGGCTGGTGATTGCCAACGGGAGTACAGCGACAAGTATCACATGTTTGGATTAATAAATACTATCCTTTCATGTGAGTGTTTGTCATCTCTTAATGGCAAGCTACGCTTTGTGATGACCTGCAGTTGAGATGGAAGGAAGACTGTGATTGGAAAGAGCTAGCATACTGGAATGATAAAAAAAACATGATGAACATAACAAAACAAGGCACACCTATAATTAACAGTAATTGAAACCCCATAGTTCATTCCCATCAGTCTAGCCCTCTGACTATATCTGTCCTATCCCCTAACCATTATAGTCAGTTTAGTCCCCTTGCCATGAATCTATTCCCTTCAAAATCAGTCTAGTCTCTTAAGCATCAATCTAGTTCCCTAACCGTCAGTCTAATTCCCTAATCATCATTTTACTCCACACATCCATCAGCAGACTGAACCCTGACGAGTGACGCCGCTACTTTACTCTCATTTTCACATACTACTTACATAGAAAACCCAGCTGGTGTCTGGGGCGTTTTAAGCGTTCTTATATTACCTATTAACCAGCGAATCCCAGCCGGGCCGGCCATCAGATGGTGGATACTGGGGAAGGTTTCATGGGAACCTACGATGGAGAGGCCTACTAAAATAACACGGGATGTCATCTGGATATACTATCACTGTTACTCCGTGGATGTAAAATATAATATGTGAGATTGCATGAAGCACTGCAGTGCTATAAACTGACATACATTTTATGGATGTATTAATCCATGAAAATCACATAAGTTATGGAAGTCCAATTTACCAATTAATAATTATTTCTTTTTATATATTTGAATTTGTGTCACAAAAGATAAAGTTGAGTGCAATAAAAATGTGTAATTTTACTGATTGAGTTCTTATTACAAACAGGTATACATACTGGCTAGAAGTCTATTGTAATGGAAATTCTGTTATAAATGTACTTAATTATAAGTAATAAATGACAGTATAAAACAGTTAATGTTTTACAGTACAGTCCCCTAAAGGGGAGAAGGAAACCAGAAAGATATGATAATAATATATGTGATATTGTTTGCTTAAATGCAACTGGGTACATTACAATTAATTATAAAACAGTAAATATACATAAACAATCTCAGTCTACATACATAATGCTATAAGATGTCAATTTCTAAGTCACCAATAACTGTTAGTTTACTTCTGGAACAAGAGGAGAAGGAACAAGCCCCCTATCCATCAGGTCTGCCCTACCCACCTTCACCTTGTATATCCTTCAATCCCCACCACTTTACACGTCTGTGCCAATAAAGCTATTCTTAGAACATTGAATGATTCCTAGAAGTAACTCGTGGAAGTTCGCGAAGATTGCGTCAAAGCTAGCACAGAAGGTGGATTCCAATAGAGTGACATAGACACTTCAAGTGGTGAGACTACTTTAAAAAGTTGGTTTGCTAAACGTTTTAAATTTAAAATTTATTTGATTTTCTTCTGGGATTTTTGTGGGGTAATTTCATCATTCACAATTTAGCTGGCTGAACAATTTTTTTTCCCAAATTCTTTTCTAATTAAATGCCTTCTTGTGGAAACGAGCTTCACGCCCACCTGCCTTTTTTCTACCAATTAGAAACTTGTAAATAAATATATATATTACGTGAATACGTAACTATGGTGTGACGTATAATTTGGAAACGAGCCTACAGAATATATTTTAGTGGAGACGGTGACGTAACTGGTTCCATCACAATAGTTATCCTGAAATAGGAAGCGTAACCATTTGGAACCAGATGGCGGCTCACTCGATGACATCACCTATCAGTAATTAATATTTTGAAGTTTTACATACATATTTCAATAATATTCTGTAAGTAGTTGCCTAGTATAATACAAGTCATGTTGACTACAAATAAAATGTAAATTTGAAATAGTATCATATTCCATTTTTGCAGCTTTTCACTGGCTGGTTATCGCAGCGTGGGGCAACCTCAATCTTTTTGTGCTTAGATGACAGAATCCTACAAATCTATGTCCGTCGTGTCTACGCCACGCAAACATTAAGACGTCAGAAATCGAACCTGGTTTCATATATGGAGTCACGAATAAGAATACTGAGAACAACAGAAATCGGCATTTTTAAAAGTTTTCTCTTGAATTTCCAATTTTTCCGTTTCATTCTTGAGATTTATGTGAATTAAAAGAGCATTATTTCTTTGTACAGATAGGACGACTCAATAGTTTTGATGACCAAATTGAATTTCCAGACAGTAAGTAATTGTATTACTTCTATCTTCCACGCTTCATTACGTTCAATCGCAACTTTTAGACTTTTAGGCCTTATTAGGAAAAATAAAACCGGATTTGCAATGAGGATTTGAAGACTATGCACTGATAATATAAAATCAAAAGCCGATGTTTTGACATTCAAAGTTATCATTAATTTTTCAAATATTCCAAAAACAAACAATTGAGACTAAGAAAGCACATGTGAAAAACAAACTTGTTAAGGATTATTGTTCACGCTCTGAAACAAAGCCCGCTTTGACCCTGTCGCCCCTCTTTAACAATGGTCAGGTCGGAGTTAAGGATAGACACTGGAGGATGAGCCGTAATTTGGGACCCTTGATTTTACAAATAATATAATGATTGAAAAAGGAGCTACGTCCACGTATATTATTGTTCCTGTATACGCGGACACAATCCCGCATGTACAGGCCTGCCTCTATGCGCGGACTTTACAATCCCGCGCGGACAGATCTACCTGTGTGCGCGGACCTGACATCCGCGTATACAAGTAATTGTGCCCACGCGGCCTTCTGATGCTATGCCCGTGCGTATAATTCCAGCCCTGTCATGTTGTGTTTTTTTTCTTCATGTCACCAAGCCCCATGTCGCATGTCAATTTTAAGAAATGGCCATGTCACCATGTCGCATTTAAGGGTCTAAGACCACTAATTTGGGCTGTTACAAAGGCTCCATTAATAGCTACAACAACATGCTATACATCGAATAAAAGATATCTTTGTTCTTTTCCAACAGTAATGGATAATTGTATGTGTTAATTTGGCATACAGGTAAGATTTTAAGAACATCTTTTCACTTCTATATTTTTAAAGTGATTTTTCATAATTCTGTCCACTTCCTTGATCTTCTTATGCAGGTAAGGGCGGTGCATAACTATTCTGAACTCGTTCCAATGTGATCCTAGGATTCACTCTTAGATCCTACGATATGTTGGTTGGCCATATCCTAGTGTTATAATAAATTAGGATGGAATAAGAGGGCCAACTAAGCCGCAAACATTAATATAGATTATAAAGGACTTCTTATCTTAGTAAATGCCTAGTGTCTCATTTATATATATATATATATATATATATATATATATATATATATATATATATATATAGTCTGTCAATAAAAGTAATTACCCCTAACAGTCCTTTTTCTATGTTATTTTGAAATAATATCCCTACTTTTGGCAAAATACAGAATCAGGCATTATGAGAAACTAATCAAATTTTAGCTGATTAGCCTAATCACAAAAATCAGTTACGAAAATATGGCCCCAGGTATTTTGATAACATTCACTGTGAGAAAATCTGAGGAGGGGGACATTCCAATGTGATCCTAGGATTCACTCTTAGATCCTGGGATATGTTGGTTCCAAGGTGGCCATCTTAGTGCTATAATATCTTAAGATGTGATCGGAGGGCTAACTTAGGAACAACAATTTAACTAGATTTAGAGGACTTCTTATCTTAGTTTCGTATCTTAGTACGAAGGAAGAATGACACTGGAACCAAAATATCTTAGCATAATTTTGTGACAAAATTGGAATGCCCTAGTTCCAGATACCCACAGAAGCCCCCCCCCACCCCCCACCCCCCCCACCCCCCCACCCCCCCCACCCCCCACCCCAGCCTTTCCTAGGTAAGCCCACGCCACTGATCAAAACCTCCCAAACTACCCATTGTCTACCTTTAAAGTTGTTGTAGAAATAATTCACCAACAGCCTTGTCCCCTCAGTCATCGCCCTGCCCAGTCCCATCCTAAAGTCCCCAGCCGTGCCATCTGCGTGACTTAATAATTCACACGCGTTAAAAACGCGGCATTGACCGGACACCGCGCACTAATGAACAATGTAAAGGTGGTCTAAGCCGCGGCCAAACCGCCCTTAGAGGGACAGGAAGGGACACATTGGCGACAAAGGAAACCTGAACAGGTGTTCACTTATTGTGTGTTAAGAATATCATAGTCTGGGATTAGGTGGAGAGAGAGGAGTGGCTAGTATTAGAAGAATAATTCGTAAGGGAATTTCCTTTAATGTCAATATTCTGGAACAACTTCTAAGATTTACTTATTTGTATCTGAATTTGTAGATTCTAATCTGAAATGATTTACAAACAAATAACTATGAGGAATTACATGTTAGATTTAATTATTTTGCAGGCATGTTTTAGTTCGTCATCTTTGAGTTTTACCGGTTCAGATTTTGTTCAAGTTAGTTAATTTTCCTCATCCTTTTTTAAACGTTTGTTCATTTTTCATTCGGAAACCTAGTACCTGTGGCAAACTAGGCAAAGTAAACAACAACGGGAAGTTACGAAGAAGAAAACTACATTTAACCCTTTAGACTCAAATCTGGCCCTAACTGACCGATGGGGTGCTCCCTGATCCGGCCATGGCCACCTGGAAAAATGGCTGTTTTTTCATGATTTTTCTATACTTTTCCAAAGAAAATTATTTTGAGTATTCAACATACAATATAGGCTGATTTATCGTTTAAAAGCTAATCTAATTTCCTATGCAATGATATTAATGCTACAAGTCCTATTTCAATAACATTCATTGATCATGTAATAAAGAAAGTCCAGAGCAAATTGTGTATATTTGCTAAAATATGAAGGTTTCTCAGTGTTGCTACCGCATTGAATGTGTTTAAAACCATGATCCAATGTCATTTTGATTATGGAGATTTTGTAATTGAATCTGGACACGCGGATAAAATATGTAAGGTTGATAGATTACATCGTAAGGCTATAAGGCTGATTGAATTTAACAATCAGGGCAATGTTAAGTCACCCATTGATGCGTTATACATTAAATATCGTCTTGATATTCTAAAAATCCGTAGGAAACGGAATTTATTGAAAATCATGTATTCTCAGAGTAAGTTGGCTGTAAATATTGATGAGCCTAAACACGAGAAACTACTACGTAGTAGAAAAAAGGTTAAAATGAAACAACAACATTCACGGTTTACAAAAATCATGAAAAGCCCTTACATGCGTGGGCTCAAGGAATGGAATTCACTTAACAGTGACATACAATGTGTACCTGATAGTAAGAGGCTTAAAGCAGTAATTAAATGTATGACGTTTGAATTATAATTTTTACTGCGAAGTAACAAATGTCACTCTATATTTTGCCTAATTGAGTTCTTAATTAACCAAATGAACTTTGTACTATAGTTATATTAACTTGTTATTTGTGTTGGAATATGTGGATCAATAATACTGATGGAAGAACTTGATGTAATCAGGAATCAGTTTAATAAAAAAAATTAAAAAAAAAAAAATTAAAAAAAAATTGATTGGGAAGGGTCAGTCTTTGAATTCTCTCAAATACAAGGAATTTAGGGAATTCTGTGGAAATCCTAGGGAAATCAAGGAATTTATGTATTCGACTTGTAGGGTCTAGAGGGTTAATATAATCTTTAATGAACCTTAATTGACCCATTTTACAGAACTAAAAAGTAAGTACTAGTCTATTTTCTTACAAGGTGAAGAATCTAAATCTGAGTACATAAAGGTTCCAAATGATATGGACTGCCTAGAAGATTCTTTGAGGAAACTTCCCTCTAGATAATTCAAAATCGTTTCAATTTATTGGAACTCTACCAAAGGACCTTTAAACAGAATCAAATAAGCACTCTTCTGATTATTTTTTTGATTTTTCACTCCTATGCTCAGAAATGGGTGATTATCTTGAACCGTAGTGCTGTCTGAGAGGTGAACCCTGACATTTAAAGGGGTCTACCTATTCACTGTAAAAGATTTACATCATTCGTGTATAGCAAAAGGAATTTTGCTTAGGGAAATGCAACATTGATTCTGAAATGAATAGAATTCAACTATTAAGGTGAGGAAACAAGACGGATTGAAAATATTTCTTGGAACATTTGTAAGCACAGATGATTAAGAAAGTTCTTCAAATGTCTCAAACTTGGAAACGTTTTCTTAATATTATGTTGCTCCTTCATAAGGGTGTTGTTTAGGGCCACTGCTTTTTATTATTTATATCAATGACATGGTCAATGTGATGGGAAATACATTTTGTAGTATCTCTGCAGATGATATTGCAAGAGTGGAAAGCGGTGCAGATAATACGAGTCTGCAGCAAAGGTAAAGAAAATTCTTGTAAAGGCCCAAGTATGATGTGATACAAATAGAGTGTTATTAATCATAAAAACCGAAACATAATGCTGATAGGGTCACAAGCCAAAGTGAAGAACAATGCTGCAATATACAGATATCTGGAGAAAGAATATTGAATGTGGATATATACAAATACCTTGGAATAATTTTTGATTCAAATTTGAAATTTGAATCACAGTAGATAAGACTATGGATACAGATTGTAAATGATAACCTTATAACATTGTCGAAAGTTAGAAAGTTTATTGACAAAAAGACATTAATTTTATGACACTGTATAAACAACGTATTTTGCCATTGTTAGACTACATACTAGCGTTGGCTGAATAACATAAGGTCGTATATGAAATATGCTGATTTTGAGTAATTGCAAAATCAAAAAACCTACCTTACTTTAACTACTGATGAAAACTAGGCAAAGTGATCAATCAAAAAGATTATTTGTTTTCCAAAAGAACAATATGCAGCGAATATGATCATTTAGTTCTTCAAAAGGTGTTTGGAATCATCTTGTAACTATGGTGATAGAAAGGAATTTGATGTCAGATACGACCTTTTGTTACTCAATCTTAGAGTGGCAATTCATGATTTTTTGAGTAACATAAGGTCGTATCTGACGTGATGATTTTGCAAATGAAGCATGTAGGTCCTTAAATCAAAAAATACATTTTTTTGAAATAAGCTAACGATTTTACTGAATACATAAAATGAATTTACCTTATAATAATTAAGTTGAGGCCTATTCTACTCATTAAGACTAGCCAGAGGTGCCGTTTTTTGTGTATCACAAGTTTACATGCATTTTACACATTTTTGTGAATGCAGTTATTCTTAAGCCATCTTAAAACCCGTTATTGCCCTCTTAGATACATCAGGGCATTATTGCTAAATGCATTAGTATTTTTTTATGATAATTTTCAAATATTTAAGTATTCTAGTAGCAAAACCATGTAGAAATATCCCCATTGAATTGAAAAACTGCGGGATCCTTATAATGATATCCATTTTTTTCAAAATATCAAACAAAAGTAAGATTTCTTAGAAAATAATCTAAAGGCTCCAAATATTACAGATTTTCGTTTGGTGTGCTGTAACAGTCATATGAGTAAGTATTCAACACATAAATTCGGCCAATATATTGTTTAAAAGCTGATTAAATTTCCTTTCCAATGCTTCAAACTGCGTTTTTATCATTTTAATTTTATAGTTCTTGGTCTTCAGTTGAACATGTTCAATTGCAAGGAAATTAGGGAAATCCATAAGGAAATCTATGGAAATCCTGGAGAAATCCAACAATTCACGAATGCAACCTGTGAGATCTAAAGGGTTAATAGAGTGTATTACAATAGCTGATTTGAGATATATGTGAAGTAATTTAAGTTTTGTGGTTAGGCTGACTGTTAGATTCAGGTAATAGAGGGAGTAACGGGAGGTTTCCGGCATGTGGCCGTAGGTGACCACAAAGCTAGCCCTTAGATAGGAGAATCTGGTTAAATGGTTGTAGGAGGGGGATTGATGATAATGCCAAGGGTTGCAGTCATAAGTGCTCTCTAAAATTAAAATGCTAGGGCTTGTTCTGCCAGGTGCGTTGGTTTTTATGTAGATTGGCGTCTGGTTAATTGGCGCCAGTCGGGACAAAAGTGCCGGAGATTTAGCGTCAGTGACGGACGTATTTCCTCAGTATTTTGTGCGTATGTCCAGGGGTATTTCTTTATTTAGTTTATTTTAAATTTTTATTCGAACGTAACCCAACCTGGAATTAAGATAGGGACATGCAATTTTCAGTCAGGGATAAAGAAGTTCAAGGCAGGGAATGCTACTACTGCGGCAGAGTTCGCTTAGACAAGGTAGCGAACATATTTCTACGTTATTTCTGAAGTTCAAAGAATGGTAATTGAGAGAAACACCCTAATACAGTTATTGCAACATTGACAACGTTTTAGTAGTGTCAGTAGCTAGTAATGCTCTTCCACTTTTTCTTAATTCCTTTGTCTGCGTAATAAGCAGGAAGAAATAGTTATATTATTCTGTGACGTTTATTTGTTATAGAATAGTTTGTCATAACATCAGGAATGTTATAGACTTTAAAAAAACATGAAATAGAGAAGAAATATCCATGAACTGCATGCTCTTGTAAAAGGGAAAATGCTATTTGCTAGAATTCCAAAAGAGAAATACACTAATTTTGATTTAATTCCCCATATTCTGACCCCTATGTATGCACTTGTCTTACATAAAACCTCTTCCCTGGATGAGAAAGTAGTGACACTCAAATCAAAGTATAGAATGGTAATGCCTCTTTTTTATTCATTTTTCAGATAGGAACATTTAGAATTCAGTAGGCAAGGTAGTATGCATCATTGGAATAGGCTTTAAAGCTTTACACTTATTGTATAATTAATAGGAATACAATATTGAAATAATATTTTGTTTTTTAGTCATACATAGATTAATTTACAGAAAAACGTACATCATCAGTCAGACTTTGACATCTGTTTTCCCTTCATCTGAAATACTTTTACATAATTTCATTTCAGATGTCCTACATAGAATTGCAGTTTTAGTCATCAGTCATCATATTAGTGACATCAATCATCAAATACTTCTTAAACATTTCTATCATTAATCTGTAACTGTTAAATCGACAACTGGGATCTCTTTGCTAAATCATTTTCAGTAAGCTCATTTTATAGATCCACAAACATATTCACACAGGCTAACCAAGGTTACATTACCTCATCTGTGTACAGTATCATGTGTTAGCATTGGCACTACTATAACAGAAGGCTGAATATGATACGTAGGCTTTGGCTTTATAATTGGCTTTCAGAGGTTGCTTTCAGAACTATAGCTCAATATAACAGGATGCTCAATTTTCTTCCTATTCTATTCAGTACTAATAGCTTAAGTAACTGTTATCAGTCCTCATTTTCCTGGTGTGTTGTGTATGGAAGTTCAGCGTAAAAGCTGTGGTAGGCTTTGGCGATGATTCCTGATTTACACAGAGATGATAAATCTCTGTACTTTGCCTCTGATATCCCTGGGGGATCCTTGTACAGTAGTGGTACTTCACATCCATGCATGTTTCTTGTACTTCTTCTCGGATTTTCAGTTGCTATCTCAAACATTGCTCCACTATACTCATAGCTGTATTCGATTTTCTCTTTTGTGTAGATGAATCTCTTGATTTTCATCCACTTCACTGTGTTTCCATCAGTACTCTTTCTCATAGAATTTGGACTGGAAAAATCCCGGAAAAAATTGGTGTCTACTGCATGAACAATATATGGGTTGGATGTTCTGGCTACTTGTACAATAGTTTCATACTGGGAGGGAGCATCGATGGTTACGTTACGTGCGACCCTTTCTATGGTTGCATGAACACTGTCGACTTCCATCTGTGAATGTCCACTCTCCATGTATGTATGCTCAATAGTTTGGATATGGGTTGTCTGGACTATGTGATGCAGCATTGCACACATATTACGGTTTCTATTTTGACCCCCACATGCATCAGAATACATTTTGAATTTTTTCTCAGGCTGTTTGATGAGGTAGTCAGACAGACAAGATGCAATTTCGTTACTTCCCCGTTTTGCTGCAGCTTCGTGCCACATGTAACAGTTGCATTCTTTGGTAACTAAATCAAAAATTGTAAAATTATAGGAATTAAGTTTCCTTTTGTAATAAACAGAGGAAACATTGGATTTGGGGCTCTGCAGGACAGCCTGTAAATCAAAAGTGCAGACTTTAGTAGACGTATCATGAAATGCCGCTCTTTTGTCAGTCTCCTTCTTTTCTCTTGCCTCCTCCTTCCTTCTTTGGTGTTCAAGGTGATCCTCTCTTAGCTCTGCCTTTCTTTCTTCTGAGGAATGGTCATATAAAAAGCAATGGTTGCAAACATCTTTTTTAGGTTTGTGAAATCCTATGTTGAACTCAAGATTAAACACCTTCCGGTAAATACACATCTTAGCTGCTGTCTTCCCAGTCTCAATGCAGTGTTGCACATAAAGGTTGTACATTTTGACGAGGTTTAAGTTGGATCCAAGGTACTTCTTTTCAGATGAGGATCTACAATAGTGAGATTCAACGGCAGGGAATGAATTAATGTGGTCTCTTATGTCGTCCAGCACCTTGTCAGGAGTTGTGTTCTTAGAATTCTTACCTCCCCTCCTGTCACCTTTTAGCATCCCGTTCTCATTTCTATGATCCAAAGTATGGTATACAGTTTTTTCTCCTATTCCGAGAGTGCTCAGAAATGTTTGTTTGCACACCTGTACTTGTTCTTGCTCTAAGGGTAAGAAATATATCAGTGTGGTAGATTTCCTACTTCCCAGACATTGTTTCTTCATAGATTTTCTTTTCACGTTATATGAGATAAAGTCTCGTTGCCTTGTGTAATCTCCTAAATTCCAGTATTCATGGAACAGCTTCTCACGGGCTTCCTCATTGATTTTTTCATTACATTTGTGCTTGCATGCTCCGCATTTATGTAATTTACGTTTTCTTGCTCCAATCTTTTTCCCTGCTTTTGATGTGTATTCTTCCCCATTGTTCCTTTTTCTTTTCCTGATGTTTTGTTTCCAGTCTTCTAAATGACGTTGCCGCTTTCTTGACTTTCTTTCTTTACTGGGTCCTTCTGATCCCAATGAATTTGGTGCCTGATCTTGTTCCATTGGTATTTCTGTGGTTGGAGGAGTTATCTCATTATTGGAATCAAAATTAGTCTCAGCTTCTTCTGGTTGAACCTCAGGGGTTATGGTTTCCATATCTTCCATAATTGCTCCATTGACTTCATCATTGTCTGAGTCGCTTTCACTTTCAGATGTGAGAAAAGGGTTTTTGATGCTTGATTTATCTGAATCAACATCTTTTTCAGGCCGTGTTCCTGTAAGGAAAACGAATTTCTTAAACAAAGACTCTATTGATAAAGATAAAAGTCCTTTTCTAATGTTCATTTAGGATGCAAGGATTTTTCATTCACAAAAGATGAGGTGATAAGTGCCAATTACACAGATCAACAGTTATAGCCACTAAAAGACCTAATTGATCATTACTGGGATACAATGAAATAGGAAGTAGTCAAGATGTGGGGCTGGAAATAGAAAGTATGTGCTTACGGGATATGTCGCAGAGTGTGGCATCATTGGTTCCTTGACAAGATAGTCGTGGAATGTTCACTGCTACTGGGCCAAGGGGTCCAAGTGTCTCATCTAAATTAGCTGCAATGAAACAGAAAGAGTTAACATATTCAACATATAAATTACGTTTATATATTTCTTTGATCAAACGGTTGATCAAAACAGAATCATGCCTAAATTGACAACTGCCCTTTTGCCCCTCATCATCACCATTATTAATTATAATTAAGTACCATTTAAGAGCAACGTTATTCATATATTGCCCGCCCTCAATAAACAGCCACATCTCTGTAATGTCTATACTCAGTGTTTGTACCATGCTCAAAATCAAACTTTATGGATTCCAAGAGGGGCTATTGTTTTTTTCAGGTCTATCTCATTATTTTCTTAGGCCTAAAATTACCTAGGTGTGTAGGCGCTAGAAAATGTGTTATTTCAATATTCAATAGATATTATGCAAAAGTTTCAATTATCTGTATTTTTGTGCTAATGTAAATGTGGTAGGTCGGTGCCAACCATGGGGGTGTAGTTGGGGGTCCCTATGGTGCATGTCGTATTTAAGAAATGGCGATCCTTCTACATTATAGGGTTTTTATGTTACCCCCCTTATGAGCAATGAAAAATTGAATAAGTTTACGTTTCCTCATTCTTGGCACCTCATCTTTGAGAATCTGTGGAATATTTTGATACACTCTCAATTTACCCTACAATGTCCTAAAGATACTTTAAAAATGATGAATTCAACACTATGATTATGAAGTAATGACAGTTTAATCACTGCATTTCATCATCCTAAATAGATAGATTTCTATATTTAATGTTTCTAATGTATGTAGTATATGCCCCTGTGCGTGATATAACCCTTGCTTTTTCCATACCTAAGCTGTGAGTGTCAGTTGACAATTGTACTTGTTTTGTATTCAACCTTATTAACGTTACTATCATGGAATAAGAATATAGGGTAAAAGAGGGTTATAGCGTGCACATTGGTATATCAGACATTTTTTGTTATTTACCCTAAAATATAAAGAAAATGTATAAAAACACAAAAAAGTGTTTTATAATTCACAGAATTCACCACAACAATTCGAATAAAATATGATATTACTTCCTAAGCTCTATAATTAATTAGTAATGGGGGAACCTAACATCTAATATATAGGATCCGTGGTACAAGCCTGTTTTACTTTTTCAATAAAATGTAATTGTTATTTTGTAGAATTATTATGAGATATGATATTCCCTGTGTTCTCACATCCTATTAAACGAGCATGAAAAGTATCAAGGAAATGTGTATTTGTATATAGACCAACATTCTGCATTTAGCTCAATTTTCATTACAAAATCGTTATTATTTGTATATTCTTACCATTAAAAAAATGCATGATATAGGCCTACTACATGCTATCCACAATATAAGCCTATATGTGCAATACAAATCCTAAAAATACATTATTACGTTTTCTAGTCCCTACTCATGAAGGATTAAAAGTGGCAGATGTTGAAAATAGCTGGGAGATACCCCTAATATGGCTCCATATAAACAAAATCAAATTGGAGGTTACCCCTTGCGAAACTAATGAATAAAAAAAACTAAATTTGGACAATAGAATATAGATTCATTAGTAATTCCATGAAATTAAAATGATAGGGTAAAAACGGGGTATATCACGCATCTTATTTAATTTGATCAAACATTTCCTTGTCATTCATCAGTTATTGAAATAAGAATACCTGGTATTGCGTTGTGTCATAGGACCATCTAAAGCATATCTGATGATATATGATTTTTGTTTCTAGTCTTAACCCTTCTTGGTTAGGGACATATTCTTTAATATACTTATTGTAGGTCTTATATCACGCACATCAGCCTAATATCGCGCATTTAGCAGGCTAAAGATCTACTGACACGTTGCCTACAACTGACGTTATAATTTGACATTAAAAACAAATAAATACAGCAGTCTGACTTAAATTTTCTACATTACTTTAGTTAAAAAGTAGTCGTTAACTTAGTTCATGAATGCTCATATGGTTAGTGGGCACTACTAGTACGATATCAGGGTGCCCATGACATCACAAGATGAACACCTTTTGCCTATCTTATACTGAGAAGGTATGTTCTAGATATAACTTGTCTTAATAAACGTATTTTTATCGCTTACATAGACAAACGTGGGTTGTAACTAACAGTTCAGTAAACCAAGGTTAATGGGTGCGATTAAACAATCCTGGGTGGTATTAGATAATTACTCTCTGCAGAGGCTAGGCATCTTGTGACATCACACAATGGCATCGCTGATAAGGAAGTAGTCCACCAGGCAGGCTAAGTTTAGGCTGTTTCCAATTATTGGAACGGCCAGGGTACAATAATCATTGAATTCATAACGAAATACCTTGCAGGAATCTATCATACTCATATAATCTTACATTTAAAACAGAACTTATTTTCATGAAACAATTGTGTCACCAGATCTTGAATATCACGCATCATACTTGAAATAAAATGAAATTGAGGAAAAATTGAAAATATTATAAAAAATGATATTTCTTATGTAAACCCAAGGTCCATATACGTTATAACTCTCAATTAAATTCTGTCATGCTTTGTTTGATAGTCTATTGATGATATGATATCTCATAAAAATCTACAAAATATCAGATGATAACGTATATGGACCCTGCAGCTGAGCCTACAGATTTTTTTTTATGAATTTGCAATTTTACCTTTAATTCATTTCAAGTATGATGAACAATACCAAACATGATAAATACGCAATATTAGCCTGAAATGCTTAAATGCCCCCCTCCCCCTCTCCCCTGTACATTCATGTTTTTCCCCTCTATAATTACCTGGATGCAACCCTGATTTAAATGCTGTCATTATGACATGATCAATTTCCACGCCCCAGGCAGTTTACCGAGAATAGGTGCGTGGTAAGATGCTCACCTCATGATGCGAGGTGCGTGGGTTCGAGTCCCTCAAGAACTAGGTCACGCTTAACTTTTTTCACCAACGAGTTTGATGTATTTGGCGTTTTTCATGAACTATTACAATACAATCTAACAAAATGTGTCATGACTTACCATACATTTTGATTATGATTAGTAATATCCATACAAAGTATTCAGGTGATTTCTCTATGATTTCAACAAAGGTTCAACGTTTTCCATTGACTCATTGGTGGGCAATGGGAAATCTTGTAGGCCTAACTTACATTTTCATGTACGTCATGATGTTTGTATTTGCTATAGTGAGTACAATATTGCTTATAAAAACGATGTATACTTACCAAACAGGTCTTTACTTAATTTTGATGACTGTTTCTCCTGGATCAAGGATTTCTTAAGAATTGTGGCAGCTCGACTGTAAGGATTCATCTTGAACAAAGTCAAAGGCAGCAGACAATTGACATGTATGTGACGTCATAGTCATGACCATGGCAACGCTGCATGGCAACATAGCATGACACGGGGCTCCAAACCATTGCCTTCAAAAGGGAACATGATCATTTCATAAAGGAAAAATATGTAGTAGGCCCAATAGATCCTATTAGTAAAAAGTCTATCTACGTAGGCCATGTCTGGCCATGTCATTATTTAGCAACTGGTGATGTCTCATAATAATGATAAACGGAAAGGAAGAAAAAAAATTAACATATGAATCTATGAAAATGATAATGATGTCGTTTATAATACATTGATAATAAATGTTAGGCATAATATAAAGAAATTATGTTAAGCATGATGAATGCGTGATATTAGCCTGACAAGTATGAAAATGAAATAAATTCCATAAATAAATTATTACATGATGGCTTACTATCCATAAAGAGTTGAGAGTAGAAAATATAACCTATGGATATATAATTATGATGTAATTATAATAAAATAAAATGTAAGTCCAGCTTTGAAGAATCTAATAAACAAAAACAAAATTAGGACTGTATAAAATATAGATCTAGACATATCAATATCAATTTGAAATCAAAATTAAACTTGATAGAATTTTATGGGGTAGACTCTAGGCCTGTAGGCCTAATAATCATCAATAACTGTCCACACTATCAAACAACGCAAGAAAGGTTTTAATTGAAAAAAATAACACCTTGAGTCTACATGAAACTTCTTTTTTTATTTGTTTTTAGACTATACAATTTTCAATCTATTTTACTTAATTTATTTAGAGTAGGCCTATAATCCGCAATATTAGACATGCTAAATGCGCAATATTAAACTGACATGTGCAATATCAAAACTAAAGTAAGCATATCACAATAGGGGGGTCCTGTGTCGGATTTAGAAAAGAGCCCTGTCGCTTGTCCCTATATCTTGGTTTAGACCTATGTCCCCTGTCGAATTTAAGAAATAACCATGTCCCATGTCATTATCTTTTTAAAGCTTCTGTCCCATGTTGAATTTAAGAAAAGACCAATGCCAGGGGGTGTTCTGATTACAATGCCTGATAAATGCAAAAGAAAGATGTGGTGGCATTAAATATAATGTGTGATATACCCACTTTTCATCCTAAAAAACGTTTTTAAACTGTATCCCCTAACGGTGAGGACCTGCAGGACTTGTTGATTTTTTTTAAAAGTGGTCACTATCACATATTGTTTTAAAGAGAAGAAAAACGGGCTATAGGCCATATCCTGCATTTTCTCTTTCATTTGACAGTCTTTGCAGACCTGTATTATACATGTACAACGTTTTGCTACTTACTGAAAAATCAATCAATGCTTACAGTCTTTGTTAATTGCAGATACGACCTTTTGTTACTCATCAAAAAGTCTCCCCCTGAACATACGACTTTTTCTTACTGCTGATACGACCTTTTGTTACTCAATTAAAAGTTCCATGGTGCAGATACGACCTTTGTTTACTGATCAATAACGTTCCAAAGAATGATAATATTCGAAAAATTTTCAAATTGACGTGAAGCTTGATGCATAGGGGAATATTTAAAAGAATAAAAAAAAAATCGATTTTTTTGAGATACGACCTTATGTTATTCAGCCGACGAATTAGGTTTGTTCACTGATTCGAGTACAGTTAAGAAAGGTAAAGAACCTGCAGCTATTGCAAAATCCAACGGTGAAGATCACAATTGGTCGTATGGATAGAGTTAGTACCAAGGATGTGTTACAATATCATAAATATTTTATTTTTGAAGTTATTGTGTGATTGTATGAAATTGGCCGTGTTAAAACATATGTTTAAATATAATTTATGCAGGTTCCAGGTAAAGTTGATAATTGACCTGATGTTATATTACGGCGTAGAGATAATATTAAAAAAACAAACCTTTTCTGATAAAGAAAGAGTATTAAATAGTCTCTTTTACATAGGACGTAAGTTATTCATGAAAGCACTGAAAAAAATTGATATGAAGCATACATTGATATGATACATGAAATGTATTTATATGGGATCTATTGAGACACACCATGTAACTAGGTAACTTTATGGTATAAGACAATGTAATATTTCTCATAAAGTGTGTTGTGACGTTAATGGTGTATATGAGCTTGTTTCAGGTTTCATGTGCTATCAGAGGAGCTTTTGTAATGAAAGAGAAAGTTTAAGAAAAATTCAATACTACTTTATGATGTCCAACATAATACTTCTAAACCTAACCGATCCAACATTGTAGTTCTCACCTCTTTATTAACTACCACCTGTACCTAACGTGAATCATCGAAGTTATAAATGAGCTACCAAACTTAGTTTTCTTGGAAATATACTAACAATGCAAGAACAAGAACAGGATCCTCTCACAGAATAATTTTAGCAGGGAACAAAGGCTGTTTTACAATCTAAGAAAGGTCGTGCAGTGGAACCTCTTTGTTAGGAAGACAGCGAACCAACATGATACTCATTTTACTGCAGGTAACTATAAATGAGATGAATGAGACCCACAGGCCATCAAGTGTATGATAGCAATTCTGTGTCAGTGTAATTAGCTCCAAATCGGATGTGTAATCCTTTCCACTTGGCAATTAGCAATAATAACCACCAGAGCCTGCCTGCCGCCTTGCCTGCAAGGGGGGGGGGGGACAAAATAAGGTCATTCTCTATGCATCACTTCTCCCCTGGTAATTATATGTGGTTTGTATGTGGCCACCATATCCTTTACCTGACAAAGAAAATAATAACAAGTAATCCAAAGAATCCCCAGTTGATGTGTACTTAGGTTGCGTGTGGTGATGGTGTGAATCATGTCTTGAAGGGGTTGATAAGTTCACCTGTTAAGAGAAGGTCCGCAAGCTGTTGTTTTACTAAATGCGTGTCAGGATAATATCTTAAAAGGTGTAAGATATATATCTAGGTGGGTGGCGTTTTTGGCTATAGATACTCTTGGTCCCAGCTTCATATCTAGACTTTTCGATAACTAGGCCGGATGCACAGAAAAAGACCGTTACTAACCTTTAAATTTTGTTAATTCTGTGAGACCCTACCAGGTCATGTAACTTAAACATTTTCACTACTTTTGATATAGCTTAATGGCCCCATTTACAAAACTCGAAGGTCAGTAAAGGTCTAATTTTAACTAGTATTATGTCCTACTGCAAGTATCTTATACAAGTGTACAGGACATAAAAAAATGGTAACAAGGCAGTAATGGACGGTCGTTAACGGTTGTTCAGTGGCTGACATAATGTAATTATTAATTTTTGCTGGAAGCAAAAACGCATAGGGAACGAGAAGACCAACTCTGATGTGGAAATCAGTATTTTTTTTAAATTCAAATGTCGTTCTGATTTATAGCAATATGAGCAAATGATGGACATTTTGAATCAATTATAGTAGACTAACCTTCCTGGTTTCTTGAGCTATCACAATAATGCAAATGATAGCTTATTCCTGTGAATTACAATTAACACCGTGTCTCACTTTTGTTTTCCGAAAATGAGAATAATGATGTAACGGCTTAGTCAATATCGGTTAATCAAAGTGACGTTTGGTACCTATGATTGCTAAATCAGCAAAACACAAAATTACATCTCCAGGGTATCAAGTACTTCTACTGAAAAACAAATAAAACTGTCATGAGACCTGGGATGACCTATTTACGTACATAATTCCTATTTGCCGTTGTATAGAGTCCGGGTGATAGATTTACCAGGATAAGCTTAAATGACATTTCCCCCACTAATTACCCCATGAGCTATTGCCAAAGGAATGCGGGCCAAAAGGACGCAATTTTTAAGTAGCAATAAGTGCAAATGATGGCCTATACCAAAAGGTGCCTAAAGTGGGGATTCCACATGGCAACAAATTTTGCGAAAATGCATCGGAAATAAAGTAAATGGTCATATCTGATCAGTGAAAATTAATATAAGACAACTAATATTGTTGCCATGTTGGGTTATCCCTTTAAGACTGGCCTTGTCTGATTGCCTTGGATGCCCGCAGTGATTGGGGATTTCATGGGCTTAAGACGGTGATAATCTAAAACCAAACTGTCGTCCCGCTATCACCTAGATTTTATCGCCATTTTGTATCCCCCTTTAGCCCTTACCTGTTGCTATGACTATTTATGTATGTATGTATGTATGTATGTATGTATGTATGTATGTATGTATGTATGTATGTATGTATGCATGTATGTATGTATGTATGCATGTGTGTATGCATTTAGGCACTTATGCATACATGTATTATATTGGTATGTGTGTATGTCAAGGTTGAATACCTTCCGATTTTCATAGTGAAAATATAATGAACAACATCTTTCTATTACAAGATCAGGATTGCAATAATCATACTTTATTTTACACCTGCCAAATTTAGATAGTGCATCAGCAAAAGGTCACAAGAAAGATATTGCATGGTGGAATATAGGCTTTGGTATAGATGTATGTATGCATGTATCTAATGTAGGTATGTATAATGTGTATGTCCATTGTCATTGATTCAGATGCAGCTTAGATAGAGCACTTAATTGCCATAGCTCTGACTGCCCAATAGAAGATAAAAAGGAACCAACCAAAGTGTATGCCTAATGATAATAAGTATCATAAGTGATATTCATGGCAATACATTATTGGTAACTCAGAATTTATTATGCAGTGTTTGTTTGAAAATAGTGTCTACTGATTTCCTCTTTATAACATCATAATTGAATTTAAATCGTTTTTCAGCATGCACACACCTGGGCAAAGGATCCATTTGAACTTCAAATAATTATCTTTAAAAACAATGTAAAACCAGAAAATGGTATACCCTAAGTAAAAATAGCCTTATTTTAGCCCAAGGTCCAATGCCCTCACCACAAAACATCAACACAAACAACCGGGCGAATAATACAATACGAGGGCACTGCCCAAGGCGACTGACCTCTTGAGATTAGATATTTTCTAGGCTCATCCTTCTTGATTGCTGGGTCAGTTCTGATAAGAAGGCCATGTCAAGGGCAGTGTATGAATACCAAGCAGTAGGGTAGTGGTCACTGGGGACCCTTCACTGTGTCTGATAGTCCGTTCTGACCTAGATACCTCTTGCATAATAGCTTCTTACACCCACAAGAGTCCATGGCTACTAGTGGCCACTTAAAATTTGTAAGGAATTCTTTTATTGGCCCTCTATAAATAGCATGGGGAATCCTTTTAATGGTCGCCTTTGTGCTGGCTGGTTTATGGTCCAACCTGCCATAAACCAGCAGCTGCAAAGTATGCTGGGATTTGGCTGGGAATTCCCACCTCAAATGGTTGCTGATGTACAGACTCACTTTGGGAAACAGTGTGTCTGACTGCGACAGACTCTGTGTCTGATGAAGGCAGCGTCTGGGACTGAGTCACCCTGATTGGGCCTGTAGGGAAATGGGACCACTGGGTGGAGGAAAAGCTGTAAAGATAGCCAGGTTTTTATTACTAGTTGCTCTTTTTTTATTATTTCAAGCACAGACACTGACACATGTTCTACCTTGTAGGTCTTATCTCAGGCTATTTCTTTTTCTTTTTTTTCTTTTACAAAATTTGAGTTACTAATTGTGAATTGATTTGAAACCTGTTTTATCTTTCTTCTTTTGAACATCTCAAAATAACTTTAAAAACTTTCAAACTTTTCAATTTGATATAGGTCATTTTTGTTTGTTTTTATCGAGTAGAAAATGTCAGTGTTTCCGTAATTTGCTGGACAATTATGCTGATATATATACATCTTTTGGTAGTATTTGATAATATAGTTGTTGTATCTTGGATAATTATGAAGTGAAGAGATTGTAAACGGGAAAACCTTTTAAATAATAATATCTATACTTTGTAAACATTTGAATATGGTTTATCATACTATGTAACAAAGAGTGTGCTTTCTCTTGAATTGTATGTGACTCATATCATAATAGAAAAATTGAGACTAAATAAGAATATCTATAAATTTATATAATCATTTTTAAAGAAAAATATTTATCCATTGTTTATTAATTTGGTTAACTCATCTCAATTTATCGCTGTCACTGTGAGTGATGGAAATCTAAATCAAAACAAGTAATTTTTATCGATTCCTATTGTGCACCTACAGCCCTCAGATTATTGGGCGATTCTGGACTCCCATATTTATATATACGCAGTATAATTAGAGGTTGTTTCGTTGAGTACTCTAATTTAGCATAAGCATGGTTTTAAAGCTTTTTTCAAAGTCAGATTGAGATGAAATAAAAAGTGAAAGTTGATAATAAAATGTCTTAATGTTTTACGTCAGATGAAGAAACCCCTAAAACTGAATTTAAATAAAGGCATTTTTGAAATGTCCTCTGAAAATGATCTGCTAGCACTCTAGCTAGTGGAGGTTTCTAAACATAAAAAGCGAACGTTTCTATGAAACCGCCACGTTTCTTATGAAACAGATTACCTAGATAAACAGATTGCTAATTGAATGTAGGTACTAACAACAATACTCTCGGAGTAACAACGAGAGGAAGCTGATAATAAATTCCACATGCCCTGAAGGGTTGTTTTCAGCATCTGATGGGATCCTAGACTGTAGCTACATCCAAGTCCGTTGGGTGCTCAAACTAGGACTGTTAACCAGCAACCATTTTAGATGGGTATCCCCACCTAAATCCCAGCATGCTTTGCAGCCGCTGGTTTATTGTAGGTAGGACCATAAACCAGCCAGCACACAGGCGACCATCAAAGAAGTTTCCCATGCCATTATTATAAATAGAGGGCCAATACAAGAATTCCTTTAATTTTAAGTGGCCACTAGTAGCCATGGACTCTTGTGGGTATAAGAAGCTATTATGCAAGAGGTATCTAGGTCATGAAAGGACTAATGGGATCCTGCTCCAGGGCCTTGTAATTAGTAGGGGTTAATTACACCCCGTGGAGGTGTGAACAGACACAACAGATTCACACCACTCTTTGAGCACTGGGCCTGAGGGGGATGATTGGGTACTTAACCAATCTTTTCTGATTAATCGGCAAATCAAGCTAAAACAATAATGACTAGGTAGCTTCCTAAGTATATATTCTCCAGGGTGGATGTAGAATACAGAGGAATACAAGTAAAGCAATATAGATAAATATTTGGTTTGGATGTAAGCCTTTTGGGTTTGGAGATATAAAAGGAAGGTGTTTTTGATATCAAGGACACGCAGTTCCATATATCTATAGAAATAAAATGGGATACACATAATGTTGTATTTCTGCAAAATACAAGGAGAGGTTTTCTCGCATTTGAATATACGACCACTCGCTGGTGGAGAGGGCTTGGCGCAGCCTGCCAAAGACTTATGACAGTGTATCGATAGTGGTCATCACAGGCTTAAGAGAGCCCTGCCAAGTGATCTAAGATAATCCTGACAACGTTGCCGGTCATAGTCTGTCTTAAGGGAAAGCTTATTTAAAGTTATCTTACCTAAGATCATGATTGCAGTCTTGAAGTTTACTTTTTTTCATTTTTCCTAGATATTTTGTAGCGTTTTTTGTAACCCCGATGCATCTCACATGATAAATGAAACGTATTTTACCTATAAGCTGATACCACTCATTTCATTTACATTTTTGCATACGAATCACCTAGTATCTTTTTATATCGAAGGCAATTACCTTCCATTTCGTAAGTTGAATTGAGCACAAAATACTATAGTAAGAAGACACTTTTATGGAGTATGAGGTGGGATATAATTACCCCCGGAACCGACGGCCCAATATGTGTATATGTATATGATGTGAAAGTGTGGACGTTTAAGTATGCGTTGTAGTTGCTTGAAGTACCTAATTAAATCAATAATTAATATGAAAACCGTCCATTCATATAACTAAATCAGGTTCCGATCGGGCTCTTGTCTTGAATACAATAAACCCTTAGAGAACAATTATACAAGCTCCTCAGCTGTTCTATATTAATATTTATCCTTCCACGGGGAAAGTATATGATTCATATATACATAGCTATCTAGCTCGAGATGCGCCTACAGACGGCTGATAGAAATGCTAATGATCAGGATTGGTTTAAAAATGGTAACATAATATTTTATAACAATATATTTTTAGTGTCATGGCAGTGAATCGGTATTATTAGCAGGAATGTTCTCTGAATTAATGATTATGATTTCATGAATAATATTTTGAGGAAAACAAGTTCCCTCTAGTCCCTTCTAAAAATAAGTATTCCTCCATAAATAAAGAAAATTATCTTGACATGCCATTTCATTTGCTTAAACCCTTTATGTAGTAACCGTTGATTCCAAGAAAAAACTTTTCTTACCAATTTTCCAGTTGAGGTCTTATTTTATTATAGGAATTCTGCAGATCAAATTTGATTGCACTACATTCTTGCAGACAGCTGGCTTCACCAATGTGTCAAATTCAATTGAGCAACCGCAAAATAATCAAACTGGGCATATCATATTTTCTACATTGTCTAATCACTACCCTGCAAATTCTAATTCTTATTGATACATACAACATGTTGGAGACAATTTATTAGGATGCAAAGTAGACGAAACGCACCACATTAATGTATGTCAGCTGAATTGCGATGGCCTAGAACAAAAAACGGATTCGTTTCAGCTCGGAGGAAAAACATTTGACTTCAGCAGAAGGCAGAACCAAGTTGATCAACTCTGACAGTCCTACACAGAATTGCCATTTTTGATTGCAAATCCATTTCTCCTCCAGGGCTTTTTCTTTACCTGGGCAACTCCAGGCTGTCTCTGCTCACACCTGCTGGAGTCTACTCCAGCTTTCTCAATTCTTGTCAGAAACATATGGGATGTGAGAGAACTCCTAGGATGTTTATGTGAAAAATTTCAACAGTGTGCTGGATGGTGTGTGTTGTTTGATGTTATTGCAATATAGTCCCTGGAATTCATTACTTACATTGCAACATGCACGTGTCAGTACTGTGTGTTTATTGCCAGTATGACTGTTTATTGCCAATAATATTATGTGATATTAGATTGACAAAATTATTGAGATAATTGAGATTATCTATCTGTTTATAATCATACTTTTCTGTATGTTATGGAATGCCTCCGGCTTTGCAGAGAGGGTTATCAATGCAACTTTTATTGAAGAATTCGCAGCAGGGCAACGTGTTGTTCTGCGCTACGGAAAGCTATCAGTAGTTTCTAATTCTATTGCTAGCTATTGGACTGTTGTTATTAAATAGATACATGATTCTAAACCACATTTAATAGGAAAACTTATAAACTCTGTTTCCGTACAAACTTAGCTTACATTTTAAGGTACTCGATCAGGTGTGTCTGGCACATTTATCAATATCATGCTATTAGTAAATTCAATAGTTCATAAAACAAACTCACTCTTAACTAAGATTGAGACATTGGGATGTTATTTACATATTGATAAGATTATACTCAGTACATACGTCTATATCATGCTCCTCTCACCATGTACCATAGTTCCTATCTATAAAGGCCTATGATCATAAGACCATAATTACAGCTCTTTAATTTGATAAACCTACCAAAATCTATTGAAACTGTGAGGAACATTTTTTGCTCCACTCATGAAATACATACATAACAAAACAGTGCCTTGGAAAACTTTGAAAAAAAAATCCTTCAGAAAGTGCCTGAAGTTAGACTGGGTTCCACATGTACTAAACTTAAAGGGGGAGTGTCACTCAGCACCTGAGCTGTTTTCTCAGGCTGTGCTGGCACGTTGGTACGGGTAGGCTCGGGGTATTAAGTTGGCCCCAATGAGGGTAGTGTGGAGAGGACTTTACAGATAAGGGTGTCTGCATCCAGGGATTGGGGTCACAGGTAGACTGCCACACAGGTGCAGGATGACCTCAAGGGTTCAGTGCTAACCAATTTGTCATGTATGCTTTAGCATAAGATAGGTTAGGATATATGTGAAAATGATCTGTGGATGAAGATTTATTGATTAATTGGATACAGTTTGTTTTCTAATCTCCTATCTCCTACCACCGATCTCCAATCTCCAATTGCCTACTGCCCACCCCCTTCTTTGATATCTCCTATATACATGCATCTCCTACTGCCCATCTACCTCCCATCTACAGCTCCTCCCATCTCCTACTGCCTCTCTTCCACCCATAACCTATCAACCATCAGCCATCCCCCACTGCCCATCTAATGCTCACCTACCATCCATCTCCCATCTCCCATTGCCTGTCTACTACCCATCTTCCATCTCCCATCTCCTACTGTCCATCTTTCGTGTCCTACCGCCTTTCTCCCATCTCCTACTGCCCATCTCCCAACCCTTACTGCCCGTCTACTACCTATCTCCCATACCTGGCCACCATCCCCTACCTGTCACTCCACGTCTAGCACACATGTAAGGTTGCAAAAGCTGAGTAATTGCCTCTATCCACTACTTCTTCCCTAAACGACATCCATCCATTCACTGCCAAACCACTGACTCTGTCATTTTTAATATTTTCCCTCATGCTTCCTGTACTTGCACGTTCTGTGTGTTACATGGAATAATAAAAAACACAAGGGTATCAATTTACCGGTAAGAGAATTCAGCCCTCCTTTTGATAAAGACTCGATACATTCTCCCCTCATCTTTCTTGGGCCACATCTATTAGCTTGCCTCCTTTATCTTGCAGAGGACCAAACTTCGGGATGCGAATGCTTGATTTAAAAAAAAAGACGTGCATAATTTTGCATAGGACTTCATTAAGCCATTAGCCCCTCTAAGCAGTGATGGATTAAATTCTTATCAAAATATCGGAACCTCTCTCCTATACCCTTCTCGAAACGTACACACGGCACTATACCAGGGGTGGCAGCCAAAAAAAATATCTACAAATTTGTAGATTATGTTGTGCATGGTAGAGTTTGAGATTTGTGACAAAATGAAGTTATATTATTGTTGCTTTGGGTGTTCCCCCACCTTTTCAATTTCTTTTCCTGATTTCACCTATTTAATACATAATGTCAAAGTTTGTTCGGGATAGGATGGGATTTTGTACAATTTTAATGAACTATTTCATGAAATCCAAGAATAACTGTTTAGACATTTTATGTAGAATCATTTGGATTCGTGACACTTATTCCACCGCCACGAAGATTCTTAGATTTATTTTGGTCACTATCCCCGATCTTCACGCATAAACGATGTTTAGCACGTAGTTAACAACACTTTCCCCCACCAGCGGCGTATCCAATCTACACTCCTGGGGGTTTCTAGGTACATTCGAGGGGGTTCTAGGTAAATACACGCGTGTTCTTGGAGGCCGTTGATAATATGATTGATTATGTTTCACCTATATCTTGAGAACTCAAAGACACTCATACCACCCTGCTCTTGGTACGCCAATACACTGGCAAACATGCTACTTTATTATAATGTTGCAGTAATATTCTGTTTAGTTATGTTTTAGTTTTTGTTATGTTATTTTGATGGTACCCAATAATGTGTCTGGAACCTACCATTGCAACATTGTACTGTGAGGTTATTGTAATGTTCGTGATATGTTCTTTTACTAAAAGATTACATTCTGAATTGGTATAAGCTCTTAAATTCAATAAAATGTAATGTTATCATAACTCTACCTCATGTAAAATTTAATATTAAAGGTAACTGTTATGAGAAGTTTTAGCAAGTAATAAACTGACCAAAAAAGTATGGCTGCAGAACGTGCCCATTAAGGCACTGCTTGCCTGCATACACCACTCTTTCAAATCCTGAAACTATTCCTGCATAGTACCCTTTTCTATTGCCTTTGAGTAACTCGCGTCCTAGAACTCAGTTTAACTGGGTGAAATTAGCAGAAAAGGTGGGTGAGCTGTCAGTGAACTTAGGGGTGGGACGCCAGCCGGCTCTCGTCGGGGGTGTTTGAACCCGGCACCACTCCCTACCACCACCATCACCGCAGGCACCACCCACCACCTCCCACCCACCTCCCACCACCCACCACCCACTAACACCCACCACCCACCACCGTCCGTAGCCGTTGGGAATGGGAGACTTGCCTTTTGCAATGCCCTGCGGCATGGACCTCCTCCGCCTTAAATTTTGAGGAGAGTCAATGTAAATCAGAGAGGGTTCAATGCAAAACTGAGGGGGTTCTATGCAAATCTGAAAGGGTTATGTTGATATAATTCTTTAGATTTGTGATTTTGTTATAAATCTTGTGAGACAGCTGATGGGTTTCCAGATACCCTCCGAATCCCCCTAGATACCTATCTGTGTTTATGAGATTTGAAATGGGGCATTTTGAAGGACAATTCTTTCTGTAAAATATACCGATTAAGAAGCGGTTCATTTAATCAATCGTACCCATAATTATTAGATGATTATAATGTAAAATGTATATACACGAGGTTATTGCAAAAAGCCATTTTCTTTATAATGCCTTATTTTTTCAACTGTTTTGGCTATCAGCCCCCCCCCCCCCCAACCATACAAGCCTAATTGAGTCCGAATGGTTACCCCAGGCCCTCCCCCCATACAAGAACAGTTTAGGCCGGGAATTACTAGTTTAGGCCGAGTAGTCTCCCCCGCCCCCCTTACAAGCCTAGTTCAGTGCCAGCGGCAGCCGCTCCCGCCAACCGGACCTTTAAGCCTGGATTGATGGGAACGCCCTCTCACGGACACCGGGAGAACCACAACCTGTGGGACCTGACCCCGGCCGCCGCCTCCCATCAGCCGTGAGCAGATGGAGGGACACAGGAGGAGCAGTAGGCACCGACTCACCTACAAGGGTTGGAGCAAATGCGAGCAGTTCAGGTATTGATATGGGCGCAATGAAAACATACATGTACATGTTTAGGGCAAATGCGAAGAGCTCAAGTATTGAAATGGGTGCATTGAAAATATACATGTACATGTTTAGAGCAAATGCGAGCAGCTCAAGTATTGAAATGGGTGCATGGAGCAAATGAATATGATAGTTATGTTCTTTATTGTTTACAGCAATACTGAGCAGTTCTAATATTGAACTGAACGCATTGAGCACAATATTGTACCTTCATGCATCGAGCAAATGGGAGCAGCTTTGATATTTAATTAACTGCATGTAAGATCTCCACTTAGACGCGTAAAGCAAATATAAGTCTCTGATAATCTAGATAATCTCTAGTTATGTGCATCTACAGGCCTTAAGTAATGCTTGGGCAACAGCAATACTAAATGAGTGAATTTAACACTTTCACTCAGAGGCTGTGAGCAAATTATGAGCAGTTCCAATATTGAAATAAACGCATTGAAGGCATACATCTATAGGCTGTGAACAAATTATAATAATCAACTCCAATATCAAAACTTTCACATTGTACACGCCACTACATTTCCATGCGTTACAGACCGTCACTTGTTGACTTACTCAATCTTCTGCAAATTGGCATTGAAAAAACAGATCGGCCAGAACCCAACCAGACCTAGGTAGTTAGTTAGAGGCCAATTTAAACCGGCCTGTATATACTCCACCCCACCCCCACCCGTGTACGTAGGCCTGGCCGACCAGGCACGTTTTGAAAATACAGAAGTGGGGCTACGCACGTGCCCTGGGTGGGGGAACACTTGGAGAAGTCGACCCGCCTGGGTTTGGGCGCGTGGCGTGGCTCTGCTTTCTGTCAATCACTGCGGAGAAGTAAGAAGTAAGTAAGCCGGTGATACACGATGCGATTTTGCCGCGATTCTGAAGCGATTTTCGAAATCGGTTTGTTACGTGATTGTTATGTTTATGAAATATGTTATTTGATGTGTAGTTCTACGCTCTTTTCAATCAGAGGTAGGATATTTTTGCCCCCCAAAATGATTGGAAACACAAGAAGAATTTATGAAAAGAGAATTGGTTGGTGGTTTGCCCATCATGGATCACTAGCATTGATCACTTACACTAATTGATGAAGGCATTGGTCCACGATGTGGTCAAGACCCAATTCTGAACCAATTTCAGAAATTAGCTTGAAATTAGTCCAATAATTTGTTTAATTCGTTGCCAACTACCTACCACTTGTTAAAACCCAAAGGACATTTAGAACCGAAAATATAGTTATATATAATCATATCTGTATAAAAATGAATAAAAAGGAAATCGAATAATATTTTATCACATCGTGGATTAATGGCCTAGGTACCCAGGGCCTGCTGGTTGGGAGGGGGTAGATGGTAGTGGCGGTGGTAGTGGTGGGAGTATAGAGAGGTGGTAGGAGGAGGTTCACTTGGTAAAAGTGTTACTACTAGTTGTTACTTCTAGTTACTCCTGCTGCTGCTGAGAGCCAGGTTCCCACGCTCCAGGGCGCCTTAACTCCTCCAGGGCTGACGGAACAACTCACTCCTCCAGGCTCTCTCACCTGACGCTTACGTCTCGTAGTACGTCTACCCTCCTCCAGGGCTTTTCCAGGGTCCCACCGGTCACACCTGTTCCCCCTGGGGCTCCATACCCCTCCTGCTCCCCACACATCCCTCCTGTTCCTGCCACTCCTGTGTTAAACTACCACTCCTGTGGCCAGCCCCTATAGCTTTCAGGCTTAAGCTTGTAACACGCCCTGGATACCCTAAGCTTACAACTGCTGCATTGGATCCCACACTTACTTTCACATCCCAGCGGTTTGCACCGGAACGGCCACACCTCCAGTCACTTCGGATAGACTCATACCACCACCACCACACCTTCACCACCCCACCCCACCCTGGAGGAACGAACACCAACCAATTGAGCTGCTGCCTGCCGCAGTTTAAGTAAGTAGAACTAACACGCCAACCCACCTATACCTCCTCACCAACCAACTCCAGGGCTTCACATGTACAAAGACATGGGGCGGCTGCGAGAGCCTTTGATGATCCGGCCCACCTGGCCACACCTGGCCGGCCCACACACAGACCCACAGGAGGAGTAAGAGGCACTCTCCTACCTCTTAACATCTCTCAATCCTCCAGGAGGAGGGGTGGCTGTAGGGAGAAGCAGGAGGAGGTGGTGGAAGTGGATGTGTGTGAAAAGGCCTGACAAAAAGTGGGCAGGTGTTGCTGGCCGCCCTGGAGGAGAACACAGGGGACAGCCCCCCTCCTTAGCCCTCTGGCCTTTAGCCCTGCACGCATAACCCACCCTGGAGGACGCTCCGGACGCCCTGGCAATCAGACGTCACCGTTTGGCCTCCGTGACCAATAGGCGATCAGTAGGCGCTGCTAGCACTCAGCGCGGACCCTGGAGTGAGTGGGAGCAGTAGGTAGGTGGGTAGGTACCAACCACCACAGTCCACCACCGCGGCCGACAGTCGCCGTGCGTCCATACAGGTTCCGACCACCACTACCACCACCACCACACACAACACTGGAGGAGGGAGGTCCCACACTATTGGAGTCCCACATGTGAGTGTGGCGGCTCTGGAAACGCACGCGCCATGGACCTGTGGCGATTGAATCCAATCTAGCGGTCTATCTGCCGACTGGAGTGAATTGAATTGAATTGACTCTATCCACACACAGGACAGACCAGGGTTTATTGATTTGCCATACCCAAACATCGACACCCAGTGCTCAGTTGATTTACCCCAGCATTCGTCAAGGCTTTAACGGAGCCGCAGACTCATGCAATGATGATGGTTGGGACACTAAACAAGAGGACCTTTAGGATTTACCTACTTTGTATTGTGCTGATAATAGAAGGTGAGTGAGCCACAACCATCCATTACATATATAGCAATACCTATGTGTACGTATAATACAAATAGACCCGCAGTTTATGTTTTTCTCCAATGTCATCGTTTTTCTATACAGGTGGCAACGTTACTGGTAATTGCCCTGTTGCGAAAAGATTAATTGAGCCTACATATCCTGTAACCTTATTTTGTTGGATATACCGTTATGGGTGAGTTGACCGATTAGCGGTGTGCTAACTGCCACATTTTCGGTATTTTCGGTATTAGCTGGCTTTATTATAGGTAATTTACAGGTAATTCTCAGGTAATTTACAGATAATAACAATCATAAAGGCACTAAGCCTTCTGAATAGAATAAGTATGCGCGCATGAATAAAATCTTAACTAGAACACGCAAATCTATAACTTCCTTATATATGTATATCTTTTTTCATTAAACCACATTCATTTGTCAATGATCTTCCATGTAGGTAGGGGATTATATACTATAGACAATGTAGATGTGTCTGTCTAAGTTAAAATTCAGCCAAACATAATTATTATCCGATCTGGATTATTATGATCTGAAATGCTGCAAAAATGAGGCAATTATTGGTAGAAATGTTGGTAATAATTAGCTTATTTATGAACCAATTCCATCCAATAGGTAAGAGGCTTTCATCCAGGGATCCGAAATAATGCAACAAAATGTTAACCGGTTCTCTTCTCGTAATCTATTCATTCAATTATATACAACGTATTATAATTTCCTCAAAATTTGCTTTTTACAAAAACACACTCTTTGGTAGCCTCTAAATAATCTTTATTTTATATCCAAGGAATAATCATTTTTCTGCGAACCACTTTCTTAAATAGATCCGGATTCAGTTGATATAGCATTGTGAATCAGGGCCTTTAGTGTTGTAATGATGTCCTGAATTCCCATGAATTTAAAGTGCTCTATAGTATTGCGGCAGCACGTGCCTCGGTCCTAATCCTCTCTCATCGGGAAAATTAGCATTTTCTCGTTTGTTTCACTTGTAATTGTATAGCAAGCTTATACTATCCAACCACTAATGGAAAAACAGCCAAAGCAATAAGCCTTCCGAATAAGTATGCGCGCATGAATGTGCACAATCCTAACTAGAACACACAAATCTATATAAACTTCCTTATATATATATATTTTTTTATGAAACCACATTCATTTGACAATGATCTTCCATGTAGGTAGGGGATTATATACTATAGACAATGTAGATGTGGCTGTCTAAGTTAAAATTCAGCCAAACATAATTATTAACTTGCAGAACAATTATATAATGTAAAGGCTGTCTAAGTTAAGAATCAGCCTAACATAATTATGAAAAGATGGATCCGCTATGGGATATAGAGGCGACCCAAATTTGAAACTCCCTTTCAGAAAACGTTAAGCTGTGATTTCTGAATGCATTTCCCGATAATGTAGCAACATTTCGGGTGTGAGGACGACCAACAAATTGTTGTAAGGGACTTATTGTAACTCATGTGATTCATGATTAAGTCCATACAGTGGTGAGAGGCCGGAGAATGCTATTCAGTTGCACTTGTCACCTGCTCCGCATTCTCTACCTAATAACATAATTAGACGCCTTCTTTTACCGCCATATTCCCCCCATATTGTCCTCATTATATGCAATAGGCGGGACGTTGTACTATAAAGCCCTGTTTCCACTAGCCGATTTTACTACCAATTTCAGAAATCGTGAGTAGGAATAATGGCATATCATAGATATGTTACACGTCATTAGAAAGGTCTTTCAATTCTCTTTGAAATGGTATGTTAGACATATATAATCCTTTGCCATATTACCAGTTAAAAGTAATAAATTACCAACTAAACAGCGGTAAAATCGGCTGGTGGAAACAGGGTTAAAGCGCCATGCCTACTAGGGTATGCGATCTGTGGCCCGCTGATCATACTTTTGAGTGAACGCCCGTCAGTTTGCGTATTGAAATATAAATATTTGATTTAAAATACTGCAAAAATGAGGCAATTATTGGAAGAAATGTTGGTAATATCAGCTGATTTATGAACCGATTCCGTCCAAGATTAAAGGGGGTTTAATCCAGGGATGCACAATAATGCAATGTTCAAAATGCTAGCCGGTTCTCTTCTCATAATCTATTCATTCAATTATACAATGCATTATAATTTCCTCAAAATTGTCTTTATACAATGACAAACATTTTGAAAGCCTCTAAATAATGTATATATATCTTCAAGGAATAATCCCTTATCTGCGAACCACTTTCTTAAATAGGTCCGGATTCAGTTGATATAGCATTGTGGATCAGCGCCTTTAGTGTTGTAATGATGCCCTGAATTCCCATGAATTTAAAGTGCTCTATAGTATTGCGGCGGCACGTGCCTTGGCCCTAATCCTCTCTCATCGGGAAAATTAGCATTTTCTCGTTTGTTTCACTTGTAATTGTATAGCCAGCTTATACTATCCACCCACTAATGGGAAAACAACCACTGGGTGCAAGTATGCAAATATTGAATGGACTGAACTCAACTGATTTTCAACTTTCACGAAGTGGAACGTTTATAAAATTTACATTGAAGTGCTAAGATTCTGATAAAGACAGTTATATTTATGTACAAGGTTACCATGCAATTGGGAATCTCCAGTTTTCAAGAAAAGGGAACCTCATCTCTGAAGAGTGGTATAATATTCAAACTTGATTATCTTTCAATGGCGGTTTATATTGGAGACAAAACCCAAAAGTAAGTTTCAAGATATAATTATTTGTTATGACTAATCTCTCGTAAATATGTTAATTTATTGTTGTTAGTCTACTCTACCCTTCATTGATCTAGCATTAATGGGTAACAGTCATTCTTTGTTAACAATGCCACAATACATTAGCTGCTTTCCATCAGAGGTCTACCTGACTCACCGTGAGATCACGTCATGGTGACGGCATTGACCTCAAACAATAATAAGCATGGGAAATAATAGTAAAAGGTAATGACAGAAAGTATCTTGCATTTATAAGCATCACTTTCAACCACTTTTGCTGGAGCTCTTTTCTCCAAATATTTTGAGCATAGCAATTTTAAGCGATGATTTTATAAGATTAAAAACTTCATTCATGATTTTTTATCACATTAATTTCAGGGATAGAACTTTTATCCATCGTAAAAGGAATCAAAAGTAATGTTGTGTCAAAATATGACACAATTTTGCAAACTCAAACAAGTAGGAAATTACATTTTAAGAGCCTAACACCATTGATACAGTATGCATCTTTATACCTAACTATAACTTTACTTGAATTCCATAAAACTCATGTCATTTATGCCTGAAGACAACAATGTTTGTAAACAAACCAATATTGGTAGGTCACCAAAATTGACTGGGGACGAGCTTTTGTGTGTTTTCTATATTTTACCAAAGGCCTAGGTTATGGCAATAGCACATAATATTTCAATAGTTAACAGAATTAAATTTTACAAAATTTTGACCCTACATTGCTTTTGGCTTCCATATGTGAAAGGTATGATTAATTGATAAGACAATATAGTTGCTAAAGGGTTAAATGAAGGGTTTTGGATCACACAGAAAGTATCGACTTAGGGTCATTAATAATATTAATATTTCAGAGATTCTGCTAAAGAATACAATACGAATACTCATATAGGCACTATCACTCTTGTAGGTAACTGCCAAATGGGCATACTCAGATTACCAACTATGCATATCAGCGGGAGAGATATAGTTCAGCCCATTCTAGATGTAACCTTGAATACATATCCTGCTAATATTACTAATAATAAACCTAAATGGCTCCATTTATAGGACTTAAAGGTCACAGAGACAGAGTAAGGTTACAGAAACTCCCCTTTACAGGGTTTTCTTTCCTATCTAGATCGGTCATTAGCATAATGGCTGTTGTCAAGAGCGTCAAGACTAGCTAGATAATTAGTAGCAAAGGACAAGAGGTGGGGCAACGAGCGGTAATTTGGTTAGGTGGTCCTATTTGTATATGGTATAAAGGGCAGTAATTAAGTTGGGAGTAATTGACTATTTAGAACGTTTTGCTGGGTGTCCAGTGAGCAGAGGGTTTGTGCAATGTCCCACTATGTGAACCTTATAAATGTGTCAAAAGGTGAAACATCATATTCAACCCTAATTCCTACTTTCAGGGTGATTAATACCATTAGTAACGCCTGAGATTCTTAGGGTAATGAATGACTTATTGTATGATAAAAAAAAGACTCAGCTGATTAAAAGCTTTATGGCAATGTATAAGAGATCATGATTTATCCATCCGATGTATTAAGCAGCATTTACTGTGTAACAATGGCCCTCGATAATCCATTGAATCACATAAACCATCTTACCAGTCATTGTATCGATATTAATCATAACGCAGGCCTATTTGTTGGGTCATAAACAGTGTGGTGTGACGTTAAAGGTGACATTGTACCTCCAAGATTACTTCCCGTTGTTGCACAATGTTGCGATTACTTAGAAAGAAAAATTGTATTATATAGCATGACACTCTTCATTGATGTACATCTGAAATTAAAAACCGTGACATTAAAGATACGACCAGAAACCATTATTGCTGATTTTTAAAACCTTTTTTTCTGGAAATAAGGAAAGGGCATGTGACAATGAAGACTTCTTCGTATGCATCAGATTTGAAGCGTGGGGAGCGATTACACTCTGCTTTTTATTGAACAATTATGTTTGCCTTATGGATTATCATATTATAATACATTATTAATCAAAGTACGCAATTAATGCACACTTACTCTTTAATCAAATATAGTATTTAAGGATTTTTTTTCATTTTTGACATTACCTTTGTAAAGTGGCGCAGCCGAGGGTGGTCACATGAGTCTCTGGAACCCCATATTTCGTATGACTAAATATAATTTGATGATTTGATATTGATCTAGTGTAAATGATGGCATAATCAAATATAATGTCATCCCAAAACTCCTATCAAATTTAGCCCCAAGCCATACAGAAAATGGAGCCCCTGAACTTTATGAGAACGTTGCAGAACATCAGTGTTACGTCGTCGACATCAGCGTTACGACACTCCTTAGCTGAGGTTCACAATATAAAGTTACACAGTCCGTCCATGGAATTCCAAGTTGGAATTTGAATGGTTTTACCTGGACCAACTGGACCTCTCCATCAAACTCAGATATACGTAGTTTGGCATCAGTGGCCTGGATCCCGGATCAATTAACGTTACGTCAGCTACTCGATCCTACTTTCGATTAACGGCCAGGGTACGAGCCTCAGGCACGTGTTGTAACAGAACTACCTATACACTGCAACCCGCAGCCACACCCCCAGGGTCCCCAAACGAACTCCCATCTCGGGACCCCCTAACTAACCAAATAGACTCGCCACTATAAGCTAGAAGGCCCTTCGTAACTAACTATAGTCCAGTTGCTGCAGAACGCCATTAGCCTGTGCCATTTATGAGCAACTTATCATGATAGCGATTGCTTGAAACAACTGTTGTTCAAAAGAGACTTTAACTATACTATAGGGAGCTATAATTAGAGCATTTTAATGTATGTGTTCTATTTTATCAAATGTTCAACTCTTAACCATCTATTTTTCTAGGTATCCTTTCATTTGGTGCATTTTTAAAATTCGAAATGGAATAGAAAAAACTGCAATTCCAACAATAATTCATATCGAAGCCCTCCTGAATTTAAATTGATACTGGTTGTTTAAGTAACCATAATTGTTAAAATAAATAACCAAGACTGGCTTTCCCATTTAGCAATTCAATCAGAAATGTATCAAAACGTGACCAATCACTTGGGAAATATCTAACATTGTTAGATATTAGTCACTAGCGATCTCTCACTTATTAACTTAAAGGACCAGCAATTGCACATCCCGAAGTTCTCTTGACTAATTAAATAGACCGTCGTGCATCCCAAAGTCCTCTTGACCCTCAAAATAATTTAAATGCTAGCCATTGTCCACCCCAAGTCCACCTAACAAATTAGATAAACCATCCATTGAATACACCCAAGGACTGCATAACCGACCTGATAGACCAGCAGCTGCCAACCTCTTGGTCCTTCCTTTCTAGGCAAATAGGCCAGTCATTGACCACCTTTTGGATCTCATGACTATTCAAATATATACCAACCATTCCCCCTCTCACTGCTTTCCTAACTCATTAAATGTACCAGCTGTTGCCCTCTAGACACAGTAGAACAAACAATACAAACGAGGCACTGCGTACCCCATGGTTCTGCTTAACCAATCAAATAGACCAGACACACACTGCCCACCTCATGGCCTTCGCTAACCAATCAAATAGACCAGACACACACTGCCCACCTCATGGCCTTCACTAACCAATCAAATAGACCAGACAGGCACTGCCCACCTCATGGCCTTCTCTAACTGATCAAATAGACCACACACACACTGCCCACCTCATGGCCTTCGATAACCAATCAAGTAGACCAGATACACACTGCCCACCTCATGGCCTTCATTAACCAATCAAATAGACCAGACACACACTGCCCACCTCATGGCCTTCGCTAACCAACCAAATAAACCAGATATACACTGCCCACCTCATTGCCCTGCCTAATTAATTATATAGACCAGCCTCTGCCTCTTCTGCGACTTCTCATTAATAAGATAGATGGTGGCAAACTCTCCTATCTGAGCTTTCTGGAAGTAATTCTATATATCTAATATATCTAACTATGTATCTGCCACCTATCAGAGGGACAGCATGCTTAGCAGTCTGAGCCAATTCAAGAGTTCCAGGAAGGGGGTGGCTATATTAAAATAAGTCACTCCGCCATCTCTCTTGACACTAATTTTACGTTAGAAATGTTATAATTGACCCCCCCCCCCAAAAAAAAAAAAAAAATATGGGGGAGGGGGGCGCAGATGATGTGCATCTCTAGATCCGTCCTCGCCAGTATACCTAACCAATTATGCAAATCAAGCGCCACTTCCCAAAGACTGTCCCACTTACCCAATAGCCCAACCTTTCAACTGTAACTGACACACTGTAAACTGATAAATCCTAATAGTAACCTCCAACTCTTGTCCGGTTTAGATATACAGTTAACTTGTACTTACGAGTATCATAAGTAGTATGAGAACGTAGTATTAATATTGGGAATAAATTAAGGTTATTGCCGGGAAGGGCGGACTTTTGGTGGTAGGTAATTGCGCAGAAATGACATTGTCAGCATTAAGCCTAGTACCCATGACAACTTTAGGACAACCATACGGCAACCTCACAACAATGTTCCCGACAAATTCATTGTACACAAACTGACAGAAAGATAAGGTTCAGATAACGTTTAGGTAAATTGGTGAGACTAAATTTGGAGACTATCGGAACGGTTTTGACGGTATGTGTAAATCTTTAACCAAACTCTTTACAAAACCCACTGCTCACTGGACACCCCTCAAAGCGTTCAACTAACTAATGACTAAATGGTCTGCCCAATGCCCCAACATCAGTTACTCCTAACTTAACTATCACCCTTTGTCCCATGTACATATATATACATACGACCAGCTAACCAAATTACCACTCATTGCCCCACCTCTTGTCCTTTGCAACTAATTATCTTGTGCTGATGCTCTTGACGACAGCTATTATGCTAATGACCAATCTAGATAGGAATATGAAACCCCCATAATGGAGAGTTTGAGTAAACCCTACCATGTCTCAGTGATATTATGTTCTAGTTGGGTCTTAGACTATCAGTTCGCAATTGGTAAAACCAAGAACATTTATATGGATAACATATGAGCAAAGACTGGATCAAAAGTCTCTTTTTAAATCCTGTATAGAAAGAAAATTGTATAGATAATATTATCTTTGCAAAATGAGACTTCATTATTACTCATCTCATTATTTTCATATGTGTTTATGTCACCCGTATATCCAAGGAAGAACTTATGTATGTAAGATTGGATTAAAATTAAAAAAAAAAAAAAAAAAAAAAAAAAAAAAAAACATGGACTAAATGATATACTATGAACGAATTATTTCTTTAAATTTATTGAATTAGTAGATCTGAAATAACCTTTCCTTATGTCAGTTATGTTACTGGAATATTTGATCACAGATCACAGCAGCAAGAATTTTACAAAGACAGATCCTATATCGGCAAGTCGTCCTTGTAACGAACAAACTTCATAGCATCACGTCAGAATGTTCATAGGATATTAAGAACACAATTTACAAGGGGAATATTATACCTTGAATTTGATTATTCACTGTCTAACGATGATATTTCGACGGCAATAGCGGGTAATTACTTTGTGTTGGCTCTTTTTCAATTAGTTTTAATCAAGGAAATCAATACTAGACCACAGGAAAAGAAAATGTACCTTGTTAGATCTTACTCCAAATACATCACCAAACTTATACTACAATACTATGACTCTGGTTTTAAAGATAATAAACGTACAAGACACCGTTACTGGAAAGGGAAACCTTTAAACAGGTAAAGGGGTTCATGTTCATGTTCTACAATAATTCTTACCTGCAGTTACCGTTAAGGAGGTGTTTCCCTGTGTTCTCCTTATTCACATTGTCTGTATGAATGACCCTTGACACAATGAGAACACACAAGCCTGACACTGTTGAATCTCAATCATGGGCCTAATTAATCTTGTTTTATTTCCGCACATATCTATCTAGATTCCCTTTGTTAAAGACCTGCATAAATGACATTCTTTAACAATTCTTTTTATTACCCTGAATTGTATGCAATTAGGCTATAAAACTTGTTTTCGTCGTCATCCAGCTTTTCAATTCACATTAACCCTTTGCTATAGAATCAACTTACACACCTGGAATAGTGGTAAATATGATAAGGTTTAGACAATTGGTAAAAATTCGATCAGCAGGACACCAAAGCCAAGGAAAGCAGTGTTCAAATGAGTCCCCCAAATTGCATGCTTTTTATTTCAGTCTTATTTAAGGCACATGGGACTAAAGAACACTATTATAATAATTGTAAACAGCCACTTAGTACACGTGTACCTAGTTGTTGTTTCCAGCAGCCATAATTGTACGTATTTAGGTTAAGGTCAATAGCATGTAACGCCTGCTTTTAGGGGTAGCGTTCGGCGATGGTCAATTGTTTTAAGTTCACAATAAGACAACGCTTAAGGATAATCTGATATGAAGTCAAATTTATAATAATAAAGTAAATTTTTAGTTGGATCACATTTACCATAGCTAAAATTAGCAATATCAAATTAATTCACATTATCTTAATCACAATGCAGATTTTACTGATAAACTAAAGTTGGCGGATGAAAACAAAAGGCATCCACACACTACATAATACTACATGGTCTCCGCTGCTCTCAAAAACACTATAAAGCCCTGTTCCCACCAGCCGATTTTACTACCGATTTCAAAAATCGATAGTGGGAATATTGGGTAATTATGAACATGTTATATACCATTCGAAAGGGTTTTTAATTCCCCTTCAAATAGTATGCAAAATATATAATCTTCTGTCATATTACTAGTTAGAGTAATAAATTACCAAATAACCGGCGGTCAAAATCGGCTGGTGGAAATCAGGCTTTAAATGGTAGCCCCCGTTGGCGGGTCATTCCCCTGGCGGCTGTAACAGTAACGAGTGTCAACATGGCCAGTCTGCCCACTAGGGTTGATGTGGGGCCCAGGACAGCCAGTTGTCTGGCCTCTGCTGCCTCTGGCCTCCATGCCCCATCTGTCATGGGGGTAGCCCCGTCTGTCATGGGGTAGCCCCGTCTGTCATTGGGGATGCCCCGTCTGTCATGGGGGCTGACCGGGAGAGGTCGACGGCCTCCCCCTCAGGGAGTCCCTGCAAGTTGAATTGTGTTACATATATACGGTAACCTAGAGCATAAACGTTCCCATCTGTCTCTCTGTGTTGTTACTATAGCGACTGACTGTTTTCAGGCTGGAGTCCAAGCCCCGTAGGCGCCCTGCTAGAAATTTAGAAATGAGCCTCACTAAGGCAATGGTCCACTTCCTGATGTCAAGTAGAGCTGTCAATGTCACGAATCATCACTTGCAATATCACTTAATCCTTGTTTAATATGTTTATTGAATTTGTTAAGACAAATCTGTTATACCATAATAACAAGTGATTACAAATTCGTGACATATTATCGTTTTTGCACAATTGTCCAAAAATATATTCACCTTCATAATTACATGCATGGTGTACAGGCATATATCTTTTGGAAGGGGTTTAAACGGTGTTTTAGATAATATGCAGTATACGTGTTATTTTGCCATCATTGGAGAAAAGCCGTGCAATACTACAATGCTGGCAGTCAAAATCATCCTAATGGAAAAAAGATTAGGTTTATTTATATAGTTTTAAACTATTGATGAGTCCAACATTTCCAAAACGTGGCTCCCTTTTTAAAAGACAAAAGAAAGTTATCATTCAAGGCAAACCTTTCAGTCCACCTTAATGTATACTAAAAAAGTATGGGACATTCGGTATATCCTGATTTAACCTTGATGGCTCCATTTACACAATTAGGGGTCATTAACGTCTAATTACCTGTTTGTTGACTGGGAAGTGTTGGTAATCTAGGTAATTAATTAAAGGGAACTAAAAGCAGTTTAGTGTCCATTAGAAAATACAATGAGAACTAAAATAACATGAAATATATTTCAATAGTCTATCCTTAGGCAGCAGTAAACACAATGTTATAAACAAAATACTCTTTAATGGGTCACCACTAATTATAGAGGGCAATAGACAAGGAGACTATTATCTAAACAGGTTCAATTATCTTCAAAATTATCCAAATTACTTATAATTATCACACTAAACCACTTTACTTAGACTGCTCATATAAACTAATGGATCCTAATGATTAAAAGGTAATATCATAAAAATATAATCCTGAACATACATCAATGTCATGGCCATCCGCTTAAGTTGCTCTTTGGCGAGTGTTACGTTTAAATCAAAATTTTATTCACAACAGGAGAAAAGGGCAGAGTTCACGTAGATGCCTCCCCTGGAACTCTCATCAACTACCGTTGTCTATGCTTGCTCAAAGCCTCCGGGTATATAGTGCTCTAACCTTACGAGCCCTGGGACACTCTAGCCTCAGATAAAAACAAGGCTTTGGAATGAATTATTGAACTTCCTCTATTTTGTGGAGAGAGCGCAGCGTCAACACTTCCAGGGTTTAAATGACTGCAACAAAATACAACTTGCAAAACCGCACTGGTGACTGGACTCCAACATTTATCAGGAATTTAAATTACCCAATCACTTCCGGAATTGTTATTCACTAAAGGTCAAGGTGCAGAAATAATGGGTTATCCTCTGGCCTATCCGGTGAAAATGTCTAAGGAATTTCATTCTCTTAAACGGATTTTAATAGCAATAAACATCAGGGTTTCCGCTTGTTTTTATTGTATTGCAACAAGAAGAGTTATAATTATTGGCCTATAGTGAGTTGTGCCATGGGGGCCATCAATGTCTTTCAGTACAAGCTAGACCTCTTTACCACTGATAATCTACTGAAGATCCCACTACCTTCATTTCACTTCTATAAGACAACAATGTCTAAAAAGACAACTTTAATTATCATTTTATCTCACCAGCTGCAATAATGGACCCCTTGCTCTTTATGGTTTTAGCTATGTACACGTGAAGTCTGCACCTTTCTGTGCACAATGTCTTTAGTGTGATCAGGTGTGACTGTTCTTTTAGATGTTGAGCTATCAAGTAAGACAATAGCTGAATGGGTAACTTAACACAACAGAGAGGAGGGAACCCAAGTCTGACACCCTTATCACCTTTCTGTCTACACAGACCTTATCTGTTGACAGCTTTGAGGAAAACATTGACCACTAGGGCCTGCCATGGGGGATTTCAAAAAGTGTTACAGCCTACAACTCCCAATCTCCCTATACACAGCAAAAGTTACATTTTAGCAAACCGAACTTCAAACAATTAATAAGGGTGAAGATTTAGCTCAATGGTAGAGGACTTGTTCAAAGGTCGTGGGTTCCATTCCAGGCCTGGTTTCTTACCAGGGTCATGGATTATGAGGCATGTTACATGCATCTTACTCCAGGAGAGGTCCACAAATTACCAAAGGTCGTGGATGTGGATGATTCTGTCTCCTATGCACAAAGTGAACCAAGATTTATATTTGGATCGATAAGAGCAGGGGGAGACATTAAGAATACTAGTTTCTCATCTCAACTTAAGGTGGTAGTACACTACCCCAAGAACGGATAATTTTATGAATCATAAATATATAGTGGATAAAGGGTGGTACCAATGTATAAAATACATAGAGACTCGCGTATGTGAAAATTACATGGCAGGTATAAATTTGAAAATGAATACGAACGCACCGACCAAGGTACACCGAATCCGGCTTATCTAATGAGGAACAGGTCGTACCATGCAGATCTAGAGTTCTACTAGGAACTATTTTAGTTCAAGTGACATCTAGAATTATAGTGGGATGCCCGTGTCCTGGAATCATTCAAGAATTTAGCTTACGTCACTTTGTTCTGGACTTTCGTACTGAGAATGCGTTTAGTTTGAAATGTGAAAGCATATCCCTTATATAAAATTTATAAAGGTAGGCCTATTCAAAAAAATAATTCTAAAAGAATTGTGGATTATTTAGTTAAAATTGTTTGTTTATGAATTATTGTAGATCAGGTTCAGTGAAAAGCTTAAAATGGGTCATAAGTGATCCTGGGCCAGTCTCCGGAAATCTCCTCAATTGATAAAAACAGTGGAAGTTATAGTCAGGAGTCTCTGAAGTACACAGGAATAGGGGCCATCAAAGAGGGGAGAGAGAGGGGGTTCTGTGATCTTTGAAAATGTGCGTACATTCTAGTACAAATCTAATGCGTATTCTTGACCAAAGGGGGGGGGGTGGGGAGTCTGACATTTTTTAGAATATGCGTACGTACAAAGTGGAAGGCCCCCTATAGGTAATTTTCGATAGTGTTCAAATCTGCAAACATTAATTGAAAATCTTATCTAACACCAATAGACAAACTATTCACACAAACTCTAAGGGTTTTGGTTCAAAGGGCACTCATATAAAGGTTTACCTGTATAAAGCATGAAGGAGTCACCTGGTCAATTTAGACCAAAGCCAACACTGACCAGGTGACAAGTGACTGTCCCTGCATGAATTAAAGGTACTGTGGCTGGGATATCCTCCACTGTGGGTTTAATTTCCTGCCAGGCCAATGGTCATCGGAAATTGTGATGACAGTCAAGTGGGCACCAGGTAAAGGTGGCTTAGTGATCGATCTTTTAAGGGTTTGGTCAGATTTTAAAGCTGACTAAGCGATAAAGAATGCATAAAGGTTCAATGTATAAATTCAGACTTTGCCAACTAATCATTAATTTTGATAAAGGAGAAATTACAGTTCATTAAAGATGATTGAAAGTTGACCTTTTCAAGACTTTTCTAAGATTATCTCAGTTGACATTTAAGATTCGGAAAAAACTGTAATGTAAGATTAATCATAAAGAGAATATGCTCTTTATTCTTTTTTTTAAAAGAGCAGTGCTCATTTTATTTCACAATAAAACATACAATTCTACATCATCTGCTCAACTTTTTGGGCTCTGTAAACCAACACTTTCTAGAACAATTTTATATAAAAAATATCCTTCATCTACTCTTTATGTATTATACATCTACTAGTTATAAGGATCAACATGAATATGCTTTTCATTAGACTTTATGGCCCAATTTACAAAATCTAATGGTAATAACAATTAGTTTTCCATTAACCATACCTCTCTTTCCGAAGGGGATTTACATGAACATTTCTCCTACACCTTAGGCTTACTACTCAAATCTACTAATCAAACATATTGCAATCTGGGAGATTTCAACGAACCTCTCTTTTACATCTTAGGCTTACCTTTAAGTACTAACCAAACAGATTGCAATCTAAGGAAGCAATGATAACTGGGAAGTCTCGGAATTTAGACATATATATTCTCCTCCAGACCTGAGAGAGCCAGGTGTGTTCTATATCGGTTCTTTAAAGTGTAAACTGTCAGGACTCCGGCATGTTATGAGTTGGGGGGATTTTTCAGGACTGAGAGTTCCCGTGAATATACGTGACCAGACGAGGGGAAAGGATGCTCCGTGAGGGATTTCTTTAAATTGTAGAGCATGTCTTTAGCATGTCCGTAGCGATCAAATGATGCTAAGCATGCCTAAATGTGACAATTATTAAGTGAGTATGTCCTACTTAACATGCCATAGTTGGGATACAGGAAAATGGGTGACATCCTTATCATCCGTTGTTTCATGACATATTATGTGAGTCAAGAAAAATTGTGATAAGGAACGAAATAATAAAAAATACAATTATATAAACCAAGAACAGAGGCAACTCGGATGTCTATTACTGAAAAAGAATTATGCACATATAACCAATTAATTTTGATCGAGAAATGATACTTCCATTCCGTTGTCAATGTTGAGATCTTTAAGAAGTAGTTTCTAATATGTGGCCCTTTTTTATATTTAAATCAACTAAGTTGTACTTTTTACGGTACCCAAAAAATGGAATGAAAAAAGTGAATTATGGAAAATCATAACCTTCCATTTTCATTCTAAATAAGGGAATATTTCATATAAACGGACTTAATATTAGTCCCAGGATAGGAAATTGGATATATGGAGCCTTGGAGCATGCTTTCCCCTCGGTGGGTCACATATCTACGCGCACTGAGCGTCCTCCAGGCCTGCTTGTTTTCATAATACCAGGAAACATTTTATGAAAGTTTCTCGGACGGGCTTTCGTTTTCCCCGAAGAAAAAACAACAAACACACTGGCAAAGTATACACGGTAAATTACTTCTACGAGTGAGGGTAAAAAACCAATGAATTATGTGGGTATAGAATTAGTGACCACCTCTTCAAGGCTTTGGCAGGTAAGAGAAACGTTCCCACCATCCTAGCCTGACCTATACCCCCATATGAACTCTTGAAACCTGTGTACCAATAAAAGTCTGTCTTAAGTTTATCTTTTTCCCAAAAATTCACACAGTCCTTACTCACCAAGCCTCTAGGACAGCTCCCCACTTATCCCTGTATGCATTAACCTGAATAGGAGGAACTAGCCAAGGGTGAAGTTGTATGTTATTATAGGTGGTTTCCCTGGTTACCATGTAAACGTTTTTATGTGACCATATGATACAGTGAAGTCACTGTGTATTTGGTGGCTGGGGCTGAGCAGGGAGAGGCATGCAGACATAGGACAATTTACACGGACCTCATTTATACTCTATGTGCTATGGGGCGGCGGCAGTGGCAAGAGGCAGGGGCCAATCTACCATTGCAATCAGCCGAGTGTACTATTAGAGCATTGTCTATACGCTACAGTGCTGCAATTGCCTAGCGGTCATTTACTCCAAAGCCCTGGATGGCCTGTAGTGTATTCTCTATATAACTGTGTATTCAATGTGGTATTATATATTCTTGGAATATGCATTGATAGGTATTACGGCCTCTCCATCAGTAAGGCGTGTATAGTTATTATTCATTAGTAAGGCTTTAAATACTAATAATCCTTATATTCCTCGTATATAAATTTCATAACCAGCTGTCCTACTACCTGGAAATCCTTTTGTTAAAATATCATAATCGGTCCTCATGACCGTGTCACATAGATCTGTTGTATTTGTTTATTGAGATTTCTATATTGGATTTCTGTAATAAAACTAGAGCAAACCATTTTACATTTGGTAAGTTATAGATTATAACCTATATAATTATACATGAGGGAAAATGGAGGGAAAAACTCTTCAAACATTAGAATAAAATTATTTTTTATGTTGGGAGTAAACTGAATTTTCCCACCAATGTCTAGTTGTAAGAATAAGTATTTTTAAAATGAAGCCTCTAAAACAGGATCTGTAAATAGGACCATTAAAATAGATTAAAGTTTACAAAGCTAATGGAAAGGTGACCTTTCAAGACCTTTCAAGACGTTTACAGGATTATTACCTTAAATATACCTTTAATGAACCTTAATGACCCCTTTACAAAACCCAAAGGCAGTAAAGGTCTATTTTCACACATTGTGCAATCTTTGTAACGGTACGCCAATGTCACCTGAAGTAAAGCAATTCATCAGCGAAGGTTATTACGGGCAGTTGTACAATGATCATTAGAGATAGGGGATATAAACGAAGCATTTAGGAACACATTTGACATGGTTTAATAGTCATGTACTGCCTCAGGGTTGACTGGCCCTACCTGAGACATATCATTTACCTGACCCTGTACTCATTGACATAGTACTCATGTCAAGCTGTAATAGTTATTTGACAAGTCTATGAGTAGAAGTTATAGTGGGAGGAGTCCACTATCAGTCTGATGACTTTACCTATCAAACTGATGGCAGGATACTGACATAAAACAACCACACCTAAGATCAGAACCTGTAGGCATCCTTAGTTGTAATCTTAAAGCTGATGATCAAAGATGCGACAAAAACCCAACCAATTCTCTTCTTATGTATTTTTCACATATTAAGAAAGCTATATTTGGGTAAACATTCTCTTGGTGTCATAACAATTAAGGAACAACTGATAAGGAACAACCTGTCTTACAAGTATAATCATTATTTGTCAAATTGATTTCTAGAATAGGTCCAAAGTTAGTCCGAAATCGCGTCGTGGCTCATCAGCTTAAGTGAAATCTTCTTTAGATTAGTTGTAAGATTTGCCGAAATTTTGGCAAAGGAAAACATAACTTTGAATAAAGCAAGATCTTTTAAGACCAACATAATGTTAGGGTAAAATGGGAATATCGAAGGAGAAGAAGAAATTTAATGAACCCTATAAGAGGAACAATTCCCGTTATGTCTGGATGGTGGGACTTGTCTGTAGAAACATTCAAACATAATTATTATATTAATAAAAGAAACTTGTGAAAACAATTAAGGTATGCAAAGGATATATTGAATTGAAATGTCTACAATGTAGTCATTGTAAAGCGCAAATTTGTGCAAATGATTATTTTCAGGACATACTTTCGACCCACTTTTACTGTAATACTTCTATTTTCAACCTCAACATAAAGCCAATTGAAAACAGCGTCGCATTGATTGCATTGGCTATTCAATCATCCTAATTACATAATTATGGGTTCCTCCCATAGGCCTAATTACTAAGGAGTGGTCTTGTTCTATTGCCGTGTAGACCCTTATCTACTACGAACATGGTTAATGTTGGAAACCTGTTCATGGTACGAAACCTGAAAATCAGCAAAAGCTGATAGATGTGAGCATCATTTTCTATCATGAGAAAAGTATCTTGGTATCTTGACAAAACCATTTTGGGTTTACGCTTTTGTACCACTGAATCAAGTGAAATATCTCTAGATATTTCTTAGAAGATTTTCACAGGGTCTAATAATAGATAATCAAAAAATTATGTTACTGGACTATGACAAGGCATGATACATGCATCTTACTCCTGGAGTAGTCAACAACTTACCAAAGGCATAGGTATGTAAGAGTCTCTCCCCTATACAAAGATCTCATATTCCTGTTCGGATTAATAAGAGCAGGAGGAATTCTGGTCTTTCATGTCTATAATACATGGTTCTTATTGCCCCAGAATAACGCTGAAGATCAGCTTACTAAGCTGATCATTTAAGTCATGGCTAAAAATATGAAAACAGACAATTTTTGAGTCTACACTCATCTGTTTCAGAGAAATACGATGCATCATGTATTGAGATGATGTATCGTACCCATGTAGTGTTTGACAGCATGGCCCATGTTGTATTCATCCCCCCTCCATCCCCCTCCATAACCATCCGTGCCCTCCAGGGTCACCTTTTGACAGTTATCAGTCCCATACAAGCAGCAGGTACACATGTGTGACCCAACAGGGGGAAAGGATGCTCCGAGGGGGATTTTTCCTATGCCCTAGGACTAATAATGTTTAAGGAGATATGAGTAATGTAATGAAAAATAGTGTTAGAACGGTCTCAAAAGATTCTATTTCATTCCAAATTATCCTTATTTGGAATGTCAATTGAACGTTTTATACCCAAAATTTACTAAACAATGGTAATTTGGTCGCCATGGAGACAGTAATTTTAGTGATTTATTAGAAAAGATATAACATCATGTTGGAAAATATAACTTGAAAATATTCCAGCTTCAAACAGATAAACAACATCATTCTAAGATCAAGAGTTATCATCACAATAGTATTTTATAACTAGCTGTTTATGTTTTTCAAGAATTATGCTTTGTTTTAATAATTCGTGTAGTTGTCATTTTCAGGAACATTGACGTTCCTATGTTCTATAAGCTGTAACTCCTTTAATAATTAACACAATCTCTCATCTTTGGTATCATTTGAAAGCTTATTCCACCCTCTTAAATGTTGAATTCCCGCCTAGAGCATCCTTTCCCCCTGTTGGGTCACATGTACTGAACAACGTCAGGCACCAATAAAGGCATCTGACGTCACCGTGCAATCAAGGTGTGTATGGTTAACCTCTTGCTGCACAGTTGTGGGCATTACAATGACTGAAGGGGGTGTCATTGAGAATTGCTACTAAGATTCTGCTTCTGTGAAGGATTGCTAGCAACCAACATCATTCTGATATTGTCAGATATAATTATTACAAGTGATTGAACAATTTTTGATAGTGTAAACGCCTGGTTTGATGTTTGGATATGCCCGAGAAATTCAGGGTACGAATGGAATTTGGGGTGTCTCATGCTTGCTCGTGGGACTCAAGAGTTTTTGTGTATGTGTGTCCATGGATAGGTTAGACCAGTATTTAACTACTAGGGTTGGAGCATCTTGTTGAAGTCTACCACTATCCTTATGCCTTAACCGTTACATATTCATAAGGTTGTAAGATGTTTGTGTCATCTCCTGACCACCCTTGAGGCACCCACCGAGTTAGGACTGGGTTGCCCTCAGGTTGGCAGGTACTAGAGTCGCCTACAGTCTCCATTGCCCAGTCAGGGCTCATCCTCAAGTGCTTGTGTCCGCCATAACGATCTTTTTCTCAAATATAAGACAACAACAGAACTGATGTTCACATTTGAACACCTTGAAGGACACTGGTTTATTTTTAGGTTAAGGTCCCCCTTTTATAGGCTACATGTGAACGCTGATTGACAATGACAATTATTATCAGTGATTAATATTATTCGTTTTGCCAACATTAAAACTCCACGCAGTACTTTTTCTTATAGTTTATGCTCTTTACTCGGGGGAACAATTTCTCATTGTAATAAATGATCTAGACATACCTGCTGATTTGTATATAACCAATGATAAAACTCTCAACGGACAAGATGACGTTGGGGGATTAAGAGTAGACAATATTATATACATGTCTGGGCACAATTGCTGTTCCACTAGATTAACAAGTTGTAGAGAAATGTAACATGTCTAGTCGTAAAAGCTTTGATAGGAGCTGGCGGTGGTAAGGAAATCCCATTATCAAGCATCCAGGTTAATTTCAATCAAATATGAGATTGCAACAGGGAGAAACTCGATGTTGTTAGCCTTTACACAGAAATTACTTGTTTCACCGGTTCCCTTTATCGATAATTGATCACCTAAAGTCTCTATATTATCAATATTCTTAATTGTTACTATAATGATAATAATCAATGCTGAGGCAATTAATTGATAATATCAATGATGTGATTTACCCTGGTCCTTTTTTCTGGATTTTTTCCGATCCTCAGGATGAATGAAAGAGTTTCTCTAGCCGATATTTAAGTGTTACTTTGTGATCGGAATACCATGTTTCATTATAAAGAAAGTGTAGTGTACACGCCAGAACGGATGTGTATAGGCCCTATAGTACATGACTGTATACTACAGAAACCTAAATCATTGCAATGACAATTACGCTCTCCCTGCGATCTTTCAGCAATTTACACCATGTATAATTCAGATTAACAGAATGATACAATAAGCATAACGTCCATGTTACTCAAAAATCTTTAGATAAGTGAAATTTCACCGGATTTATATTAAACATCATTATGCATCTTTTTTTTTCAATAAGACGGTGCAACAATTATTCTGGACTTTTCCCGTAGTTATATTAATCTGTATGTCGAGTGACCAAGTTCCTATTGTCCCAAAAGGCAGTCACGGTGGCGCAGTCGGTTCGTGGGAAAGGTGTGTAAATATATTCAGGGGCATACACTTAGTAATAACTGGATTCGGTTTCGGGCATTTCTAAGGAGGTTACTTGATAGAATGAAAAATATAATAATATAGTTGCTGTTTTATAACCAACACCTTGGACGTCTCATCGCCCCCCCCCCCCCACCCTCCATGAGTATTTCATTGATAAAATCAATCTATTATCCAAAAATGGTTCTATTGATATGTATGGTCAGTTCGTCAGAACCTTAAACTGAATCTACTATTATCCACTATTCTTTGCACCTGGTACGGACATCAGGACCGTTAGTCCACGTAACGACTGCCTTTAATATATAACAAGCTGTGTTTCCCTGTTAATTGATGACACATGCCAGCCCATTTGGGCACAATGCCAAGCGGAAACAGACATTTGGAACCTGTTAAACACTTAAGTCAATATTTTTCTCAGCCAATGACATCGCTAAGCACGTCATGTTGACAGGGACGCCTGCAATGACGTCACGCTTCCGCCATTTTGGAACAACTTTGATAAGCATGGAGTAGGGAGGTCATGATTAACGCTGGCAGGGTTGACAGTGGTTGAAGGGCAGTGATGGCTAAATAGTGATGGTTAAACAGTGATGGTTAAACAGTGATGGCTAAACAGTGATGAAAATTTAACAGTGTTCAAACACATCATACGTAGTAAGCATGTCTCTCTTTTCTAGAGCAGATAACATACTTTATAGTTACTTTTCAATAACACAGGTAGGCAATAATGTTACATGGTACCCATACATCGTGACGTTATAGACATTAACAATAGGCTATAGATGTTAAGGCAGGTTCTTAATCTAAAAATAGTTATGTACTCCAATAGGGGAATTAATACTTTTGAAGAAAAAATAGGTATGGGGAGGGGGAGGGGGGAGGGGGGAGGGGCCATACGATTTATTTGGCCAAATCTTGCATGTTAATGAAGCTACGTAAACCTCATTCTATTTCAAAAAAGGACGGGCGGGGTCCTTGTTTTAAGGATTGGATTCTTCACTGGATTCACTTGATTCTTTTGAACAATTAAAATATAGTCCCTATGTATACCTTCTACGTATACCAATCTTATACCATATATCTTGTTTTCACTGAAATGTTATCCCAAAATCTAGATTTTTCGGATATAGGTTATACTGCTATGTGGTATTACTGAAACAACACTTTCGGAACGGCGGAGGCTAATCTAGTTTGATTTACAGGGCTGACGGGCATTATTGCTGTTTGGACATTTTCTTGTTATCAATTTATGGTGTTCTTAGATACTACTTTACGACATTCAGTGTTACAAACATGGCAATGTCATGCCAGATTAACCATAGAATCTAGCACTATTAATATCATGGACGCACCTATAGGAGACACTATCCAGCAAATATTAAATGTAATTTTAAACTATTAAACTAAGTTTAAAATACTAAACTAAAGTAATTGTTCTTAATAGAAATGCCGTCAGAATGATTAAGCTGGTTTTATAGGCATCTGCACATCAAAGTGTGTACCCAAACAAGATGGCGGCCATGTTCAGGTCAAAGGTTAAATGAGGCAGAGACGCGCTCTGCGCATGGACGGCTGAGTGTTGTTTGTCGTCTGCTACCATCTAGACTTCATTTACGCGCGCAACCAACGTTCGGCAATTTTCGGTAACGTTCGGGAATGCCCGTGACGCCGCAAGAGGGGGCTCGACCCGCTGTTAGCTAGTTCCGGGTGTGGTCTATCAATCAATCACTCATTGCGCTGGTCACCAGCTGTTATACCAGTCAGCCTGTATCGGTTGTGATATCCATCTCTGAATGGTTAGGCCTAAGCCTACATACATGTGCACTAGGCACATGTAGTCTTTTTTTTTCTTTTTTGCCTTACAACCGTCAACGCCTTGCTCCTGATTACATTTGACACTTGATATAGCCCAAAATGTCACGTCAGGGATGGAAGTAGTCTTTTCATGACCTATATACCTCTTGCATAATAGTTTGAGCACATAGCGGACTTGGACGTAACTACGGTCTGGGGTGGAATTAGCCTCAAACGTCAGTGTATACTCATTAGGGAATCTTAGGGTATGAATTGGGTATATGTTCTAGTGCTGACTGTGCACACCTAATAGTTTTTGTCATGTTTTATTTACAGTAGAACTTTATGATTGCATGTTTGAAAACGAGAGTACGCTCTTGCGTAATGGCTGCTATGCCAAAGCTTGTCATTTTCTCGTTATCAAATTCAGTTAAATTTGATGTAGGCCTATTTGATGTATTAGTGTCCCTTGTCCTCGGAGACTTAAGTTGGATATATTTATTGTACAATAGATTATAATTATAGATAACCCTTGTTTAGTAAGAGTTATATTGCACATGTTGATCTTTGAATTTAGAGACAAGTGTCATTATTCTCCCCTGATCAATGAGAAAGTCACTACTCATTTAATTAAAAAAACTACATCACAGAGAAAATAATTGCATCTGAAATATTTTGAAATGGATGTCTTTGTTTCTCTCCTATCAATGAGCGATGTGACTCTCGAACATGTTTGAACACCTATTTATCGGTTTATAAACTGACAATAGAAATATTTGTGATATTGAAACGCATCTATCCAAATAGCTGCATGGTGCTGGGTTTTTTTCTGACGGATTATATATATATATATACAGCACAAGTGTAAACCAGATGGCTGGAGGGGAGGGAAGACTAGGGAAATCACACCTCAGGGTAAATAAAATATTTAAAACTACCATACACAACGACCGAAGTCGGGGTATCAAAAGGTCTAGACCTATTTCAATAGAGTGGCGCCCTGTTAGAGGAATAGGCCTGAACAATCAATTGGGATATGGGTTTCAATGGGAATCGTTGGGAACAAGGTTTTTATGGGAGGTTTCACTGCGCAGGCTCATGGGAAAGGTGTATACTCTGTACTTTGCTATGGCAACATGTATCTCTTGATCAACTGGAAGACTATTTATGAAACCTATTCTAAGTTGACAGTACATGTTCAGAAAGAAAAAATAAATCTTTTTTAAGTTTTTAAAGTAAGTGAAGTTGTGTTATCCTAGGGGCAATTAACTGATCAGGAGGCGGATCCAGGATTTCAGAAAGATGGTCCACATACAGGCTGAGCAATCAATCTCTAAATTTCTCCCTACTTGTTTTATTCATGCGTCCCTGAAAGGATGGAGTTAGGGTATTAGGAAACCCCTGGATCTGTCCCTTTTGTTCTAGCACATTAGAACACACAATTAAAGACAACCCAGATTGTCCCTACAATAACCCAAATTATCCCAACAATAGCACATTGTCCTATAGTAACCCACCATGTCAGTCATTAAATGTCCCCAACCAATACAACCCTCAGCCTTCTAAAGCCCTGTTTCCACCAAACGATTTTACTACCGATATGTTGGTAATTCATTACTTTTAACTAGTAATATGGCAAAGGATTATGTATCTTACATACCATTTGAAAGAGAATTAAAACCCTTTTCTAATGGTATATAACATGTTCATGATTAGCCAATATTCCCACTGACGATTTCTGAAATCGGTAATAAAATCGACTGGTGGAAACAAGGCTTATGCCATCTAAAAGGGCCACTGCTCTAATTGAGACAATGTAATAACGCCCAGAGAGGCCACGGTTGACTGGCTTGACAACCAGCAATTTCAGAACCAAGATTGATTCCTCCCTCAAACGCAGGTGAAGGTTTTATTTCGCCCACCCAACAGGCCTTATCAAGCCGAACATATGATTTGCCCCCAGGACACTCACACCACCTATCCACTCTTCCACATCACGCCCCTCGCATGAAAAAGAAGGAAAATGTGCAATAATAAAGTAATGACTGTTTTTTTTCAATGCAGATTGATTCCCAGTTTTCATCCATCATGTTGTGGGTCCGTCTCCCACAATTCGGTTGATCCCGTTTGGCAGATTACATGGTCCTTTAGGGGCTGTTTTTGCTGGTCCTGTGAAACAAAACAAAGAAGTGAATGAAATCTAATGAAGTGCAACACATGTTTAATTGCCTGTTGTTATGGTTTGTTTGTTTTTTGCCTTTTGCAATACCAGGTAGCCAGGATTTTGAATTCATGAAACAATTCTGTTTCCATATTTAGCTTTCCATAAACCGTATATATTCTTCATCTTTAACATTTTGATCTTAAGGAATACCTTTGGCGTTCTGTCTGGATATATGCATTATTTTGTCTATCTGCTAAAGGCCTGTTTCCACTGAATACTCATTTTCTCAAGACAGCCTATGACAGGGAAAGATTTGGAAATCGGTGATGGTTGTTGACAAAATTGTTTAGTGGAAACAGCAAATCAGTTGTTAAGAGATCTGTAAACGACTGCAAATGACAGCAAATTACGACCAAATATCTAATCTGTTAAATATTTTTGGACAACTAAAACCGAGGATTTCATCCAAAAGCAATTATATATCTGTCATTTCTGAACAACCAAAACAGCGGCTCTTAACTTATTCTTTACAGTCACTTGTAGTCATCAACAGCTTTCCCTGAAAGTCGTTCGATGGAAACAGGCCTTAATCATAAGTGTTTGGAAGTTAGATTCATTTTAAACAAAATTGAAGGAAGAAAGTGACTTAGGCCTATAGAGACAGAGGAATGCCAGTTTTCCGCTCCCTTTCCCTCGTTTTCTAAAAGACAAAACTATTATTTTGTGCTGGTGCAATAAAAACATTACAAATGTTAACTTCCCAAAGTGTTGAAACATTGGTTATCACATTATACAACAATAACATTGCAAAATTTAAATTCCCAAAGCGTTGAAACATGATAAGATTCTGCAATAATGGACTTGCAGAGTATGTTTTTACCGAAATAACAAATCGTGTCAATGACCAGTTTGCCACCATAACAGAATCAGCAGAGGTGATTTGGGACCTGATGGCATTAACACTGATTCGCTGATACTATGATGAGTAAAGGGTTTAGGGCTTACTTAGGGGTTTCCCTTAAGGGACTTATCAAGGTTTTCATTAGCTAAACCAATTTCCTTGGCAAGGATTTTGTCTGAGCTGTGATTTTCTTCAGATAGGTACCTATTAGTCAGTTCTATGGTGTGGGATGAATTAACATAAGGTGATCACATTAGGGGTAAGTCAGTTTTGTCCACCACAAGATATTCACCCTAAGTCCTCCCCATCAGGAAATGACAGCGGCCCACACCGAAGCAAAGCTTAGAAGTTACTTATGGCTTCTTTTTACCAAGGCCTTTGGTAAGCATTGATAGATCCAGGCCTGCCGTGGGATATAGACACAGTAGTTCTGAGACCATTCTTTAATGTAAATATTAATCCTTGCATCTATAGACTCTTTTTAAAAGGACTCACAGTGATGTCTCAAGTACATCCCCAAAACACGTCACCAGTAAGATCTTTAGGCCTATACCCCAATAAAAAGTGAAAAAAGAAAAATCGATATCCTCAGTTCAGATCCTAAAGAACTAGAATGCGTTTGTCTGTATATCTACGCGCATGAAACATAATTATGTATACTGTCAATGTCACAAAAGAGTCAAGTTGCCATCTTTACAATGCTCTCTGATTATATTGCTGTTTTGAAACACTGTTTAAAAGGGAACCTAAAGCAATAGGGCTATATGGTTACGGATTTGTGAACTCTATACTGACTATTGAAATCATGTCACTCAGGCCTGTAATTCTAATGAAGGTAATGCAAGGTTTATGTTTGTTTTATCATTTATATCTAAAGGTGTTTGATCAGCTGTTGATATCTAATACCGTATGCGTACCTGCAATGATTATTATTGTGGTCAAAACAAAAAAAGATCTTTCGACTGGTTTTCATGGTATTATATTGCATCAAATATGAGCCCAGAATTACACTTTCTATGTATCTAAGTACGTAGAATATTGTCCTACATTGCTTCAGGTGTACGTCAGTTGTGTGAAAGTGGAAATGCTACTTTCTTTTTTACAAGCAAGTCCTTTTAGCCTAAGCATGAGTCCATAATTAAGTAAGTGGTGTGTGCTGTAGTCCATCCAAGGTGCCAAAGTGAAACATCAGAAAGCATGAACGTCAATGTATATTAGTTGTTTCTGAGAAAAACCGAAACTGGAAACTGCCTCAAGGGATTGAATTATACACAACTGACTGGCAGGATGTCAGTTTCCCGAATTTTAACTTTGAATTTGGAAGCCATGTTGCCAGCAAAAGGGAAACGCGTGCTTTTACTCAAATGGACTTGTATCGATTTTGATCTCACACTTCATGTTAATGTCAGGGTTTAACATCTGCCATGTGTGTTCTGCTGAAGAACGGGAGGCTTTTGGCAGTTGTAATAAACTATACCACCTATGAAGGTCCAAATATAGACAACCAGAGATACCGGAACTGATTGTTTATAACCGGAACTAGTATGTGAAGCTTCTCTAAAATATTGTCAATTTTGAAGCAATGTCGATAACAGTAATAGACAAATAGACAAGTCAGATAAACCTAAAGCGACCAAACTTTTGATAGCCTCTAATAAGTCACATATCCTACAAGAATGATTTCTTCCATCACTCCAAACTCGGGTCTGACCGTGGGTCACTGACCTCAGACTATTGTATGTATATATAAAAAGGATATGAAAATGCCTTCTTTAATATCACATAGATAGAAAAGAACAGGATTTATCTTGTATACACAAGTCTCCCCTTTGCAGGTCAGTATTTAACTAGATATGTGAAATAAACACTGATAATATTATTTATCTGGCTTTCTTCTGACTATGTTTTTCACTTTTACTTTTGGGAACAAAGTCTGGGATGATGGTAAAAGCCCCCAGCTTCAGACTGAGGCTTCCGCTTGACAAGTAAATCACGGTCTCTGAGGCAACTCGGAAAAACCTAGATTAAAACGGAAACAAGGAAGGATTACTTAATTGATCTGTCTGTTCCAAAGGAAATGAAGTTAGATTTTTGTACCAAATGTACCATTGGTATTGATGTTGAATGTATAAACTCCTAGGGTTATTCATTACATTTTGAATCATTAGTTTGGCATAGGGAACCGAGACTATAAGTATTATTTTGGTAATAGGGACAAGGTATAACACGAATAAAATGTTCAAGTCAGATCCATGAATTCGAGTGAAAAAAGTTGTCCCCACAAAATCAAGAGACGGAGGTTAGCTGGTTAGGACCTATAGCTAGGATATCCTAGAACACCTCAGTTTATAATCCGTTAACGAATTTGATTAAAAATATTACATATAACATTTTCTTGTAAGCTTAGACAACTTTGATTACACATTATGAAGAAATATATACATCATGCATCTATACCTATGAAGGATCTTACTTGGCGAAACATGTAATCATTATGCCAATTTTTCTATGAAATAAATAAACAACTCCTCATGTCCACCATCTCTGTAGTTGGGTTCGATGTAGCTATAGGTTAAACGACTTTATTTCTTCTGTATGCAAATCATGAACTACGATTGCAACCTCTCCTATGGACTCTTAAGCGTCCGACAGGCTACAAGCAATCAGATTGCTAGATTGTTCCTAGGCGCAGTTAACTGCAATTCCATGCTCACATCCTGTTGTCCCATACAATTCCCAACCACCCAAAAATGAGAAAAAAAAGATATAAAAATAAAAAAGCAAATCCCTTCCCCTTCATCCCTGCCCCCAGGCATCCCTCCCGGCAGTGGGAAGGGGTGGGGGAGCAAGTTTGGGGGTTTTGGGGAGGAGGGGGGGGGGGGGGGGGGGGTTGGCTGGCGGATCCGATCGAACCATTCGGTGTGAAATACTTCCAATTGGGCTGACGCCCTGGAGGCACCCCCCCTCACACAACCCTCTCCCTCCTCCAGTGCACACACTTTCCCACAGGTTGTTTCCCCGCTGGTGCTGGTGCTGTTGAAACTACCGTACAAAAAGCCCCCACTAACCGGGTACCAGTATAAATGGACAACTATAAATGTCAGGTGCGAGCGTTCTCTCCCTGCCCAGGACCTTTTCTCACACCGATAGTGAGACGGGCTATGAATGATCTAATTGCTTTTTTTAAAATAGATTTTCTGTTCGTAAGTTTGGAGCTCTACTTGTGGTTTCGGGGGGGGGGGGTACATAATTTTGGAAAGATTGTTGTAGGAATACTTTCTTGGTAGTATATTTCCTGTATTGGTTTGCCCCTAACAAAGTAAACTTCTATTTTATAGTAATTATTAAATTCAATTTTGCGTATGCTAGACCTTTTTTTCATTCGTGTTCAAACCACAAACACTGTAGGAGTCTAGAAACCTAGAATAGAACACACACACATGCGCTACATAGATTCAACTGGGGCGGATCCAGTGGGGGGGGGGGGGGGGTCCAGGGGGTCCTGACCCCACCCCCTCCTTTTTGGTGGGGACTTTAACTTGCCAAAGAGAAAAGGACGTTGCGCGCATGTACTTGAACGCACGCCATTATGGTACTTAGCCCCAATCTCCTTTTTCTTATATCTTATATCCGCCCCTGTGGGTTTAGTCATTTCAAGTGTCAGATAGTTTAATAGTGATGTTTTAAATTTGCAGAGATTAATCACAAGCCTTATATTCTGAAACCAGGACGGCTTGACATAAGTATATTTATGACTAATTAGGTGAATTATCTGTGATCACGGTTGTTCTATACACCTTTTTCATGAATCTGCGCAATGGAACCCTCCCATGTTCCCAACACTATATATATCTTAACCTGGCTCCATTCAACCCCATTCCCCAACTCTTTAGTTAACACATAGGCCTTTATACCCTAGCGGGGTGCCACATTAATGAACAGGGGGCAAGGGGTGGTGAGGTGTTCGCTTGACATGTGGGAGACCCGGGTTCGAGCCTGGGATGGACTGAACTGGCTGGTACACCTCTCTGCGTTTCCCCCAGTGGCAATGGCTTGGTTATCCAAGGTCTTAGGACCACCGGCTGTTGTATGTGGTGCCCTGCCTGTGGGACGCTGCATATAAAAGAACACCTGCCTTGGTAAATGTGTAGGGGTATATGGTCTCTATCTTCTAATAGATTCAATCATTCCATAGATCCGATCATCAAAAAGACAGAATTGTCAAAACTTGTTCTCACCCTGATATGACCATAGATGTTATGCGGTGTAAAACACCAATAACCAACCAACCAACCACAAATGAACAAGGTCTATTAAAAGCCCTATCCCCTAGAGAAAGACTTTGCTTATTTAGAAAAAAAAATTTCATTTGACTGTTACATATCATATTACACATAATACTTGCCTGGAAGAACATTATCTCTATACTTTGTATATGTTAATGTTTGTAATACGAAGAGAAGAGGGAGAGGGAGAACTTTTAATGCTGAGACAGCACAAAATAAGAAATCTTCACCCTCAGTGGGTTTCGGCAAAGTGCATTATCGTTGATCATCTATATCAGCTATATCCTACAATGCCATGGATGTGTTCACTAGAGCTGAATATCCAATGCTTTACACCCGCAGCCCCTATCTGATTAAAAGAACGTAAATATAGTAGGTACTTTCTCAAGCCTTTTAGGAGAGTCCCCAGGGGCCATGTCTCAAATCCATTAATCATAATTTGCCTATACCCCCTCCAACCTCGCTGATTCAGGGCTTGATCAGTCAAAAATGGTTGCATATAATAAAACATCAGTACAACTGGCTACTTAATCATACTTCATGATTTGAAAAGAACATTGTTGATGTATATTCCATATACGTTATATGGATATGTATTATTATATATATTATCATAAAGTCTTTGTACAGATGTGGTCACGTGACTAGATTTTGGCGATCACCACATGGTTCTCAACACCATGTGGCTATGTAAAGAACAGACGTTTATAGAATCTAAATGATCATAATTTTTCTTTATGATTCAGTGAGTAATTGTGAAGTGATTTTTTATGATATATTTCTTCTAAATATTTTAAAATGGTCAATACATGTGATTTTAGATTGATCATCAATATGGCGGCCTGCCTATTTTGAGAAATATGACGTCATCTGCATATGGTAATTATGTATATACTTGTGTGTTACAAGGTTTGGCATGGTTTTAAGCAGCGTCGGATCCAGGATATAATTATCAGAGGGTATACATGTGTATGCATGGGGTGTGTACTGATGTAATAAGTTTTATATTTACCAACTATCCTGCCCCTAAGTACTCCCGGAAGCCCTGCCCCCAAACGCGCCTGACAACCAGGAACCTTGAATGCTACAGGGAAAAAGTGAATCATCATTTTATATGTTAGTCATAGAAGAATTCCAAGAATTGGTTAACGAGAAGATACGTTGGTTCCAATATTCCATTATGCTCAAGTACATTTACTTAGGTCGCTATAGGCTCAATAATGATAAACGAATGCAGTTTTCAGCACAAGCACCTGCTTTCATTAGTGTATTTTATAGACGCTGATCTAATGTTCCAGACATCAGTCATATAATATAATTCCTTAACACTGTTACCATGAAGGACAGACCCAGAGATTCCAAAAGAGGTAGGGGGTGGCGTAGGTAAAACTGGATTTAATTTGTCAGAATAAGTAAGTGATAAGTAGAGGTCTTAAGAAGAACTATGAAAGCAGACATGATTTTAAAACACAAGTAAAGTCTTACTCGTCTGAACTATAGACATGCTGAAATAGTGATGTAATCTAACATTGTATTCCTTCCTGGCACTCATTTTAGATCTATAAAGAATGAGATGGTTTCAACTCTCAAAATTTTCACCAAATCAATATCTATTACACATTTTCTTTTGGTTTCTTTCTTTAACTACTCATGCTAATCATTGTACATACCATTACCATACATAACTGACAATATTATAACTCAATATGAATTATGAATGAATAAATTGTAACATCTGGAAGATCAGATAACTCTGAAGATGACAAATAGAATTCAATTAAAAACAAAACAAAACAGACGTAATTTGGTAACGGGCATCGTGATAACCTTCAAACATTTTCACTACCACCCCCCACCATACCCACCCAATTCCTTCCCCACTGGAGGACCCTAAAACACCCGGAATGGGCGTGACGGTAGCCGGGTGCAGATCGCACGCCCTGCCTCCAGTGAGTAAGACCTGTGTGTTAACACTATAAGTCCTGGGGTCATTCTCCAGGTGGCTGGGGGTGCTGACACGGTTAGCAGGTAATGAATTTCGCCGCAATTAGATCAGGGCTCCTAGCACATGCTGCATCCGCCGCCAGCCTTAAGGCATCGAGAGGCCTGAGGTGCCCTGAGCCTTAAGCAGTGTTGAGCTACGGGCTCTAAGTTTTTTTGGGGCAGGCTATGTAAATGTGTGTATCAGCCATCTGGGGACCACCATAATATTATTTTTTGTTTGTAACTTTTTTGAACACAAAGGCTAAACTGCACTAGCGGATTTTACTATTTCCTTTCAAAATTGGCAGTAGACTTATTTGTTTAGAATGGTCTGTATCAAAACTATTAAGAAAGGTTCTATTATTGTCTTTCATATATATATAATATGCAGGATGCATAGTCCCTTATTGTGGCATTGGTAAAAAGTACAAAAATCACGAGTTTTTGGCAGTCAGAATCCCATCGCGTAATACAAGCTTTTTAATTATGCCTATATAAATGAAGGTACGAAATATCTTGTTGTCACTACGTCTCCATCACCTCAAGAGCAGATTCGGATCCTCACTTGGCACCTTTATTCAGGAGTAGTCAATCATCCTGTCAGAGTAGCTAAGACTCGAGATAGTATCCTGCTTAATCTATGTACTGACACGGGTTATACATAATCATTCCTTAGTCATTGATGCTGCAGCTGTTATGGGGATAGCAAACCACTACAATCATGCTTTGTTCCTTTAAGCATTATAATGCAAATATAGCAGAACACACATAATATCATGTGAGGCCTAAGCTCTGAGAAAGGTGAATGATAATAGAATAGACGTTTCATATAGTGTCATTCTAAGACATTTGATAATGAACAAAACACCATATTAGGAACAAAAAATAATGACATACAGTTTATGTCTGCATACTGCAATTCACTCATGTAGTACTAGATGCCTATATATACAAAAAGCAAAATGTATATTCACACATACAGGTTTATATACACCAATATGACGTTATAGGACTTAAATACCTTATTAGCAACATGTATGTACACACATACATGAACATTAGTATAACGATATATATATATATATATATATATATATATAGCCTAATATTCTATACTGTAGGAATAACTGCAGGAATCTGGAAATAGCTATAATTACACTTTGGCCATAGCATACTATGAACAGCTGCAGGTACACGCACAAAATCCACTGAATGCACCCTAGTGTGAGATGAACTGAATCACAAACTCTGTTCAGGGATCCCGGCGCCCTCCTTTGCACCCTACATGCAGTCTGCCCCCAAGAGTCCCAAAGATGTGCAGCAAATCGATAGTGTTATCCCTGATCTACGAGACGGCCGCTCTTACTTGGGCACCGATTGGATCATAGCGCCCCGACCCCAGCCCCATCGGTCAGGGAAGAGGGAGATCTACGGATGAGGGAACTGAGGACGAGGGGGAGTGGGTTGTGTACAGTTTCTTTTAGGGGGGCGGGGGGTTAAGGTGCTGGGGAGCGGAACGAATGAAGGGGTGAATTCTGGGTTTGTTGTGGGGTTATGTTATGGGTAGAAAACTAGACCAGGGGTTGTTTCATAAGTGAAATGGTGAAAAGATGAGTTTTCATTCCGTAGCTTCTGGTCACCTGTCACTGTTGTCGTAGTTAGAGGAGTCTGGGTTTGCTTACATGAAATGACAAGAATTTGGGATGGATTTACGGAAATTTTGGGGGGGGGGGGGGGGTATTAATAGCAGTTTAGGGTGTATTTACGAGAGTTCTCTTATGCAACAGCATTTTAGAATTCCGTAGCGATGAAAGATTCTCGTACACCATACAATGGCCCGTTTCATAAGAACCTCTGTAGCTTTGTTAGCTTCTGTTACCTATAGAAACAGTGGTTTAACAATGCTTCAGTAAACGATTTCAACAAATGCAAATCACCTTGAAATGCTTGAAAGTGAACCAAAACTCCTGCAAGTGTACTACAACTCCCAGGAGGAAAAGAATGTGGTACAATCTGGGAATTCAAGTTAGAAGTAGGATGACGAAATTACATGAGACATACCCAAACTCTAGGAGGACAAAAATGTGGTACAATGTTGGAATTCAATTTAGAAGTAGGATGACGAAAATACATGAGACATCCCCAAACTGCAGGAGGACAAAAATGTGGTACAATCTGGGAATTCAAGTTAGAAGTAGGATGACGAAAATACATGAGACATACCCAAACTCCAAGAGGACAAAAATGTGGTACAATCTGGGAATTCAAGTTAGAAGTAGGATGACGAAAATACATGAGACATACCCAAAATCCAGGAGGACAAAAATGTACACATTCAAGTTAGAAGTAGGATGACAAAAATACATGAGACGTTGAGAGAAGTCTCAGACCTAAAAAAAAAAAAAAAAAAGAGATAGGAGGGCGCATCATGCGACGGTGAAAATTGTCGGGGATCCAGAGGGCAGTACCGGTCACCGGAAGCGGTCCTTGAACGATGACTTCCGGCGAGCAGGTCATGAAATCTCTCCTCCAGAGAGAGGGGGATTGATCCTGAAATGATGCTGGCCGACCCTGGAGGGGTCCATCAAAGGGTACAGCCTTGGTGAGATGGGTATATGCATAGTCCGGACAGAAATCCATAGGCCTGTGTCAAGCCTGGCGCCCTCAATGTTTTTTTATGTGGGGTTGTGGTTTAAGGGATGATACATTGAATAACTTTCAGGGGGGAAAGTAATATAGGTCCTTAGTACCTTTAGTTTCGTTCAGCCTAAGGTATTTCTGTGAACTTTACAAATTGTACGCAATTCTTATGCAGTAGTATAGTGTATGTGCACGTATATTAATCCCATATTGAGGTGGTGCTTAGGTTTATATTCTACATATTTAATTTGATTTGACACATCATAATGCACATCAACCTACATCTGATGATAATAAGGAATGTATTATTACGAAAACGAAAGTACATATTTCTTCCACCAGTAATATGTGAGGTTTAAATGCAGCGAACTTAAAATTGGTATAATTATAATGGACATAATATTATAATGGACTAAATACGTGTAAATTCAAGTACATGCAAATGCATATATAAACTCTATAACACAGCTTAATTTATTTCGCCCTTCCAATCCCTGATAGCTATACAGACATCCCGAAAGAGAACACAGCACGAACATTGCAAACATTAACTCGTCTGGGAACGGAGTCCATTTACCATCAGTCAAATGCCAGGCCCAGGACGTAGACACATAGCATTATGAGGTGTTTGTGGGAGTTCTGACGCCCGGACCAGCTGTATTGACGTACCGCCTACCACTACCTCTCCACCCAACCATTTCACTGGTCTGTGACATTTACTTGGTGCGTTCTCTATTGGTTGGTGGTGGATGCACGCGCAGCTGGGCAGGTAGCAACGTTAACTAAAGGCAGGCCGATTTTGAGTGTACTCATAACAACAGGGAGGTTGCGTGGGTGTGTCAAAACTGTATTTCACTGTCCGATTTTACTCTTGATTTAGAAAATCACCAAATTTTAGTTCATTCATGGCAGCAGGGAGTTTGGGGGGGGGGGGGGGGTGTTGAATCTGTATTTCACTGTCCAATTGTACTCTCAATTTAGAAAACCGCCAAATTTGAGTGTACTCATGACAGCAGGGAGGTTGCGTGGGTGTATTAAAACTGTAGCCTATTCCACTGTCCGATTTTAAAACCGATTTGGAAAATTGCCAAATATTACTTTATTCGTGGCAGTGGAGATATTGTGTGGGTGTGGTAAAAGCGTATTTGACTGTCCGATTTTACTCTTGATTTAGAAAATCGCCAAATTTGAGTGTATTCGTGACAGCCAGGAGGTTGGGTGGTGTGGTAAAAGCATATTTTACTGTCAGATTTTACTGTCGATTTAGAAAATCACCAAATTTGAGTGTAATCATGACAGCAGGGAGGTTGCGTGGGTGTGGTAAAAGCGCATTTGACTGTCCGATTATACTCTCGATTTAGAGAATCACCAAATTTGAGTGCATTTTTAGCAGTAGTTTGTGGGGGGGGGGTGTTGAATCTGTATTCCACTTTCCGATTTAACTCTCGATTTAGAAAATCACCAAATTTGAGTGCATTCATAGCAGCAGGGAGTTTGTGGGGGTGTATCAAATCTGTATTCCACTGTCCAATGGTTGTCTAGATTTAGACAATCGCCATATTTTAGTGTGTTTATGGCAGCAGAGGTAGTGTGGGTGTTAAATCTGTGTTCCACTGTCTGATTGTCCTCTTGATTTAGAAAACCGTCAAATTTGAGAGTATCCATGGTCGCATGGGTGTATCAAAAGTGCATTTCACCATCCGATTTCACTCCCAATTTAGAAAATCACTGAACTTGCGTGTACTCATGACAACAGGGAGGTTGCGTGGGTGTGTTAAAATACTGACCGATTTTTTGTCCCGATTTTGAAAATCGTCAGTAGGAATAAGGACTTTTAATACCTATAATCATTATACAATTAGAAAGTATTTATAATTCTCCTTCAAATGGTACAAATCATGCATCGGTTTCTGTAATATTTCCAATGAAGAATTTGAAATTCACTAATTCTCAGTTGCAAAATCGCCTAGTGGAATACAGGCTTTAGTTTTGGTGTTGCGGTATTAAATGGGCTGAATGTGCAAGTATTTATCTAAGTAGGGTTAGAGACTAAAGTGGTGGATTTGGGGTTGGTATGATAGATGGGCAAATCTGACATGAAGGGTTGGGTCTAGAAAATGCGCAGCTTTTTCGTACTTAGCTAATGATGAAGCCTAGTTCATTTTTAAAGAACTGGTCCGATCATCTAAAGGCCTGGGTTCAAAATGGGAGCATGATTTATATAATTATATGATGCAGTTTACCCTTAGAGTTGCTCACAACTTATATATATATAGAAGGATGTTGGTGCGTGGGATTCTGTTCCATTTAAACAAGAAGATCCCAGAATCCTATTCATATCAGCTGAAAAGCGTAGGGGGTAACCCTGGAACCTCTGGTATGTTATCAACGTTCTAGATAGTATACCACCTGAGGACAGTATAAAAGGCCAAACGAATGAGCTGAACATTAATAACCAGGTCAAAAATATAAAATAATCAAAGCCCCGTGGGGGTTCCAGGGAAGAATGTAGGCCCCCAGTAGCCCCTGCTGATCGTAGAATGCGATGATAGGGGGGACCCAGCACTGACCAAGTGGTTCTTTGGGTTCAATTCCTGGTTGGTGCTGGGTTCACTAATGGATGAGGTACAGCAAAAATGATTTCCAGGTTTTGATCCTCTGCTGTTTGCCTGCCCTGTCACCTTCATCTCATAGATACAATCACCAAAGACAGAATGCGTCAAAGAGTGTACTATCTGATACCATGCAATTGCAACATTTTAAAGAGTTAAAGGACGGAAGCTAGTGGTTCAATCAGTAGTTAAAATAGGGAGTTTAGACAGCAAATTCTAAAAGAGAAAACGCTACTATGTCCCTGAGTATAGCTTTCTGGCTTTTTCTGGTTTGTAATGTCACAGACCTTGGCAAAGAAAGATGAATGATAGTGGCGCGTGCACCTCCCCACCCCTCGTTTCCGGGGAAAGTACAATCATCCACTAACTCCCAGCGATAACAACTTGCAAAGACAATAAACAAAAATTATTGTGTACCTCGCAACATCCGTGTAAAATGATCCATGGCAGATATTATCGATATTGGACCACTGTTGGCCTATCCCTCTGACGTCGTTTTTCTATTTCCGGTTTGTTGACATCATGCAATATCATAATTCATTAAGAGCGGTGGGTGTTCGTTTCGCTATCCAGGCGTACGCTGAGTTGTGACTTTGAGGGGGTTCGATGAGTGTGGGTGGTTATAATTAATTGAATGGGTAGCCTTGAAGCCCAAGGATGCTGACTATGACAGTTTGTTAATCCAAAGTTTGTATCCCAAGGCTACTTTGTATAGGAGTCGATCGGACAAAAGGATATTATGAAATTTTACTCCTGTGGCCTGTTTCATAATAACATGTGTAGCTATATACGAAGGGTTTATTTTTCTAATTAAAAACAAAAATGGCAACTCAGATTAAACCCAAACACATGAAGCTATCATTTATTCCATCATAAAAACAGTGGTCTATAACTTACCAAAACTCGTATGTGTAGGAGCATAAGAGCAGGTGGCAAGCCCAAGCCCAAGAATATATACTAAAGCCTTTTGCTTTAGTAAAAGATGGTGGTATGCTAATAGTACCCAAGAACAGCGTGAAAGAGCAGCTGGTCAATAGAACCTTTTTAAATGCCTGGTACCCATCTTAATCTTCATCTTAATATGAAAAAGTGGGTTAGATTGGATCCTCACTCTTCTTTGTCTAGTGCTTATCCCCCTCCGGAACATCTTATAAAATGGAGAAGGGAGGACGTTTCCCCAGCGCACCACCGTACAAAGGCCTAGGAAATCTCCATCAATGGATTTCCATTGAATGTACTTGTAAAATCCATGAAAAGAATAATCGCCATAGAGCAGTATCCCAACAACGTTTTGTTAATAAAAACGATGTAGTCTAGCGTTTTTGATTGGGTGACAGGAAACCCGCTTACGGCGTATATGTAGACAAACGAGTGGCAATAGCAGTAGTATAGGTCTTTGGAGTTTGGGCCAGGCACGGGTCGATAGTCCAGTTATAGGCTTTGCGATTCCACTATGCGATTCTTTGGCCGATTCTGAGCCGATTCCAAAAGTTGATCAAAGAATACATTTCATGTTTAGTTTAATGAAATGTGTAAGTTATCATTAACTTTTAAAAGAATGGGAAAATTGAACTAAAAATATATTCCCAACAGGCGAACATTGCATCGGAGGATAAGTTGGCATTTTGTCACATCTTGGCTCTCTAGTCTACAGGTAGGGATCCACGATGAGACAATACACCAAGCGATTTTATTCTCATAAATAGGAATTTGTCATACTGATTTTCATAATTGGTAGAGAAGCCCATTATCGCATTGTGTATCACTGCCTTTATTTTAATGATTTACGAGTTAAAAGCAGACCGATTCTCTTTCATACATTTATCATCTACTCGGAATTATATTTTCAAGCAACTATTCCCTTTCTTTGATAATAGTTCAACATTTTGAACAAATCATAAATTCATCAAACATATTTCATAATGATAATAAATTTTAGTAACTATGGGCATGCAACTGAAAGTATGCACAATATACCAAAGGACTATATCGCTAGCGGCCTTAAATCTACCGCCATCTCTATATTTAGAGTGTGAGATGTGGGTGTAGTTTGGGCCCTCAGGTTTCTGTGAAAGTCTTCGGGGTAGCGGAAGGAAGTGGGAAAGGAGGGGGAAAGGTGGCGATGCGCAGTAATAGCTCTGGGACAAAGGAGGCCTGGGAGACTCCATGAAGAGAATACTTCGGGTAAAGGTGGTGTTAAGGCAATAATCCACGATGCGATTTTGGGCCGATTTAGAAACGATTTTGAAAATCGGTTTGTCAATACTTGTTTTTCATATGATAGATGTAATTTTCCAAAGAGTTTGGAACAATCCTTATCATGAACATATAAAATATGATTCCAAATAAACGAAAAATGTGTGAAAAGAAAATTGGTTGGCGCTTTGTCGCATCACGGATCATTGGCTCTACACTACACGACTTGTGCTGTGATATGACATTGCCACAGAGAAGTCGCATATGTTAGAGATATAATTCATTGTTACATATTTGTAACATATTTCAAATTGCCAATTTTAACAATTCTATCACTCCTGTATGTGAATTGTTTGCAATATCATCATATCTCGCCAATATTGCAGCACAAGTCATGTAGTGTAATACTGCCTTAAGGTGGGTTTCCACAGGCTGACTAAACCACCGTAACTGGAGACCCATGCATTAAGAAAGACATTTTCATCTTTTTACAACCATTTATGAAGGATGTTAAACACATTATAAGACTTGCGAATGCATTAACTGAATGTATGAGGCTATGGAAGGTATCATTAATTTTTTTTTTTTTTTTTGGAAAGATTATTAACATATTTTGGCATTCTCAAATACTTTAAACAAACGCCATGATATTTTCATGCCAACAAATAGGCACTTCCTGATTTGTCACTCGGAACACCTTAACTATTATGCATGAGCATGCTTCATAAAAAAAATCATGATAGCAAATCTACCCCCACATTGATGTCTGAAAATCATCACTTTTAGCATGTTTTGATAATTATAGTTCTTGTCAGCATCCGATGAGTCTTAACCCATTGAGCTGCCTATTATCGGATTCGGGATCCCTCCATTGCTAGGCACAATTTAAGGCCTTATCTCCGCCATTTTCTTCGGTGCAAACAACACCATAGATAGGGCCTACCACTGACAAGGATAGGGACAAGGAGGGTGGGAAACATTCAAACAATGATATGATGTACTTACACCATTTATTCAATTATAAAAATCTCACAATATGCCCTTGGTTATGATATAAAGGACATATCTTTGTAAAAAGGTTCTAGCTTTCTTAGATTATCTACAATTTTGAAAAAAGCATTCCTTAACCATTGTGTCTATGGGGTACGTTGTATTCACCTACGTTCACACCTTACAGCAGCGCCACCCACAGCAAATGCCCGGATATCTGAATACGAGAATAGATGACCGGAAAGGGTTAACACTGAGCTTTGTCAGCGGCTGACAAGCACTAGTCACTTGGGTTTAGTCGGCATGTAGAAATACGCCTTTAGGGATAGACAAGCTTAAGGTAACAAATGGTAAGTACAACAAGGCGGGCCACCATTTGCAAGGGCTGGCCACAAATCAAGCCAGGCCATCAACCCCAGGCCATCAACTCCAACTTTATTAAGGTAATAAAGTGAGGAAAAACAAGTGCAAACACCAACGGCTATAACATGAAAAATCCAACCAAAAAAAAACTAAAGAAAAATTACCGTCAATCGTCAAAAACGGTGGATCAGGCTGCAGTCAATCAATAAACCAATAGGGGATCGTCGGGCTGGGAAAAGGCAATGCTAGCGTGCAGCCCAGCAATTACGAACGGCAATTCCTTATCAGGCGTTTTGTCCCGAGGTGATATACTATAACAGGCCCATCCCGGCCATTGGCACAACCCCCACGGCCCAGTCGTATAACTGGTTTGATATGAATGTCCCCCGGTCCCGGACCGAGCCCCCGGCGGGACATGGGAATGCTTTTTCTGTCCAGACATCCTAGTCTTTGGGCCTGGTATGGAGGTGTGGAGTTCTGATAAGTATATTTTAAATTCGCGTTGGTTAATTATCCACGAAAATATATTCAAGGTAAAAATAGTGTGATTCCTGAGTTTCATAAAAAATAGTTTTGAGGTTGTTTTTTTTGGACGTGAAATCAGTAAATCGACACAAATTTATCTCTTTTTTCAAATTCGCAAAAAACTAAAGACACGCGAAAATATCTACGTTTATACCATACATGTGGTTTCGGACCCTCCTCCAGGGCAGGACAGGAGGAGGGAGGAGGAGACCAAGGATGCCTCTTCCAAGTGGGAAAGGACGTTTGACATTACTACATGACTGCAGCACCCCCTCCTGTCCCCCAGGCACATTTAGTGTGAGCGAGGGACGCCGATGTAGATAAGGCTATTTTGGAAATAGCCAAAACGAATGAGTGAGTGCGATCTCCAGATTCAATGAGAAATGAGGCTGTTGATATCTGCTTCTTGCTGCCGCCGTCCTTAATTGCCTCTACCCCAGACAGACTGCCTCCAATTCTTTTTTTATTTTTATTTTTGCTCCTCGGTTCCACATATTTAATGTTACTTTTACTTTTTTTGTTAATTTCCTGATCCTGCCTGGTTCAATTCAGATAGTCATCTATCCATCTGTCTCTTTCGTCCCATTTGCTATCAGTTGGAAGTTATCTTTGTTATTATGTTTCTGTCTATTTTTGTCTGATGTTACAGATCTTACAGAGTGTTATCAATTTGTCCATCCTTCCAGCTTTGGTTCATCCGACCATGCCAGTTCCATGGTGTTGTTTTCTGCGGGCCTGGATCTCTAACCTAATACCTTTGTATCAGATTATTATGATATTATTTTAAAATGCAACCAATATAAACGTATATACTCATACTGTTCTGTTTACACTCTATTCTCACCATTCTATTTTTCCGTCTTGAAGTGTAATAACGATGTAAACGTTTAGAACGTTTGCAGAATTTAGTGCAGGTATAGATTCACATTGCAGGATGAAAAAAATAGAAACAACATCCATAATTCCCGGAAAACTGTAGGCTATGAATAAAGAACAGTGAGTTTTTAGCTGTATAGATTAGGAAGTCAAATCCTCAGGGAATGTTTGGCCGTGGGATGCTGTATGTATTAAGGATTATAAAAGCAATGTTGACAGGAGGAAGCTGGATTCCACTAATGGAACCTGTATACTTTCCTCCACGGGGAACTCTCCAGGGTCTTCCCCATTAAGCTTATAGACCCAGAATTCATACGGATTCAAATGCCAGCTGTCAGCATAAAACTACCAAGAGACAATGTGAAATACAAATGTCTTGCTATTTTGATTCCTAAATGGGTCTGGCCATTCCATACAAAGATTGTTAATGACACCTTTTTTTGTGAAGAGTAAGATTGAATGTTATTATTCATCCTTATTCAAATTTAGATTACTTCAGCTGATCAGATTCTTCCAGCAGCATTTTTTCTTAATTTCCACGTCAGAAATTAATTCCATAGCAGTAATATTTATATATTTAATTGGTGAACACTATAGCAGAAAAGATGGTTAAAGTGTTCAATCGCAATGCAGTGGTTGTCTTAATTTTGCTCATTTAGATTGTCATAAAGAGTGTGCCTTGAATTTCAATCAGACTAGGGTTTCACATCAAAACAATTAACTTTGGTGACCATCTTTGTGAGCATTTCGTTGGCACTGAAGCCTGTATTCCATTAACTGATTTTGTTGCTGCTGGAGATTTTTGTATTTGTTTAATTTTCTTTAAGAATATGGCACGAAACCATGTATCCTATATGTCATCGAAAAGTGTAGGCCCTATTGCAAAAACCTATTTATATTGTTTTAACCTTAATTACCACAACCGAATTCGAAAAGTGGCAACAAAATCGGCATGTGGAATGTAGGATTTACTCTTTTAGTGGATCTGAATTTAAAAAAAAAACATAATCCATCAGGGAGTTAAGCCCCCGGTTTCCTGTGATAATGCTTTTGGAAATCCTCAAACACTTTACCAGTGCTATATCAGAGACTCTCATGAAAGTCGAGTGCATTAAAAATAGTCTTGGCTGATTTCTTAGGTCAATGACGCATGTATAGATCTAATGTGAGGGAATACCTTTCTGATCACGCCCACGTCTTAAATCGAACCCACCGTTGCATCGGTTAGGGAACCTGTGCGGCGGAAACACAGCCGCCCACACCCTGACACCATTTAATTGTCCGCCCAGCTTTTCCGGAAATGTAATTCCTCTCCCCCAAGGGCTGCCCAAAATGTTGTAGAATTAACCAAGAGGCTCTATTCCCTTGAATTCAACAAGGTGCACGGCAACGCTTTAATCAGTAAGAGCCTTGGGGCTTTTCAACACAAACAGAAGGTTATTTCTCTAATTTGAGAACCTCTGGTATCGCTTTCATACCAATTTCACACTTTAGCTGGTGATGTGCATTACATAGTTTTATACATAAACTGTGCAGTGTCTGAAAGAGTTGTTTTCTTAAATGCGCATAATGATAGAGTAGTGCAGGAGGGCGGGATGATGCAGTATAGGTTAGGTGCTCACCTCTCACTTGGCTGGCCCAGGTTTCAGTCTTGGCCTTGCCTGCTACACCACATTGCCTTGCCGTCGTTTCCACCACCATAGATTCAAGTACTTTGTACATGCCAAAAACCGTGAGTTGGTGTCCATATAGCTGAAAAATTGCTGAGCACACCTTAAACTCCAATCATCATCATCATCATCATATTATAGCAGTGCAGGGAGTGTGAGTCTATAACCCTTTCTAGACTAGATCCAGAATTCAGATATAGATGCATTTAGTCAGGCTATGACTGTGCCTAGCCCAGCCGTGAGCTGCTAAGTGCACCATGTTAGGCTTTGAATATTGGTGCCCACCTGCCGAGAGACGGAACTGCTGAAGCGGTTAAATTTGATTGTGTTCCTTTGCATTGCCATGTCTGCAAGGGGTATAATACTCTTCATAGAATAGTCCCAGGGTGTGCACTATAGGTCCTACCCGGCCAATTTGTGATGTAACAATACCAGTCTGTTACCGACTAAAAGGGCATGTAACAGTATTTTCATGTTGAGGATGAGGCCTAACCAAATCTTAATGTTATCATAACGTTTTCATTTTTTGTAATGTTAAGACCCAACCTAAACAGAACATTATGACAATGTTCCATTTCAGTTGACAAACAAAATCAGAATGTTGCAATAATGTCTCAGTGTGATGTCACAGTAGTTTTTATAGTCAATATAAGAGCTCACTTGGGAACTTTGGTACACGACAATTTCAGTGGCGAAACCAAAGGGGTGCAATAGGAGCCAGTTGCCCTCCCTAGACCAAACGGAGAAAATGCTGGCACTATTTTTTTTTCATTTTGAAGATATTTGTAATTCTTGTGCTTCTAATTTTTATTTTTATAAGGGGGTTGGGGTTTGCTCCCGGCCCCCTAGAGCACATACTCTGGATCCGCCCTGAATTTCTTATATTTTACATACACCATGAACACTGTGCGAAATTAGACCTTTAAGACCTTTAATTTTGTAAATAAAGCCATTGAAGTCCATTAAAGGCATAGGATATGTCACCTTTCCCATACCTTTGCAAGATCTTGGATGAGTTTTTGGAGGTAACCTGAACAAGTTATGGAAAGGTCTTGTGAAGGTGACCTTTCCATTACCTTTATCACACCTCAACAGCCCCATTTACAGAAACCTAAATGTCTTAAAGGTTTGTTTTCATGCAGTGGAAGTCACCCTCATAAAGAACCTCAGTCATCAGGATGTCCGAAGATGCTACTATCAAATGATCGCTAGTTTCCGGTCGAATTCGTCCTCCTTCCAAGCGCGCGCGGGAACATGCACTTTGGGGACTTTCACGCTACCGGAAATGACGTCATCTTCGGGGAGGGGATTGGTTGGTGCCAAGATCTACTTCCGGTTTTGGTTTCTGATTCACACGTGTTGATGGGAGGATTTATTGGGTGGAGAAAATGGCCACACCAAGGCAGAGATTTTCTTTTTTGTGTTCTTGTGCTTTGAATCCTCCCATAGAGGCCATGTTCCCAACTTTTTGAGCCTGCGCCCATAGGAGCCCATATCCCAATCGCTTAGTTCAGGTTTATCCGCTAGCAGGCTTTTGAAAAGGGTGCATATCGCCATAGAGATACATAAGTCTATGATGTCGCTGACTGTGTGCAAAAATGCAAATATTTTGTTTCTAATTCAACTCCTTTATTCTGGTTTGAACATAAGTATACACAAGTTGTCAAGTCCTGCCAGCTACACTACAAAATAGTATCCTAGAAGAAATCTTAACATAAGATAACATCTGTGGAATGGTGACTAGAATAAGGATCATGTACAGTTTACATGAACAAGGTAACAGAAGTACAGCGTAATTACAGCTACACAATAAGAAGACATTCTTGCACACTATTTATTGTTTCAATACAATCAAGGCAATATCAAAAAGATATCTACGACGATCTTATGGATGGTTAATAAATTAGAAATCTTTCTTTTTTATTAATGATCCAAACTATTTCACAATAGATTGTTCTTTTCAAATAGCCGCACAGGTGTTATGATTTATGCAATGTGTTGATATGAATATTTTATCCTATCATGTGCCTGAATTCATGTATTTGTGCAGTTAATGACTGAATAAAGACTGCCCGTATAATTCATTGTGATTCAACTGAACTGAACTGAAACGGTTTGAGGGAATTATCATACTCACAAACCATAAAAAATTGACTAGTGGTCACATGAAATTGTCCATAAGTTAAAGACTTTAACTGTTCAATACTCGTTCTAACATGATACTTGAATCTTAATCCCTAGTCTTATATATCAAATACTGTCGGCAACCAACCCATCACTTTTGAGATGAATTCAGTCTCTGGATGACCGGACTTTTAGTCTATATAATATTATAGCCAAGATAGTACCCAACAACATAGAGCACTTGTACTACGACCTCACCTTGTATCCAACACCTCAGGCAGGGCTTTCTGGTGGCACAGTGGTAGGGTGTTGGCCTAGTAATCGGAAGGTTGGCGGTTCAAGTCTCTGTCCTGCTGCTTTGGTATCAGGCGTTCTCCCTGTGACAAAGACTGGGTTATCAAAGGTCCCTAGAGGACCACCGGTTGTTGTGTGTGTGGCCATATCTGTTGGACCATGCACATTAAAGAATATCTGCCTCGGTAAAAGTGCAGGGCTATGGTCTCTACCTTCTAATAGATTCGATTATCCAGTAGCAAGGGTAAAATAACCTATTGCTCCAGAACCACTGAGTCGGGTAGTTTAAACCAACAAACAAACACCTCAGGCCCAGCTCCATAGCAAACCACACCTCAACTATTTGGTTCAGCCAAATCCACCAGCAGGGCAAAGCACTAATGAAAAAGGTCTATAGGAGCCCCAGGACCCCTATTAACTCCACATCGATAAGTACCCGTATTAGGAGGTATTCCTCCTGGCGGCGTTTTGTTACACTAATCAGTTAGCCCTTATTTTCCCCCACCATGGCTAATTTGCCGATGGGAGGCCATTTAGCTGGCTTATCGAGGTCTGTTGTCCCAGGACATGTTGTTAAGCCGGCTTATCGAAGGGTACTGTCCTGGGACATGATGTTGTCAGGACTTTCTGAGGCAACAGGCAGCAATAGATGGTATTTCCATTAACCCTGGCTAACCCTTTGCCACGTTTAATGAATGCCCCCAGCTATGCATGATTCGTTGTATACAATGGGATGCAGTACTAAAGCGAGTATTAGGTAGGAGATGAGGAGATGCTAAACATACTCAGATCTTTGGAACTTATTTTCACAAATATCATTAGCTGAAAAAGGTACCTTCAGGATTGCTCAATTCAATTATCATTAAATAATTGGTTGTGGTTTCAGTAGAGTATTTTGATGAAAAGCAAATAAAGTTGTGTGCTTTAAACTTGAAATATTTGATAAAATTGATACTGAATGTTTTTAGATATTAACTCCAATTAAGGAACGTAAAACATTATGTAGATTACCTGCTGTTTCCCTATAGATACTCACTTGTAATGTGGTTTATGCAGCCCTCTTTCAGATCTTCAAAGTCCTTTTGACATAGCCGTTTCATTTCTTCCACATTTTTTTTCTCTATACAAATACAGACTATACAAATTTACAAAATTTACAAGATAGTTGCTGTAATAGTGTTTCAGCAAAACGTTTCACCCAAAGATGTGACGTTGCAGAACGTCACAGAACGTTATTATAACGTCACAAAACGTCAATGTTACGTTGCAAAACTTCCCAGTTACGTCGCTCCTTTACTGTCCTATGGCCTACAACCCATGTGCGCAGTTACTCTAGGAAGGAGAGTGATAAAGAGCCTAATGCCATAAGGTCTGAATTAATGCAGACCACAATGAGGGATTAATGGGAGTTTGCTAATGTAAGATGGCTTTAAAGCACAGTAATATAATGGGCTACTGCACTGGTGGGGCATTAATGACAGGGGCGGTTTGCCCATAATGTCAGACCCACACTGCTATCTATGAGCTTTTATGACTGAATAATTGTGCTTTGGGTATTATGCATGAATGTGCATTGGCACATAGAATGTCTCTATTTATTTGTATAAACCCCAATCCTCCAATGTAAAGCAAATACGTTTGCAAGGAAAATTGGAGAAATCTATTTTTATCATCTATTTCCTTTTACTTTTCTAAATAATCATATTTTAGATTTAATGAATATGAGGAAGCAAGTGGAAGATTGTACATCTATTTAAAATATTTAAAGATAGCCTGGACATAATGCGTTTTAATAAATCTTTTGATCTTATGGCGGGGGTTCCACAACATTTTAGATACTCTTAAATACTGGAATGCCATAGCAAACTCTTCCCTTATTGGGTTCACCTCTGAAGTGGCTGCCATCCACTAGTCAATCAAACACAATACCCAGAGATTAGGGTTGGGTGGCAGTGCCAGTCAAATTGTATACAAGAATTACAAAAATACGTTCCAGACTAGAATATTGATTCAATGATTGTGTTTTGTTTAATATTTGTTGTAAATAATGGTTAGAAATCGGGGCCTGTGCCACCAGAACCCCCGTTTCTTTTCTTATTTCTATTTATCTATTTTCTTATAAATTGCCCCATAAACAATGACCGACCTAAGACAAACAAGAGGGGATTATCTTCTTGCAACACGTTGACTGGTGAGGTTGGACAAAATGAATCAAGGGCCACAATCCAGTCTGTCTAATTACAATCATTAAGCTACAAAGAAAGTATATGATTTCTTCAATTCAGATGCTGCAAAAACGTATTGACTTCATTTATCTCATCACTCCATTATCGATCATTGAAAATAATACTCACCACTTTTGCTGTTTATTTGTAGGTAACCGAGGGGCATGTGGACTCTTCTTCGCCCACAAAGGATACCAAACGTCCATCAGCGCCAGCCATCCCGTAGAGAGGCCTCTACTGGCCATGTACATATTTGACAATAACCTACAAAGTCACACCCTTGACTGTACCCTGAGTGAGGTCCGAGCACCAGGAACTGCTCAGAGCAGCTCGGGGAGTGACCTCTTCAGGCTGACCACTGAAGGGTCACTGGTTCAGCTGTCATTCAGAAGGCCCTTTGATTTACATATGGGTACAGGTAAGTGATGACAAACTTGTCATGTTTTAATATTTTGTATGTTAAAGGGAGCCAAAACCAATAAATTCAACAAAAATTTTCTAACTCAAATAATCATGGTTCAATTCCTTGAGCCTACTTCTGGCCCAAATCTGGCAAAATCTATACCATGAAATATGGTATATAATCATTAAAAACAATTTTTCCTTGCTCAAATGAATTAACGTGGATCTTCAAAAATCGGGTTTGTTTACAAACAAATGGAAATATTACCATCTCTCATGGAAATCTACTTGTGTTTGAGCTAGTTGTCACGGCTAATACTTTACCACTGACCCTAATTAGACTCATCTAACATATTTCTGTACTTATCTGAGTTGAAAATTTTACCAATTATATTGGTTTTGGCTCCCTTTAATCAATGTATAAGTATACAATCTATTCTGTGAGTTCGTGAACTGGGAGGTGAACGCTTAATCTTGGCGAAGAGAAAAAAAGACTGTGCTTAAATAGGCAAGTGAACCCTGCCGTTTTAGTACTTATTAGCTCATAAGCGGGAATCCATCCTTACTGGAGTCCGTGTCTGCTCCTCCGCCGGCTTGATAAAATTAATGATCCTACCCTTTAGACCCTAATCCGGCCATGGCTGCCCGAGGGTGTGCTCCCCAATCCGGCCGTGGCCGCCCGGAAAAACGGAAATGTTTCCATAATTTTCCATATTTTCCCAATGAGAACACTTTCATGACTATTCAACATACAAAGGCAGCCAATATATCGTTTTAAAGCTGATTGCATACTCTAACCAATGTCATAAACCATTTTTCCATTACAAGCTTGGATCAAGCCTTGAGCCACACTGATTAAAAGGAATTTCTGGAATTCTGGAGGGAAATCCATGGAAATCCTGGGGAAATCCAGCAGTTCATGAACACAATACGTATAAATCGAGAGGGCACGGGACATGGGGGTCAGAAACATACGATGCGTAGCTCTACCCTAATGGGGTGTCTCCAGAACTCAGGGGGGAAATATGTTATTATTGGAAATATTATTCAAATTTAAAAAAGGCTAACGCGATTTTAGTTGATTAACTTTATATAACTTTTATATAATATTATATAAAAGTCCGCTTTGAGTTTCGATTGGAAATTGTAATGGACATCTTCTGACTTCATGCAAAATTGGATGAAACTGCACATCGCTGCAATACCAAATGCCAGCATTGCAAGCATTGCATTCACGAGGGTGATAACTTCAGACTGCCTGGGAGCCACCGAGGCCGCCAAATGCACTGATCCGACACGAATTGCATTGTGTCAGCAAACTGCAGCAATTCCTGTTCCATCATGATTTTGACAGCAGGCCTGAAGACATGTATTACTATTAGGCCTAGTGCTAACAGTGGCCACTGGGCCACTAGGTTAGTCGATTGCTACGGTCTGACAGTTTTGCAGGGAGGAGTAACTTTTATTATCTCTTTTCTGATGCTTGGTGCTTTTAGGATTAATTTTACCAATACCTAAATGCTGACTGCCAGAAAGCACCAACACACCTTGACAGCTGATGAGGCATTATAATATGAGCCATAGATTCTTAAAATAATCAGTCATAAAATTAATAACGATTGCTACGAGACACCTATCAGATTACTTAAGATCATTATGTCATGATAAAATGATATAATAGTTTCACATGTGTACCTTTGTGACTTTTTAAACAGGGTTTAATACTATGTTACATGATATGTCTTTTCGAACTGTTAAGGGCCATACCCACTAGGCGATTTTACTGTCGCTGGGCGACGGCCAATTGGGAGAATCGGCCTATTCCTGTGATCCCCCATAGGTATATCATATTGAAATGTGTGTGTTTGATATGAATCGGCGCTAAAGTCTGCCGATTCTACCAATAAAATCGGCCAATTCTATTCCCTATATCCGGCCGACTGTGCAAAAATCACATTGTGGGTATAAATCGCCTTGTGGCTTTGATTTTATCAGCTTCGCTATATTGTAACAGAAAATTCTATTTGAGGCGCCTTCTTCAGAATGTTAAAATTGATAGTAGGCATAAATGGCACCGAGAGAATTGTATTCTCTATGATCATAAATACTAGGGGGTATATTAGAATACTTGAAATTCCAAATGAAAGTTTGTCTTTATCTGAAAGGTATCTCAGAGAAAGGATTCTAACTCTTCATTTGTCCAAATGCGCTAAGGTAAACCCAAATTGGAAAAGTTTTTGATTTTTTCTATGTATCTTACATGTAGTGATGTACTTTTCCTAGTTGTAAACTAGAACAAGTCCTTTCTCAGATGCAGCAACTTTATTCCAAAAAGAACCATACACCAGAAAATATATTGATGCAGCTTATAATCAGCATACTGGTGGATAATATATGAATAGATCTAGATAAAAATGAATGATTTTAATTAGTCCGAGAACGGCTCTGACTGTCCTACAATCATATCGTTATAGGCACAAGAGTTTTCATATCAGTCTTCCAGCATTGAAGGCATCATTATAAGGCAAGGGAAGCCACTATTTGACTCATGGGGGCTTCACACGTTCACAGGGCAAGAAACTATTTGATGTATGCATACAATACACACTCCCTGTCGTAATACATTCATAGATTTGATTACTTTCTATCGCTTGAGTAGGTACATTGGGTGCGTTGGGTCCCAAGGGGAAGTGTAGCGCTAGAATAGGGGTCTGAGGGCAGCATTTGGGCTATGATTTCATATTCGCTTTGGCTTCAAACATTCTCCTTACCAGACAATTGTGTCTAAGTCTTTTCTTTTTAGTAATAAATTATGTACAAAGAGGGAGATTTCTAAATAATGTTAACATATCTTCTATATCTGAAATTTTAGGAGTTTTTATCGAACTTATGAAATCCTTCTCCTAAAAGTTTTTGTTAAAAATCTTCTTTTTGTGTAATACAGCACATTACTCACAAATACGACGTATGTACCATAAATACTATACTGGTCCACTGGAAGATCTTGTACAATGACAGGAAGTGGTGAATAAAATGAAATTTAAAAAAAACTAAACCAATACAAACTTTTAACAATAGGGATATTGTACATGCACTGAAAACACAGAGTTGTCAAAAGTGGTGCCAAAAACGACAACCCAAGGTAGTCACAGGCTGTGTCTGTGTCTGTTAGACAAAAAATCTTATTTATGAATATTTTCATGCTGTAGATATCATAGTCATTATAATGGCTTCCTATTGTGTTATTATAAGTTATTAGGTATGGCCATTACACATAGGAGGCCTACGAGTTGTATGGTTTTGACATCATTCACTTACAACACTGGGTTGATATAGACAGAGGCCATGACAACCTTGGGCTGTCACTTTAGGCACCATTCACTGACAACCCTAGGGTAGTCAGGCAGGACTTTTGACTTCTTATTTTCTTCTGTGACAACCCTATGACAACCCGATCTTCATTTTTGCTTCTCTGACGACCTTTTTGGCCCAAAGTAGTCAGGAGAAAATGACTACCTTTGGGTTGTTATCCAGCCTCAAAATTTACAATGACAACCCTCTGACCACCCCAAAATTGTCAAAGGATTGTCACAAGGTCGTCACACAGCATTGATGGCCTGAAATGAGCCCTGTAATGACCCAGAAGTCACCCATGAGAGCCCAAAAGTGACTTGTGACAACCCTTTGACAACTTTGCAGTGGCCCTCTGACGACTTTGTGTTTTCAGTGTGGCTGACAATAGATAAAAAAGTCTTTCATTGAAGTTCAGTTCCAAGATATAGGTGAAGCACTTTCATTGACCATCATAGGAAAAGAGGAATAATTTCTAGCCTTTATCCCCGACATCACCTCTTCGTAAGATCGACTAGCATATATATATAGGGAAGAAAAATAGAAAGATGCCATCCGCAAAACAGTCTTTCGATTAACCTTTGTGTGGGAGGGATAAAAAGAAATAATCGATTTATCCCGATAAGATAAGCGTCGGCACTTTGTTCCCCTGATGGAGGTGATAACGTTTTCTGTGTGGGTGGACAGGTGATGTAGATAACTGTTCTATCTAAATGTTGTAAACATACACATAGGCCTATTCTTGCTGCAAAGCACATTTAGAAATAAGAGTTATTTTCGCGCAGCAGAATGTTCGCGCATTTACAATAACAAATATATTTTACACTATCAAAATTCAGTAGGACATTCTATTTATATTATTCCTTTATAATATTCTATTGGTTCTCACTCACATCATGATTTTATGTAAGCGCATTTGATGTACATTAGTGCATGAATTGGGGGAAATTATGCCCACGTTAACTTAATACGTTCATAGTAGCAACTTGTCAAGGAGTTTCTTATATCAAAACCACCCTTCAGCTAGAATGACGGAGAACGGTAATCCAGGTTAACTGTTCCCCATTACATGTTTATGTTTTTTGGGCGAGGGCTTTCTTTTACTAATTCTCCAGACACACTTGTCATTATGTTAATTGCATTTCCGGTGGGGAAAACGACACGCATGTTAAATGTCGTTTACCTTGCAACTTTTGTTCATGTATAATTATGTTGAAAATTGTGTTTTCTTAGGGACAGGGATTACAATAATACATTTAGATTCAATGATATCAGTTTTGCAATTGTTCCCTCCTTAATCAGTAATTGTTTTCTTCATGGCAGTCTAAGCGTCATCAATAAGACTTGGTATAAAAAGAAAAGAAAACGGAAAATAAGGTCAACAACTAGAAACTGCTAATTATGATGTTTGATTGCCAAAATAGGGATTTCATTTGTTTATGTTGGCTTTCATACCTAAACGTCAACCTGTTTCACCATAAAACTTGGTATACAAATGAAAAGATGAAAAAATGAAAAGATAAAATTCCACGCATGTTGCGTTGAACTTGCATGACAATGCTTTGACGTTTGGTCGCAATTGCAACTTCAAAAATGGGCACCTTGTATCCTTCAGACCAAGTTTTTGAAATATCAAAAGATATTGAAGCATAATCTTGCACATCTCACGCTAGCTGAAACAGTCCCTTTTCCAATGATAATATGCAGTATGTTTTATTTCAAAATATCATAATTTTCTATTTGAAAAATGACGAGGAGTATCACTTTTCTTGGCTACTGTATATCATATAGGTTATGAATGTATCACGCCGAGACTTTATCTGCCACTGTTTCCCGTTGTGGTGAGGTATTCACTTAAAACTGGTAGACTATTCACCGGCCTATAGCTAGAAAAGAACAGCTAATAACTAGGCCTAATAATCATACTCTCTAAATAGGATCAGCCATGCATCGAGGAAGTTGGCTGTGACTTTCTAAGGTTTTATGCTTTCTACTTATTCAGGCCAATGGGCGCCAAAAATGACATGATATGATCTATCACAAGGAGGTTAACACGGAAGAATGCTAATATGACAAATAAGACAGATTAATCCAGTTTTACTCTGTTATCGTAGAACCTTCGACCCATGACAAATTACTAGATGCTTCAGTACATTCGCATGTTGCTGGTTATATATTAGACCCAGTTTTTTTTTATCACTGGGATGTATATCATTTGTGGGCTATAGCATACGTCCAGCATAAGACATTATATAGATACAGTCTGCTATAGAACTAAACTGGATACTAAATATAATCATTTCAATAATACGTTACAATATTAATGAGATACAAAGCAGTAATGATGTTAGAAAAATTTAGAATGCGGCAATGGTGCATTCCCTATCTAATTTGCTGAGACATATTTCACTGTAATGGCCCATTTTTGGTACATTTCAATTAAATTAAAATTCCTAATGTTCCATGGGCGCATTGATCTAAAAAAAAAAAAGTACCATTCTAAATTGTAATGCGCCCAGGGTGCATGGCGCGGCCCTAACGTTTTCACTGCAAAGATAACTGTTAATGGGGTTCCAGGTGAACCAAATTTTTCACAAACTCTCTAATATTTTGCCTGTATTTCGGATAGACAGGAACCCATTGGCTATTTCAATAAAGCAACCTTGGCATCATGGTATTGTATTAACATATTTAAGGAGAACTATGGCACCTGATATTTGTCGTAAATTCTAACAATTGCCTTTGGAGGGGGGGGGGGATCACACCTTCCAATTGATATTTCTTCTCGATTTGTTAACTATGTCATATATTTTCCCGACAGCTTAAGACACTCCAAACAATTTACTTAGATTGCTCATAATGTGTGAACTAAATTTTTCACGAATGCTTACAATGATGGATTGCTGCAAGCGTTGTTATTATACTGTGTAAAATAGGCATAAAGGCATGTTTGGTGAGAAACTGCCCACGCTTATTTTGAAAGTGATCGTCTGGACTGTGGTCATCTTTCAAGAGGTCATGTTCTCCCCTGGGTTAAAGGTACTTAAAGGCAGCGGCTTGACCACTGGTCAGCAGAATGTGATCCAAACACCCACTACTGCCTATTCAGTACTTTATGGACTGAATGCTAGTCTTTGAGAATAAAGTTTGGCGTATGTCATAGAAAATCAACCTTAACCTTTTTGCTTGAAGCGAGGGAACTCATCCCAGGGTAATTACAATATATAAAAAATGATGTTTTTGACAGGTAAAATATATTAGTGGTGCAAATGCTAATATCCAAATACTAATGATTAACACTGAGGGAGTGTCTGAAGAGGTAATTATTGATGAGGTAATCAATCATAAGCTAAAGATCAACGTTGAGATATCCAATTACGTCTTGAAGGGACCTATCATGTCTGTGGCAATGGGACCTTTTTATACACAATATAGCGATAATAAATTAAACCACCATTAATTCGACACACAACTTAAGCTCTAAAATGTCAGCTCTTAGGTAAATCTGAGGTTGATGTTTAAAGATAGGCAACGGTAGTTTGGTATTTCAATCAAGAAGCAGTGAGACACATACCCATTACAGACTATCCTCAGAACGCATATTATGCCTGTATTGAGCTGTCATTATGAGCATTCTGTAAAGGGTATTAGGCTCGCTTTTCAACAAGTGATACGGATTCCCGTGGTGTAAGGTAGTCAGGATTGGTCAGATTACAGAGATGGGATAAGAAATAGGCACACGCACGCACGCACACACACACACACACACACACACACACACACACACACACACACACACACACACACACACACACACACACACACACACATTTTATATATGGGACCAAAAGATATAGCCCTTGTGTTGCATAAATTCACCACTTTAGACATTGGTATTGGCATAGATTACTCACTACCGTTTGTGCACGAATACCATTGATTCAGCAAAACACAAATACCTTTTATGAGAGTCTACCTTATCTATATCAATCGGACTCTGGGGAGGAAACTATTTCTTTACAGGATATTACATAGACTAGGACTATTTCTTTTCGATAATGTCTGAATACACGGTCCTCGATATTGGTATGAATTGGAATGCATTGGCATCACAGGTACTTTCACATTATTCAATATAGACTGGGAATATTTTGCTGAATGATATTTCAAATGCTCCGTTAGTTGGAGATCATAGATATTGCAAGTGAATCACATACAACCATTTAACCACAAACATATTTTAAGGGTCTTCGTTATCGTGTATAAAAGGAATCAATAACATGCAATTTCTATGTGTCTGCTAGTCTTTTAGTCATGTCCTGCTACCCAGAGATTCTACTGGACATTCAATCAGCCAAATACATGACGGTTATAGTACCCAGTCGGAGGCATAAACCACACCAAACGTCCAACAAAGATAACAAGATATCCGCCGGGGATAGCTGCGGTTGCTGAGGTGGTATTTGCCACACAGGCCGTAGATAACACATGGGCGGACGTCAGGGTAACGTCAGGATAACGTCAGAAGTGGGTGTCATAAACACAGGCAGGTCGGGTGAGGTGGTGGCCGGGTGGAATGAGGGCCACATTATTAAAGCCTGAGGACAGACATAAAGAGGGGTGTAGAATGGGGGGTTCCCATGCCACATGTCAAATTTAACAAATGGCTATGTTGCATGTTTTTAATATTCGTGTCAATTAAAAAAACATCACATGTCATATTTCGAATTTAAAGAATGCACTGTGTCATGTTGTTTATCTTTTCCTCGTGTCACTAAGCTCCATGTCATATGTCAAATTATTGGCTATGTCATGTCGTTTATTTTATCTTCATATCACTAAGCTGTATGTTGAATTCAAGAAATGGCTTTGTTGCACGTCCCTTTGTTTTTAATTTCTTCATGTCACTATAAGCTCTATGTTGCATGTCAAATTTAAGAAATTGTTATGTCAAATGTCCATATGGTTTAGATATTCATGTCAATCTAAAAATTAAAAAACTTATGTCCCATGTCGAACTTAATGAATACCCTAGATGCCATGTCGTTTTTTTTTCTTTATGTCACTAAGATCCATCTCGCATGTCAAATTTAAGAAATGGCAATGTCACCCTTTTGTTTTTAAGGGTCTACACCCACATAAAGATCCGCACATCAGGAAAACATGGGTTATATGGCAGTGACCCTGCTCATGGTGTCAGCCGTCTGCTATGGCTTTATGGGCATGGAGTGCCCTTTAAGATGTGGGGGAGGACAAGAAATATGTATATGTACTGGGAATGTAACAGATGTAATGACCAAGTGTTGCACCGGTTATCTTTCCATGACCTTGGGATGGGCAGAGTTGGCTGATTGCCTTTTGTGAGCATAAACCATAGTTTGTGCAAATGAAAAAAAATTCCTATCGAAATAGAACCTGTTAGAACTAGTACTATCTGTTTGGGGTACTTTTCCATATAGACGTAGGAAAGAGTAGGCCTGTTTCTACCGAACAACATTCTCCTCAAGACAGCCTAAGACATGAAAAGATTGGGAAATCGTTGGTGGTCGTTGGGAAAATCATTCAGTGGAAACACAAAATCGTTGGTAAAGATATTTATGAACGACTGCAAACGACATTTGTGAAGGACCAAAGTGAACGATTTACCAACGACCGAATATTTAACCTGTTTAATATTTCTGGACGACAGTTGCAAACACTTTCTTTGAGAGGCAATTACAAGCAATTAAATCCATTGTTCCCTACGTATTTCAATTCCAGTCGTTTGGTGGAAACATTTTATTGTTAGGACACCTACAATTTTCACGATATTTACTCATGACAAATTTGTCAGCTTTTGGCAGTCACCTTTATCAGAAGCTCCAGGTTGAATCGTTTGGTGGAAACCCAGTTAAAGTATTCTAAAATGCGTACCTGTCATCACGATGCGGTCATATTTATCATATATATATATCGCAGAACGAGTAATTAGAGACAACCATCATTATTCTATCAAGGTTTGTGTTAGCAGAAAGACGTAATGAGTGGGTATACGTACACAACACTGCTCAATTTGGAAGGGTATATGGTTAGGTTTCTCTTGTTACTCAAATCAATGTTCACCAATAATTGGTTTATCAGTTAGTTGAGATGTTTATGTTTATAATGAGGTTGCGAAACTCAGATTACATACCCTTATGGAAAAGGCAATTTATTACAAATGCATAAAGCTTTATCCCAGAAGTCGATTTTATGCCACATTTCAAAAATTGGCAGTGGGAATGTTTGTAAATCATAGACATATCAGACATCATTAGAAAAGATTTTAAATTCTCTTTTAAATAATATGTAGGATGCATTATCGTTTGCCATATTCTTTTTGAGTTAATTTATATCATGAAAATAATAATAGTCAGAATCGCCTAATACAATGCAGACTTTACTCTACACCAACAAATCAAAGGCAAAAGAATAGCTTTTTCAGTCGCCAAACAACTTAGATAATCATACCATGTCCTCTACACAGAATCCCATATAATTGGCAAAGGCTTTTCTGTTATTCCACTCCATAAGAAGCATCCATAGCCCAGCCCAGGCGGCCCCACCCTCAGAGGTGGTCAAATAACTATAAGTAGGTCCAGCAAAAGCAGCCGCCAAGGTCCAGCATAGCACCGGAAGTTTGCCATGCTTTCAAAGGGAGGCCCATGTTTCCTGGACCTAGTGCTGGAGGCAATGGTAGAAAAGTCTCCAATGGCTATCTAAAGCCTGTATTGCATTAGGCAACTCTAACTGATGGTAATTTGGTATTTTATCATTTTTCGCTAATTATAGGGAAAATACCATGCACCTTACATATCAGTTGAAAGGGAATTTAAAGTGGCTGTCTCATCCGTGTGTTGTTAGGCTTACATCTGCTGACGTAAGCTTAGAGACGCGACAGCCGGCGATGTGCTTTGCAGTGTTAGAACATAATCCGGCGATGTCATTGGTCACATTGTGAATTTGGCGCCGTGCTACGGGAGTTACAACATATCAAATCATCACGTCTTTATGGATGAGAAAGCGGCTTTAAATACCTTTTAGATGATAACAATAGATGTAGGCCTATATAATCAAACTTTATTCTCACTGCCGATTTATGAAATCGCGCGTAAGATCGGCTTGTGGAATACAGTCTTATGATTTGGAGCAGCATCAGTGCAGGCCTCCTACTGACCGGAAGTAAACAGACCCACTTCCGGTTTGGTGGCGTCACCTAGCGGGTGTTGCTAAGGAGACGTGGTATGACGTTTATATTGTTTGATGGTGGTGAGGGTTTTACCAGAGAACTAGCCCAATGTACTTCGTAAAAAGGAAAAGGGTATTGAGACTATACATACAATGTATGTGTACATAGTCTAAATAGGGAACTGGTTGTTTCCATAATTAGCCAGTGGATGGACGCATTCAGTCAACTGGTGGTGTGATTACTTCCAAAATTACTTCATAAGTAGTTTGTCTGTTACTTACTAAAATGTCATTTAATTATTTTTCTGGAAGGTTGAGCCCTCACCAAAGCAGAACGTTATCATAATTAACATTCTGATAAGGTTAGGTCATGATCAAATTAAAACAGGATATCATAGTGATATTCTGATTAGGTGAGGTCCAGACCTCACTTAAACAGAACATTCTTGTGATCTCCTGAGTAGGGGAGGTCCTAACCTCGCCTAAACAGAACATTATTTAGATGTTCTGATTATGTCAGATCTTAACCTTACCTAAACAGAATGTTAATTACTGTGACCATCTGTGACCATCTTATTATTAAATGCTCTGTTCAGGTTAGGTGTCAACCTAACCTGAACAGAACATTTTTATGACATCCTCTATTAAGACCTCAACCACACCTAAACAGAGCATTATTGTGACATTCTTATTAAGTGAGGTCACAATATTAGCCTCACAAATAATGTTACAAGAACGTTATCAGAAAGTCACAATGTAACATAGCAACAGTTGGCTGCAGCGATGTTATTGGAAGTCATCAAAAGAATGTTGCTGCAACCTAACAGTGTAAAGTAACAAGAATCAATCCAGAACATTGCTTTAACAACGTTATTAGAACGTCATATCCTTGTCTGGGTATGGCTTGTTCTGCCCAGGCAGTAGGACTGCACAAGGAAGCTATAGGTGTTTTGTGTCATACATATAGGGAATGGCAAGCTTATGTTTAAAAAGCAGGATCCACAATTTTTGTGGGTAGTCAATTTGAGCTGCTCAACAGGGAGTTACTCAAATCTGTCCCCAAATAAAGGGAATGCAAAACCACGGAAATAAACCATATGAAAAGAGGTACAATCGTCAAGAGATGAATAAAAAAGATTCAGGTTCGTTTTTTTTCGCTAAAAGAAAGAAAAAAGAACTTTATCAAAAAGAACATGGACTCATATTGTTCATTATTTCTTTACCTGTGTATAGTTACTTGATACATGTATCGTGATACTGTGTCTTCGATTGTCTCTGTTATGATACTTAATTGTTAGTTTTACAGATGTCATTGCCCTAGGTGGTGACAAATAACAATAATGATAATAATATTATAGTTATAATAGTTGGTCTTATATATAGCCAACTAGTAGTCTTTTGCCAAGAAGCATGTGTCTAAGAAACGTGATATGTAACTTATGTACTTCTAATGATTCAATAATTTGTATTTTCAGATGAAAAATATATCTTCACACTTTCTGTAAGATGTCGAAAAGGAACACACACGGAGGACAGGAACAACCTCCATACTCCTGATATATCTACGGCACAAACTAATGTAAATTTGACTGTGTTTAGTGAAGGGAAATCCCGTCAGGTGTCTCCCTGTGGAAACACCAATATTGATATCAGGGAGTTGTGTTTCTTTGGGTTCCCTGATGAAGTTTTCATTAGGGAAAATTCCACAGGTTTTGTGGCCACCCAAATTCAGGGATCACAGCTGGGTGGATGCGAGAACATTACCAGGAGCTACACAGTAAAAGGTAACTACTGTCAATTCCTCATAGTGAAAAATGTGATTTAAGTAAGAAATCCTAGAAAATATTTCCATGATATTATATCTACAAAAGATCACAGGTTTTCAAGCTAAGTATGAGTAGTAGGAATAGATATTAGAGGGATTTTCTAAGATTATTTTTATGATAGCAACTGCAAAACGTCTAACTGGTTTGGCAAAAGTATAGAACCATACACATTATTATATATATCATTATATGAATTGATACTCTTGCTTAAATTATATTATGCTATTTTCGTTATCTTTTAAATATCTTGCAGGATGCATGCTTCTTTGGTCATATAATTAGAGAAAGATCTAAAGATTTAATTAACAAATCAAAGGCAGTCAAAATCACCTAGTGGAATCCAAACATGACACCAATATGTATTGTTTATTAATTTGTTTTCAGGTCAGGTGCCCATAAATTTGACTGTCGATCGACATGGCAGACTCCAAGTTAATGAACCACTGGATTACGAACGTGCCACCGTAAAACATATAAATGTGCAAATAACATGCCATGCAGCCAGTTTAGAGGATACAAAGCGAGTCAAAGTGAATGTGATAAACATCAATGATCACTTACCACGGATTGAAGGAAGTAATAAGGTTGCTATTGGAGTGAGAGACATTTTACGAATAAAGAAGGTAGGTTTGAGTGAAAAAAGACAAGTATAAGTTCACGTTGGATTTGTACAGGAACTTCCGCACTCCTTAACAAAATTCAGAACTCCCCCTTTTAATTTACTCTTTGATGCGTATGTACTTAAAGGCTGGTTCCCACCTTACGATTTATATGCTTCTGACAAGGGGTTCAACAGAATCGGAAGTAATCATATATAACATGCTTGTACCAAAAGCATCAGAACGGGTCATAGGAAAACAAAGGCCTAATGTTAAAAAAAACCTGTCGGAAACATTGCACAGGATCTGAAGTATTTTTTTCTGATCAGATTTTGTTCCAATACTGTTGTAACCCTAGTTGTACCTGTAAAAGTCGCAAGGTTTGAACGGCCTTTAAGGCCCCCGTACCTGTATTGTTTTCTGCTATTATCTTATTTATACTTTACTAAAATAGATGTATGAATCTAAAGTAAGCAGTATTTTTCCCTAAAGCCCCATACCCACTAGGCGATTTTACCGATGACTGGCAATAGGCAACAGGCAGAATAGCTGGTAAAATCGTCACCAATTCAGATCACCTTTTAATATGTAATATTGAAATGTTACATACAAACCTGTTATCTAAATTGGTGACGATTTTACCAGCTATTCTGCCTGTTGCCCATTGCCAGTCGTCAGTAAAATCGCCAAGTGGGTATGGGGCTTTAACAACCCCTTTTTGAAGTATTCCATCGTTAGCTTTATGTGTAAATCCTATTACCTCAATTATTATCTATTGGCCTAAATCCCTTAAAAATTTCTAAATTCGTCTTCATAATAAGAAATATATTTTCCCAATCAGAAATAAGTATTGTTTTCCGTCAATTTCAGGGCGAATCGGTAGATGAGCCAATGATGGTATTAGATAAAGATGGAAAGGAATTCATAGACGAAGTACAAATTGATATTGTTGGAGATATTTTAGGACAGTTTGAAATAGCACATACGGCCCCGAGCGAAATTGGTAAGTATGCTTTGTTAGTGTATTGATATTGAATAATTTAAAGGGAGCCAAAACCAATAAATTCAATGAAATTTTCCAAACTCAAATAATCATGGAAATCCATTCCTTGAAAAAAAAAAATTAAAAACATGTTTTTCTTGCTCAAATCAATTAATCCGGATCCGCAAAAATAGGGTTTGTTTACAAACAAATGTGAATATTACCATCTCTTGTGGCATTCTACTTCAGTTTGAGCTAGTTTTCAGAGCTAATACTTTACCATTGACCTTAACTGGACTCATCTAGTAACATATTTCTATACTTATCTGAGTTTTGAAAATTTTGTCAATTTTATTGGTTTTGGCTCCCTTTAAGATAGCTTCTGGTGGTCAAACCTTCCCCTGCTTGGGCAATATTCAGGCCCGTAGGCTACACAGCTTCTGCTGTGGAGGGGTGGTCAGGTTCCTTGGGTGGAACTTTTGCTTATATTTTCCATGCTTTAACCTAGAAAGGTGCCTGGCGAGGTTCACTATATGGAACTTTTTAAAATTGTCTTTAAATTTGAATTTTTGAAGTAAAGGTGGAACTTTTTGAACAATCTTCTCTGGAGGAGGCCTAGGGGGGACGCCATCCCCGACATCCCCTTGTGTAAGGGACTGAATTATGTTTGTTTAAGTTGGTCACTAATCTGTGTACTATGATTAGTACCTTGCCATTAAGTCTGTCAAAAAAGATTAGTGACGCCATTGCAAAAAGGAATCGTTGTGTAATTTTTTGTAACAGATACAGAATAAATTGCTAATCTTGTAGAACTTTTCTAATCATGTAATGTCTGGGTGTAATGTGCCTAGGTTTCAGGTATTATTACATCTGTAGGACCATAGAATATTGTATTTTAACCAAGTAGAAAACCTGCAATAAAGAAGAAAACCCTTGTTTTCAACAGGCGATAAAACTGTGTTGGTAACAAGTTTGCAGTGGGCAGGAGAGCTGGTGATTCCAAACGTTACTTACAATTTTGAGGTGGTTTTCACTGATATGGGATTCGCACGAAACTTCAGGCAGAAGATAAAGGTAAGTAAAATACCCATGGTTTAACGACTAAGAATAATTTCACATAAGAATAACTCTATGTTAAACAAGTGATTTTGAGGCAGAGTGTTACAATTTATTGGACCAGATCGAAACCCACGGAAGGTTATTCCGATACAATGATTTTGGTCCGATTTAGAAAATTAGTCAGAGCGGCTCATGTACATAAAGATCAAACTGGTGAAAATTGCATCATTTAAAATCTCACAGAGTTATCCAAGAGATATGAGGAGAGTATATTACCTGTTAAATATACAGTCCGTGATTACTTTTTGCATACAATCGCACATCGCCAGATTCGATAATAAACTTCTTAGCATTTTGTAACCTACTCGGGGCGGATCCAGAGTCGGTCATCTGGGGGGGGGGGGGGGGGGGGTCAAACCCCCCATATAAAAAAGTGAACATAAATAATGTCAGATTTGTACGAATCAACCAGATTATTAGGGGGGGGGGGATCCACTCAGTCTAGGGGGGAGGGCAATTGGACCCCCCTGGATCCGCCAATGCCTAGCTACTTGCGACCAAATTCAATTTGTGTGGAATAAGCCCCATTCGCCGTGGTGGACGTGGGTTTTCGTAGAGCTCTGCGATCTGTGAACGTTGGAAACGTTGCATTGTCGTAGGTCTCTACGACCTGATCCCTTGCGAAATTATTCAACCTGTTTAATATTTTCTTAGATATCCTGTGCGATTCAGGGCGAGATTGCTTGCGAAAATTATCGCAAGAGGGTCTTCTTCTCAGTGTGAATGCTATGCGATCAATATCTCTAGCCTGCGATAATTTTCTCTCCAATGAGAGTATTATCGTAGGCATGGGACAGAATTTTCGCTGGGCTCTGCGACGGGACTGTACGCCAGGGCGAATGGGGCTATAGCGCTGTGGAAATAGCTTCAATATTGAAGGGATCTTGTAGGTTCGATCGCTGACATCGTGATCTTGTAGCAGCATTAGGGTCTGTCCCGACCTGTCTGATCAGAGACAGACAAACAGGCAGGGATTAGTGACAGTAATCCAGAGCTTCTCTCAGACTGTCACAAGGATATCCCCACAAAGCCAAAGATCTGCGATGCGATAAAATGTCAACCGATTTCCATCTCATCCATTTCTCATGCATTTAAGAACAAAACTTTTAGCCCACAAATATTCTAAGAATTGTCTTTTTCCTTCAAACCGATTTCCGAATTGGTTTAGAATTGGACAATAATCCTATTGTGAAGCACCACGTGCACCTTAATCTTAAATTTAATGATAAACAGCTGAACAGCGGGACTGTTTAGGGTATCTGGCCCGATTAGGATTGATAACTGATTATTTCACATCTAATTTTGGAAATTGGTTTGACAAAATTAATGTTTGTCAGGGTTTTAATGAATAATTATGATTTTGAAGCATTGGTGGTTAATGCTATGTCTCTTTCAATTGCAGTTCAAATGACCTTTGAGAAAATTATCACATTTTGTATTTTCAGAGGGTTTTTGAGGTGAATGTGAATCTAATGCTCCACAGAGTTGTCATGGATACGGCACAACAGTTCTCTAGGGTGAGTATTATTTCTGCGTGTGTCACAATGTGCGAATTACTGACAGAAATGTACTTATTATGAGAATCATATAAACTCACTATTTTTGTCCGACAATGGACCTGCATAAAGGTAAAAGTAATGTTAAAGTACAGTCATATTATAATTGAGCAGCTCTTCACCTTCTGTGATATACAGCCGAGTGCCATGTACGTATGTCAAACAGGTATAACTCGTCTGCTGCATACATATATTTGATTCCATAATTAATTTTAGGTTGGGGCCTTGGATTGTACGCACCAAGGGGGTGGGGGAGTCTGAACTCTTTTTAGATGTTTGTATGTTTCAGCAAAAATCCAATGGATACTTCAGCCACTATATGATATAGTGGGTAGGGGTGGGTCACAAAATCCTTACTTATACATGCGAGTCTAGACACATTTACCAACATGCGCTCTCTGGTTCGACGGATGTTCCCTACACTCTACAAAGTGCAGTATCCTTCATAATTATACTTCTTCTCACCCTTATAGGGTGTTTTAATAGTCCATTTGTCATCAGCTGCTCTCTGCTATCTGCTCCCCACAGGTTGTAGGCATTTTGCCATCAGGCACTGACTTCAAAGTGCTGCGGATTGACGGGGCCCCCTCCACCTCCCTCGCCATCACTCCTAAAGAGAAGATCCTCTATGTTAACGACTCCAACCACATAGCATCTGCAGCCGGCAGGTTGGTTTATAGTGTGAGAATGTTGTGATATATTTCAGGTTTCGGAATCCTGGTGAAGGGCGTCATTTCATCGCAAATTTACCTCTAATAGAATTTCTACTTGTTCCATTTAGTTTGATGAAGGAAACCATCTTTTATAATTTCATACCATAAAAAAGAGAATCAACTATGTAGTTTGAGCCGGTATAAGCTAACTATTGTACTCCCTGTGCTGTACGTTTTGTGACCCCCCTGTTTTATACAAATTAACCCAATCATGTTATTGTTAACTGGTAAGAGCTGTCTGGTGCAGAAACCTGATAAAGTGAGTTACTTTGACTTATCTAATTATATTCTTAGCTCTTTTGCAGTTTACAATTAGCGTGGTAATAAGGCAGTAGTTCTCTTGATTAACCTGTACATAATGCTTATTCAGCATTACATAAATAGTATTGAGCTATGAATAGACCCTGCTGTAGGTTTTATTGCAATAGCCATCAGGGTTGCCCCTGGTTTTCAGATTATAACATTGATTAGTATGTATTATGATAAACGTACAAAAGTAGAATTGACAATACAGTAATCAATGATATAACATCATCAAATTAAGAGTGGGGCAATATTATGTTTAATGATACTATGTTATTTTCTTTCTGTCTAGGAACCTGACAGTATGGCTACAATACTTGGCTGAGGATAACATCAATGTGACACTTCGCGGTGGTTCCCGGAATCTGACTACTATGGCCATCACTGTCAGGGTGCGGGAGTCCAACATCACCCCCACCAGCAGAGCGGACTGTGGTAAGTGACAATAACCTGTTTATACAGTGTGGTGAGTGACAATAACCTCTTTATATAGTGTGGTGAGTGACAATGGCCGATAGTGGTGAGTGACAATGTTCCATTTATATTGTGGGGAGTGACAATGGCCAATTTTTTAAATTTTTTTTCTATTGTCATTGACGATTTTAATTCCCCTCCCTCTAGAGAAACATTACAGGGTATATCGATTCCATTGTCGATTTGTCAAACAATCAGTCTCAAGGGATACAGCATAGGTGAAAACACATTATTGAGAACCATTATATTGTGATGAGTAACAATAGCAGATTATAATTGTGGTGAGTGACAATGGTTGATAGTGGTGAGTGACAATGGCCAATTCTCAATTTCTGTTGAGTGGCAATGGGCCATTGTGGTGAATGACTGGCTCATTCTTGTGAGTGACAATAGCCCATTTATTGTGATGAGTGACAATGGCCAATTCTAGCAAGTGACAATGACTAAATTGAAATCAGTTAATGATCGACGTCTGCTTATAATGTCTAGATCAAGTTTCCAAGAATGAATATTCTATAATAGTTCGCAGTATTCTAACGGTTTGATTCTCGCCTTAACCCTTTAGACCCCACAGATTGTGAATGTGAATGGCTGTATTTCCCCAGGATTTCCGTGGATTTCCCGTAGGAATTCCTTAAATTTCCATTGATTGAGGAACTTCAAATGCTCACCCACCAATTGCAATAAGAATTATAACAACCTGGTTCTTAGTATTGAACAGGGAATTAAATAAGCTTTGAAACGACATCTTTGTCATTTTTGAAGGTTAAAAACTTATTAAGATATTGTCATTGGGAAAAATATGGAAAAATTAAGGAAAAATCGTCCTTTTTCCGGGCGGCTACGGCCGGATTGGGGAGTACACCCTCGGGCGGCTATGGCCGGATTGGGGGCTAAAGGGTTAAACAAGATTCTTATATCATAAGGCAAACAAGGGTAAAGGGTAAATCCCTTCATGTTGTCACAATTGTTATAACAAATATGTTATAACAATATAACAAATTGCTATAACAAATATGATATAACAAATTGTTATAACAAATATGATATTTTTATAACAAATATATCTCTGCCCATTTTCAACATACAGCCATACCCTGCTCATACCGTCGGTCGGAGGGGGCTTGTGAGGAGAGCTGCGGACCGGGCACAGGGGTCCTGGGCGGTAAATGTGAGTGGTCGTCAAGGTGTGACGCCCAGAACCTGATGAAGAACCAGATGTGTACCTGTTCCCAGGACCTGAGCACCTGTTCTGACGGCGTGTGTGACGAACTGGAGGAGATGGTGCCCAGTCTCTGCCCATGGGACTGCCAAGGTATTTATTCCATTTATGTTCGTTTATTTCAAATGTATTTCAAATGGTTACAATCGAGAAAGGTAAAATTTTTGGTCTACCTTGAGATCAAGTTGCCCTTACAACATTATCACGTTCACGTACTCATATATCAAATGATTACTGATAATGTAATTAGATGAATTCGAAGGTGAAAGTGAAATTTGTATTTCAATATTTATCTTATAATATAATTACACATTTATTGGCTTTAAAATTCCTTTAATAATAATGCAATTTTAATAACTGTTCCATTTTTAATTACGTAAATACGCTCTGGACAATCATCCAAATTGAGGTGACTATGGTAAAATCTATTCTATGAAAACTGGCAATGTATCATTCAAAAAACGTGTAATAGATTAATTCAGATTATGCTGATCCGCATGAAATATTATTAGTATACAACCCATTTGAAACATTTCTTGTGCAAGTTTTACCTCAGTTTTGGACGTTCTACGTGATATCATTACTTCATGTAATGCATGACCAAAACTTTATTACAGGAATTTCTTGCATATTTTTATAACCTTTAATCATTTCTGCCTGAGCAGACCGCGACGTGTTGCCGGCTCTGTACAGGCGGGAGGGGAGGGACGACAACGGTCACTGCTGGTGTACGGAGGACGACTGTACCTGTGGGATCATGCAGGACGCCGTGGACAAAGTCTTAAAGGACGCCGAGAAAAGAAAAGGTAAAGCCAAAAGCCTTTTTTTTTTGCGAAAGTGCACGTCTTATAATGAGACATTCAACTATATAAATACTCGCTGTGCCACTTCAGTACATGCGATAAAATTGTTTAAAAAAAAACCTTTGCGGTGAACCCTCCTCCTTTGCTGTAAATAGTAAAAAACCTGTAATGCTGTGAATTTACAGAAAAGTTTGCGGGTACCAAGGTTTGCAGCAAATTTGCTGTACAATCTGTCTTTGCTCAATTCAACTTCACACTTTAAATATTACAGTAACAACTTTGTGATTTTTCGGTACGGCTGGAAAATAAAAAGTGCTGGAAATGTACACACTTACTGTAAATCTACATCAAATTTGTATAGTGCATGGATGATTTGTTCCCAACCATTTGCCTATAAGCATTATAACATCCCAACTCATTGGTTTAGGCCTACTCCACTTGCAGGCCTAGGTGACACACTATTGAAAAAGGTCTATAGGTCTCACTTATTGTAACTAATTGTGGCACCATCTGTAGTGTTTTATACCTTTCTGTCCCGAGGTGAAGAGGATGACTGGCTTTGAGCAGCTGATATTCAAATAAGGAAAACTGACAGAATTGAATGAAAAATCACAGGGTACCCCCTATCATTAATTTTGTCAGTTGTTTTGTAAAAATGAATCCGTGATCTCTGCTTGTTGGTAGGTGTCAGTAGGATTTTGAAATGGGCTCTGTATCCTGTGAATTTGACCACTGTAGAACTGGCAAAATGATGGGGTAGCAATATTTTGTACCCAATTTTGATGGGGAACCTACCCTGAAATTTTGATATTTTGTGTGCCAAAGAGGGGACAATAGGTTTCTGTGTCACTTTCATATGGTGCAAAGTTCTGAATATTTTCTCCTCAAGATCCGTTATATTAAACTATAGAGGAAAACCATTAGTTCCGTGAGACCTTTAGTCACTCTTTCTCCTTTCATTTCACCCAGTGGCAACAACTGGGTTATCAAAGGTCCCTAGAGGTCCACGGGCTGTTGTGTGTAGGGCCCTGCCTATGGGACCCTGCACAATAAAGAACACCTACCTCGGTATAAGTGTAGGGGTACGGTCTCTACCTTCTCATAGATTCAATCATTTCATAGATGCCATCATCAAACAGATAGAAATGTCAAGACCTTGTTCTCACCGTGATATAACCATTGATGTCAATACGGTGTAAAACCCCAATAACCAACCAACCTTTCATTTCAGGCATACACAAGACGACCACGCCCTCCTGCGGCTGGCTGTGCATCACCTTGGCGCTAGGTGGCAGCATGGTGGTGGTCTTCACCCTACTCCTCCTGGGTCTGGTGGCCTACAGGGGGTGCAGGCCACGGGCGGCTAAGGCCACCCCGGAGAAACCCCTTAATGGTAGTGTGGCCTCCCTCAGCGCCACCCCCTCGGACTATGTGGTGGAGGGGGGTGTGGAGCAGCAGAGGGTCGTCTCCCCGGCCGCGTCGCAGAACTCGTTGGATTGGACTCCCCGTGGAATTGTGGTCAGTGCAGCTTACCAGTTTTGTATTAGATAGCGTATTATGGAATTGAATTATCATTCTTTTCTCGGTTGAGGGTGCGCTTCACGCTAGCAAAACTTTGATTATTTGATGCAGTTGTTTCTCTTAGTTATACATATAGCTAACAAGAGGAACATGGGATCATACGTCTGAAGCAACCATTTTCCTTTTATTAAAGTCAAACTTATATTATTAAAAGAATCTTTTCTTACAAATAAGACTAGTCTGGACACCCCCCCCCCCTTATTTCCCATGTAGGTTTACACCAAACAAGAGTATTCACACTTTTCTTGTTAATAAGGTCACAAATTAAGTTGGTAAAAGTTCACCAAGTTTGAGAAACTATTTCCCATAGAAAACTGTGCCTGTCGGTTGGAATGATCGAACTGATCCTACCCTGAAACGGTATTAAAGGCTAGAGTCTTGATTTCTAATGTCCTACCCTTAATGGCTTAATCGCTTTGAACACAGCTTTTTGAATAATTGCTCTCATTTGTCCTTTTCGTCGGACAGATTGACCAAGCGTGGGAGTTCCCAAGGTCTAATCTAAAGCTAGAGAAGTCTTTGGGTGAGGGAGAGTTTGGCCGTGTCGTGCGCGCCCAAGCCACAGGGATCTCCAATACAGACGGGAACACCACGGTGGCCGTCAAGATGCTGAAAGGTAAGGTCTAAAAGCTGAAATCTACCAGGCGATTTGACTGCCGATTTCGAAAATCGCTAGTTGAGATTGCGCCTAAAGTTGTACAGATATGTTTTATGTCAGTATAAAGATGTTTCAATTCTCTGATAAAGAATGTGTAGGGCGTATGTGATTCTGCCATGTAATTGTAGAAAAGTAAAACACACCGGATTGCCAGAAATTTGCCTAATGGAAAACAATCTTAAAGATGATTTTCTATAAGTAGGTTTTGAAGCACTCACTATTAGTGTTAATGCTGATTTGGCAGAGAATCCGGGTAAGAGAGGTAGAATGACAACATTAGCGATAATTAGATAATGGACCTAGATAATGGAGTCAGATAATAATCCTTCTATTTGCAGGCACCTATCTCTTAATCTAAGTGCCACGTGCTTGGAGTAGCATGAAACTAACCTCGCAATGCTCCAAGTAGACCAATCATTGTAATCAGAACGATGCAACCTAGCTAAAGTGATTTCAACAATACCATGCCTCAACAAAAACGTTATACCATGACATTTTGATTAATGTTTTTGGGCAATGATGTCTGTATTTAGATAATATTAATGTTTCTTACAACCTGAGAAACTGGCCATGGAGTTATGATTTAACGCTTTAGATTCCTGCTTGTACAGTATACATTAAATGCTCCCAACGATTTCCCCAATTTTCTATGGAAATTTGTTAAAAATATGAGATTGTTTAATATTTCAATAGTTTAATATTTCAAAAGACTACTTTAAATTCTAAGGAAAATGCTAATGCTATAATGTTTTCTTCGTTTTGTTGGTGTTCCATCAGCTTTATTTGTAGAAATATTAACTTAGTTATGCACCGAATTGATTATCTTCTCTTCTGTTCAAAGAGTGTGCAACTGGCTCCGAGTTCCGAGACCTCATCTCCGAGTTTACCCTGCTGAAGGATGTATCCCACACCAACGTCATCAAACTGCTCGGGGTCTGCTCCAAAGGGGGTGAGTTTTGTTTATCATCAGACTGTTTCACAAAGAAACATGATCTTCCAACAGTATTTTACAAACTTAAACTAATATCAACAAATAAAATATCACATTAGAAAGTTGTGTGTTTCTGTCTTTGAATTCAACTCAAGCTGGTTTGGGCTCTTTTCTAAATTGGGTGAACTGTTTGTTTACTTCTCTCAAATATGGTGAAATTAATTTAGGTCTGTTCTAAAGAAGCTTAAGGATGTTTCAGATACATGTATGCCTGTAAAGTAAAAGAACAAGAAGAAATTAAGAGCCTCAGAATTGATGGTTATAGTTGACATGCAAAATGATTATCTTAACAGAATTTAATACAATTCCATGTTGCCATCTAACTAATCTATTTATGATTACCATTGCATATAATTCTATATCCATCGGTAATTCAACAAACAGACACAAAACGTTACATGACATAAAGATCACTCTAGAAAACCCAATGAGTGATCACAAAATTTGAAGACTTTTACCTTGTATTCTTTACAGACTAGCCTCAATATGCGCTTATAATCACAGTTAAATATAAGCACAATGCGCATTCTGGGGCCAGTCTGTAATGGATATTAGTGACCTTTCAATGCTCATTGCTCCCGCATTTATCTGTAGGACCTTTCTACCTGATCGTCGAGTACTGTGAACACGGGGCGCTGCGATCGTTCCTCAGGTCGTGTCGTCTGAACGAGTCCTTCTACACGGACCAGACCCCTGTGACGTCACAGGAGGAGGGCGACCAGCAGGTCCCGGAGAACAGCGTCTCCGCTAATGACCTTTTGTCCTTCGCCTGGCAGATAGCAAAGGGCATGCAGTATCTCTCTACAATGAAGGTAATGCTAATGTGTGAAATAGTTTTTGTACTCGGCTCGTATTTTCTTTAAGGAAGACACAAAATGTCGGCCTGATTGTATATATGGTAATCAAAAGTCACAAGTCCAGGACTCCCTTGACTCCTTTATTGATACATGGCTCCTACTTGGTGTTTACCACGCTACCCTCTGTGAGTGCCTCACCCCGGCCTCCACACACTAACATTACAACTGCTCTGTGTCTCGACTCACTACGACTCTCTGGCTGCTACTACAGGCCGCCGGCAGCTACGGGGGTATATCTAGAAGGTGGTCACGTGGCTGTGACGTATACATTGCAGCCACCACCGAGTGCTATTATGGCAATTATTATGAATAACAAATATAAGATATACATAACATGTATACACAATAAAAGTATAACATAATATACCACTAAGTTACAAAAAGGGTGTTTTTATAGTTCATAATAATCTGAAATATTATTGTTAATACAAAGGTTTTTCATTTGTCCATTTGTAATGATGGTGAGTTAAATATTTCTTTATGGTATAATTACACAGGATGAGTGCAAGAGTACATGAAATAGTACCAGTGGTTACCAGCTGCCAGTTACTATCTTTTGAACAGGCTCCCCATATAACAAATACATGAAACAAAATGATGCTTTTATAGGTATATGCTTTGGAACCTAAGAAGCCCTCTACAATTTGTTCAAGTACAAAGGTATACGAATAAGAACTGCACATATGCTCTCAGATGCTCATATAAATATTGCTCCTCCCTACTTGTTTTTAGCTCGTCCATCGGGACCTTGCAGCCAGAAACGTCCTCGTGGCTGCGGGGAAGGTCATCAAGATCTCCGACTTTGGTTTGTCCAGGGATATCTATGAGGAGGACACCTACATGAAGCGGAGTAAGGGGCGGATCCCGGTCAAGTGGATGGCACCCGAGTCACTCTATGAGCAGCTCTACACTACCAAGAGCGACGTGTGAGTAGCTCATTTATTGAAAATTATAATTTTTATCATATCGAATCAAGATTTAAAATATCATTGAAACTAATTATTTTGGGCTTGCCCAGAAATTTCAATTTATGATTTTTTTTTATCACATGTTTACATGTAGTGCTATTATACACCTTTCTCGTGAACCTACGCAGTTCCCCCTACCTTCCCACCTTTTGGGACTTTTGGTAACTGGGTCACTTCACACCATGTAGGTTAACTATAGAGAACTCCCATTTTTTCCAAATCAAAACCACCAGGTCTGTGCCACTTTAATTAAAAAGATGAATAGTTTTGCTGAACCACTGCATTCTATTATTTCTTTCAGAGATAAATCCATATGGGAAAAAGTTATTTGAATAGGCATAGGGTTCTGGTAGATTCAGATTATGATGCAAAATGTAAATGAAATATAGTTTAAGTTTATCAGTGGTTGGCATACCTCACATTTATAATATTACAGCTTTAGTCCTATTTCCTTTGCTTCTATATTGAATCATTTGATGGGGAACTTAAACCCTACCCCAAAACACAATGTTTTTTAACTGTCTATAATTTGACGTTCTTTTTTCACAGTTGGTCGTTTGGTATTACGTTATGGGAGGTGGTTACGCTAGGTAAGTGTTAACATTACATGTCGCCACACTCTTTTAATAAACATATATATATGCGTTGCAGATGAATTACTGCTCCTACATTATAGAAACATTCGAGGAACGGCAAGGCCGAACCCACCAAGAAAAAAATACAATAGAAAGTAGCGTTAAGTTTCTTTTTACTAAATTTGCGACGCGTATAATTTATTTTGATATTCATGGCATTTGGAGGAAAAATTAAGTATAATAATTTCACCTTCCAGGAGCGACGCCGTACCCAGGCCTAGCCCCTGAACGTCTCTTCTACCGCCTCAAGTCGGGCTACAGAATGGAGAAACCCACTCACTGCTCCGATCAGCTGTAGGTTCTGCAGGTTTAGTTATTAGTTCATAAGATCAGCTGTTGGTTTTATTTTAGATCTGATTCTTGATTCTCACCAGCGTTTTGATAAGTGGATTTGAGCTGTATAATGGTTAAGGGGATGTAATCTATTGGTTCTATTTTTGAAAGTATAACATGACGTTTGGCAATGGCCAAGAGAGATGTTGAAATTAAACATTCATTATGGATATAGACTGGGGGCTAAAGTGTGCAACCTATCCTGCTTCTATTGATCAGTAAAATCACAATCGAAATAGTCATACTGATTCCTTTCACTTAAAGTCTTCAACTTGCTGCTTTCTGAACCCTTAATTTTTACGCTCAAATTCCAATGGAGTAATAAACCCCCTGTCATATCAACTGACATTGAACAGTAAACTGTCTCAAATAGAAAATACATGAATTAAGCAAAGGACATATCTCTTGGAATTTACATAACATTACAACGTCCGAGACAGTGTAGTGGCTCACCCCCTTCACTGAACTGTGCTAGTCTAGTACTAGTCCCGTCAAGTCATAAATGCGTAGTTATAGTGTAGCTGTAGATATTTGTAGCTTACTTATGTCTAGTTTATGATCCACTTTGTCTGACACATACGTTTGTGATGACTTCCTTGTTGTCAATAAAATACTTATTATATTATGGAAAAATACAGAAGCAAAGGACCCATTAATTGGAATTTACATAACATTATAATTATTATAGAAAAATACAGGAGCACATGGCCCATTTTATTTGAATTCATATAACATTATATTTGCATTACCCCCAGGTTCCGCGTGATGTCATGGTGCTGGCGCACCCTGCCTGGGGACAGACCCACCTTCACGCAGCTCGTCGACACGCTGGAGGCCATGCTCAAACAACGTGTGGTAAGCTTAAGCCCATGTGTCCATTCTAAAGGCTGTATTCCACTACCCAATGTTTGGCACAATATTTATGGAAATCCTGCCGATGTTTGGCAAACAAGTCAAAAATTGGTAGTCATTCATGATTTTGTGGATGCCTATAAAGTGTCTTGAGATATAGGCACCCAATCTTTGGTACTCCAAAATTCATGAGCAAAGGATTGCGAGAATTCCTATCAAAACTTACCAACATGTTCGTAACTATGAGGAACACCTACTCACGATCTTTCCTAACTGAAATTGACACACTTGTGATCTTTAGCCCTGAAACCTCATGATCTTAGGCAGTTTTGTCTGTCTCCTAGTGGAATACTGGCTTTAATGTAATACCTCAGATCCAATTCATGACCATTGGTCATGTGTGACGAAGGTTGAACCAATATGCCAGATCTTAACAATGGTCATTTGACAACGGTTAACCTAATACCTCAAAACCTTAATGCAAGCCCTTAAGTATTGACGGAGGTTTATCCAATGTCTAGGATTCTGACCATTGTCATTTTACAAAGATTAATCAAATACCCCAGGACCTAGCCATGGCCATTTGACAAAGGTTGATCCAATACCCCAGATCCTAACGCTTACCATTGCAATTTGAAAAAGGTCAATCTAATATCCTAGACCCTAACGTTTGCCATTTGACAAAGGTTATTCAAATACTGGAGGTAACTATGACTAAGGTTATTCAATTAGCTTAGAACATATCCATGCCCATTTGAGAAAGAAAATAAACATAGCCTTTATTGAATATCTACATAGCTATAGCTATAATTATTTACATAGGATCTACATAGTTGTAACTAGAACATAACAGTAGGCTTACGGTTTTGTTGCATCCTTATTCACATCATTTTGAACGAAACCTGATATTGTTCAGCTTTAAGCGTATGAGTTAGACCAAATTGTTTTACACACATAGAAATCTTTGCCAACTCACTTTGCATTATTTAAACGACTTTTGAGAAGCTATGGTAAACAGAATGAATTAAAATCCATATATACAAAAAAACTTGTTTTTATTGTCTCAATAGTAGAAGGGAAACTATGTTTTGTTGTTTTTCTCTCTCCAGGAGTATCTAGACCTCGGTGGATCTATAGACAGGCATCCTATTCTAGATGACGACAACATAGAAACAGAAGGTAGGATGAATTGTTTGATTATACTAATGGAATTCATTTATATTTGCATTAAACACCTAAACCTTTACAGTATTTCGAATTTCCATGCTCAAATTATTCCTATTGTCAACCTCCTATAACTTACACGGGCGGATCAAGGGAGGAGGGGTCCTGGGGGTCCTGGGGGTCCTGGGGGTCCTGACCCCCCCCCCCCCCCCCTCCCCCCTTTTGGTGGATACCTAAACTACAAAAAGAGGGGGACATGTCAAAGCGTACACACAAATGCATGCTGTTTTAGTACTTAGCCTTTGTGGTGACCCCCCCCCCCCCCTTTGGAAATCCTGTATCCACCCCTGTAACGTGTATTCTTCTTATTCCATTTTTCTAGACGTGGAGAGTGACCACGAAGGTGGCTACGGCAGCATCAGTCGGCTGACCGAGGACGACGCCTACCTCAACCAGGTCAATCACGGGCCCCACGACTTCGATGACGTCATCTGCGACGACTGCACAATGCGCATGATCAAGGAGGGTGACGTCACCACGGAATGCACCAAGCTGTTGGGAGCAGAGAATGATTCCCTAAACAACAACGGCTCGAACAATAAGGTCTCCTCGAGGCCACTGCTTTATATCCAGGTCGAACATGATAACAGTGACGATGATAGTGAAAGGTCTGTTTCAAACAATGCCGAGGAGGTATGATGAGATGGTGGAACTATTGGTTGTTTCAACTGCGCACTGCCAAACTGTCTTTGGAACAGAGGAGGATAGTTATACGTCTGTTTGTCACTTTGAACTGAGTGGAATTGGAGAAACACAGGCTTTGAAAATTGGAGGGGCAGGGCCCCGATTTCAAATGGCCAATGAGGATGAGTGGAGGATTATACAGTATATGCAGGTTGTTTGTCTTGGAGATTTCAAAAGATGAAAGGCATGAATGAGGTTTATTTCAGATAACTTCCTGGAAAACAGAGAAAGGGTTTCCACTTGGAATCTACAAAGTTTGCGTTATGCAAGTTACTGTCTATTCATTCCATAAATATTGAGATATTATGATATTATTACAAAGTAATCTTCTTTGGATGAATCGTGTTCAGCATTCTGAATAATAGACTGCCATATTTCCCAACCTCATTGCTAAATTACATTACTGATTTTAAATAAATTATGCCTTTTTCTGTTTGACAAAAGGCACATGAATGCTGTATACTAAGTTTGTCTTGATAGATATTTCAATACAGCAGGATCATCTGATTTGTGTAACAAACATGAATTGCAATTGAAAACTCCTTCTCTGTCACAAATTAGGACAGCCTTATTCATTCAGTGTTAACCCACAATGGATTCCTACCTAGGATTTCTACCGTTGAAGTTCATCCAAGGATAAAGACCTAAAATGAACAGGAATGGAGACCTCACCCACTCGGATATTACTATCCCGGCCAATGATATGACGTTCCAGGACATTATTGGATTTGTGGAGAACGTGACGTCACAGAACGTCACCGTTACGTCGCCTTTGGGCCAGTATGGTATGTCATAGGGGACTAAACTGTAGTTCCAGTACTAGTCTTTGGGTCATGTTCAAAATGGTTACTGAAGGCTACTGTATTAATGTTCTGAAAGTTGGCTCTCTTAAATGAGTCAAAAATCTGTATTATCAAACATGCATTTTTCGCTCGGATTAATCTTCAAGTTTGAAGCAGGGCGGATCCAGGGTCCAGGGGGTCCAGGAGGTCCAGGGGATCCAGAGGTCCAGGGGGTTCTGGCCTCCAATCACCCTTATGGTAGGAGAAGCAATGGCAGATACAGGGGCTCCAGGTGCTCCAGGGGGTTCTGACTTACACGCCACTTATGGTTGATGAAGCAGCAGCAGATCCAGGAGGTCCTGTTGTCCAGCCCCCTTATGTTGGGGAAACGATGGCAGTTTCAAGGGAGTCAGAAGGGTCCTGACCTCCACCAACCCACTTGCAGTGGGGAATTAAACTAAACAAAGACAGAAAAACGTTGCACACACAAAATGTGCGACGTTTGAGCATTTAACCACTCGTTCCTACACCTTCTTTCAAATCCTGGATCCGCCCCTGTGAATCTCTTTGGGGCAACATGATGACTGAAGATTGACGGATCAACATTCCACCCAGCCTGGATCATGAACCTAGACATTATTTAAAGGTTAAAACATAGCAGGGTTTATTCAATTCTGCCGAAAATAACCATTAAGACATGTGTACATATTAAATTGTATTTTCAGGTGAAAAAAAAAGAAGGTCAATAACTTTTTCACATGCTTGGTTTTTTGTTGTTGCAGGCCTGATTATTTATTTATTACCAGCACATCAAAGAGGGTCCTTATGCAGAAGAGCTAGGAGATCCTTCATATAAATGTGTTTTTCTTGATTGAGGCAATTGCTATGAAAAGTAGTATGATTTTTGTGGAGGAAGTTCGTCTAATATATGTTTGTCAGACAGCTATGATAATGCATAGCACATTGCCACTATACAATTGTTCTTGTTCTGTTTAAATGAGGAAATGCATGTATTGGCTAAACATCAAACATTTTGTTAACTGTTAATCTAAAGATAGACTTGTTAAATATATAACTATTCGTTGCTGTAAATGTGTAAATATCGCCAAATAGAATTCCAGTTTGCAAGCAGATAAGACTTGAAAATTGTTTTGTATCATACTTTTAGGGTCTATTTTATATCATGTACAGTGTAGTGTTTGCATATGCAACCTGAAATATTTCAAGGTATGTTTAGTAGTTCAATATTCTGTATTAATCATATGGGTCCTAAAGAATCTAGCATTACAGCCTTAGTCGAAACCTTTTTTCTAGGCATTTTATTTCATCTTTCTTACCAGACCGTTGTATCTGAACCAGTTCTCATTTTTAGATATAATTTGCATTTGGAAGGAAAATGTAAGATATATGATTATCTATCATTTAGTAGAGTATAATTGTACCAATCACCAGGAAATGTTATGCTTTAATAGTTTCGAGATATGGTGCCTTCTCTCAGAGAGTAATTCTAGTTTCAGAAAAATAATATGAAATATGTAATATATATAAGATTCGATTGTGTTTCTCACAAAATGTATGTGTACATCAAGATAGATATTATACCTGCATTTCCTTGAATCTGTATAATTTATGGGTATTGATACGGATAGTACGTGTTTGTTTACAGTGTCTGTCCTCTATCTGGTAAAAACAAGTACCTCTTGAATAAATGGATGTTAATGCCGTCCATAGAAAAGTGTCCATAGGCCATGCCTAGGTAAATCCAATTGCTTTTGTATTTTGGCTCACAAACAATTATTTGGAAACTTTTGCTATTCTAATTCCGGTTCCACACTAACCTTTTAAGGTGTTCATTATCAAAGTAGAGTTAAAGATGTAAATACTAATTTCAGGTATCATAATCATATTTCTGTAGTGTTACAATAGAAAAGTTCAAAAACACTTTGTGTAAAAATTCATCAAACATCAAGAATAGCTATCATTGTTGACCAACTTGTTGCTGTTATGATTGGTATTCTGGAAGGGCCCACTGCTTTGTAATTGACTCGTCACATAATGAAATGTGCTCCATCGCATAACAAAACCCTTGCAACAGTGAGAGCACAGCGAGGGTTTAGATATGGGGCTCGGAACAGAGATATCCTTAAGGTTTTCAAAATGCAAACCCTCACTGTTGTGAGGGTTCTGACCACATTTTGACCACATTTAATTGAATGATAAATACATTTACAGCTTCGCATTTGCTGGAAATAAAATATCAAAATAATAACCCCAAAATGTCACCCTTACAGTTTATAAAAAAAAAGTGGTCAAACCATCACTGTTGTCAGGAAAGTTGGATTCCATCGCTGTTCAACAGCGATGACTCTCAGTGTGTGTTCCAACCCTCACAGCAGCAAGACCCGTTATGTGACAGAGCACTGAAACGGTGAAACAATTCAGTGTCTTGCATTGAGAATGATGATGTTTTGATGGGTCCCGCTGTTGAATTGTGGCTGTTCGATACTAGGCTGATTTCAATTCTGTAAGCAGTTCTGAAAAACAGATATTTGGATCTAAAAATCCTGAGATTTCAGCCTAGAAAATCATTATAAGTAGGTGAAATTTGATGTTGGATTCTTGCACATTAGTGGGTGATTTGACAAGGCTGTTGTTTGCTTTTATATGTGTCCTTATGTGATGGGTTATGTGGGGTCGTGAGAGGATTGTTTGTGGCCAGTCGCATAATGGGTGTTGCTGTTGCAATAACTTTGTCCAACAGCCAGAGCTAACACTGTTGAAAAAACAAGGATGTCACTGTTATGATGGGTTGTACTGTTTAACTGTAGCTGTTCTAGCAGTCCGATTTTCATTCTGTACAACTGCTGCTGTGGCACGTCACATAACAAAAACAAGAAGCGATTTTTGGCACATGGTCAAACTCTTGCTGTTGTGGCAAAATTCAGCATCAATTTTCACCCATTTTAAATCATTTTTCCGGGCTGAGAATTTCAGGAATTTTAGATCTAAATGTCTATTTTCCAGAACCGTTTACAGAGTCAAAATTGGCCCAGTAGAACAGCCACAATTCAACAGTGAGTCCCTTCGTTACAGCAACATCCTTGTTTAAGGACGTCCTTGTTGCGACGGTTTTGTTATGCGATGCGAAAAATATACATAGAGGCCTATATGTGGCACTGTTGCGATAACGTGATCGACCTTGGTTTTAAATTCTCACTGTTGTGATAACTTCATTATTTGATGGGCCACTGTATGTCAATTGAAATTGTTATCCTCATTGAAAGTTTATTTGTGATCGTAAAGTTGTCATCAAATTTCTTGGAGTGTCAGTTATCTGGTTATACACATTTAAAATTTGTTTACAAATTTTTCACGCCAGTGGGATAGGTTCTCAACAATTTAGACCTATGTTTATTCTCGCAATGCCATGGTTGTGTAGATGAGGCGGTATGAGTTCCCCAAAGTCAAGATCGCCCATGAATCTATTGGATTTGAAAATCGCGGCACTGGCCTACAAAAACATCCCATATATAGGTGCATTCGTTGAAAGACTATCTTAGAAGTTCATTTAAAAATCAACAAACGTGTTCATACCGTTTCCCTCAAACAACTTTACTTTCATTAGCTTCCCCTATCTATTTGCGAACAGCTGCCATTATCCATTCAGTAAGTGCTAATTTCCTCTATCAAATTCTCGCAATTTACCTATGAAACTTAATTATTTATAGTGTCTGCATGTAGCTTGAATGGAGAATAAGTTTATATGAGCTCGAATGAGGTTCAGGTTCCTAGATAACATACTTGAAAGAGTTATACGGATATCTATAAATACACATTACAGTTCTATAGTAAGAGATAAAAAACATAATTGATTTCATGTCATTCCAGTTTGTTCAGCTTTAGGTATTGCTAATAACCTCATTATGCTACAGGCACCCAATGCTGCTGCTGATAAAAGGAAATAAACCTCAAGATATTGTTTTGAGCTTATAGAGTAAAGCCTACATTCCCTAGGGCCTACACTGATTATGCTGCCGATTTCGAAATCGGCAATTGGAAGTAATGTTATATATTTCTAGAAAGTCTTTACAATGTTCTTTTGATGGGTATATAGGATATAAGGTGTCATGCCATATTCTCTAAGAAAATCAAATCGATACGAAATCGGCACCATCAAAATCGGGACATGGAATGGAGGTTTAGTTAGGCTTTCAATCATAAAGTACTATATTTCTCTCCCATTGGGGAAGGGAGTGAATATGCATAGAGCTTTCTACTAAATGAGCTTTTTATATCCTTTCAAATCACATCAAGAAACTATTCTTTTAGTGGATAATCTTAGGAGGAAATTTGCTGAAAACGTTTAACAAATTTTACTGTACTAAAAGTTTTGCTATTCACTATGGAACTATTCGTCTCCGTTATGGATCCGTTACGCATCTAAAAAGATGTGTTAGGCATCTGTTATGCATCTACAAAAAGCTTATGGAAATCACTTCCCCTCCCCCCCACCATCTCCCAAAAGGAAAAAGTACGACTGTGACTTAAAGTTGCACGATATTGTTAGAATCATTGTTTCGCCAATGTAACACAATAGTCTTGCTATCCGGTGCTACAAATATATTACCAGTATAGAAAGCCAACAGTATTAAATAGAAGTGATTGACATGTTAGTGACAATCCCTCCAGTAGCCAATGTTGACAATGGTTCAATTGTTTCAGTGAAAATAAAATATGATCTTGATTGATTAAGTTAATTGTATAATTGTTGTTTTGCTTTGAAAACTGTTGGACGTATATTTGAACATGTCTATTTATACTTATGAATATGATATATGCTTCTCTTGGTATGTGTACATAGGCCTGTATATCCATGATAATTATTGCACACATGTACATACTTATACTTATAGACAGTCCTGCATTACCTTCAAACTATGTGTAATGTAATTGTACAATTTTGTCTGTTGTATCATTTCAATAAACTAGTTTAATAAAATTGGTAACAAGTCAAATATGCATGATTGTTTTTCTTCCACCGACTTTTTATATTTTTTGAAAATGTATATAAGCTGGTGCATTAGATTCGTCAAAACATATTATCAAAGCACATGAAAAAACAAAAGCTAAAGACTTCGACTGAAAATAATACTAAACCCAAAGGAAGTGCATAATGAGCAGGGCATTAGGCGTTTGGTAAAGATAGAAACAAAAACAGGTAAAGTATGAACAAAACAACAAGTCTGAGATATAAATATCACTTTAATTCTCTTCAAAGTGTCAGTGTCACTAATATGTGATACGTAACATAACGGGCTTTAATATAGTATCTAACCGAAATGTACGATCTCATGTGAAAAGGTCGTTCGGGAAATAGGTTTGAAACCACCACACAATTTTACCATCAGACAGAATTAACGTCATGACAGGTCGTTTGAAAATGAATATATAACTATATGTACATGTAGCCTCCCTCAAAACGTGCCAAACTATACACCTTAGCATACAGACTTGCTTATAGTGCTAGAACAACCTCATTTTTATACATCGTCGCGGTTTCAATACTGACAAAGGCAAAATGTCGACTATATCTTCAATCAATATCATGGATCACTAGAGACACATTTTCCGTACATAGCACCTGGAAAGATTGATAATAACGGTTACAGATGAATGTGGTTTTTCAAAATGTAAACTTATGTTGATTGTTTCAGTATATACAGCCGTGAGGTTACCAAGTTGTATGTGTTTATGATCCAAGAGGCGGATCCGCGATTTACTGTAGAGGGTCGATGTCCTGATATAAATATTGGACGATTGCTAAAACGTCATGCATTTGCATGCACTCAATCCATTTTCCCACCTTTTTGTGTAAGTCATGTCTCCATGGACAGTGCAGGAGGGGGCAGGCTCTGGATCCTTCCTGGATCCGCCCCTTTATTCAGATAGCTCAGAATCTCCTAGAATACGCCCCTGAGTTTGAAAATCCTCCCACGTAGGTTTCCCAGGAGGCGTTGGTGCCGGCCTGAATTAGCCTTAGTAAGTAGCTTATTATCTTCTTATTTAGAACCTCCTGGATCCGCCCTCCTGGATCCGCCCTCCTGGATCCGCCCCTGTGTTAAGATACCGCTCATACACAGGTGTCGTAGGAGGCTTTGCAGTGCCGGCCGTAGCTAACCTTAGTAAGCAGCTCAATCAGTATCTGCTCTGAACCCCCTGTAATCCACCTTCTATGATCCGCCTGTGTTTAGAAACCCCCCACCCCCACCCCCGCCCACGTAAGTTTCACGGGAAGCTTTGGTGCCGGCCCAAATTAGCCTTAGTGAGTAGTAGTTCATTATCCCCTCCAGAGGCTTACGCAGAACCTCCTGGATCCGCCATCCAGGATCCGCCCTCGTGGATCCGCCCTCCAGGATCCGCTCCATTACTTAACCCCTCACACACATGTTTCTCCGGAGGCTTTGCAGTGCCTACCCGAGTTGGCCTTAGTGAGCAACTCACTATCTGCTCGCCGGTAATGTAACAACGGGGAGGCCTCGTGAGAAGAGGCGAGCACCTCAGCGTTGGTCAGTCGGGCCTGCCACTCCTCATCCTCGGCCTCGGCCACCTCCTGGGCGTACCCCTGTCCGTCTCCGTGGACACAGGGAGGGTAGGGGCCACTGGAGGAGCGTCTCAACAGGAGCAGCTCACTGGCCTCCTGGAGGTCGGCTGAGTCACACCGCCTGAAGGGACTGCACTCAAAGTCCTCCGAGCCCCTGCCCAGCATCACAGGTCGTTGTTGTTGTATTTGTTGTTGTTGAATTTGTTGTTGTTGTTGTTGTTGTTCGCAGGGTTTGTTAACGTTGTTGCTACATTCACAGTCTTTTCGTAAAGAGCCGGCGGCATCACAGGATTGTTGTATTTGTTGTTGCTGTTGTTGTTGTTGTTGTTGTTGGGCGGGATTGTTGTTCTTCAGGTTGGAGAGGTTGGAGTCACAGGAGGGGACGGTTAGCCGTGCGACTCTTCTACTACCGTCTTCGCCGGTCACCCAGAACGTCCTTACCTCGCCTTTACCCTGAAGGAGAGATAGAAAATATGTGTTGATGATTATAATTAATATAATTAAAATATAATGCTTTTGATAATAATCAAATAGTATTAATAAGGATTAGATACATCCTTTGAGACTATCAATAGGACCGTGGATTCCAAACATTAATTATTTGGCACAGATTTGGGGCTATGAATTTGGCATCCGATTTAGGAGCTCAAATTTTGCTGCAAAATTTGGTCTTACTTTTGAACACATTGCAATATAGTTTAAAGTTTTTAGAATGTGACGTTCAAATCTTACATGTTTCCCAAACATTTAGAAAGATTTCTTTTTGGAAGTTCAAAGAGGTTCTAAGATGAAGTCTCTTGGGCCCTCCAGAATTTGGTTAATTTGACATAGTCAAGGTTACAAAACTAAAGAGTCAGTGAGAGGTTTTGAGTAGTGAATCTCAATGGACGAGGAGGGGGGGTGGGTGAGGAAAGGGTGTTGATTTTAAGATACAAACCTTCATATGAACCATTCCTCGATTTTCCACAGAAAACCCTCCGAGTTCATCCAGAAGATTCTTAGTTTGTTCAGAGCAGTGAATCATTAGAGCTGAAAATATAATATATTTTATAATATATTACGTTGGAAATGTGTGCAGGTCAGTAACATATTCAACGTACAGAAATAAGACGGCGAGAGCCTGGTATGTGTGCAAACATGTTTAATTAATTACTGCGTCATAGTATATAATTATAATCGTCTTAATTATTTTCTACAGTGAGGAGATTCATGGAATAGACTTCCTGTAATAAATAATTCAAGCAATGTTTATTTACAAGTGAACAATAGTAAACACATACTATAGATTCTTTAGGCATAGATACACCTAAAACATACTAATACTGACATAGTATTTTAGTTTTCTTATTGAACAACTTAAGTTACAGATAAAGTTCTAAAACATGTTTGATATTTTTTACAAGGCATTCTGGGGCCGACTGATACTGGATCATTAAACGATTTTATGGATTGTTGGACCCTGAAATAAAAGAATTCCATGGCGCCTCACACCAGTAAAGTTTTAAAACATGCAACAGAATGTTGTTTTAACTCACGTAGTCCGTTGGACTCCATCCTGGATGCTGTGTTGACGGTATCCCCAAACAGACAGTATCTGGGCATCTTTAGCCCCACAACGCCAGCTACACAATGACCTACAATAACATCAATACTTTCATTCAAAATCCTGAGGTTTTCAGCCCAGAAGAAGCAATTTCTTTCGACATTAGTTAATAACTCGAGATTTCTGTATCACTGAGGTGCATTAAAGCCATAGGATATTGTCATCTTTCCAATGCCGTTGCAAGATCTTTGTTGAATTTTAAATTAAAGGTCACCTGGAAAAGGATTGGAAAGGTCTTGTAAAGGTGACCTTTCCATTACCTTTAGCAAACCTCAATGGCCCCATTTGCAGAAACTTAAGGTCTTAAAAGTCTATTTTCGCGCAGTGTATGTAGTGAATTAATCAGACTAATAGCTATGGGAGAAGAGGCTCATCAACCTATGATCGATACTGAAATGGTAGGATGGTCGTTACGTGATATAATTGTCCGAGCAATGCACAAACTGCGATACATAATCTACCACTAAATTCTATAACTGCAATGCTTCTTAAAATTAGTGGATACCGCTATTTCTATGATATGAAAATAACTTTGTTACTCCATTATTGGATAAGTGCTCAATGCAAAGTCTATTCAATGTTGAAAAGGTTTTCAGACTTACCTGAATGTATACCTATCCTTAATTTCAAAGTATCAGTTGGTCGATGGCGGATTTTAAACCTCTTTAAAGTAGAAAGTAAATGAAGAGACATCGAGGCAATCTCCCCAGCATGTTGTATTCCATTCCGTTTTGGTAATCCAGATACAACCATGTAGGCATCTCCAATGGTCTCCACCTTATATACATCGTAATTCTCTAATATTGCATCAAACGTTGTGTACAAATCATTGAGAAGGTCTATCACCTGAAAGACAGAAAACTTAGCGTCAGAATGCATAGGATACAATATTTGTATTTTCGGGGTGTATTTTGTGGCACCAACTGCGTTTAAATTGTTGGCAAATATTGTGTCTGTTATATTATGTATAACCCTTATGATGTTTTTTTAATAGAAAGAAATCTTAGGAACGTTTATGTACAGGGGCGGATAAATTGTTTCCGAAAGGTGAGGGGGGGGGGGGGGGCAGCGTATAGGCTAAGTACCAAAACCTCGCACATTCATACACATGCGTGCACCATTCACTCTTTTTGTACTTTAGGGGTCCATCAGAAAGGGGGATCAGGACCTCCTGGACCCCCCTGGATCCGCCCCTGATATAGGTATCTATAATATGTACATGTATTCATGTATAACAGAGAATATTATAATTATAAAACAGCTATACCTGCATTGGTGTCGATTCAGAAGACAAGGCAGTGAATCCACAGATATCAGAAAAGTAAATTGTAACACTATCGAATGCTTCAGCCTCAACTGGCTTCCCGAGTTTGAGCTGATCTGCTACCGACCTGCAAATACATGGTGGAAAGCATAATTATTAAATTCAGTAAATAATTGTGTATGAACATGATATCAAAACAATGTTTTCTCAGCCTATTCACGCCAGGAAGAGATAGATGTTGAAACAATACATTGGATTGAAAGTTGAATATAAGAAGTAAGTAGTATATAGAAATTATGCATTGCATCAGGACTAAAAGAATGATGTGATAGTAATGCGTTGCATGAGGAATAGGCCTAAAAGTAGTATGTGGAAATAATGCATTGCATCAAGAAGGGAAGTGGTATATGGAAATGATGCATAGTATAAGGAATCAAACAGTATGTTGAAATAAAGCATTGCGTCAGTAATAAATGTAGTAAATAAGAATGGTACACTGTATAAGGCAATAGGAATGCAGAGAGAATACCACGTTGAAACGTTATAACTCGCACAATACGTTTCTGCCGCAGTGGTACCATCTTCCGTTTGGCGCAGTTAGTTAACTTTCAAGGCGAAATGTATTGAAGATTTCCTTTAATTATACATGGATTTATCTTTGTCTGTCTGACAGGATTTCAACAGCATTCACAACTGATGAATTTGGTTTAATCGGCAAACTCAAAAGAATAACACAAAAGGGCTAGCAACAAAAGTAATGTAGAATTGCTAACGTTAATCTTTATCCTATATTCAAAATTTGATGCATATGATCCAACCACACAGAGCAACTTTCACATGATTTGATGTATTAGTCACATAATACTGTACAAATTAAGACTATATTGATTTTAAAACCAGCTCGAACGACGAATCGGATCAAAATATGAATTGCAATTAATTGAACTGTAATCAATCTTATAGAAAAGTAATATCATCCTACTCTGAGCTCGCTAATCCGACATTCAATCAAGCTTCCATGATTTAATCAAGCTTTCATGACCACCAAACGTAATAGAAACCTAATAACATTACAAAATGTTAGATAGATTACCACATCAATTTCAACATAAAGCCATGAGCCCAGATTATTGCATTGCCTCCTCACTCATCACAATTCTCCCTATCACAGATAGCTAATTAGTCAAATTTCAATCACCTACAAGTTAATTTGGACTAGCTATGTCGACAAAAACGCAGAATCCTAAAGAAAATGATTATACGAATATTTACTACCAGCCAACTAGAAGAATAGGCCTATAATATGATTATGTAGGTGAAGTTTGTTAAAAGAACACACAAATAGAAACTATCTGTACTAAATACATTTCCAAACTACCTAAACATTACACATAAGTAAACTAATGCAAAAAACTGGTTGTTGGTTTTCCATCATGTTAAACTGCAATTTATACCATGGTTAATGAAAATATATTATGTTTCAGCCCTCTTATTTTCGGACATATTTCCAAGCATGCAGGTTAAATACAGGCCATAAACGTATGTGGTGGGGAGAATTGAGATGCTCTTACTTGGGGAGCATTTGTATGAGCAGCTCTTCCGTCCGCTTCTTCTCCTCCCGGAGCTGGTCCGTCCGCTCCTCCACGATTTCCTCCAGTTTGGTGGCGTACCTCTCCATGATAGCCATCATGTTGTCCATGATGTTGGATTTCCTGAGATACAACCAGAGAGCAATGGTTAATATTGGTGTAATCTCTGCTTATTAAAATTCGGCTGAGAACTCAAAATGTTCATATGTAGGAATTGACATCGCAATTGATATAAGTAGCAGCCGCAACAAAGTAACGAAACGGAATGTTTGTAAATGTTGCAGCTATGGTTAACTGTATGGCGATAGTCAACATGCAATCCCTTCCTTTGCTGGGGGCTGGTATACAGTGAGAGTAGATAATATACAAAAAACAACAGATGGCAAATAGGTTATCGGCTTGATTGAATAAGGGGAGGGCAGGCTCAAAATTAATAATGGCAGGTGAGCATGTCCGACGTTTTGCAATTTCTTAGAAATGACGGACATTACGTCATACTGGGTTGGCATAGACTCAAGGCCCATCACTGTAAAACAACGGTATATTTGAAGGGCTATTAAGATGATTATGTAAAAGTTCATCCATAAAAGGGATTTACATTTAGGTCAACATTTTCGTAACCAAACATATGGTAGAAAATGTGTACTCACATTCCTTTTTGCAATGGCTTGAGTTTATTTCGGATAGTTTTGAAGTCTGGCCGAACAAGAGGGTCTTCGGCCCAACAATCTTTGATGCAGTCGGTGGCAAACTTGGGCTCTGCACCAAGAACCGCCAGCTTTGGGCGGAACGGCATGTCCCCGTCTTTTCTCATAACTCTCTGTACAATATCTAAAGGAAAAGATATAAACAATATGTATTCAAATATATAAATTGTAATGAAGGATGATTGTATAACCTTCATAGAAACCCTTGTCCTCATTGACACTAGGGGGACTTCATTGCTTTTTGACGAGCAATAAGCAATACACATAAATGATATGTTTTATGAATCACATATCGGTACATGTAAGGAATTGTGTTCCTAACAAAACCAATACAGAATGCTTCTTTGGAAATGAAAATATGCTCTATGCCTTTTGCTTCTTTTTCTGTTGGGGGATTTTGGCCTATTAGACCTAGAAACAAATTATACGAACTAGTATTCCCATACGCAACTCAATAAAATACATCTTTGTCCAAGTTACGGGACTATTGCATGCTATTTTATTACCCACTTAGGCCTTTGTTTACTGGCAATAGCACTTACAATCCTGTATTCCAAAGGGCTTTTTCTCTTTAAAGTATGTCCGTGTCCTGTATACACAATGAACACAAGCCATACTGGCCCATACTAGTGAGCTGTAAAAGATATCCATCCATACTATCCTCCCATTCTTCTTGAAAACTTCCATAATGTGTTTTACTATCTTTACAGCCTCTTTGCATGCTAGAAGAAAATTGCAGAGACGTGTTCGATTCGACCTATCGGTCGTAAACCACTCTCCGCTTACCTCGGGGTGTGAGTTCGATATCACCAAAAGGCCCACTCCGGCTATAAACTTCGTATAGTGTTATGGCGAATGAGTACACGTCCCCCTTCTGCGTGCCGCTAGGTGGCGCCTCCGCGTCCCGTAGTAGTTCTGGCGCCGTCCACAAGAGGTCTGAAAGGAACATCAGCAGATTTTTATATTATATATACTAAAGACAGTGTTTACGCGATGTTGTTTAAGTAAGAAACACAATCTACGTGACAAAATTCAAACCGTCTGTACATTCCCATTTGGTATACTTCTGCCGTCCATAAGAGGTCTGAAAAGAACATCAGCAGATTGGTGTTTATACTGAAAGCAGAAAGTGCTGCAAACCGGCTGTAGACCTTGTGCATGACCAGATTTTGGTAATCACCATGTGGTCACCACGCCCACATGGCTATAAAACGTGTTTACATACTTTAGAGAAAATTGTTTATCATGATTTCATGAGATTTCTTTTGGTGAATTCAACAAAAATCTAGACCATAGGTGCTTTAGAAATATGAATAATGATAAATTTAGATTGATCACTAACATGGCGTCCAGCCAAAAAATTGGGATGTATGACGTCAAGTGCGCAACGGCTATATACGCGACGTCACGTATGCTACGTCGATTATAAATACTAAAGATAGTGTATACACGACGTCGCCTTAATAAGAAACACAATATAGGCATATGGGACAAAATTCAAACCATCTGTAAATTCCCATTTTGATATACTACTACCTTCTTGGGTGAATAATAGAGTCAATAATTATTGGCGACGTGTAAGCGGCATGATATCAGGTTAATCCTATTAAAATTTTCATATACCACTCACGTATCGTGTGCACAGTAGAAACAATACGTAGGTGACCTCTTCTATACTAGAGACAATGTATACACGACGTCGCCTGTATAAGAAAGACTACATGCATCTTTACCATCTTTAAATTCCCATTTCCATATACTACTAATACATCGGGTGGATTGATTCTATTTTTCACGCGACACCTTGTCGCGTAAATAACTGAGCTTATTTAGGCGACGTCGCGCATATAGGCAGCGTCGCAATGCTGACATGGAGTACCTAACTTAATAATGTCTCAACTTACTATTGTACAAAAAGGTGTCATGCATGTCTTTATTTATATTGATAAGAGCAGGAGGCGGGCACTGAATAGTGGTCTCAATATCCTTTATATATGCATATATATAATTATAAGCAATATCATTCTTGCGATTTCCTCTGTATACAAAGAATACATAAATTGAGCTACAGCACCGTTTTCTTTTTCACACAATCAAACCTCCTCTTCAAATGTGCTTTAGCTATTGGGAGTAAAATGGCAAAGCTCAATCTCAGGGCCCCTCATATTGCAGATGCGCTCCTTTGTCATAAGGTCTCTACTAATCGTTTTGAACAATATACTACACGTTAAATATGAACTAAATCACTTCACTACAATTGTCTATGCTAAAGCTCAAGTGTTTTGGCAAAACACCTTGGGAAAGACTAGTTTCTTGACCGTATCTTTTAAACGTTCACCCAAGTTTCACTTTAAAAAAATTGAATGAGGATCGGTTTTGTAATTGTCTCCTTATGGAAAGGCAGCATGCAGATACCCATCTACGCCCACGTTGAAGAAACAGTCTATAGACCTCTGCGATTCTTCACTGCAAGATTTCTAAACCTAATTCGACAGTCAGTGGAGCCTCTCTATAGCAACTCGCACCACACACCCGATATACTAAAGTATAATTGATCTCTTTTGTCTGGATCAGACAATGTACTATAATCATAGTCATAGCGTCGACGACCGTGGATGTCCGCCAACGGTATGACTTTTTTGTTGCCATAATTCAATACACACTTGATGGCTTTTAGATGGGAGGCAGGTATATCTATCACTTCTTTACCATACCGTCGGCTTAGTGTTTTTTCCTCAGACTTTCACTTGGAGATTGCAGAAAGTCAATATGTCAATAACTCATCACTTTCCCCTTATAGAATAGATATGACGCGTTTTCATGAGAGCCTATACCCTTAGCCTTTATAAATCGGGATATTTCAGAAGAGGCTTCAACGGTTAGATCAGGGTGATGTATTTGGAGGTATATTTTGGAGGTATAGGCCTATATATATTCCAGAAAACGTGTCAGTGCAGTTATCTAAATGGACTTATGATGCTTGCATTCATGCAAATTTTTTTTTGAAACGTTTTTATTGTCAACATCACATTACATATGTGGTCTTCCAGTTGAGCAGTGAGCAGTGTTGTTTGATGATGATAATGAGATGAAAATATGTGAGTGAGTAGAACATCATTTGGAAGTTGTTAAGAGGTCGACTTTTCAAACCCTAAGGAGGTTTTTCTTCAATATGGTCTTAAATTTCACTTTTGTTGTCGACTTCTGAACATCTTCTGGGATTCTATCCCATAAGGATATACCACGTGATAAAGGGCTTTTTAGATACTTCTCATATGTTCGAAAACAGTCTTTAAATTTTACTTTTCCATGACTTCGCAGCTCTATTTTAGGTCGCTTTGTGTCGAGCAAGGAGCCATCTTTACTCAGTCTGAACATCAAGGAGCAAGTGTGTTCCTTCCTGTGACTTGATGGGTTCATTAACTTATATTTTTCCTCTAGTTTTGCCACATTCAAACTTTTGTCCTCACCATAGTTGATAATCTTTAATGCCCTATCATGTAGTTACAATGTGAAGGGATGGGGAGTCAAGAATCTCTACCGAATTCTCCTGCATAGAGCTTCTATTCTTAAAAGAAGAATATCTCCGTATGATTTCAACTATTCAATGCAAATATATAAGTTTGAAACAGTCGCCTAGAGGTTTTACACTAATGAATTAGGATGGAGTCTTCTTATCCTCGTTAAGTGCTTGTTGCATAACATCCGACTAAATTCCTCACAACATCAAAGTGTGATTATGTGCGGCACTGATTGAATCTCACAGAAATTAACAATATAAACTGTTATTATTATCTTCATGGTTAATGTGTTGACACTGGGTGAGTCATTATTTTGCAACCCGTTTCATAAAGGAATATAACAGAGAAATCAATGGGAGTTTGCATTAATTTTCATAAACCAACGGAGCAATTATTCGCTATTGCCACTTCAAGGACTTTAATCTGGTTCCCCAAGGTTCTGTGGCTCCAACATTGTTCTGAGAAGTAATAATAAGATTAAATTTAAGCAAATGGTGAAGCGAAAGTATGAGATTTACCTCCGTAGTCAAAGGATAAGAGATATACAAATATGGGAAATGTAAGCAGTCAATGTACAACGGGCAACCACAAAGGTTAAATTTAAGAAAATGATTTTAAAAGCTGATTTGTAGCTGATGATGAATTACATTGACCTTACGTCAACATGACCCTGGACTATGTTTTGAAGAATCTGTAACTTATTCATTGCTCATTAATCATGTAAAATTCATCTTATATTGCTATATTATATAATTGTAATATTATTCATCGATTCTAACATATGTGAAGAAGTCAATAAAATTTCCAAAATAATATAAAAATAAAAAAACCCGTAGGTTTGGGACGCATAATGGATGGTTTAGGGCTCCTATAGCAGAGGGTTTAGGGTTCTAACATGAGCCACACAAGAGATTTTCTTTATAACACCCTTTCCAAACCTCCACTATGGTTACATTAATCATGCACAAAACCTCCAAATTAACAACTACTTTGATAAAACACCTCCATAGATATCATGCACAAATCCCAATCAATATGAAATGGCACCCACTTTTATAATACCCATGTTCGCCCAGCTCAGCCTCGTGGTCCACGCCACTCTTAAACTCGGTCAATCCGTAGTCGGTGATCTTGAGCACCCAGCGGGAGTCGACCACACAGTTGGAGGTCTTAAAGCGGCCGTGCGAGCGGATCACCGAGTCGTGGAGGTAGGTCATCCCCTGCAATAGAGACGGTGAATGCTTTATGACATATTTCCTTATTTATCAAGAGCAAATTCACATGTTTTAATATCATAATTATAGTGCACTACTTGAAAATATGCCTAAAGTTAATGAGGTTTGATTTACGTAACAGAGATGGGAAGATATTAAAAGAAACCAAAAGCAATTTATTTTGAACATTTTTCTGATTCAAATAACTATAAAAAAATCATGTGGCATTTTTCTATGGTTACTTGTGTCTACAATACGTTGGTAATTCGGCCTATATTGGTTTAGGGGTAGTAGTGAATTTGTTTCTATTAATCAACAAATTCTATTAATCATTTGTTTTACATTGGTGTAGAACTATAACGTAAACTCGCAACTCAGAGGTGAATCCAGGTTTTGGAAACCGGGGAGTGGGAACATTTGGGGGGAAAGCTCTTTTAGGCCTATGTGTTTTGAGCTGAATTTTACATTAGAAAACACGAATCTTCCAGAATTGGGAGGGGGGGGGGGGCACACGCTCAACCCCTCCCCTCCACCGATAAATTATATCATGCTGTTGCACTTCATTTTTATCACAATATAGGCCTTCGTTTTTTTTATTGCTAAAGAGCTAGAATGACGACCACAAAATGTTGCACGTTCAATTCATTTTCTCTAATATCTATAGGCAGTAAATAAGCACATACACAATAGCTCTAGTATCTTCAGTAAATAGACTGTCTTCTGAAGGTGATTATAAAAGTAAAAGAATAGCCCAAGCCAAAGTCAGGATCACGTTCTGTGACGTTTTAAGAATGTTCTGTGACATTCTGTAATGCTATAGAACGTGCTGCGACTTCAAATCTCTGGCTGGGGTAAATGTTTTGCGCTGTAGTATTTCATTTAAACTCCTTTTATCATTTAAATCCTTTTCACTTTGCAAATGCTATGTGCGATTACAAAAATCAACTGCTACTGATCACAAATATACACAGATTTGTGAAGTAATCTCAAATACATAAAATTTGCTTAAACCCTGCTGGGTCCCACATCACCTGGAAATATATTTGCTTGCGATGTGGGATCCAGAGACTGAGAGAGGTTAAACCAAATGCAAAATACTCCACTCAGTTAAAATGTAACATAAACCTACTACAGTTAATTGCTAAAAGACCTATGGCTTCAGCTGAAAAAAATGGGACTCGTTAGCCTTACCTTGATCATATCGAAGACGAGAGAGGCGATGAAAATGTTGTCTAATTTCATGTCGTCGTTCGCTAGGATGTCCTGCAAATGAAGTGGAAAGATGGATAAGCTAGGTTAGAAGGTAAGGTTAGCAGTTGGTATAGATGCTACTAACAAGATAGATAAAAAAAAAAACCTGGTCAGGATTAAATGACCTAAAGTGTGTCATGACCTTTTTGATATCTTTTCGATTCAGGGCCCTCTCTAAAAGTTCGCAATGTAACATGAAGCTATGGTCGGCTCCAGAAAGTGGAATATATATCTTATTGTAAAAACCGAGGTTTATTGTCAACTTCACGTCAAACAACACATGGTCTTCCAGTTGATCAAAAAAAAGAAAAGAAAATTAAAAGATAGAAAAAATATGATAATAATGATAGGTGATATTTACAAAATTAAATATCATCATTATAGTAATTAAAGTGTTAATCAATTTGAAAACTCCTTTTTATAGTGTCTTGGTATCGGAGTTTCAAAAACATATAATTTGTAACAGTGATTGATGGAAAGTTGCAGTTATTGGATTCAAAAAAAGACACTTTTGATTTATGACTGCTACAACACTTCAGACCCCAGGTGTTTTTCATAAAGTATGCAACAAGTAGCTGATATTAGCTCATGCCCTAGGCTACACTCTCCTGCAAGAGAAATCTGATACATCCGACACACACTCACAGGCCTGCTACCCATCATAAGTACCATAAGCGCCTGAGGCGAATGACGGAGAGGGGTTCGGCATAAAATGAAACCAAGCATATCACATTTTTCAAATTCCTGTTACCAAGCCGGGAGCCTTAATTGTATTCCGTGCTGGTGCACATCCTAATGACATGCCCGCTGGCTTCCCCGATCTAATAAGCTGTAGCTGATAAGGCAGTAGTCTGAATTAGCCCTACAGGATAGCACTCATATGCTGGGGCTAGCTGGTCAGGGCCAGTTTGTCAAGGCATTTGCAATTGGTGATGGCCAACTAGTGATAACCAGTTGATGAAGACCAGTTGGATAGGGCCAGGGCCAGGAACTGGTGAGGGTCAGATTCTTAAGGCCAAGGAGTGATGGCCCACAGGTGAAGGCCAACATATCAGGGTCACCTTATGCATGAGAGTCAGTTTAGGAGGACCAGCTGGTGAGTGCCAACTGGTGAGGGCCTACAGGTGAGGGCCAGCTTGTCAGTGCTGGCTTGTGAGTGGAGGGTCACATGGTGAAGGCAAGCTGATGAGAGTAAGCTAATTAACATATATGGCAGTCAGCTGATGAGGGCCAGCTTTTGATGGTTAGCAGGTGAAGGGCAAAGGGAGAGGGCCAACTGGTAAGGGCCATATGACGAATGCCAGCTTATGAGGGGCAGCTGGTGCAAGTAAAGGCCAGCTGGTGGAGGTCAACTGGGGGAGGCCAGCTGATGAGGGCCCACTATTGAGAACCAGCTATTGCACAGCTGGTGAGGGCTGCTTATGGGGACCAACTAGGGAAGGCCAGCTGGGGAAGGCCAGCTGCTGCCCAGCCAGCTTGCCACATTACAGAAACGTTCTTCAACCACTCTTTTTTTAGTCAGTTTGTTACTTACTAAGATGGCACGTAATAGTAACCTTATTGATGGTGAGGTTGAAACCTCACCAAATAAGAACATTATTATAACATTATTTTTGGTGAAGTTAGGAAGAAACCAAAACAGAACGTTATAAGAACATTATGTTTAGGTCAAAGAACATAACCAGAACGTCATGAAAATGTTGCAGTAGAACGTCGCAGCAGTAGGTTGCAGTGACGCAATTGGGTGTCATCAAAAGAACCAAGAAGAATGTTACTGCAACGTTATTATAACGTCACACTTCTGGCTGGGTGAGCACCGGCTGGGGAGGACCAGCTGGTGATTGGCAGCTGTTAAGGGCCAGCTGACAAGATCCAGCTCATAAAGCTCTTACCAGCTGTTCATGACTACAAGTTGTCATTACATGGGGAAAAAAGAGCAGGTCTTAGAAAGAAACGTACTTAGAGAGTGTAATTAGTGGTGATTACAATACGTCTCGTTACCATTAGACTAATTATAGCCGCATAGTGGCTTAGTTTTAGAGGCAATGAGTGCATCTAATGTGACAACTACTTGAATGAGCTTGATGAGAAGGCAGTGAGCCTGCTGATTGTTCTAGTGGTCGGATTTTATCCACAATCTATCAAGTGTCACAATAATTAAGACCGAAAGGTCGAAATAGGAATGAATGGAATGCACGGATCGCAGGGAAAAGGTCATAAGACAACAATTCAAAGAGACAATGGTTGTAATTTGTAAAGCTGCTTTGACTGTGTGTCGTTTCGAAAACACTGGGAGTAAACTTAAGGGGCATTTAGACATTTAAAGGGAGCCAAAAGCAATGTTTTGCAAATGTGTGACAAAATTGTGAAAATTGAAATAGCTATGGAAATATATTCTAAAAGTCTAACTTTAGCTAGTGGTACAGTTTAAACCATGAAAACTAACTTGAATTTAAATTAAATTCCATAAAACTCCTGTCTTTCCTGTCAGCAGACAGCAATGTTTGTAAACAAACCAATTTTGGTGGGTCACCAAAATTGGCCAGTGACATGTTTGATTGTGTTTTGATGAAGTTAAAGTCTGTTTTCATATAGTCTATATTTTATTATGGGCCTCAGTTATGGTGATAGAATGTATTCCAATAGTTATTACATTTTGCAAAATTTTAACCCAGTATTGGTTTTGGCTCCCTTAAAGTAAAAAAAAAATATCAGGATTCATTATGTCCCAAATGTGGGAGAAGGTATGATAATACTGGACTAGTTGAAGAGGTTTATGAAATGATAGCACAGTCAACACATCTAGACAAATACACTCTTTGTCAAAATAAGTGAAGGAAGATACATATCTAAGCTAAAATTATTGCACGTTACTTCAGATTCCATAAAATCGGGAATTCTTCTTAATCATGGACAAGGGTTCTGCATAGTATATTACCCTTTTGTTATAGAGAAGTCCTCAATTACAAGAGTGGCAGTCAGCCTTGCGCAGCATATATGATATAGGCTTTATGTGGGAGAATAGGATGTTCCCATTGTACCCAAGTATTGGATGGATTTGGCGATAGCTGATCATGAATGTGGGTATACATGAACGTGTAATTCATTGGACTGTGGGTAATTAGGATTAGTGCAGGAGGATAACAAAGTGACATTGTGTGGATTGACATTGATAGTGTATTGGTCGTGTGCCTTTAGTATAGGAAGATAGGTAAGGCTTGGGTTCGGGGATTTGCAGCCGGATATTAGAGAGCTTAAGATACGGGCCTGTGTCAACGTGAACGTGACATGTAGAGCAAACCTAGATTGATTTCCCGTAGCGTGGAAACTGGTGACGTCAAGCGTCAGGTTTGAGTCTACACGAGGGAATAACCATCTAAACCTTCCTAATAAAAGAACAAAACAGCGGCATACTTACGTCAAAACTAACAGCACCTTTAGCATATTACATTTCACAATGCATGGCATGGTATTTTGTAAAATGCATCTAATTACCAGGTAGCATTAGGTATTATTCTCCTAAGCTAGGCAGTGGTATTCTTACAATTGTATCTACAGAACTTACTGATAATATTAACCTGCAGGTAAAGGAAATACATGAAAACAGATAATAGCGTCCAGGAGAATAATTGAAGGACACATATCAATTTTATTGAGTCCCAAATGTTGTGAATTGACAAAATCTCTCTACACGGTGAAAAATTGGCCCCTGCAATACAATACTATCCGTCATTTGATATATTGGGCTTTCGGGGATGGCCAACTTGGCAATTCGCAAAATATATGTATAGCCGTCTGGGGCACATCCGGCTTTGGGTCAGGCCGCTCCCGGGGGTTATATCCTCTGCTCCAGCACTAAAGCCCTTCACTGTGCCCTCTGGTGTCGTGGATTGCCCTCTGGTGACCTTTCAATCGATAACATTCAATCAGGTGCCAGACGGTGACGTCACCGTTGAGAGGTCTATCGTCGGATACCACTGGCTTATTCCTGTGGTCTAAATGTCTGTGCAGCTTATAGCTACTGCTGAGCTCTTGACCTTATCGCAAAACAGACGTTCATCTTTGTGGTATGTTACAGAGCTGCTAGTAGAAATAACGATAGTACACCTATGGAAAGATGGAAACTTCTGTGCGGCAGCACAGACATATTGTTTTATTGGGACCTGTTGCATAACGTTCTTCGCTGTTGCAATAATTTGCAGCGATCATTATCACAACCGTGACTTTTCTGTTGCTATACACCTTCCCCATGAATCTGAGTAGTGAACCTTCCCATAGAAGGCCTGTACCCAATGATTTCTATTGAAATCCATTCCCAAATCGACTGTTCAGGCTGATTCCGCTAGCAGGCGGCACTCTATTCAAATAGGTGCATAGGTTCCGTTGTTTCAACTGCAGCATTTTGATTACTACAAATTTTGATTACGTCGGACAAAAATGCAATTATAATTGAATGCATATGATGACAATTTGGCACCAAATAAAGTCATTAAAAGTGTCTAAATTGGGCGTTATAATGTATGCCATGTCTATTTTGAACGAGGATTGTTCGCTCCCCTTTTTCCTTTGGGGTTTGATTTACGTGACAGGCCACTTGAAGCAACGTCTGGCATTCCGCACTCATATGTAAGAAGTGGCAGAACTTGGGTATCTTACGAAAGTATAGAATCGTTGGTAGCAGGGAGTAGCTCAGTTTAACCTATATACTGAATGTTATGGTAAAGACCACCTACCACTGTAGCATTGAGTGCGTGATACACAGGTTTGGGATAACACCCAGATTCTCAGTGTTGATTATTCCTACGTACCTCAATATAAACCTCTACCACTAAAACCTAGATTCCACAATGCAAGTGGAATATAGGAAATTGCTGGCATTGGCACTTGCATTCATCAACGCAAGTGCCAAGGCAAGCAATTTCCTACGCACTAACTATGGGTGCTTGCGATGGCAGATGTCAACGTGTTGGTTTGGCTTGAGTTGGCAAAAAAGTGCAATGCAAATGTTTGTCAACGCAAGATGGAATATGGTCTTGCAATGCTGACATATTATCTACTTTGAATTTGAAAGGTCTTTTTTATTTCTTAATCCAAAACTCTCTTGTACTGAATTGCTTCAGTACTGCTTATCATAAATGATACTTGTGATGAAACACATTGATACATTTTGAAATTGACGCTCCAGAGACAATACTCACATGAATATGTTTGTTTTTGCTATTATTTGATGGCTTTTACTTTTGAGTTATTTGAGGTTTTAGAGCGACTCATAGCCTTTTAATTCTTTTTTTCTTTTTACCAAGGACGACCTTGTTTAAAACTTTGCTCTGAGAGAAGCAATAACCTACTAAATATGTCGACAAACTTGTACCTTCCCCATCCTGCGTCCAACGGAAATTTATGCTTTCAGGATGTGTTGTATGCAGATCTAAGGGTTCTATATACGAGCCTACGGGAGCTTAACAATACCTATTCTGTTCAAAGCCTATAGAAAAAAAAGAAATATTGAGATTATACTCAATTAATAATTCAACTATCCAGTAGGTGTTTTAGGTAAAATAGTTATATGCCCATCACTTCAAATCTTGTAGGTATTATGATAATAGAAGCAGCCAATGGTAACAATGGGTGAAAGGATATTATACTCTGACCTACCATAAAGCAGACAGGGGGATCTGAGGCTTCTGCTTAATCTCCCTCATGTATTCCGAATGCATATACAGTAGCATTCATTCGCATTGCAATAAATGTATTTCCTCTCATCTTATGCATTATATATAAGCACGATACAAGCATTGGGAATCGCCTTTTGAACCTACTTTGCCCACTGGGTCCTCTGGGGAAGGGTCATTTCCTAATGCAGCTCTGGGACGGATATCATCCCTTCTATAGGAATTGGGCTTTGCTTAATGGTAGGGGTAGGCGTTCTGCTGTTTGATCTGTTTTAAAGGTGATTTCGTGGGATAACTTGTCCATTTAGTATGAAATTCAATCATTTAGGCATATGTCAATCAGAAATTGTCTATTCTATATTATACCATGTATTATAAATAGTAGGCCTAGCTTATATAGAATCTGATGTCCATTGCTACATGGCAACCTTTGAATGGGTCTCGCCTTAGTATGTTACCCATTCCAACAGAAGTAAGTTATGTAAAGTTATAAGCTTCTTCTATCACTCATTTTCATTCTAATAATAGTAGTTATTGTCAATGTTCTAACAGAACACTGCAGAATCACGTCTGCTGAATCCCTTTTTGTACAAGCCAAAAATTGACATTTTTAGATGTACCTAATATCACCTTACAATGAAGCATCATTCATTTCACTCCAAGTGAAACAGAAGTGGTTTCCTAAATGTCATATCTCCTACATTTCACCATAAAGTAGACGGGAGGATGTGAGCTTTGGGATGACGTCCTCACATATTCTGAATACATAGAATAGCATTTAACGAAGGCCACATTGCGATAAATGTATTTCCTCTCCTCTTATGCATTAGATATGAGAATAATACTAGGAGCGGGATAGCCTTCTGAACCTACACTGCTCACTGGATCCTCTAGGGAAAGTCCATTTCCTAATGCAGCTCTGGGATGCATACTGTGCCTTCTATATGGGTATGGGTATATATCTGGGACATAAGAAACAACTAAAAAAACCTGAACATTTTCTGTCACCTCCTGTTAGTTATTATGTTCGTATGTTCCTATATTCTCGTAAATTTGCCAAAACGCAACTCCAGTAGCACATATTCAAAGTGCAATGACAATATGTGTCCTGTTAATATACAACACTTCATATAAAATAACATTTATGTATCTAGCCAGAACTCTTAACTATCACTATGTCACAATAAAAGGAACAAACATAAGCTTTTCTTGCTGTCCTGACCAGATAGGTATTCTGCTGTTCGATCTGTTTGAGAAGTGTTCTTGTAGGGTAACTTGTATGTGTCCTTCTCTATGATGTGACTACTTGACATGGAATTTAATCATCAACGCAAATACCATTTAAGAGTTGGCTATTTTAGAAGCTACCAAGTTAATACAGTAACGTCTGTGTATTGTTATCTCACTTTTTGAATCGGTCTGATCTTAGGATAGTAGCAATACAATACCGCAAAGATTAATGTGACTTCTAAGAGTAATACGCCTGTCATCAGTTGCCATTTTACATGAATGACACGCCAACATAAGAGATGTTTGTGTATTTCAAGAACAATCAGCATCTGAATATAATATATAAAATATCATTTGTATAAGCCAAGAGGGGAGAAGTTCCTAGAATAAAGAATATCCCTTTATATTGAAGTATTATTTATATCAACCCAAAAGTAACAGTAGTGATTCCTACGTTATGTTGTTGTCTCCCACTTTTTACCTGGCACTCTCTACCTGTACTTGTGGGTGGAGGCCACCCTGTCCATATCACATGTCCTCACCTGGGATGGAGCCAAGCCTGTAAGGTTTCAGATTACAGCCAACAATAGACTGGGCCACACAACAGCAGTGGCCTGGATGTATTCGGACAAAAACGAAAGAGGCTTAAATGTGCATGTAGGTGCTAAAGCTTTGAGAAAGGGAGTCGAGAATTTAACTGGTAATAGTTTGCTACCGATTTCAAATGAGAGATTCCCGAAATATATATGATTAAAGCAGCCATAATATTGTATTTATTTCAATTAAATGCACACACGCACATACTTCTAATGCGATAAGCGTAATGGCATAGGTAGTACTAGATACATATAATTATAGTACTGACCGAGGTTTGATATCAAAAAAGTTATTCCTCTGGGTTTACAGTGTCGGGCTGTAGCGTAGGGCAGGCCCGAGATTCTGTAACCCAGGGATCTAATGATATTACTTTATTAGAAACCACATGGTATCAGATAAGTTTCTCGGGTTAAAGTTTTTATCTGACCATAGAAAAGCGGCTTTTTTCATAAGGAATTGCCGAATGGGTGCTGTAAATGTACGTTTCATATACTAACAGGGGCATTGTTACTTTCTCGCCATTGGCCACCAAAGTTTAATAAATGTTTCAAACCTCCATCAACGTTCCATTAGCAGAAATTCTCTGTATCAGCAGCTTTCATTACGAGAATGCAGTTTTGATTCTGGCATTTTAGATTAATCATATTGTAAGTGTCTTAACAGTGTAACACTTTGTAAAACAAAGCCTTTACGTGCTATTTTTGAAATAATCTAGACAACTCTATCATTAAATTGCTGGAAAGTCTCACGAGGACACTTTATAGGCTTACGTTTCGACTTGTAACTTATTATCGTAAGTCACCTTTACAAGAAGTCTCCATAACCTTCAACGTTACCTCAGTGGCCCCATTTACAATCATATCCGGCTAAGCAACTTAAAGGTCATTAAAGGTCTAATTCTCGTATTTAACAATTTGTGACAGATATATAGTAATCATTACATACATCTTCTGATATTACGAAAGTGCTTCTGAAAAGGAGAAAGCCAAGTTAAATTTGATTACTGGCCAAGCAGTATTCATAGCCAGAGGGGTTTTCATGCCGCCACCTCATATACACTGAAAACACAGAGTTGTCAAAATGGTGCCAAAAACGACAACCCAATGTTGTCTGTGTCTTTTATACAAAAAATCTTATTTAGGATAATTTCATGTTGTAGATATCATAGTCCATAATAATGGCTTCCTATTTTCTTATTACTAGTTATTAGGTATGGCCATTACACATAGGAGGCCTATTAGTTGTATGTTTAATGACACCATTCACTTACAATACTTTATCATAGACAGAGGCCATGACAACCTTGGGCTGTCATTTTAGGCACCATACACTTACAACCCTAGGGTTGTCAGGCAGCACTTTTGACTCTCATTTTGTTCTGTAACAACCCTATGACAACCCAATTCTCAGTTTTTGCTTCTCTGACAACCTTTTTGGCCAAAGTAGTCGGGAGAAAATAACAACCTTTGGGTTGTTATCCAGCCTCACAATTCAAAATGACAACTCTCTGACCACCCCCAAATTGTCAAAGGATTGTCACAAGGTTGTCACACAGTATCAATGGCCTGAAATGAGCCCTGCTCTGCCCCCACAAGTCACCTATGACAACCCAAAAGTCACCTATGACAACCCTCTGACAACTTTAAAGTGGCTCTCTGACGACTTTGTGTTTTCAGTGTAGTATTAAATGGATTGGAAGATGTGAGGAAATTCTACGAAATTTTCCTCATGGCTAATAGGAGCTTGGGTAAACCTTGAAATTCTCCAGAGTAAGATTTGCTTGGCGATAGAGCTCCGGTTTTCTAATCCAAAGATCCCGGACTATAATGTCAATCTTGGATAGTTTCCCAACCGATTGTGGTTTATAATCTAACGTGTTTCCTACATCTTACTCCAAGAGTGCTCGACTAGTGGTCTTTTGTCTGGAAAAAGGATGGTTGCAGGGACGGATCCAGTGACTTTCAAGAGAGGGGCGCCCAATTGTAAAGTTTTCGGCCTGACCCTCCAGGTCCGAGAATCTTGAATTAAAAAGAATTATATTTGACCAAAAAGTAGTGGGGGGGCGTGCCCCCTGTGTCCCCTTAACAGAGCATTTACAAAAGGAGGGGGTCAGCATATAGGCTAAGTACTAAAAATGCATGTATTCGCATACATGTATGCAACATTTTCCCCTCTTTTCCTAGTTTAGTGGTCCTCCAAAAGGAGGGGGTCAGGACCCCCTGGACCACCCCTCTTGATCCGCCCCTGCTCAAGAACCACCACTTGGTTGTAAACTCCATCGTATCATGCTTAAACGAAGTGGGACGATACGGAAATTAAGTTCCCATTCTTTACAGTATATAAAGTAATGCAATACCTTGGACCATATTGGATGTTGTTTGGTTATATCTAAGACCATGTCCATATAAAAGCCCTTTGAAAGGTTTGCATTATATGTGCAGCATTAGTAATGCAAACTGATTGCTTTTCTTTTCATAAATGGACGCTGTATAGAATAAAAAGGTTCTATGTTATGTCCAGCCATAGTGATAGATTGAAGAGAAATGTGAGTGATGATAGACTGTATATAAATGTAATATGATAGACTATTCAATGTGATGATGGACACCAACAGTCCTAAAGGCTCTTTCGCTTCTAGAATATGGCGGGAGATGCGCATATTTAGGGCTACCCATTAGAAAGGGGGCCATTATTTGCTCTGAGATGTTTTTTTTCAAATAGGATATTTTGACTTTGATAAGGTGGTATTGCAGATTTACGATTGTTTATGTTGTTTGCTATATATAATGTATAGTTAAGAGTTGTGACTCTTAAAATCATCTTGATATCTAAGATGTGAGAACCACATTTATTACTCTGCTAGTGTGAACACACCCAGGCTGGTAGAGTCGGTATACATTCTTTGGTTGCTAAAATGTTGCTGCAGTGTAAAATGATAGCCTATTGTGCACTGGAGGAACAACTCCAGGGCTTTAGGCAGGGTGACACGCCACAACAAACAGCCATAAAATAACAACTACAACATATCTGGGGGATAAAGCAATGTAGTTTTGACCCTTACAGTACAGTGCATTAGACTTTCAAAGTTGCAATAAAAGTGCAGCATATTGTATACTGCCTTGGGGGCAGCTGCTTGGGTTGAAAGTGTACCAATGGAAATTGGTTTCGTGATATGTTTCTCCACGTATTGTTGCTTAAATTTAACAGCCATGAAGAAGTTGTTTGAGTGTACCAATGGAAGTTGCAACTGGTTATATTTTTCTCCACGTATTGTTGATTAAGTTGAACCGCAAGAAGTTGTTAGGGGGTTTAACGTCAGCTCAGCAATGTTTTAGCCATATCAGGGCAACTCTTGGTTTGATTGTACACAGGTCTATGGCTGAATCTATAGGGGTGGTTAGTGTAAAATCCTATCCCACTAGGGAATTTTTACTATCTGTAGTTTGGCAATTTCAAAAGGAAGTCTTGCATGCTACATACGATTTGAAGAAATATAGAACCCTTTCTAATGATATATAACATGTCTATATTTAATCCTTATTGCCACAAGCAATTCTTGAAATCGTGAGTAAAATCAAGTACAGGAATATATTGCCTGGACATGCACAGCCCAGGATTGAACCCTGATTCTCCGCACGCCATTGGGCCTCGATGACCACCACCACATCCCCTAGCAGCAATTAATATCTAAAATGTATATACTATGACTATGAACAAACTATGACCAAAAGAATGAATATATAATTGACATAGTCTCCATATTTACCTGCAGACTTCCCCGTGTGCAGTATTCTGTGAGAATGCAGATATTTCCCGGGTCGACGCATGCGCCTATGAAGGGGTTCAAGTTATCGTGTCTAACATCACGAATCTGCAAAGTAATGGAAATCGATGTTTAAACGCGTGGGCTTGAAAAGTTTACTATTTCAAACTTTGCTGGATCCCCTATCCTATATCCTATTCAGTAAAACTAGAGTTTGTTTAAGGCGACTTTCTCTGGCAATTTTAATATTCTAGATCTGCCTTTATAAATATGGTTATGATCGTTCCATGTTCATCTTTTGCTGTAACTTCATCTTTTTTTATCTTTATGATTATTTGGAAATCGGGCAAAGTATTATTTTACATGTGGACCCGTGGGTGTAGTGTTCGAACACACAATAGGCCTGACAGAAACATAATTATGTAATTACTGTTTTATTTAGATGTTGTGCAGATGAAGTTACAGCAGGAGGACTAGCCGCCATATTATTGGTCATTTAATCATAATGAAAATTAATGCTAAATATATGTAACAGAATTGTTGTTTTGATTGTTGTTCGTATCTCGATTTGGTGTTTAGATTGCCGATTTCTCACCAGTGAAAAGTGACACAACCTAGTCTACGCAAGGCCTATATATCTATATATAAGCTGCCTATCTCAGAGGAAAATATAAAGGAAAAGAATTGAAAAAAAAGATGCAAAGGTTTTTTTTTTATTCATAAGCTGACGATGCCCATTTCCCTTGTTGATAGCCACGGGAGATGTTTCCGTTACAGAGCCTAATTATTTCGTGACTTAGCTTATTAGGGGATTTTGAAGGCCGTTCTGAAGGATATTAAAGGAGGTTTTCCTCATGAAATATTGTTTTCAAACCTCCGCTACATTTCTATTGGGGATGCATGGGATCTCCTTATTATGGGCATTTTTATAAAACAGGCTACAGACCTTACCAAGCCAAGCACGTGATTTAATATGATAATGTTATGTTCTTTTTTGGTTCTTGTTATGTTACTTTGTTATGTTGCAGGAACGTTACTTTGATAGCTTCTAATGACACTGCTGCAACCTATAGCTACCATTACATTCTTGATTTGCATGACATAACAAGTACATTCTGTATAGGGGAAGTTTCAATCTCACCAAAAATATTGCAGTTATAGTAGTATGCATTGTTTGATACATACATAGTTCAACCAAAGGGGGCAAAAAGCAAAAGGTATCAATGACTTAGACATAGGTGTGTGCAAACTGGGGCAATAACAATTGCTGTGTGCCCCCTTGGCCTGTACTTGATTGATTCTATATCAATTGCACAGAAAAGGTTCAGCATTTTTAAAGATAACACAAACATTGGCATTAGCATTTACAGAGAGGCATTATTGCCCTCTAGGGGATTAATAGATCATTTTATTCACGGCATGGTTTCTGAGAGGGCAGGGCCGTAGTGAAGGTATAGGAGGTGGAATACTGATATAGAATAAAGGTCTCACCTAATCTAAATCTGATATTTGAGTAACATTCTCATTACATTACGTTTTGGTACGGTCTCATTCTACCCATCAAAATATTATAAAGTACCATAGTGTGAACATATTATGTTTTTGGTTAATCTGTTTCTTTATGTAAATTACATAAAGAAACAGATTAACCAAAAACATAATATGTTCACACTATGGTACTTTTGCTTTGCAACTTGGCTGGATAAATGCTTACAATTTTCAGTTCTTTGCGCACGTTCCTGGTGAGGTCGACGTGCTTTTTCCTGATGCGTTTGATGGCGACGATGGAGCCCTTGTAGGTGCCGATCTGGGTAAACACCTGTTTGACGTCGACGTCCACCACCGCCGACGACAGCGACATCTGGCTACCGCGCAGGATACTGTTCACCTGTTGGCCGTCACATAAAGGAACATAATATTTCAACAGTGAACAATGGTTTGTCAAATAACGCACTGTTGTGAAAAGATTCCGCATCAAATTTCACCCATTTATAATCATTTTTAGATCTGAATATTTATCTTTTAGAACTGTTTGCAGACTTAAAATCGGCCCAGTAAAGAGCCTCATTTAACAGTGGACCCATTGCTGCAAGACATTGAATTGTTTCCCCGTTTCTTTATCTATGCGACAGCATATTGCATGATGAAGATTATTGCGCTGACTTTACAGCATTCAAATTTAACCATTGAGAGTGTTTGGGGAGCTGGACATTTTTACCAATCATAGCCATTATACTCAGCTTCAATTTGAAGTTAACGGAATTGAAATCGAACAAGTAGTAGAACAAGCTGCAATTCATACAACCTTACAATACCTTTCGCAACGGCAACATTGCAACAGCAATAACTATGATTGCAAGTTATCCAATTATGAGATGGGCACTGTGGCATATCGCATAATACAATTATGAAACTTTCGCTTGAAATTGAATGTCATTGTGAAAAGCACATTGTCATATGTGATGATGATTAATGAAAAGATTAATGAAAAAGATTAATGTGTTGCAACAGAGATGTTCCTGTTGCGATGGGTCTTGCTGTTGAAATGTGTCTTTTCTACTAAGCCGATTTTAATTCTGTAAAAAAAACCACTAAATTCAAACCACTAAATATTCCCAACTAAAATTCAAGAAACCTTCAGCCCCAAAACACCATTGTAAGTGGGAGAATTTTGATGCTGGATTCTCGGACAACGGGTGGCTGTTTTGACAAGGATATCGTTCGCTGTTATATGAGTCATTGTGCGACGGGCCACTGCGCATGCGCAGAACGAGGAGGGACCAAGAGCAGGGCGGAAATGAAGGATCAGATGACGTCAGTGCGTCGATGCCTCTGTTCTAGGCCCGGAAATACGATACTCTACTGAGGGCCTCCGGAAATTTAGGCTAGAGCAGTGGCTCTTAGAAACTTGAATGATGTAATTAGGTGACCTTTTGGCCTCATGAATAAGATATTATTTTGTTAAGGGGTGGGTGGAGGATTTCTAAAAAGAGGGATTCCGCTGGACGTCAGTTCCGTCATAATTAACATGCTGTGAATTCATGTGCATGTGAAGGGTATTTAAGAGCAGATCCAAGGGAGGTGGGGGGGGGGGGGTGGCTCCCTGTTGGTCCTTACGCCATCCAATTTTTTCTGGTGGGCACATACACAAATGGCAGAAAATGCTAAGCATTTGCATGGGAATATACGTTTTAATTTAGTTCTAAGGCTACCCATTTTGAGCACTCCCCCCCCTACGGACCAACCCCCTTCCTCCTTCTGACATTTTCGGTTTTATCCCTTTCTTAAGTGTCGGGTGTTAGGAAGAGGTAGTGAGGGGATGGCTGTCAGGACCGGATAGGACTCCCTGGACGTTCACTATCTTGGGTTGATCTGCCCCATGTGCGTGCTCTAGATCTATTCTAGATTTCTAGACTCTTACAGTGTTTGTGGTGTAAGCAAGAATGAAAACAAGGGTCTAGCGCACACAAAATGTAATCATTATTATAAAAATTAATAGAATTGAAACAAAAACTTTTAGCTCTGCACAACAAAGAGCAAACAACGTGCACGTGTCAGCAATGTGAATTTTCATTTTTTGTTGTTATTATTGTATTTTTGGGGAGGGGGGCTGTGAATGAGGAATGTGCGAATTTTGTGCAATACAAAATCGCACGTAAGAACGTGTAATTTTGCACACTTATTAAAAAGCACCTTGTTGGCACGTACTTTGTCAATCACCAATCGCTTATGCAATATAAGTAGGCCCCAGCGCACACAAACCGTTGTTATGAAATGGAAAAACAAGTTATTAAGAGGAAAACATATAAAATTATAATGAATAAGTAAAACAAAAGACACAAAATAAATTTTTACAACAACAGAGCTAACAACGTGCCAACAGGGTGAAATTCAGGCAAAAACACAAGGATTGCAAATTTCACGCAATACTAATTCGCACGTAACAGCTTCAAATTTCGCACACTATAAGAAAACACATTGTTGGCGTGTACACTTTAATGAGTAAACATCTAATTTATGCAATAGGTCCTGGGAGTCCATATTGAGTGTTTTTTTCAGGATGCCTAGACTACATAAAGACGACTTCACAACGGGTAGAATGTAAATAATAAATGGAAAGGAAAGCAGGTGGGTTGTGGTATGCATTTATTAGAATAACAATCACGACATACTAAGTATGAACAAGCATAAACACATACCATCTATGGAACAACCACACAATAAGACATGCAAATAAAAGAAGAAACACAAATAAATGACTACTTATATATCCACAGATCCAATGATTTACATCAGTGCATTTCAAGTGTAATGGTTTGAAGTCATGAATAGTCTTCATTCTTTTGTCTTGATACCATTGGCTCAGAATGTGAAACTAGAACAGTCATTCAAACTCAACTAAAAAGGATTTCCACACATACAGAAATAAATGCATATTCCACGAACCAAGGCCAGTACATACTACCAGCTGTACGCCTAATAAAACACAATACCACGTAACACCAAAAAAAAAGCCCCAAGAAACATTTATAAACTTAGACTCAGGTCAGAGTGTTAAGCACATACAACGTTAAGCCTCCAGTATCTTGGCAATGACAGAATATGTGTTTTTCCCCTCAACACAAGTAAGGTTTTACTTTGAAAGCAAAGATGGAATCTATCCAGAAGAGGCATTATGCCTGATGAGATGGGATGGGACTACTCTCATCAGGGTACATCCTGAGGGTATTGAGGTATCAATGCTTTCACCAAGGTTTCTGTCTTACACATCCCAAGTTAGCCAGCGAGGCCTGGTTCACACTTAAAGATTTTTGCTTCTTCTTCTTCGATCGTACAATTTCTTAATAATTTTTTGGTGGGTATTAAGCTACATTTAAGGTAAAGGAGAATCTAAATGACAGCCAGAAGAAAACATATGAGACATTTTCAACAATTTTTTCTCAACATTGTTATAGGTGCCTTACCAACTGTCAGGATAACATTGTACCTTTACTTTATGCCTCTAGCCGATTTTACTCCCAATTTCATAAATCACCAGTGAGAAAGGGGTTAATCATAATAATGCTGGTTATGTAACATCAGAAAGGGCAATATAATATATTGTTATGCATTTTACATACTTAAACGAAGAATATTTAGTACTGATTTCAAATTAAATCTTCTGATTATCATAGACAAAATGGTCAAAAATGTTTCAATCTGTCTGAGGCCTTATAAAGCCTCAATTCGACTAATCGATTCAAACTACCGATATGCTAGCAATTTAGTGATTTTATACAAGAATGATCATGTCAAAAGACCATACATCCTGCATATCATGATCAATTGAGAGAAAGTTTTAAAAGAAATCTTTCTATTGATATCTTGTATTTCTATGATAAAGTACTATCAGCACAGCAAATTTATAAAGTCATGAGTAAAATCGGCTAGGACACAAGAAACAACTCAAAAACCTGAACATCTTCTGTTAAATCCTGTTAGTTTGTCTTTTCCTATGTTCTCATAAATTCTCCAAAATGCAACTCTAATGGCACATTCAATGTGTAATGAAAATATGTTTCCTGTTAATGTAACACTTCAAATATAAAAAAACTATAATAGTTAGACAGGGCTCATAACTGTTGCTACGTCACAATAAAAGGAACACAAAATAAGCTGTTTCTTGCTGACCAGAAGGATAGTGGGAATGCATACCAAGAAGAAAAATAAACCATCATAAGGTGTGAACGTCTCCTACATCAGACCTACCCTGGTAATGGGCTGGCCAGCTGTGCCATTAGCCATGTTGGAAAGCAGAGCCACCTGGTCTCTGCAAACTACATCTTTAAAGTCCACCTTCCACAGCAAGCTGGCCAGCTCCTGCTCATATCTCCAGTTCCTGGCAGCAGGGAAGAATAACATTGACACTTCAGTACAATAATTGATCATCAGCGAGCTTGTCAGTGGCACATTAGTACTTGCTGTGTCCACCAGTGGTTTGTGATATAGATGTCGGTGAATATACTAATACTAAGGGGGTGTTTCACACTGGTTTTAACTCTAAGATAGTATTTTTGCATACAATCTTTTGACTTTGGCATGGTGGTGTTGAGACTTATTTTCCTATTGTTATCTATATATATTTTGTATACTTAAGATAAATGACACAAATGACACGAATGATCATATTATCAATTCAAGATCGATGTGAGAAACGCATTCATAATTTTGCTAGTGTGAAAAATGCCTTTACTACGAACGGCTTGGGCTTTCAAAAGATGTGTATGCCCATAATTTGTTGAATAAAACTAAGTAGTATTTTTATATCAGCAGTCTCTACAGTCTTTTCAGCAGCAATCTCCTGTATCTTTTGCTAGGATTGATTTGTTTAATATACATCGCCGCATACCAGATTAAAGACACTTGTTGTACTGTTGTGCAAAGAACGATTTTACTCCACCGTTCTCCACATTCTAATTAAAAAGTATTTTCTGAGGTCATAGAGACATATCATATGAAAAGTGGAGCAAGTGACAGAAAAACTTGAAATGGTGGACTAACCATTGCTTTTTTTTACCTTCCATTCATCGCGATTTTACCTTTAGCGCAAGTATCAATGCAATCAAATTACATAATTATTCCACCACGTGTTCTAAGAAATTGCTTAGGTTTCAGTAAAATGACACAGAGTGGAATATGGACTAGAATCAAGAAACGTGCATGGCCACCAAAACTAATATTCAATGTGGGCCACTTTCAAGTCTCGTCTACGATCACGTGACCCATGGACGTAACCTGAGGACTTAACGTGATCTCCCGAAGTGCCCAGAGCCAAAGAAATAAGGCTAAACCCGATCCACGCCACCTTCCGGCTTCTCGGCGAACTAGGTCAAAGGTGGGGGCATTCCTTGAGCAGTGGGGTTGACTATAGGTTTGAATGTCGTTAGCTATAGGGCTGAGTGATGCTAGCTATAGTATTGAACGGAGCTAGCTATCAAGGCAATCATGAATTATTATGAATTTACAATGACATTCTCTTTAGTTCTGTTTTGAATCTTGATAGATCTAGGTTATTTTGATGGTACCCATAATGTCTCTGACCCTTAACATTGTGACTTCTAGCTGTATCTAGCTGTTATTGTAACATTCTGGTTACATCTTTCACTATGGGAAAACGTATTTGAACATTCTGTATATGTATGGTATCAACTTCACTTTACTGTAAGGGATTTATAAGACTGTTTTGGTGAGTCTCAACCCCTTGTAAAATAATGAAACTGTTATATGACTTAGCAAGTAACAGACTGACGAAAAGTATTGTGCTAGCTATGTTTTGAGTGGTGCTAGCTATATGTTTGAATGATACTATCAATAGGGTTGAGTGGTGATAGCTATAGGTTTATATGGTGATAGCTATAGGTTTGTATGGTGCTAGCTGTAGGTTTGGGTGGTATCAGCTATTTGACATAATTATTATGTATGAGCGGTGGTAGCTGTATGTTTTAATGGTGGTATTAAGGTTTGGATGGTGCCAGCTTAGGGTTTGTATGGTACTAGCTATAGGCTTGAGGGGTGGTAGCTATAGTTTGAGTGGTGCTAGCTATCAGTTTGGGTGGTGCTAGCTATAGGTTTGAGTGGTGCTAGCTATAGGTCTGGGGGTGTTAGCTATAGGGTTGAGTAGTGCTAAATGTAGGTCTGAATGGTGCTAGCTATACGTTTGGGTGGTGCTAGCTATAGGTTTGGGTGGTGCTAACACCCAAACCCAAACCAGAAAAATATCGTGAGTGGTTTGGGTGGTACTAGCTAGAGGTTTGTTTGGTGATAGCTAGAGTTTTAGATGGTGCTACCTATAGGATTGAATGGTGCTGACTATAGGTTTGTATGGTGCTAGCTATAGGATCAAGTGGTGCTAGCTGTAGGTTTGGGTAGCTTGCTCAGCGGTCGGAGTTTCACACCTGTAGGCCACGATGGCGATGATGATGACGATGAGACTGAGTCCACCCAGTACCCCGCCCACGATCTGAGGGGTGTGATCTGAAAAGAGAATAAGCATAGTGAGTATATCGGCATACAACATTGGGTAGTTCTTAGTTTTTATATACATTTATTTATACATAATATAAGGAAACATAATATTATTAGATAAGGAAACTTGGTGGGACATCATACAAATTATGGCCCTCAGCCTTTCGGCTTGGGCAGATATTTCTTTTATGCCTTCCTTGTATTCAGGGTCATACTTTCAACCTCAGACAATTTTTCCTTAATAATGTAAGGTAATATACCTTTGATAGACAAAAGGTGCCGTCTCTATAGTATTCTCACGCCGTTGAAAGGACCAGCATGCTACATCTGCAGCTACGATTTCGACACAGTTTGAATTTAACTTACTTTAGATTACGTCAGATATTTTCTCTCAACACATTACCCCCATGTCTTCCTTGGTAGCTAATATTCCTAGTTTGGAAGGTGTACATGTAAATTGTGTTAAAAATCTATATTGATTTCCCGGGTCAAACATCATTCAAGATATTGGTTGGAGCATCGAGACTACAAGCCCCTTGTAGCTTCGGTAGTTGAAAAAGGACAAACAGTTCAAATGCGGGAAATTATCTTCTCATTGTTATTCCATACACGTCTATCCTAGCACTTTATTACCAAAAATACACTCCCTCGTATTCGAGTCAGGCTTACTGGTAAATAGAAAACGACTTTTACAAACTCTGGGACAAAATTAGTCCCTACTGTCTCCTCAATTGTAGAAAGTTTAAGTATGGCTGAGCCATTCTGTTCTCTATAACCATTATTTTCTTGATAATCACAGAATGGACAAGTTTCATGACTTTAAGCTTGTTAAACTGTATCGCCAAAATTATGACATTGTATAGACTAATTCTTGCAGAGGAAAGTGTAAAGTGCTTTCGGGCTGTAATCTAGAAATTTCATATATGGCAACTGCTAAATTCTGGCAATTGTTTGGATACACTGAAAACGTCAATGTGCCATGTTTCTATAATAAGTCTGTCATTTGACATGCAAAACAATCCTCGAGACATCCTAAATGCCCCGTCGCATAACAGGTCTCGCTGCAGCGACGGTTGTCCACCACCTCTCGCAACAAGGATGTCGCTGTTGCGTTGAATCCCCCTGTTGATTTGTGGCTGTTCCACTGAACCAATTTTAATTCTGTAAACAGATCTGAAAACGAGGCATTTAGATCTAAAATCCCTGAAATATTCACAGCCTAGAGGAATTATTAGAAATGGGTGAAAATTGATGCTGAATTTTGTGTATAACAGTGAGACTTTGACCAAACCCTCGCTGTTGCTCTCGTTGTTGCCAGCATTTGGTTATGCCATGCAGCAACAAGGGGGAACCCATTGGACAATGATAAATTTGAGCTTCATTGTTGAGCAACCATTTGTTGTTACAAACACTAGTGTTCTAAAATGAATGGGCCACAAAATCCAAAACAACTCATCTTAGAAAAACAGAGTTACACTAAATCTTAATCAATGTTTCCTAACAACGGACAATAGCATTATTGTTTATATAAAATTTGAGCTGTTCCATTTTGCGTTTTGTAAAGGATTGAACAAATATCTACTTGGGAAGAACAGGATATTTTAACCATTTTAAGAAAAATAGGTAGACATAGAAATTTCTTTTTGCAGTTCCATGTCAGTTTTGTACAAGGGAATTTCCGTTGTTAATAATTTTCTTAAACTTTAAAGTTACAGAAAATAAAAATAACATAGAAGGCCACATAGTGTGGGCCTAAAGCGTTCTTATATTTGTGTTGAACAAGTCTCCATAATGATTAAAACATAGCTTACATTTGACATTGTTGAATGGGCATAGAATTACCTACCATAGAATGAGGGACAAAAGGGCGTTAAGCTAAGCCTGGTCATTCATGTTAACTGATGCTATGTCCCTTTCTGATATATAAAACTTTGTCAGCATAAAATTATTAGACTTCCTATAAGCTTCTGTTATCTGTTATGCTCGCAGTGTTTTTACCCTTCCTTATATCCGGATCTTTTGTTAGCTGATTAGTATAAGATGGGTCCCAGCTTTTTTCTTTTCGTTAAATTAATGATGTTCTAAGAAGGACACTGAGCTTTTTGACACTGTATAGAAGATGTAAGCCTGCAGTCTGCAATAAGTAAATTGAGTCTATAATAGAACTTCTAAGAGTAAAGTTACGATGGCTACTTTGCGAGAATCTTCTTGAAGATGTATCTTGGCTAACAACATATTGAGCAGAAACCTACGTAATATATTCTTTCAAAATAGTGCAGATTATTTCTATCTCGATATTTTTAACTAGACAGTGTACACACGTAAGAGAAGTTGCAAAGGCTATAATTATATCCTATTTGTAAGGCTATAGACTGAAACGTAATACGTACGTCCCTTATATTTTATTAACTGTAATAGCTCACTGTTGGTTTGAGAGGAGTTATTTTGTTAGAAAAGGGGTATAAGTGACGAATATGTATAAAGCTGGTGAGGATTCAGAAGTAAGTGAAATTGGGCTGGTAGTTTGGGTTAGTGAATACCATGGACCTGGAGCTGTCCCAAACATGTAAATACATCTAGCAGAATAAATGAACAAGGTCCCCCATTCTCTAACTGACGTCAAACTGAGTGGTTCGCTTAAAATGTGACTTGGTTCTTGAACCCGGCAAATTGTAGAACCAATTCAAAAGGGCCCCAGAAAGTTCGCTAACAAGAGTTAAGAAGTACAGGGTCCTTTTTTTCTCATTGACAGCGCCCTTCGGCAGTGAAGGGAGCGGAAATGACACTCACTTAATGCCTAATCCAGACCTGCTAGCTGGTGACAGAGACTTTAATTTTATAGAGACTATACACTCCCCCTATGTGGCTAGTGAACAATCACCAGCGGCCCGTCACATAATAGAATAATAAATTCAATGACTTGCAACAAGGATGTCACATCTGTGATGGGCCCACTGTTAAATTGTGGCTGTTCTACTGGGATGACTTTAAAACTGTAAACAGTTCTGACAAAATAGATATTTGGACCTTAATTTATAACCTGAAATGTTCAGCCCAGAAATATGATCATAAGCAGGTAAAATGCGATGCTGGATTTTTGCACTACAATGCCTGATTTGACAAAATCATTGTTCACTGTTATATATGCCGTTAAGCGATGGGACAGTGAGGGGCTACATAGGCTGGTCATTGCTTGTGTAGGTTGTTCTGGAATATGCAAAATAGGCCTCCATTGTGATAACCTCTGATCAAAGGTCTAATCATCAACCCAAATTTGATCATGCCAGTACCCAGGTGGTGGAACAGAAGCAAATTACAGGTAAACCCCTGAGTGCCCAGTCTCTCTGATCTAAGTTCTTTGATGTTGCTCCAGTGGCAGCTGTGTGTGGCAGGGGGCTCCTTCAAGGAGTGGGAGTTAATGTAGGTGTGGTGGGTGGGTCTGTGGGGGCAGTCAGACTCAGCAGTCAGGTCACCAGGGCGCAGGTGCAGGGTACAATGAGGGGAGGGGCACAGGCAACACTACAATACCCCTAGTCTGTGGCATCAGACCTACTGTTTCCCAAAATGAGTCTGTACACCAGCAACCATTTTAGGTGGGAATTCCCACCTAAATCCCAGCACGCTTTGGGGCCACTGGTTTATGGCAGGTAGGATCATAAACCAGCCAGCACCCAAACAACCATCAAAGGGATTCCCCATGCCATTTATGGAGAGCCAATAAAAGAATTCCTTGCAAATTTTAAGTGGCCAATAAAAGCCATGGACTGTTGTGGGTGTATGGACCTATTATGTAAGAGCTAAGTAGGTCAGGGAAGGACTAGTGGGTCTGTGGGGGCAGTCAGACTCAGCAGTCAGGTCACCAGGGCGCAGGTGCAGGGTACAATACAACAATAAGGGGAGGGGCACAGGCAACACTACAATACCCCTTACCGAATAGCCTGAGAATGTGCATTGTACCTGCTTTGCACTGTCAAGGTACAAATGTCCATTCTCAGGCTGGTCTGTAAAGGGAGCCTTAATCCCCATACCCACTAAGCGATTTTACCGTCACTTGGCAACAAGCTACTGGGAGAATCGGCGGTGAAGTCGCCCGGCGACAAGAATTGCCCAGCGATGCCCTGTGAGTATGGTGAGGATTCTGGGCAACCAGCAACGGACAACAGGATCGCCAGGAAAATCGCCAGGAAAATCGCCGGGAAAATCGCCGGGAAAATCGCCAGGAAAATATCAAACTTGCTAGATATTACCATTGCCTGACGACAAGGATGGCAATTCTTCCAGTCATCCAACACCAAGCGATGGTAAACTCGCCTATTGGGTATGGCCCTTTACCCTTTATAGACTAGGTTCATAGTTCTCTTAGCATAATGACAGTTCAATGCATGCATTATGTGCATTCTGACCCTAGTTTGTAAAATAATGAGAGTGATTCCCAGGGTTACACTAGAACTCAAACTATTCCCTGCATAACATAATTTCAGAAATAGGAGGGTGTAGCAATGTGATCCTAGGATTCACTCTTAGATCCTAAGATATTTTGGTTACAAGGTGGCCATCCTAATGTATAAAATCTGAAGATGGGACACAGAGAGAAAACCTTAAAGCAAAAATTATACCGGCTTTAGAGGACGTCTCACATTTGTTTCTTAGCTTAATACAAAAGTAGAATAGCATTAGAACCAACATATCTTAGGATTATTCTATCACAAAATAAATTAAAGATGTGATGGATTGTCGTATCATTACATTTGGAAAACAATCTAGGTCCAGAATTGAACCATGATCGCATAGTGGATCGCCACCCCAACTCCCAGTGGCGCCTCAATGGAACATAGTAGTCGATGACGGTCTGGTTTCCCCATGAAAACAGACAATTAGTCAGATGGATCAGTATTCTAGAGATCTCGAGGGGCAGGTGGCAATGGAGAAGAACACTGTTAGCGATATTAATTAGGTAAACACAAGGAAATGAAACGCGATTCGCACCCTTTTAATCCTATGGGTTATACCATCTTTTTTCTTTTTTCTTTTTTTTTGCTATTCCAGTTGCCTTATAGAATGGCTCGATTTGAATAGGACCGAGCAACCTGCATGGTTCCTTTTGAGAGAAACGTAAATAGAGAGATGGGAGTATGAAATACATGCAGTTCCATCACAAAAGCTTGAATAACAAGGCTCGATTCAGTAATATGAAAAGTAGGGTAGGGGTGTACTGCAAGAAGCACTGTAACAGTGTGCATTTGTGTATACAGGCGGAGCAATTTCCACTCTTTGTGTAGTGTATGTCCCCACCAAAATGGTGGGATAGTGGGGGGATGATTTCAAAAATTGCCCGTATGAATAAAATCTAACCAAAGACGTATATGTATTACAAAGTATGTGATTCGTATTCGTGATTCGTATATGTATTACAAAGTATGTGATTACAAAGGATGTATATGATTACAAAGGAGTCCCTTTTAAATTAATGATATGGAGAATGTATGTGCTACTGTCCTTTTCCTAATGAAAATATCATGGTATTGCCAAGTTTTGTGCATGAGTAATTAAGCAGCACAGATTTGAACACGATTTGGTGGTACCACAAACAACAAAACTGTTAATTCATGAGTTTACTATAATCACGAGAGTAAAGACATGACCCTCACGTGGTTTCTAATTAATGTTATTAATTTAGTTACCTACTCCAAATTATAGCATCTCTTGTTACAAGATGGCCGTTGGGTGTAAACATAGCACGAGGACCTAACCTCACCCATAAGGACCCAACACCCTCCAAAAAATGTGCTCCATCGCATAACAGGTTTCGCTGTTGCAAGGGTTGGCACCAACAGTGGGACCCATCCCTGTTGAACGGCGAGGGAATCCAACTTTGGCGATAACAGATAGGGCTGGCACCCCCTTTTTTTAAATGTCTGAGGGGGCATTTTGGGTTCATTATCTTAATATTCTGTTTTAAGCACATGATAGCCGTGCCCCTGAGCTTATAAAATATACAGGAGGTAAGTGGCGAAAATGTATTTATCAATCAATTAAATGTGTTCAAAATGTATGCAAGACAATCGCAACAGGGAGGACTTGCATTTTGAAAACCTTAAGGATATCACTGTTGCAAGACCCATATTCTAAACCCTCACTGAGCTCTCCCTGTTGCGAGGGTTTGGTTATGCGACGAACCACTGTGCTCCGTCGCATAACCAAACTCTCGCAACAGCGAGAGCACAGCGAGGGTTTAGATTTGGGTCTCGCAACAGCGATGTCCTTAAGGTTTTCAATGTGCCAACCCTCGCAACAGCAATGGTTTTGTGCAAACTTTGAACACAGTTAACTTATTGACAAATACATTTCAGCCACCTGCACATTTTAAGAGCTGAGGGATACCTCAAACAGCTAGTGAAAACGAAATGTTAAAATAACAAACCCAAAATGTCCCCCCGATATGTTGAAAATTTGGGTGTGCCAACCCTCGTTGTTATCGCCAAAGTTGGATACACTCGCTGTTGAACAGGGAGGGGTCTCGCTGTAGTGGACAACCCTCGCAACAGCGAGGGGGGTTATGTGACGGACCACTGGCGACTGGACCAGGGCCCTGTCACCTACATGATACACACTCACGACCCGTGCCACATACTAAACAGGAGTAAGGCCGACCTGCCCACTTCCTTGGTCATTTTTTCCAGTAACCCTAGATGACAAACGAGCACGAGGGGCAATAGATGTCACAGTATGTACAGGCATACCAGCTTACCAATGAAGCTACATGGCATGATATAGTAAGAGCACAAGGACTTCAGCCTACATAAATAGAGGCAGACCTAGGGAAGCAGCTAGGTAACTGGCTCATTATGGAACCATACCTTTTTGGTTAGGACAGTTACTTCCTATATTTTCTCATAAACAGTACGTTACTTTACCATGGTTTGGGACACGACAAATCAGAGCGTTTTGATATTTAACGTTTTCGTCAAGTTGAGACCTTACCAATACAGTCTATGTTGTAACACCATAATTTTTATGTGAAAGAACATACTCAAAATGTTACACTTATATCAATGTACAATGTCTAAATGTTTTTGTGTTTTTGTGTTTTTTTTAAAATTAAACCTTACTCACATACATGAGATCTTCCGTATCAAAATACTGTAGCAAGAACCAAACAAAACTAAACAGAATATTGCTGCAACATTAGGAGATTATTGCATGCTTGCCTGGAGGTATTTATGGGAAGTCCTTGTTTTGTAAATGAAATAATATAAGACAAGAGGTTGACTTACTTGGCCCTGGAATACACCTCTCTCCAAGGAAGCCACATGCAGGTTCATCAACGGGTGGCCCATCTCCAACCCACTCTACGGCTTCACCTTCAAACAGCTGGAAAACCTAATAAAACAGAAGGTCAATAGTGCATGGACAATGTGCTGATAGGGTCACAATTCCCAGAAAGGGGGCCATTTTGGTGATCAATTTGAAATGATGACAATAGAAAATTGAAAGCATAGGTGGACGTATTTCTTTGTTTTTATAAAAAATAATTAAGGGTTATGCCTAGCATTGGTAGTTATCAAAATGCATTTGTATATTTTATTTTTGAGTGTTTTAGTGGGCGCTACAATGTCATCTTCAGAGAATCATCTTGTTGAAAAACAATAAGGAAAAGATCTTGAGAAGTTTCGGCTCTATGTCCTTGACCTAAGTGAGTAATATGTGGAGTCTAGGGAAGGCGATACAATCAGCCCTTCTAACAGCAAACATCTTTTCCAGGAGTCTATTATTTCTTACCGATGTATCTTACCATTATACTATAAATTATGGGTTTACTACTAACATTTAAACTCGTACTTTATACTGCATCTATACTATCTTTATTCTATTTTATAATGAACGTTAGATGTGGTTTATTTCAGAACACTGCAGTAAGGATGTAGAGCAATGCAATCTGGAAGCTATTACAATTGTCAATTTGTTCAATAGAATTAGCAGAATATAATTCCAAAAAGCTTATCTGCTTATCCGTTTAATGTCGATTAATGAATCAGCTACGATCCATACTTATAAGATAGGGGATAATTAAAATAGTCTAAATCGATTTATTCTCGTTGGGTTTGGAATATTGTCCTAACATATTCGAATTATTCTAGATAAGAATGATAAGAAATAGACTATATATTTCAGAGAATTTGTCAAGTGCCCTATGAAAAGAATGTAGGACGATATTCAAGAGGCATATATATCATAATATGCTGTGCCTCTTGAATAGTGTCCTATGTTATCTCTACTTTATCAGATATTCTAGGGTCAAGATACTCCATTGTGGCACAGGCTACAAGAATACAATTTTTCAGTAATCTTGTATAGATATAATTGATTATGAAGCTAGCGAAAGACCAATCAAAATTCAAAAGCATGTTAATAAAATACAGACCAGAGTTCAAAGCTATCTATTTAAAAAAAATTGCCAAATAGATAAGACCTATGACACAATTTCACTTTTTAAAAGGAATTTAAGAATTTCTTTTATCTAAAGAGTTAAACTCAATGTTGCTCAAGCAGATTCATACTTTTACAGAAAATGTTATAAAGAGTGAGCCTTTTCTTGGGAATGTTGGAGTAGACGGGACGGTAGATTAAAAGGAGGGAGGGCTATATATAATTCCACATCCACAACAAAGAAAGATACACGTACATGGTAACACTGCAATAATAGTGTGAAACAATGATAGTGTGAACAGCACAAGTTTCTTCAATTAGGGATCAATTGATTTGGTCCTCGCGATATTTCTATATCCTATAAGAATCATGATTATTGTAGGGAACAGCTAACTATTTCCGCAGTGCACTCGCTCGTTTCAACGGCAAAAACCTAATTTAACCCGCCTTTATAATCCATACAATAATACAATGTCATTAGAGGTAGTGATCCATGTTTTTGCTTTCAAACTTTGCACACTATGCATTAGTTTTACCCAACAAGAGGATCTTCTTTAGTGAAATCGTAGACATCTATCTTAGAGACTTTACCATAATTATAGTGTGAACCAACTAATCAATTGAGTGTTTAGATACTTTACCTAGTCTACCAACCCTTTACTGTGTATCTTGACTTATTTAGTTTTTGCTACCTAAAGTTTTAGTGCAATGTTTATTGTGCTTCACTATATTCCGTATACTATTTGTATTTACCTGGTTGTACACAGGTTTACCAGAACTCTGGAACAATCAAATGTGTGCATATGTCTTTCGAATTAAAGCAAAACAGATCCCATAAAGTTTTCATGCTTATGAATTAGAAAAAGCAAATATCAAATGGCATTGCTAAAAGGTTTATTACCTTCAATAGCATTGTCAAAGAATAATGACATGTGTTTTACATTGATTAATTACAAATGGATTAAGGTAAGAATGGAGTCAGAATAAATCCTAGCCAAGTAAGTTTTTATGGCTTTTCTTAACATTGTCTTCATTTTATTAGACGTGACAGACAGTCCTCTAGGAAAGCAATAAAACGCAGTGAAAAAAAAGTAATTACTTCGATCCCTTGAGACCAACATAAGGCTTAATGTAATCACACATAACAACCGGAAAGCATGGAGAATGTGCAGGAAAGGAGAAGATTTGATTAAGTCTGACAGCAAAGAAAAACACTGCTCCTTTCATCGCACATCGGATGTTAATATTCTGTAAAAGGGTATTGTTCAAATAGCTAATGACTAATGTATAGTTAATATTGGCCCCATATCTTCATAACTAATATGGCTGATCACGGAAATTTTGATTAGGGTCTCAAGATCAGCAATTGTGTGTTTTACCAAAAGAAATAATGTTTTTGCAAAAAAAGTCTCAAAGAGAGATAATTAGGTGTAGAAATTATTTGTGATAGACAGAATTTCTAAACATGAGATCCTAATCAAAATTTCCCTGATTAGCAAAATCAGTTACGAAGATATGGGCCCAGGTCGTTTTTGAATGTGTATAATTCATATTCATAATTAGATGTTATGAATGTGTTCATAATTGATCAAGTTTAACTCTGTGTAGGTATAGTTCATACTCCTAATCTATGAAAGTGGATGGTTCACAATTTTCATGTATGAATGTGTATGGTTATTATGTACCATGTTCCTACAGTTCTATTATGATTATATAGACCTATATGAAAGTGAGCAGTTCCTTCTGAAATGTAATGGTATATTTATCATATATTTTAAATCAGTAAGCTATAAATGTGTATGGTCCATACCGGTAATCCTGTTGTGTTTTGGTTCAGGAAAAACGACCCTACTGGCTGCAGTCCCCATTTGCCGTCGACGAATTTCCGGGCGACTAAGGTGAAGTTGCCCTCTGCATCCCCATTGGAGTCCACTCTTGTCATGTAGCCCATGGCACCTATATTCGTAATCAAAAGAAAAAAGATTAGGAAACCTGGAATCTGTTCATGCTTTGGTTCAGGCCTAAACTGCAATTCCAATTCAACGTTGACAAATTTTCCCGGTGACAAGGGCGGATTGCCTGTTGTGGCCATTCTAATTGACTCTTGTCATATAGCGCATAGCACTTTTAATCATAATGAAAACTAACAATCCTTTTGTGTGTCGGCTCAGGATAAAGCCCATACCTTATTTGATGTCCATAATGGCCTTACATTAGAAAAAAAAACATGAATCATGAAACACATAATTACAATGCTAATATGGAGAAAAAAACATAGAAGCTATACCTAGATATGGACCTCTAGCTCCTGTGTCTTATGATTAGAGTTTACTTATCTCTAAGGAGGGAGCTGGATTTATAGCTATGAATTTTCTTGTTTCATTAGCAAGAATCGATTAATCAGAAGTCAGACAATCAGGACGTCTAGATTTTAATGTTTAATATACATCTTGAAGTTATTACATCAATATGAAAGCATATAGAACGCAGGGTAATTACAATATTTTTTTATTGTTTAGTGAAAAATGTGTTCATAGAGATATCGAGTAATACCCATCGAGCAAGGCGGTTTTTCATACTGATTTAGTGGGACATAATGCCTCATAGCTCAAACATTTGTCTAATTTGGAACTGGGTAGGCCCAACTTATACATTTAATTAACTTAATAGCCACCACCACCTTAATTTCTCCTTATAATTATTCCCTATAGACCTTTTTCATTAGTGTGTCACCCTAGGCCTACTAATATAACTAGGCCTTTAGGCCCGAAATATTGCATTTGAATATGTATTCCAATGAGCCCAATCTATTGGGATCAAGCCATCTCTGGGACTCGTGAAAAAGGTGTACAGGGGGTGGCTGTTTTACCGACTGCATATTTATAAATACACACTTCTTCTTTCAGCTATACAGTGACCATTACCCGTGGCATTCATTAGGAATAAGACCCTTCGGTTGTGACCCGGGGCTGGTCATTCATGATTATTATTGCTGTGGATATTTTAGGACGCGTGCAATATGAAAGCACAACAGGAAACCTATAATTTCCGTTCCAGTCTGGACGTATACATGGTTATCTTAAGGTTTCCAGGAGCCTATGGTCGTTCTATTTGTGTAGTTTTTGTTAGTAGGCCTATAATTTTGTGGTAGTGTAGTTCTTCTTTTTTATATCTTATGAAAATTGTTGTTGTTGTCGAACATTGTTGTTGTTGTTGAACACTGTTGTCATTGAACATTGTTGTTCAATTAGTATTACTATTGAGCATTACACAACTGTATTCCCTATTGTATTACGTCTGGAATACTAGGGGGTTACCCTGATGATGTTTTTTTCAAATGAAAAAAAAAGGTTTTGTTTTACTGTTGTCACAGAGCATCTTATTGGCTAACAGGTGTTGTTGAACAATGTTGTAATTATACAATATTGTTGCTGAACATATTGTTGCTATTGAACATTGTTTCTGTTTTATTGTTGTCCCAGAGCATCTTATTGGTAACACCTGGTGCTAGGACACACCGACAGGTGGTCCGTCGCCAGCCGGTCGGTCGACAGGGTTATTGATAGCTCTGCACGGAAAATAAACATTCCGACGTGATCTGATGACCATGGCCGCGGGCCAACCTCATCCCTCACATAAACACGCCCGGTCATTAACTGGAATGTGCACATTCCTTACTGGGTATTGGAGCCGTTCTGCACATGCCTGAGCTGCTCAAATCTGCTGTCCTCATTTGTGAGCTGCTCAGAAATGCTCGGGAACTGCTCTTCCTTGTGTGAACTGTTTTAAAATGTCCGCCAACAGCTCTCTCTCTATATATATTGGTGTATATTATGGGAAAAGGTACCTATTGACATCTTTAGCCACAATGTGGCCACTTGTTTTGAAAGTTTATTCATAATTATTATGAAATAATTTCTTAACATGACGCTAAATTTATGTTTTATAATGTTTCTGAAGTCCCAGGGATTCTTCTACTCTTTTTTTTATCATTCTACAAAATTTAGTACCTTCACAATCTTACATACAAAATAGGCCATTATGGGGAAAAAACTATTTTAAAGTTATTTTGTGAAAAATTTTGACTTACATGAAATTTTCTAAAGATTCTCATGACATTTACTAAAAAATCAAAATTTTCATAAGCAATGCATCATGGGAAAATCAAAATGGAATGTTTTAGCAGAATTTCTGTGCAGAATTTAGGTTAGGGAGTTACCATGGTTACAGTAAAAAGAATATCAAAAATGAAAAAAACATTTTTTCATAGGTAATGTAGAAAATGTTTTCATCTTCTCAAAACTGAAAACAGCGAGTAAAACAAGCACTCCTATAAAAAGTTATGGCACTTTTAATATTCTCAGAAATAAGAAAACTTATTTTCTTGATAAAAATAAGAAACTTTAATTCGCCATAACATGGAAGTAGGGAATATGGGGTTCCCACTGTACAAGAGGTGGGGAGGTTCATACACATGTATCTCAGGTTCTATCAGGAATATTTCAAAATGGTTTGCAGCATTTGAAAGAGTAGGTTCTCTACAATAAGAATAATGCTGACACATTTCCCCATGTTTCATGTCATTTTGTGACCTGATTGATTGGCAATAGGTAGCTTTTCCCAGATGTGGGTGCAAGCTGCCCAATATTGGTCAAAACGTTTGAAAACTTCTCGTTTTTTAAGTTTCTGAGCTGCTCTTTTATTCTGTAGACTGCTCAATAAGCCATAAAACCGCTCTGCCAGTCTGTGGGAGCTGCTTAAAATGTCGAGAAACCTTTCTCCCAGTGAGTGAGCTTGAATCTTTAGATTGTTTCCATTTTATCTTTTTTGGCCGCTTTCCCAGCCAATGGATAATATTCTGTGACGTTTGTGAGGTAACAATAATGATCTGCAACGTCACATCTTTTGCTGGGCAGTCTTAACACCCTTTTCTTCTGTATGAGGTACTCACTATATAAGGATTGGAGCGTCTCTTCTCATATGCTCTGCTTAGCAAGTCTTGCAACTGATCTTTCCCTCTCTGAGTCGCTCATTCAGTCGAGAGATGTGTGAGCTGCTCAACAAGTCTTGAGGATGTTCTACCTATATGTGAACTGCTGACTGTGAACTGCTCTCAATCCCCCATATGAGAGTTCTTCATCATGTCTGGGAGCTGCCCTTAACTCAGCTGTGTGAGCTTCTTATGGCTGTCGGTACAGGCGATGTCCCACATTTTGGTGGCAATTTTGTATTTGTTTGAGTTCTCTGTGAATGTGCCATTAAACCATACTTCCTACATAGGCCTATCAGCGCATACAGGATTGTAAAATCATTCAAGTGATACAACATGTCTTTTATTTAACATTAGTTCCTACTGACAATTTTTAGAAATTGACAGCTAAAAATGGGCAGCAAAGTCGTATGTCAAAAACAGGTCTTTTGAAAGATTAAATCCAAGAAATAGTTCTTTTGGTGTTGTGTGATGAAAGTAGGCATTGAGCCATGTATTCAAGTGTTTAGAATGGGTATACCACCAAAGTAACCATAGTTTTAATTGCATTTAATTGGTTTTGAAGGAAATTGTCGGCTTTGGTGGTCCGTAAATATCAAAGTTTCTAATTGGAAAATCCTTTACTATAACCAGGGTCATGCATATGACGAGGCTTGTAACATACATCTTGCTAATGGAATGGTCCACAACTTTCCAGAGGCTGTGGCTGTGATTCTGTCCCCAATGCACAAAAAGGTCCCAAATTCCTATTCAGATTAATAAGATCAGGGGTTGACCCCTAGGTATAATCACTTCAGCAATAGATGGTAGCCCACTACCCCAGGACAATGTGGAGGAATAGCTGATAAGCTAGATTAAAAAGGAAGATTTGTTGCAAAACAATATTATTAACATTGCTTCATACCTCCCATGCCTACCTTACTATACCAAGAAAACATACTCACTGTATGCTCACACACGCTAACTGCACTAGATAAACCCTAAAGTAATATAACCATTTGTTGGGGTCAGGACGTGCATAGTTTATGAGAGTTGCATGCCATACGATGACTTGATATGCTATTGCAATGACATTGGAGCACTTGTAATTGGAATACATAAGCCAAATATCAAACAGATTCTGCCTAGTACCATGGAAAAGAAACCTGAGATTTTTTTTTTTTTTTTAATTCTTTATTTCCAAAATAATTTTCAAGCAAGCTTGATCTTCCAAGTGATTTACTGTTCAAATCCTAAGTTCAGGTCACAGTATGTAGTTTAGAAATTTTTTTTGATACCCTTAGTAACCTCAATGCCCATGTCAGGTTGTTTGGTGTATAAGTAGGTATATACACCAGACTCCAACGTTTGGAAATGCATTCCCAGCCAACTTGTGACGTAATAGAAATGTTCTGCGACCATAATTTTCTAGTCAGTTTGTTACTTACTAAGATGGCACTTAACAATTATGTTATTGATGGTGAGTTTGAAACCTCACCAAATCAGAACGTTATTATAACATAATTTTTTGGTGAGGTTAGGATGAAACTAAAACAGAACATTATAAGAACATTCTGTTTGGATTGAAGAACATAACCAGAATGTTATAATAATGTCACATTGCAACGTGACAGCAGAATGTTGCAGCAACGTTATTGGGAGCCATCAAAAAAATTGTAACAAGGACCAATACAGAACGTTACTGCAACATTATGATAACCTCACATGTTTGGCCTGGTTGGATCTATAACGGCACTTCCATTAAAATTATTTAATCCTACTCCTCCCCTGATACGTTTATTATTATAATAGAAGGCCCCACCAAAGCTACCTTTACGGATAACCTATATTATGATAGAGTGTATGGGAGCTACCTTTAAGGATAATGTATATATGATAGAGTGAATGGGAGAGCGGGAAATTAACGATAAGGAAATTTATAGGTAACATTCATGAGTAATTATGCTCTCTCGAAGACACAAGGCAAAACATATATCACATAAAACCAAGTTCCTATATTGTTATAGACGTTGTGAAGACAATGTCCTAGTACCAATGAAATGATTATCACCACATTTGTTGATCAATGAATCATGTGTTTATCAAGGGCATATATGTACATCATCTTTGAATGGTTAAAAGATATTGGAATTTACATCTTCTGCCAGCAGAGATACGTAATGCATATTGGCTGACACTCCATGCCATGGGGGTCATTCACTGCATGGGACATTAATTGTAAGACCTCAGATATCAAAGTGTCATTACATCTAAGATTAGTACATAATTTCCAAATGTATCTCTAAATAGATCAGGACTACAGGGTGATGGCTATCACACGGTGATCACCAAAACTGGGTCACGAGACCGTTTCTGCACATCATCTTATTTTCTCTGTATGGCTCCGGAATGAAAAAGAAAATATATATTGAAAAGCAAAACTAGCATATAATCATTGAAGGAATGATGAGATCAGTTGTGCAATCGTTGGCTTGTCGTCAATCATGTGACGAGATGCCTTTAGGCGGTGATCTACGATTCGATAATGGTCGATTTTATCCCAATTACGAAAATCAGTTATACAAATTTAGTTTGATTTTATGAATCATATAATTTCCTACTAATTTTTAATTTTTGTAACCCAAAGGGCATTTGACCTGTTTTTAAGCATGTAAAAGATGCATTAAAAGGAAAATGGTTGGTGTTTTGTCTTCTAGTGAACCACTGGCTAATGCAGCTAAATCCATTGATTTAGAGGTCTGCTAGCACCAGAACCAACTATCCTATAGGATATAAATTATCTGCAGAACAAATTTACAGCGGGTGTTTCTTGCCAGACACCATGCATAAATAAGCCGTTATTCTTGTGAAACGAGCTTGTAAGGAGGGATATGCCAGGAAGCGCACCCATCACAGGCTTCCCTTAAGAAATATGTTGGGCAGACTGATGTAGCTGCTTCCATGGTATGGTCTCACTGCCTTCTTCTAGTAAAGGTTTGTTTCCACTAGGGACTTTGAAGGCTTGCTTTAAAAAGACTGATAACTATTACACATTATTAGGATTTGTATTAGGTGAAAGATCGTCAGCCGATTTTGTTTTTAAATTTCTTAAATGAACGACTGATGTTTCTGTTTCCATTGTCACCAGATTCAGAGAAACTTTGAGTGTTTATTTCCAATTACTATGGTTGGAATACAAAAGGAACGGTAGGCATCATTACGCTTATTTTATGGTAAGGAAATTATGGGCTACAGCCGTCTAGAAACATCAAACCCGATAGATATTTGTTGTTCATAAATTGTTGCATTTCTGCAATCATTTAGTCTCATTTGCAGTCATATACAGTACTTTAACTCATTCACTTGATGTTTCTAGTGAACGATATATATTAATAACCAACCACAATTATATTATAGTCTGGGTCGCTTAACGCTTTAGACCCCAATCCGGCCATAGCCGCCCATTTGTAGTTTCCAAATACGGCCGTAGCCGCCCGGAAAAACGGCAATTTTTCCATAATTCTTCTAAAATATTCCAAAGGGAACAGTTTTATGACTATTCACCACAAAAATAGGCAAATTTATCGTTTGAAAGCTGATTTAATTTCCTTGCCAATGCTACAAAACCCATTCCTATAACGTTCATTGAAAAGGATGGGTTATCCTTTGAATTTCCTTAATTAAGACAAATCAAAGTAATTCCGGAGAGAAATCCATGGAAAGTAATTCATGAATGCAATGTGTGGGTTCTAAAGGGTTAAGGTCGTCAAAGCATATGGCCATTCGCTAAATTCGTGCAGTGGAAACGGGGCTTAACACTTTGCTATAAGAAGATGAGCTTCTGCGCTGTGTTACACATTCCGACCTCATAAGTAAACCTAATCAGGAGAAATGAAAATAATGCCCAGAGGGGCCACCTCAGAGATATGTGTGCTAGGACTACCTACGTACAATGTTTAAGTAATTTGTAGAAATGTAGGGCACATAAATGATCTGTTTATAGAACCTTACCCATTAATATTCAAGGTTATACTTAAAAACGGGAGTCACACCAATATACGTTGATAAATAAACTTTTAATTACTTAAGTAAGACAGGCATGCAGGGATAAAAGTAAAGAACAGTAAACTAAGTAAAATGCAGTTATGTTTTTGAAATTCAAATGCCATATGGCATCGGGCCTAAGAAGCCCGAGGCATTGACCCATAATATATGATTATAGGGTGTAGGTGAGCGGGTTCAATTTTTGCGTGTGAGCTGCGCCTTTGAAATTAAAAAAAAGTGGCGAGACCGCCTTGCTCATGCACATGTGAGTCCTTCTTGTCCGCATTAATTATCATTAATTAATATAATTAACTCCCAATTACAGTCGATATCATTATATCATTCAATGATATTTCCGATAGACTGTGATTTGAAAAGAATACTTGATTCTTTTAGACATTGTTAATTCTCTTTGCCAACCATTCCGTGGAGACGTTCCTCTAGAATTCTGGTCACGTTTTCAGTTTAGCATGGATTGAGAGTTGTGTTGTTTGCTCTTTAAGAACTATAATTGAATTTAAACATTTAATAGAACTTCTTTATTGGGATGACTGTGTTCAAGTCTTACACCCACCCACTGCAGTTCAATGGTACATCCACATTTGGACAAGGATTTTAATGACGGTAGTAAGAGGAATATGATTACCTGCTTTTATGAATACCCTGTGGTAATTCCTAAACATTAACATTCTTAACTTACATAGATACAGTTATATTTATAAAACTATATGTCGGGCTTCCAATAACCTAATAATATGTTACATAGTAGCAAAGGCTTACATTGGGTGATGATCTCTAGCTTGATCAATTAACCTGAAATAGCTATAGCTAAATAGCTAAAAGTAGCTTTTAAAAAAATAGCTAAAAAGTACCTGACCTGTTAGACAATATAATTATAAGGGCTTACTTTGACACATGGCCTCCTTGCTGACTTGAAGCTAACAATAGACCTATGACAAAGTATATATACGACTCACTTTGGTAGGTGGTCTCCTTGATAAAGTCGAAGATGACCTTGCCGTCCGTGGGACTGAGTCCATTCTCTATGGCCTGGTGAGCTGCTCGGGCGTACAGCCATACGGCGTCGTATAGGTAGGCCGCCTCGGGTCGTAACTGTAAGAGAAAAGGTATAATTATATTAGTATCAGGAGGTACAGGGCATACAGCTACATGGCGTTATACAGGTAGGCCATCCCAGGTCATAACAGCAGGAGCATAAGAGCTAGGCCTATATCAATCACTATACAGGGCATATAACAACAAAACATTTCACAGGTGAGTCAGCCTCGGTCATAACTGTAGGGGCAAAAGGGCCATATGAATGATAGGAGGTACAAGGCGTACAGCTACACATCGTCATACAGGTAGGCCGCAGAGGTTCGTAACTGAAGGGGCAATATGGCCATCTCAATTGCAGGAGGTACAGGGCATACAGCCACATGACATTTCAAAGGTAGGCAGCCTTCGGTATTAAAAGTAGAGGAAAAGGGCCATTATTATTCACTGGAGGTTCAGGGTGTACGTCTACACAGCGTCACATAAGTAAGCAGCCTCAGGTGGTAACAGTAGGGGAAAAGAGCCATATTAATTACAGGAGGTAAAGGGAATATATAGCCACATGGCGTTATACAGGTAGGTCACCTTGGGTCGTAAGTATAGGGACGAACCGTCATAGTAAACAAAGGACGTACAGGGCTTACGACCACACAGCATTGTTTAGGTAGGCTGTCTCAGGTCGTAACTGAAGGGGCAAAAGGGCCATATTAATTGCAGGAGGTACAGGGCATACAGCAACATGGCGTTATATAGGTAGGCCACCCTTGGTCTGAACTGTCGGAAGGAAAGGGCATAGTAATCGCTGGAGGTATAGGGCATATAGTCACATGGCGGTATATAGGTAGGCTGCCTCGGGTCATAACTGTAGGGGCAAAGGGCCATGTTAACCACTGGAGGTACAATGGCTTACAGCCACATGTCCTCATACAGGTAGATCACCGAAGGTCATAAGTGCAGGAGCATAAGAGCTATATTATCACTGGAGATACAGGGTGTATAGCCACACGACATTTCAAGGTAAATTGACTTCGGTCAGAACTGTAGGGGCAGAAGGGCCATGGTAATCACAGGAGCTATAGGGCATACAGCTCCATGGTATTATACAGGTAGTCTGCCTCAGGTCGTAACTGTAGGGGCAAAAGGGCCATATGCATATTAATGACTGAAGGTACAGGGTTTCCAATTACATTGTGTCATATAGGTAGGCTGCCTCGGGTTGTAAATACAGGGGAAAAGGGCCGTAATAATACAGAAGGTACAGGGCATTCTGCCACACTGTGCCATACAGGTACGCTGTCTCAGGTAGTAACTTTAGGAAAAAAAAGGGCTTTATTAATCACTGGGGGGACAGGGCATACAGCTACATGGTGTCATAAAAGTAAGCCGCCTCGGGTCGTAACTGTTGGGGCAAAGGCTCAGTATTAATCGGATGAGGCACAGAGCTTACAGTAACACTGCACCGTACACATAGGCCACCCCCGGTTATAACTACAGGGACAAAAGAGCATAATCAATGACAGCAGGAACAGGGCATACAGCCACGCAGAGTCGTACAGGTAGGCCCCCTCAGGTCGTAACTACAGGTAAAAAGAGCCATATTAATCACTGGAGGAGAGATAACACAATATAATACAGAGAGTAGCCTAGTGGCGTCCCACAGATAGGCCGCCTTGGGTCGTAACTGTACATGTAGAGGAAAGGGCCATATTAATCACTAGAGTTACAGGGGCATACAGCCACATGTCATCATATAGGTATTCCGCCTCAGGTCATAACTGTAGGGGAAAGGCCATATTAATTACAGAAGGCACAGAGCTTACACTAACACGGAATTGTACAGTTAGCCCACCTCGGGTTATAACTATAGGAACAATAGGGCAATATCAATGACCGGAGATAGAGGATTTACAGCCACACAACGTCGTACAGGTAGACCGCCACAGGTCGTAACTGTAGGGGAAAAGGGCCATATCACTCACTGGAGGAGAGATAACGCGCCGCAGACATATGTCGGTCAATGTATGGTAATCAGTTTGACGTGCCGACCCCTCCGGATCAGAGGGTCATACATTAATTAGCTGCTCTGTAGCGGGGGAGGAGTTCTTGATGTTGGTGCAACTGATGGTGGTATATAGTAACGAACCGGCTATGAACGCCAACGACGTCGTGTATATGGGATGTCGTTCATAAGGTATACAGGAATCAAAGCACCCTTTTTTATATACTACTAAGGCATACTATACACACAATAAGGTCGTATATATTTGTATAAAACCTGTGATCCACGATGCAACAAAACGCCATTCATTTTTTGTTATCATGCATTTTTAAGATATTTGGAATTACATTTTCTGGTAAAAATGACATTCTTCTGATAATGATTATTCAAAACTCTTTGATGAATGATATATCCTAAGAAAAGAACATTGTTTAACTAACCGTTTCGTAATCGACCAAAAGTCGCATTGTGGATTACCGCACCGTAGATCACCGTATACAATTGATTGAAACAGTATTGACAGTTAAATCAGGTATACAAACAAAATGGTTTTAGACATGAAATATAATAGTTAATGGTTAAACGTTATTCAGTGAGTAAAGTCATATACAGACATATCATCATTTCAATATACTACTAGCAGTGTATTGACGTGACGTTGCACGCATAAGCAGTACTTTTGATATACAGGATACTTTCAACACAGGATTTTACTTTAATTCATATAGATTAAAGTAAAATCCTGCATACTCTAGGATGTAAACGAAGAGATCCAAAATCCCATTTCTGAATGCTACTCGCATAGTAATAAATTGTAGCATTATAATGAAGTTAACTCACAATGAAGGCAGTGCCCAATGGTAATATGAGGTCTATGGAACCCTTTACAGAAACACCATTTTTGGTCCTTTTCAACCACCGCACATCACAAATCGCATGTCATACATCTTTTAAAATAAGCAACGAAATTCAGCACAGGCTTTCATAGAGACGCCCCTACTGACCTAATTAAATGAGTTTGGCAAGTTAGAGTAGGTATGTTATCATGTTTAGTCCAACATATCATTGTGGTATAGTAGGTGATTGGCGATAACCCTTTTCTGATGCTCTCTGGCTTTACAAGGTTTAGGCATATAATGTCTGCTTCCTCGTTATAAATGAATTCTGACAGTTAACGCTGTGAATTCCAAGAAATATTTGGAAAGAAATGATCCATACTTGATGTGTTGTAACTGATGTGAAGTAATTCCATGAGGTGTGTTCTAGAATATAACTATAATATAAGATTTCTAAAATTTACTTTTTACTTAGATATTTTTATTCAGATAAAATTACTATCCTATAGGTCGGTCCGATAATGTTTCTGTTTTTTATGTTATGTTTTTGAATGTATAAGGACGGATAATGGTGAAAATGAGACGCAATTTAAAGTAACTTGGACCAGTAAGGTAACATGAGGCTATGGCTACAGCTTAGATTTTTATCTAAAGATATATATTACTCAGAGTGCCCATTAAATGTAAGTGAAAACGTTAGACTCCATCTCAGTATCTTGAGCATTTGGCTATGGCCTATCCCTTTTCGGTATCATGTTATCAAGAATTTCTTATTGGTCCAATCAAAGAGTCAACAGGGGTGGATACAGGATTTCCGAAAGGGGGGTCAGCATATAGGCTATAGCTAAGTGCTAACATACATTTACATGCACGTGTGCCATATTTTCCCTCTTTTTGAAGTTAAGGGGTCCACCAAAAGTGTGTGTGTGTGTGGGGGGGGGGGGGGGTCAGGACCCCCTGGACACCCCAGGGGCGGATACAGGATTTTGAAAAGGGGGGTTGCACATATTGAGTAAGTACTAAAATGCATTTGTGCACTCGTGCGCGACATGTTTTCTCTTTGACAAGTTTGAGTCCCCACCAAAAGGGGGTGGGGAAGGGTCAGGACCCCCTGGACCCCCGATCCCCCTATGGATCCACCCCTGCCCTCACCCCCCTGGATCCGCTCCTGAGTCAATGTTAGGTATGGGTTGCAATATATGCCATCGACAAATATTAAAAACCACGAACAGCAAAACAAAAACACCTTAATTACACCCAATATGCAGAAGACCTGCAACTTGCTATCTCACCACCCCATCCACACAACACCTCTACCTCCTACGCCATAAATTGGGAATAACAAAAACAAAAAGTGAGTTCATCCCTAGACGTCCCATCCCCTTACGCCTCCCCTGACTGATTGTGTGAGCGCCTCATTTATTGAGCTCCAATTGAAAACAGCGCTTGCAGTTGGCAGCGGTAGTCTTCTGGCCGGAGGCAGAAATCCTTTCTTTCCCGCGGAGATTTAACCCTTTCCAAACGACACCAACATTTCAATTGTGATTTAGAAACTGCCATGTACTGTAACTAATGGCCTCAAAGGATGTCACATACATAGTATAGACTAAAATTAATAATGTTCACATGAAATAATATCAAAACAAATTCAATATTCTTATTTTTATATATATCATAATATTATGGGTGATTGCAGCTTTTTGAAACAGTAACTCATCTTTTTTTTGAATAACTAGCGTTAAATTCACAATTATGAAATTATGAAAATTATCTATGGACACATTTATGCTGGTGATGCGCCATAGACCTATATAATTATATAGACCTTTTTCATCGGCGTGGCGCCATTCTAGCGGGTTTGTCCGAACCAAAGAGTTGGGGTATGGTTGACCAAGGAGCCAGTCCTGCGGTTTCGGGGACAGGGTGCCTATGGAACAGTCAACTGCGCAAAAGCGTGAAAAGGGCGTATATATGCTGGTGATTGCCTCAATGCATCTGGTATAGTGAAAGGGTTAACAAGCTGTTCTGGGAATCGCCTTTCACTGGATTTAGCCGGCGGGAAAGTGTCGCCACCACCTCTCCACTGATTTTCTCTAATGGCGCACTTGACGTCTGTTCGCTGATTCAGACCTCAACGATTAACATTTTTGTAATTGGCAATTGCAGCAACATAATGTTAAGTCTGGGAATAGCATCTTTTAATTGGCCATTACAGCAACATAATGTTAATGTTTGTCTGGGATGGGTCTTTCGTATATTAGAGCAATGATCTTGTTGATAGGAAATATTTCTTTACCATATTTGGCAAAACTACAAACGGACATCAGTGTCCAATGAATATATATGCGAACTAAATTACAATGTAAACAGTGTTTAGCTAGATTGTTTTGCATTATCATCTGATGCCTTTTGCGTCTTTTTAATAAATAAATATTTAAAATTTAAATTAATTATAATTATTCAAATGACATTCCATGGGAAATCCAAGCTTATCTATACCTGCAATAAGCTTGGATTTCCCATGGAGTGTCACTTAATATCCTGCAAGATACAAATTTGCCATCTAAGTTACAAAATCAAGATACAAATTCGCATCTAAGTTCTGCGATAGACGTTTTGTTTTATTTCATCTGGACTGGATCAAACAACAATTCTCATTCCAATTCTGACAGGGATTAAAAAGAATTCTTTTTTTCTAACTTAAGAAGTTTTGAAGTTTACCTTCAAGTAAATCTGATCCATAATAACCGTCCACATAAATGCTGTTTTTGGGTTTGATTAAAATAATTAAACGTGTACAAACTGAATTCGAATCAACCAGGAGCATAAATGACAGCCCCAACCCCTTTGCCAAAATCCTGGACCTTAATTCCAAGCGTTGGAAAATCTCAGAACGTCAATGAGTCATGAGGATTGGCAGCCATCCACCAATAATAAACAAGGTCATGAATTCAAAAAAGTGAAGTTCACCATTTAAAGTGGTATTTCTAATGGCTGATCTTGGGGTTGGCTTCCTTTTCCACACTACTTGTGATTCCTCTCAGTGTTTCTTTTTGTGTGTTGTCTTTATAAAGTTTTTACAAGTGGTTTAACTTGTCTGATTCCATATGAACTCTGATTGACGCCCACACTAAAGCGAGTTGACTCTTTTCTTGGAAGTCTGGTTTCTAATTATGGTTATTTAATCACCGTTATAGAATTTGCCGGAATTTGAAGGAAGTGAGAGTAATGCATACGTAACTGCTATAATAGGATCAGACATAAAGTGTTTGAATATTAGTCGCGACAGAACGCGCGCAACATACTCAAATATATGTTCTTAAGATATTTCATGTTCAAATGTTTCTGCTGACAGTCATATCTTAGATATGGTAACTAGTAGGAACTTCAAATTGTGACCATATCCTCACCTTTAAGATCAAAGTACACGTCTGATATTGTTAGTGTGGAACATGCCCTCTCTTGCTATTCTAAGCTTTACCTTTGCAGGTTCATCCCAATAGTGAAGTACTGGTTTGCCTAAAACTCTTTAGCCACGCGTCAACTAAACTTAAAAGTAGGCTTTCTTTAATTCCCATTGACAACAATTTTACAAAAACACCCCAAATAATTACTCATTCTCCTCATAAGAGAAGGCATGCATTCATTCGGTTGGAAATAAGTTGCGCCCCTAAAAAGCTTACGCTGTCTCTCAGGATTCAAATAAGGCGACAGGTCATTTGCAACGCAATTTTTAATCGACGACCACAGAAATGGGACAAGTCACATCATTTGTCGTTTTCTTAATCGTTGGGCATTAGTTCTGAGTTAAATCGGTAGTCTTGTTGAGGTCGATTCCACTAGCCGATTTAACTGCCGATTTCTAAAATCGCAAGAAGGAATAGGGGTAAAGTATAGACATGTTACATATTATTTGAAAGGTTTTCAAATTCCCTTTCAAATGATATGTAGGATGTAGGGTCATTGCTTTGTACATTTAATTTGGGAAAACGTATGAAGTCACAATTTGCTCACAGTCGGAATCGCCTAGTTAGATCCAGGCATTACAGCATTGTTACTTGAGAATTTATTGTGGAGATTCACGCTGTTCATTAGGTGGTAACGTGGGTAGCTCCAGGCAAAGCTTCACGCAATCTGACCGATGTTGTTGCCGCCACTCCTTCACTATTGAGCAGATGTGTTTGCGTGACAACAAGAGAAAGCGCGGTTGGCTCTTGATAGGAGCAAGATGAGGGCAGAAAGGAGGTGGGAGGTCGGGAAGACAACAAAGGTCTGTGACAGTTGAGCCAGCCCCTGCCCGGGAAAAGAGTGGCAGGCCAAAGAGGAAGGATTCTACTCTGACATGAACCCATGGCTCCCTTTGCACTGCGCAGTTTGGGAGTTTTTTTTATTGTACATATGATATACATTATGTATGTATACATATATCTATCTAAATCTAGTAATTCACATGTTTTGTTTAATACATTAGAGTTACGCCTACATTTTTGAAAATTGCATTTCGAAAATATCAGATATGGTAAGAACGAAATGATAAGAACACATACATCAGCCCTAAGTCAACTGGAAGAACACGTACTTTATGTATGTGATGTTGATGAAATAACAAAAAATAAGAAAAAGTACATTTTTATTTTGCATAGTACAGCCGTCAACACCAGGTTAGAAATAACTCTGTAAACACCAAGTAAGAAATCTATCAAGGCAAAATAATTATATAAGTGAATAGCGAAACCTATTTAAAGGGACTTCAGCCCATTCACTCTCCGGCGTCTCGACAGTGAAATTTTAGGATGTGTCAAAGTTCCTGGAGTTGTGTTTTCACTGGTTTTGAAAGGCATTGCCTGCAGAACGTTACCAAAAGTATCATTCGATCTTTAGGTGCCTCCTCTAATTGTTTTTATCCCGACTAAATGAACTTTAATCTTGTGAAGCAGGTTTCTCTTCCTTCCATCTCATAATTCAAGATTCAGGGTTTAAGAGTGTGTTTTAAAATTGTAAAATAGGCATTGAAAGGTAATCCTTCAACTAATATTGCAAACTTAATTAGTATTAACCGTTATTTAGTCAGAAAATTACCACTGAAAAGTAATAATATCCTGACCAAAATAATAAGGATGTGTGTTTCTATCTTGACAGTCTTGGGTGTTTCCAGTTCTACCCTTCATCTTCGGTCAGAGAAAGCTGAAGCATGAGCTGCACTTTGAGGCTCCTTTTACTAGGCCACTTAATCGTGAAATTATGTATTATATCAGCGGAAAAATGGATCAGAGCTTGAGTAGGAATTGGCTGAACTATGAATAAAGTATATGGAATGTTAGATTTCTTTGTTAACAATGTTGGTAAAATTGTAGACAACATTCTGTCCACATTCTATTCAGATTTTGGCACCTCAATTAGAGAAATAACATCATCCACCAATAGTAGGCCTAATCTGTAAACCAAAAGATTTACCCACATACACAAACCAAAGAATGACCAGCGGAGGGGAAAGGGTACTCCAAAATTTCTATATTGGCTACCCTAAATGGTAAACCTAATATTTAAGGAGATAGTTAGTAGATTTGTGAAAAATGGTGATAATTTTGTCTTAAACCAACTTTTTGTGTAGAATTCATTTACCATACCCAAAACATTCCATCATGATGGAATCTTTCCTTATTTGGAATGTCAATGGAACGTTTTAATATTTGTAATTTACCTAATTCATTCTATTTGGTTGCCATGGAAACTTAATTCATGAGATTTTCATAAAATAGTGTAAAATATGAGAGAGTATCATTTTCAGGTCTCCACATTGAAAACAGAATTGATCTACAAAATTGATCAATGGCAAATGCCGCACAGAGTACCCTTTTCCCTCGTCTGGTCCTAAAGCAATCGCCATTAATCCTATCTTTATTAGTCAACTGATATATCTTTCCATTATACTACAATACTGTGAAATGACTTACTATTTTGAACGGAATGACTTACTATTTTGAGCTTGCCATGTTGTTTGTAGGGGTTGGAGAAGTTGAATGGAGGCATCTCTAGGTACTTATTGACGATGAGGGTGAAGTTATTGTAGGCTGGGTAGACAGGGGCTGCAGGGGCAATGAGCACCAACGACTTGAAGGCCTTGACACTATCAGCACTGGCCATAGGCTGAAAGAGACCTGTCAGAGGGGGGAAACATTAGAAGTGTTCTACACCACCATGACACTATCACAGCATTGACACTTGTATGGGTGCTACCTATGGGCCTCAGATTGACAGTTTGTGTGTTATGTTCTTGGGATGGTGTGGTAGGGTATTAATACATCAGCACGCTTCACAAACCTGGTTAGTTCTCTTCTATTTTTATTTTCTTCTATCTGATGATGTTAAATAGAAAAAAACTGAATATTACTGATACTAATCACTGAAATTGCGTTCCCTTGTGTGTGTGGGATACCTATTTACTTATTACCACACAAGTTATTTGTTATTCAAATGGTCCTTATAATTTGTAATGATTTTTGATACATTTCTATCAAGTGATCCAACAAATGAATCAAAAACATAAAAGTTGTAATATCATAGTCGCCAAGAATAGTGCGCCTCGAAAAACTGGTGTTTAAACCTTTATGGCCTTAAACCATATTTTTATGAAGCAACACACACCTGCGATTATGTTGACCATAGCGTCAAAAATTAGTTAATTTCTGGCAGTGGGCGTGGTTAAACTCACCTTCTAGGTACTTCTGGGGGTCTGTGGGGTCGTATTGCCTCGTGTCGACGCCCACCACGAAATACTCTCCGGTGTCCAGTAGACCCCTCATTAGCAGACTGACCATGAGTCCAACAAACTCGTAGTACTCCCCAAGCATCACGTAGACTGAAAGAAAACAGTGTTTTATTATATGTTTTTGTTCACAACGAAATATCTCCCGGATTTCAGTGAAATGTTTAGAAGGTGACCACCAACGTCAAATATTAGTATTTGTAACACACAAGGTGACCACCAACGTCCAATATTTGTAACACACCTCTTTGTCGGGTTATTTAAGTAGGAACAATTCTCCCTACCACGGATAGCTGGCTTACAGTATTTTAAGGAAACGCAGGCTAATTTGGGCTGGTTTTGTTGACTGGAGCCACAGAAAAACTATAGAAAATAAACAAATAATTGCTGTTTATCCATTTATAATGGATGAATATTCAAACTACTCAGGAAATATAAATGTATATGAGGGCTCATCTAATAAAGAATGATGGCTAGTTTTATTCTACATTAATCTCCAAATAATGGCACAATTCATGAAAATTTTCATGCTAAAACCTTGAGTTTTGTCGACATATTACCCAGCATGCATCCTGGTCTAGGCTAACCTGCAGGTAGAATCAAAGAAACTAGCCATCGGTGGTTGGGAGAAATATTCTGTTCATAGATGAATGGTAATTAGAGCATTGTTCATTTCATTGTTTCATTTATACTCAATTTCAAAAAGACATATATTCATCTCAACCACGAACAAATAGGATGATCATGCAATACATGAAATCTTTGAACAATTTCAAAGGACGACCTTTGTTCTTACTAGATGAAGCATGGGACATCGCCACGGTATCGGACAGCTAGTAATAGTATTGTGAAATACTACCTTCGTTTTCAATAGGATCAGTAGGCATAAATGTATCGTCTTATGGACAGAACTTTTAAACAATTCATTTTGAACCAATTACATTACTTTTAATGGGACCCACGAATTTCCCCCACAGAATATCTTTCTGCAACTTTGTGGCCTCACAACTTGATGATAGCAGATAGAGTGTCTATTCACTAGAAACAATACAGCTCACAAAAGGTAAAGAAAGTAACCTAAGTTCCTTTTGTGCAGATTTAGCAGAGACTTGAAGTCAGCAACTTTGATTAATCCAACTCTGACTTTAATTGAATGGCCCAAAATGCGGCTTCCACATTTAAGACTCCACAGACCGCATTCTGCTTTTCACACCAATATTTCTTAGAATTTAATTTCCATTCGATTCCCTCCATCTGGCCCTAGTTGAGGCAGTTTGAAGTTGCCTTTTCAGTGGAGATCTGGCTTAAAATGTTATTATCTCTGGTGGACAAAAATGTGTTTCTCAAAGTTGAAACTGACATCAGCTTCAAATGGACCACCAGCAATATCACTGGCAAGTTTCCTGTAGCAGCCTAGCTGTCTACTTTTCATGAGATGGTTATGTATTGCACAGGAAAATATTCTTCATGGATACTGTGCTTTGTCAATTTGTTATGTAGTGTGAATGTGGAGACTTTTGCTTGTATAACACTTTGCATATTTGAAAAAGAAGAGAGATCGTACATATTAGAATTTACGTTTAATGATAGAAGTACTGTTTGTTATAATGAAACATGTATATAGTTTGACTTTTTACATATTTTCGTGGACATTTCACAAACAAGAATGGAGCAAAAATATGCACAGACCAAAAATACGTACGTTCAACGTAGTCATGAAAACCAACTGAAAATTATGTTATTCTCTGTTTTTGTTTACATGAGACAAAATCATAAAAGTTCTTTAAAAAGAATGCACTTCAATAAGAATGGCTTTCAGTCTGTATAAAACATTCTGGTTATCTTACACTAATGGCAGTGGAGCCAGCCCCCACAGCAGGCGAAATATGTGACTTCTACAGACTTTTAGGTAACAATTAAATCCAGTTTGCTTCAATGAATCATTATAATTGATGGTTGCATCTGATACCTCAACGTCAAAAAACTATCCAATCGGATGAACAACTTAGAGACTCTGGCCAACAGTGTTTTTTTTTTCAAACAAACTGCTGCAATAAAGTAACAGAAATTAAAACGTGTCTTTTATTTTCATCAGTTGAAATAGAAGTACTGTGTCTTTCAAAGAAAACCTAAAGACAAGGTAGGGCTGCTACTATTTTTTACCTCTTCACTTTCACTCATTCAGTTCAATTGTGAAGTAAATCCTTTCAATTTGATCCGATTTCCCTCAGGATTTATTTGGTCAGAGGACTTCAAATAGAAAATGAAATCCTGATTGTCATTTGGAAGTGGGTTAAGGCAGAGGAGGAAGACTATGGGGAAGGTGTCTAAAGAAGGGAAATGGGTTTAAAGGACTTAGTGGTGTCATTTAACCTTTTCTTTGGAACACTTTATTATACTTTAGTTTGGTGCTAACAAACTGTAGGTGTTGTAAATGTCATTCAAATTCCAAACGTACCACTCAGGGAAGAATGTAGCGGATTATCCGGAAAAGTTCCCTGAAATCACAGACGATACTGTTCGATATGGTCCTTCTTTAGAGGATTTAAGAAAACTTGAATATGCGAAACTTTGTTAGGTGCCAATAACGGAAATGGTCTAATGAACGATATATGTTAGTGGAACGTTATGCATTGCATTATTTTCATGTTTTTTTCCCCACAATTCAATGAGCTCAGAACCTTTAAGAGAAAATATCTTGCTACGCTCTGTAATGGAACCTAACTTTAAAATGTGTGTCAGATCACTTTTTGTTTTACTTTTGCCCGTCCAATAATCACCTACGCATTTTAACGTACTTTCAAGACCCCTACCCCAACCCCTACCTGAGTGTAGTATGTAATACATATTACATATGATATTGCCGCAACCCCACCCCCATTGTGCATATATATGTAATCAGGTAATTAATGGACAACCACTTTTATTGAATGACTAGTACTATAAATGATTTTATTAAGTTATTGACAGTTACTCCTTGGAGTGATTGCTTTGATACTCCAGACTAACATATACTGTATCTCGATTTGGTTCTAGGACTGTGGCTGTATCTCGATCTGGTTCTAGGACAACTCTATCCTAAGGAGCAAAATGCTATAATTATATCCATCAACAAGTGTGGCGATATGAAAGGATGAGAATAGACTCAATTGTATTGTCTCAAAATAACACTATTCAGAAGCCTACGGTTATTTACAGTCTTTCCATGTTGAAACTTGATGTTATTTTAGGATCCAAAGGTATCAGATTTGTCATTCATTTAATCTCTAAGGACGTGATTTGGTTACATATCAAAGTACTTTACGACACAATAAGGTTTGTTTTTCGCACGAATGGTAAAGCATTCTGGTTTGGACTAAATAAATCATGCAGCAAACACCCTCTCTTTATCCAAATTTGTTGGAAAAATTGATGTTTTTCTGTTCCACCCAATATTGCCTTTTACCATGAAATTATTTGAATGATTTACAGGGGGAGGAGACAATCAAAGTGATGTGTTTCAGGGCAATCAAGAGTAAGACATCATGCCTCAAATTGAGGGATTTGTCATCAAACATTTATTTATTATGGGGGAAAGGCAAATGCATTTGTTGATGTTTTAATTGTGATTTTCTCCATAGAATGACCCTGAACCATTCTGTTAAAGGTCACTCTATTGGTGCAATGAATTTTAAAATTAATGAAATAATGTCTTCGAAAAAAATACAATTAATTGTGATGTGAACTTGGATGGTTGGTTTATTCTTCACTGCATTTCACCAACTTAGTGCAAGGCATTACACAAATCCACTTATAATGATTAATGTCTCCTGTTTCTTTTTTTCCACCCCATTCTCAACCACTTCATACGTTTTCACGTTATTGTCAAGTGCAGCTTCCAGACAAATCCGAAATAATCAGCTGATGCCCGGTGAAATTGAGTTTTATTGGCATGGTGGGTGAAATATGAGGTGTTAGTGAGTGAACATCCATCACTGGAGGGAAGTAATGGATAAACAACTCCAATTTGAGCGGAGATGCCCATTTCACTGAAAATGCCAACAACAGCCTCCAACTTGAAATTCAATATATCAATGGGGAAGCAGTTGTTATTTTGCATGACACTGGGGATTTGTAAAGTTATCAGAAAGTTTTCAGAAATTTGAATTTCTAAAGGGAATTATAGTCTAAAACGCAGATTTGCAATTTTGGACTGATTCAAATTTCTACTCAAAAAAATGTTGAATAATTTTCTTTGTCGACATGCATGGTGAAAAACTCATATGGAGTGGTGTAATTCCGAATGTTTCATTCTGTAAAAAAAAAATTTAAAGACTAAATCCATCCAGGATGGGAAAACGTGGATTCCCTTTCAACTCTTATCAATTGGGCCTTTGGAAAGAATTCGAGTGGAGGACGTGGGATAAACGATCGAAAATGTGAACAGAGATCCAATAACGATTGGACAAAATTACTGCATATGCCATCCTTGTTTCCAAGAGTTGGGGTTACTGAAATGAGCAAGAATTATATTTTTCTATATCTTCAAGGACTGCTTTAACATTATGATTTCTTAAATTTCATCCGTTGACAGATTTGTAGGTTTGTCAGCCAATCAAAATGCAGTATTTCAGGGCAAAATAGGGTTGGACATTATGGGCTAGGCTGAAAGGCTCTTAATATAAAGCTACATTTTACCAAATTTAGGAGCAATCTATTACTCAAATTGCTTTGGTTAATTCTGTATTATATAACTGTCTTCATGGAATAAGCATGGAGGCAATTTTGAAAATATTTCATAGTAAACCTTATCTTAAGCACAGTTTCCACATGCCATCCCCTGGCTAGCTAAGGTGTCAAGGGGCGTTCCATTAAAACCAATAAAGGCTACATTCCATTTTGTGGCGTGTTTTCAATAGGTTATTTGCATTGGCAGATACCAATATGTTTGTACCTTAAACACAACATTTTTGCAACAGTGTCAACATTTACCAGCTGCCGACTATAGGTCTTCAGGGCAAGAAAGGACTGAAAAACTTGAAATATCTGGTCCTTCTACTTGTCTTCAAAACATAGCACTGTTAATAACATTATGATAAAAATAAAAGTGGTATATTTAGATTCAGTATATTTTTTCCTATCATTCAATACCAAAATTGTCTGTCAGGTATAAGTATTTCAATACAGAAATGGGAGTAGAATCTGATAAAGATGGCACAAGTTTTCAAAATATGAGCATCCTCCCATGTGACATTGCTAATGAATATAATTATCAATGGGAACAAAGAGGAAAAAATATAAAATACGTCCAGATGATAAATGGCCACAAATGACACGCAAAATATGTTTCGAAAATTCAAAAAGTCATTAATCATGTACTCCCCCACAAGTAAACTTATGTGATTGATATAAACAAACTTACTACAAGTCTTTGGAAAGTAGAACTCAAAATAGAACTGAAAAACAAAACCAGCCCTTTCTTGCCCTGCAGACCTATAGTCAGCTGCGGGGATCTGAAAACCCGCACGTATGGGCATAAAAAACATACACTAGAGTCAGTTCGGCCATAGATCTTGAGATTCAATGAAACTGACCAGTAAGCTATAGCCCCGACAGCAGTGTGGGTGGTCAACACAGGTCAAGACCAGCAGGAGGCAAAGAACTTAGATCATGAAGAATGGGCACTCTGCAAGGACCGCTCGAAGGCAGGTTCAGGGGGTCCAGACTGATTGTTGTGTTGGTTTGAACCACCAGATACAGTGGTTCTTGAGCACTGGGATATTTCATCCTTGCTCCTTGATGATCAAACCTATGAGAAGGTAGAGACCATACCCTATACCTTTACGAGGTAGGTGTTCTTTTATATGCAGTGACCCAAGGGCAAGGCACCACATACAATGGGCAGTGGCACTAGGCCTTTGATAACCCTGTCCTTGACCCCAGGGAGAATGTCTGATACCACATCAGCAGGACAGAGACTTGAACCGCCAACCTTTGGATGGCGAGGCCGACACTCTACCACTGTGCTACCAGAACACCCTGGGGTCCAGACTTGGACGTAAAGAGGAAACTCCTTTTAAATTTGGTACCAGCTCAAGGTTATCAGTGTTCACAAAGAAGATTTTCCCTGTCACTGTAGCTGATTCCCCGCATGGAAAACTTTCCTTCCTTATACTCCTGAATATAGACCTGTGGTCGTACCTCACAATTTTACCATACGATCACTCAGATGCAGGGAATTATGTGATTACTGTAATAGGTGTCTGATCTTAGGGAAATTTTCTCGAAATACCTGGATATATGGATGCATGAAATACTTGGAGTAACTACAAAAATACCAGATACCACAAAATGTATGAAAATAGATGGAATAAAATGAAACTCAGGGTTTATGGGGTAAACGCAGGATTCTTAGAAACATACCATGTGATATGTTGAAGCCAATCAGCACATACCTAAAATACCGTGGGCTAAAAAAGGTGGACCGTTACCAAAAAAATAAACCAGTGTGCTTCAATGTACTGTTCCCACCAAAGAAATGACCTCTCCTTATAAGTACAATGTCTCTGACTAGGGTCAGTCCACCTGGGCTGGAGGGTCATAGTTGGTCAATAGGTACCGCCTCCTCTATACCCCCTTATCAAGTTATATGTCAGGGGTCAGCTTCCAACAGGACCGAACGTCAAGTGGTGCTGCGGGCTCCAGAAATCACTTCATCAATATGTTCACACATTCCACCCAAGAGGAGTGCCAGGGATATGTTGGTACTTGTGGTTTTTCCAGCAAAATGTACAGTACTGTTCAGTTTATGGTTGTCTAAACCCTGGTCCCCACAGGGCGACCAATATTTCTAAATTTGGCGGCAACTATGTGGTCTAATCACCCGACGACTTAGTAAACCCTGGCGCCGTGATGTCTGGCGACTAAATCACTAGTCGCCGTGGTTTGGGGGCAAAATATTGGACATGTTTAATATTTCGCCATAGCCATGGGGGACTAGTTAGTCGTCGAGCGCCATACTAAAGTGTTCTCTAGTCTTAAGCCTGGTCCCCACTTCGGCGACTAGATTTCCTTGGTCGGCGGACTACTAAGGTTGTTAATCGCCCGGCGACCAACTCCACACTGGCGCCCTGATGTCTGGCGACCAAACCACTAGTCGCCATGGGTTTGGGGTAAAATATTTGACATGTTTAATATCTTTCTATGACCGCCAGTGAAAAGTTAATCACCCGACGACCAACTAATATCTTGTCTTGTCGTCCAGCGATTAACTACAAGAGCGTCCCAACGTGGCGATTAACTTTTTTTTTCACCGGCAACTTAGTTAGTCGCCCAACGATGTACATTTTCCTTAATCGTCCGGCGACTAACGTTAGTTGCCGTCGTTGGTCGCCAAAGTGGGGACGCGGCATTAATCGCCGGGGTTTAGTTGCCATGTGGTGATGCGCCTTTAGAGTGTTTTGATTTGCATTCAACATAATCTGCAGTGTCTTGTTTTATAAGGAGTCATGGAGAAATTAATGGAAGGTTGTATTTCTAAGCTCACAGAACTGTCTTTAAGCTTTCACTGACAGATGTTTTTTGGCCTTAACAGATAAATGCTTTATGAAGTACATTTCCAAGCCTCGACTACATTATTGTTAGGGAGACAGGAAATCTCTGTTTTAATAGATGTTTTTGTTAAACAAGCGACATATCAGGTTTTATATTAAGTAAAGAAAGTTACAAGAGCTAAATGTATATGCCTCATAAACCATACTATTTGTTTCATAATTGCCAGTGGTAAAATAAACTTCTAGACAGGTTCATGGCAGTCTAAAAGCTATCCTCCTCATTACCTAGGAAAAGGAGCCTGACATAAAATCAAGAGAGCAAGAAGTATTTTTTTCTACCCAGCGATAATTGTAATAGTACATCAAGAACAGGAGTCCTTCAGCAATATTTTAAATCCAGTGCAGGGGCGTACCCAGCCCTAAAATCTTAGGGGGTTCCAGGCAAATCTAAGGGAGTTCTATGCACTGAGTGGTTTCTGACCATTTCTTTCCCCCCATAGTTACGCCACTTTAGAGTGTTCCTAAAATTGCACTAAGATAAGAAACAAATATAATTAGATGAGACCTTTTACATCTAGTTTACCTATGGTCCTAATTTGGTAATCTTATCCCATCTTGACATGTTATAACTCTGCGATTACAACCTTGAAACCAAATCATCTTAGGGTCTAACAGTAAATCCCAGGATAACATGGGAGCCCCCCTTCCGAGCACAGTTCCTTAAAGGGACGTGCTTTTCTACTCTGGGGATCTAACCTTGGCCTTCCCCCACTTCCACAGAAAGCAGTAACGTGTCTGTCATGGTGATCAGTCACAAAGCTAGTTGACCATAGAAGATCTATTCTTCCAGATCTGTCACGAGTAAGAGTGATCTGTCTACGATCTGTCACCAGTGACCAGGTCACCGTGAAGCCTGGGCCAGGTCACTCTAAAGCCTGGACAAGGTCACCTAAAGCCTTGTCTATTCATCACAAAGACAATCACATTTCAGCAGCATTAAAAGTGAACAAGAGTTAAAAAATTCGAAGAAAAGGTAATAATTTGAGAGGATTTAGTATTGCTTCTGTTCTTACCTTTTTTATGAACATAATTATTTCTTCAGTATAATTATAGTTTTTGAATCTTAAAATCCAAAGGGCAGAAATGTGTCTACTTCAACGTGTTGTCACCCATGTCTTTCATTAAAAGGTCGTGAATACATATACATGTATTACATGAAATATAGATAGTATAGTGATGTCTCTAGACCTCTGGTTTTACGAAAAAATAGTTTATGCCCTAATTGTACCAAGGCTTCTCACCTTTGGAAGACCAGGACAAATCTAGATTGTTATTGCTTTTAATAAAGGCAATAAAACTAACCATGTAAATGGTTTTGTACAAACAATTACTATTGGGGCTTGTTACGTTAACGTAGAGGGCCTATCAATATAAATGCAGAAGAACCTTGGTTCCAGCTGGAACAGGCATGACAAAGGTGGTCCCGTTTCCAACGTGTTGCACGACAGACACCACCCTCATGCTATTTAGTATGGAGATATGCCTTCATAGGAATACCAGGTTGGCGAGTGTCCCTCAACCCACATAGTCCACCAACAAAAGGGTAAACATCTGCGTACCAATACACCTGCTGCCCTGGTTACTTGGTTGTAGTTGACAGACACACCTAATGCATTAAGCAGACTAAATGCCATGCATACATCGTGAGGGCATGCTGCACTAGGTTACCTTTGAGCCACTGTGAGAGGTGATAAGAAATACCACATGATAAAAGGTTACCTATGTGATGAATGCATCATTGGCCTATGCCTGAACCTACATTAATTCACATGGCAAGATCCTTCACACAATCATTATTGCATGACCTTTTAGTAATCAGCCTATATTATTAACAGTAGGCCCTACGCTATCTTCCCCCCTTTCAACAAAAGATGTTGACCCGTCCCACAATCTGATATGGATATATGCATACAAAAGAATACTTTATTAGGAAGCATCTTCCAACCAATGTAGCTCACTAACAAAGGGATCAACTTGAGAATTGCTTTACAGCTGCAAAGCAATGCTTCTGATGCCCTGGTTAAGCCTATCTTCTAAAACAATGATTTTGCAGCCGATTTAAAAGAATCAGCATGAACATTAAAGGTCAATAACATTATCATATATGTTATGTAGGAGAAAATCAAACAGATTCAAAATCCTCAGCATCACATCAAAATCGCTAAGTGTATGGAGGCTCAACCTTGTTAGAGACACCCAATGCACCATAAAAAGGGTGTTATGCAGTGGCTTTCTTTTGAGTTACTTTAAGATGAGATGAAGAATACCATGTGATAAAAGAGCTATGTTTTGCACCATAGTAATTGCTATGTACCAGCTTCCTTTGAGTTACTTTAAGATGTGAAGAAGAAGTCCACGTAATAAAAGAGGTATATCTTTTATGATATCAGCACTGGCCAGCGTCTGTATCTACATTACAACCTAGGGCAAAATCTGCATACATTAATACATGCCTTCTTATTAATGCTCATACCAGACAGGCCACCCTCCTTTCTTCTCCCCCCATAAATCTTATGGAAACCCCCCTCTTATGCCATTTTGTATGGAGATATGCTTACATAAGAATACTAAATTAGGTAGCACCTTTCAATCATTGTCAGTGACCAACAAACAGGTCAACTTGAGAATTGCATGACAGCCATGAAGAGATGCACCTGTTGCCCCCGTTACCTTATACGAGTGGAGGGGCACACCTAATGCATTATAGGAAGTACATGCCATGCATGCGTTGTAAAGCCCAATACCCACTAGGCAATTTTTACACAGTCGGCCAACTAATCGGCAATAAAATCAACCGATTTTAAGGCTAGAATTAGCCGACTTCAGCGCCGATTCAGATCAAACACACATATTTCAATATGGTATACTTACAGTCGATCATAGGAATCGGCTGATTCTCCCAGTCACTTGTCGCCAGTCGCCGGTAAAATCAACTAGTTGGTATGGGGCTTAAGAGGATTCCATTCTAGGCTCCCTTTTGTGCCACTCTGAGATGTGATGAGAAATGCTAAGTAATAATAAGCTACTTACTTTATGAATTGAGCACTGATAAGGAATTAATCCACAATAGCCATGAGGCAAAGGTCTGCAGAGATTAATGCATGGCATTTTGATACTCAGCCTATATATAATTATGCTGACCCAGCCCAATTTCCTTTGTTCTCAAAGGGTATTGGACCGCCCCTGATTTACCATTTAAGGGGTGTCTCCACTTGAGCCACGGAGTTTGAGAATTTCACGGGCGACGAAGGGGGACCTGAAGCCAGTGTATAGTAGACAGGCCGGCGCCGAGTAATTAAGGAAGCCACATGAACCTCGGCGACAAACCCCGGCGACGAAGGAAAAAGTCGGCAACCTTGGCGACAAACCATATTAAACATGTTTGATCTGACGCCCAGAAACCCCGGCGATAAAGGGGTTATGTCGCCAGCCAGAAAGGCGCCAGCACAATGGGCGATAAAGCTTATTTTGGCACTTTTATTGCTGCCCCCTTGGACGCCTAGAGCATCTCAACGTGGCGATAAACTTTTGTGATGCCCGGCAACGGATTTCCAATCCCCGGCGACAGATTTGTGACGCCCGGCGACGGATTTACCCCATGTTGCCCGGTGATCAGCTTCATCGCCGTGGCTGCGTCGCTCAAGTGGAGACATGGCTTTAGTGTGGATATAATATATATATATACATATATATATATATATAGGGAGTTATTATAATGACCAACTGGGTTACCAACAAAGCGGGGGATTTGAGAACTGCTAGGCTCGACGGACCTCTTGCCCCCAATACCTGATGAAGCCTGGTCCCCACTTGGGCGATTAGATTCCCTTGGTCGGCAGACAACTAACGTTGTTAGTCACCTAGCGACCAACTCCACACTGGCGCCTTGATGTCTGGTGATTAAACCACTAGTCACCCGGGGATTAACTGCACTAATCGTCGGAGACGAGTGGAAAATATTAAACATGTCAAATATTTTGTCCAACGATGAACTACAAGAGCGTCCCAACGTGGCAATTAGCTTTTTAGTATCCCCGCGACTATTTAGTCACCCGGCGACCAATATTATTTCATCCTTGGTTGCCGGGAAAACCTACTAGTCGCCGTCGTTACTCGCCCAAGTGGGGACGTGGCATGAAGGTTGATGGACTCAAAAGTTTAAAGGCTGAATTGATACTTTTGATTTTCCTTGAGATTTCAGAGATCGCCAGCCATGTAGCATGCATGGGTTCCATGTCTAATTAATTACATCAAATTTGAAATTGCAAAATGTCCACTGATAAAATTCATCTAGTAAAATATAGGATTTATGCACCATTGGGAGTAAATGGAAGTCATGTTTCGTGAGAGGATTTCACACCGGGTTGCCCTTTAGAGGCACCATGAGACATGGCGAGGAATATCAATGAAATACCATAAGGAACCCAAAATACTAAACTTAGGGCCAAATTCCACCTTGCAATTCTCAAACATTAGTTGCGTGAACCTGCATTTTTCAACCCATAATATTATAATGACTTTTTATTTCAGATACTCACGTGTTGGTGTCCATAATTAACCCTTTTCGTACTAGTGATTAAAGTTTAGAAAATTTTGAGCAAAGTTGGTTAGTGGAATACAGATTTTACTGTCAGCTATAGGTATAGACCGAATTGCTGATGAAATCAAATTGGCCCCACCACGGATAGACGATTTACTGTTTTTTTTAGGTACCTGCAGGCTAACTTTGACTGATTTTGTAGACAAAAACTCTCGGAAAACTATAGAATCTTATTGCTCTACATCTTTCTAAAATGAATGGATTTTCAAACCATATTAGATATATGTGGATACGAAATGGAAAAATAATCAATACATGTTTTTCATCATATCAAATCACCAGGTATGCCATGATCATTGAAAATTCCTATGGCTTGTGACTTGTCTACATATTTCCCAGCATGCATCTTGATTTAGGGTAGTCTGTAGGTCAACTAGAATAATTGAGCTATCCGTGTTGGGGAGAATTGGGAGACGGTCCTTTCAACAAGCCCCTTGTTCTACAACAGAATCCATCATTTCTGTATACATTACTGACAACCGCTTCCCTCCCCTCCCTTGTCTACCGACAGATTCCCCTTGACCCGAAAGGATCCTCACACAAGGCTTGGAGCAGGGACGTTATTGGATTTTTATTCTTTTATGTTTTTATATGGCTCTCATTTTTAGGACAGAAATACTGTTGACCAGCAACTTTGTTGTATTTCTATGACTCTGCCTAGGCATCCAATTTCATACTTAATACACTGATATATGATATTTGAGAATGAGACATTAATGGTCACAATATTATACAGCATTCAAATCAGCTTTGTAAACTACAACAGCTACTGAATCTAATTTAGGAAAATAGGGACTGGCCTGCGATGGTCTCACTCAAAAGGAGGGGAAAAGGTTCTTGGTTTTAACACTTGGTAACAGATAAGATGCCAAATGAGCAGGCCAGGATCTATGCAAGTTGCATAATACAACATGGTAATTGTCATTGCATCTACAAGCTACAGCAAAAATGTTACAGAAACCATTCCCAATGTTTGCACTTTTAAGAAACATACTGATTGCCAAAAACGGGAAGGGGTCCTCGATTAAGTATACGCATATTGTCGTGAATTTTAATTCCCACCATCAACCCCCCACCACCCCACCCCCCGAACCTTTGGTTAAATGTACACATTGAATTTGTACAGGGATGTATGCCTATTACTATAAGTTCTTACATCACCACTCCCACCTCACCTAGCTTGATGCATACATACCTAATGGAAGGCCCCTATAAGGTCTTTGCAGTGACCCCGTATATGCATATAATTACGTATAGGCATTGAAGCAATATTAATGTGACATATGCACCCCTGTATAATCCTAATAACATACCAATGTGAGACTAGTGAATGAAATAGTATAATATCACTAAATGTAATAGACATGCAATTATATACAAAATACATTGCTGGTGAACTGACAATCTATATGGCTTCCAGCTCATTTATGGGCAATGGACACCATCAGCAAATCGTCTGTAGTTCTGGGATTCTTGAGGCATTACGCTAGGTGTTAAGTTGCAAAATTGGTTTTATATGGTACATTAATTCCTTATGTTATCCTCCTCAAGCAACCATAGGGTTCGAATTGACTCCCAGTCTCTGAAATGAACAGCAACTATCACAGCCTCGGTGCCTTCTGGCACTCTTTCAATGGGTACACACAAACAGGGACTCTATGGGCCTCACAGGCCCGATGCTTTCGGGAAAGCTCTTTCACACAGAAAGGACGGTCTGGGCTGAATCAGTGCACCAATCGGCGAATCACTGTACCAAAAGAACAAGCTGATGTTTGCTCCTATTCAGATCACCAACCAGTATGCAATGTTGATATATATATATATATATGTGTGTGTGTGTGTGTGTGTGTGTGTGTGTGTGAGATCCTGGCCTATAGCTAGCCAAATATTAGTAATATTCATTGTAATCTTATGTATATGTTCTTGTATGCATCAACACCTATATTGAAGATCATATTTTGTACACGTGATGATGCCTAATAAACCATTCAGAAAATATGAGCATGGTTCAGTAAGAACTAATAAACAAACAAAAGATATTTTGGTATGAATCATTTCTAAAATTGGCTGATTTTCATCATAGAATCGCCCGATTTTAGCGCCAATTGGTCGGCCAATTTGGTCAAAATCGCCCAGTGGGTACGGGACTTTAATCATCACATGCTCGATGCCCTCGGGCAATCCTTCAATAGAAACACCCGGTGGGTCGTTCTGCCCGACACGTTACGGAAATTAGGTCGGGGAGAAGTCAGGAAGGGACCTCATGCCCGACAATTGCCTTTTCAAGAGGAGCCAGCCAATGAGAGGGTGTTAAAAAAGGTAACAAAAAGTGCAATAAGAGGGGTCCATTTACTACCTGGAGGACCTGATTTCACGGCTCAGGTGTTTATTCCCAAGGGCCTTGAGTGTGGGCATTAGTGCTAATTGGACCAGTGATATATTGTACATGTGTTATGGGTGGACCCTTAGATGCGCGGGGAACTGTGAGTTGACTTTCTTTAGGTGTGATTGGCTAACAATTGCAAGTCGCAAAGAAATAAACGGCTTTACAGGTGGAATGGAACAATGGTATTGTGAACATTTATGGATGGATGTTGTGTAATTCCAGAGCATTGTTATGTTATCCCAAGTTAACAATTCTGAATTTCCGTATATAGATATAGTCATAATTATAGAAAGTAGTATGGATAATTAGGAGAAGAACAACTTTTCTGGGCCACTTGGTACCAGCCAAAGGTTATAGGTGTACACGTCAGGCACCAGCGCCCAAGAAAGATCCCGGTGTGCTACACTGATAATCAGTTATTCTACTGCTGGTATCCAGCAGCCCAGAACAGTACGTAGTTGTCCTCCTATATATGGTAGGATTTCCTGCTCGGAAAGATCATTCTTAAATGTTTAAATTCTAAAAGTAGTCGCCACAAGCCAAATAGTTAGTTTTTTAAACCCATCATTTATCCATTCAAAAGCCTCTACATCGATTTCCTTTCAAACATAACAACCTGTTTATCACCGAATGAACATTGTGATTCTGGTTCAGCCAAATATAATCAATGACTGAGATAGACATGCAGCTTCCCAGAACAAACTGAAAAACATTTCGCTTACACAGGAAAAACAATGTATATATTAATAATCATCAGGGAGAAAAAATCGAAAAAAAGCACTATGTCTAAAGTATAATTCTTGATGTATCATTTGTTTCATACCAAGAAGTAAATGAACGGTCATAACCCCCTAGTGTTCTGAGAAAGAGATCTTCAAGATCCCGACAGTGCAGGAATATTATTATGATATATTTGTCTGGGAAAGTCCCTGTGACCGGATGAGATAAACAATATCATAAAACTCCTTATTCATGTTCAACCACTCTCTGTCCTTTGAGGTTGAATTACCATCTTTAGAGCATTTTTTTTCAGAATTACAAAATGTGCAGGGTTATGGAAAAACTCTTTTGGACCATTACCCCAAAGTTAGGGCCTAATATCCTCTAATTTCTGATACTTATTTAAGCCTCAGCCTATAATAAAGGTTAGGGCCTAATATCCTCTAATTTCTTATACTTATTTAAGCCTCAGCTTATAATAAAGGTTTTACGGTAGCCTGAAAGAGTAGGAAAACACGAAAGAGTTAATTCAATACAGTGGTGGTGATGAGAACTGAGTGGGGAGACTCACTGCGGGTTTTCCTGTAGGTCTCAGCTACAATTCGGGCGAAGGGAGTCGTTGTCTGTTCGTGGAAGTAAGGCCCATCGTATTTTCTCCTGTCGGTAACGTTTATCCCATGGGACTTCAGCACCTAGAAAGTATATAAAAACAATGTTTGTTAGTCTGTATACTAATAGGTAGCTCCACATGAAGAGGAATGGAATTTGATATTCTAGAAGTTCAAAAGTTGGAGTTAACCTTGATTAAGCAATGTTTGTATTATTTCAAATATTAAAGATTTCAGCAGTTTTTTTCAGTTAATTAATTGTGATTATAGATTAGATTTATTCCAATTCCTTTGGTCATATAGCCAATGGTACATTCAATGCTATTACCCTGATTAAAATGGCTTTAGCCATTTTTAAAGTTAAAACTTATGGAAAATATAAAAAATAATTCAAAGAAGTATGTATGTATGTATGTATGTATGTATGTATGTATGTATGTACGTATGTACGTATGTATGTACGTACGTACGTACGTCTGTGTGTATGTATGTGTGTATGTATGTGCATATGATACAGAAGTACCCACCGAGTAGATGGTGTCGGCTACGTCAGTAATCTGGTTGCTGTGTACAAAGACCACCTTCCTCCAGTTGAAGGTCTGGAGGAGGGAGACCACGGACATGGATATGCGCGAGTCGTGGGGCTTGGTCCGCGCGAAGGTCGGGTACAGCTTCTTGTCCGATACCTCGTAGTTGGAGCAAAACTGTAAGGACAAATAATTGGGTTATTAGGAGAGAGATGAGAAATACTGAGTCATACTGAGTCATTGGTCATACTGAATTATTAGGTGCGAAATGAGTCTTGCTGAATTATTAGGTGAGAAATGAGTTATAATGAATTATTAGGTGAGAAACGAGTCATAATGAATTATTAGGTGAGAAACGAGTCATAATGAATTATTAGGTGAGAAATGAGTCATAATGAATTGTCAAGTAAAAATGAGAAATAATGAGTTATTGGTCGAGGAATGAGTACAGATGAATTGTCATTTCTTTTATTTTAATTTTTTGTCTTTTGTTCCGCCCTCACCCCTCCAACTCTTTTTATAAAAGGCGAGTGGAGTATATCGTTTCACAATATTATATCTAATTGTCTTTGATCAGTCAAATCTAGGCAGACCCCACATATGTTGCCTGTCTGGTATATATCGGAATCTGAAATTCAATCTCTGGGAATAGACATGATGAATCGATGAGTCAAGCAAGTAGATTCGAACCAGACCAGCTGGCATGCGATATAAGAGAAATTGACCACAACTTTATCGCTCATTCGAAGTCTTTTGGGTATAGCTTATATATCATATTGACTTCATAGACTATGTTTTATTTTTATTATACCGGTAGGCCTATTCAGCTGCGTATGAAGCGTCAAATTCTAATACTGATATAGGTCTGGGGAGTTACTGGTGGGTATGAGTTGGTTTCACAAGGTAGTAATAACAGAAGAGCTTTATTTTGAATAGTAAATCCTATTTTAAAACAAATAAAATCAAAAAATGAAATAAATAGGGGTCGCAAGATATCCAGAAACTCCCGTCCCCCCCCCCCCCCCCCCGCGATGGACTCACTGCTCTCATAATCTACATACAAACAGCCTACTCGACACCCCACGCTACAGTAATACTGAAAGGGCTGGCTTGCTTCTATGTTATCTTATATCATCTTCCACCAAAGACAAAATTGAAACGGGAAATGCCTTCAGGTCTGAAGCCAAAGCCACAGTCGTAAGAGGCCAGTCTAATTCATTTTGAACCACAGTCCGCAACGCGGTAGGCCTTCTGCGTCGATGGGAATACCTTAAGCCTATATTCCACATGCCGATTTTGATGCTGACGATTTTGTTATTTAGTTTTTTCTCTCTGGGAATATTGCCAGAACCAAACATCGTGTATGCCAATTGAAAGAGAATTATGTAGCCGTTCTAATGATATACAACACGCCTACACACCATCTTTTTTCTCCCGACGATTTTTAAGAAATCGACAGCAAAATCGGCATGTAGAATCTTTATCAGTTAATCAATTGCTGGTAGAATCCTGGCTACAGCTGCAGCCACCGATGCCAAGCATACATAGTTTGTGACCGGGATATGAAATTAGACCCTACACTGGTTAGTGTTTCCAACAGAAGTCTTGGGCTTATGTATGGCTTTATGGGCCTGTGGGGCCTGGGAATAGTTTTCATTGGTTCTTCGCACGAAGGGCACAATATCCCTGGGGCTTTTGACTTGAATATTCCTTGCTCGGTTGTGTGTGTTATGGGTTTGAAGATGGATGCATTTTCAGGGACTTTTGTTGTTTGAAAACCGAGCTGGCATAATGATGAGATGCCAAACTGAATATGATGTTCATTACAAAATATTGAATATTAATTGATTAATTATTGAAATTATATGCATCACTTATTGTGCCTTGCGATAACACTGCTTTGTTTGATTTATGAAATAGTGCATGTTAAACCTCCGATAATTGCTCTATGCGTAAAACAACTACACTGAGGATAATAATGATAAACATGTTGATCAGGATAACACATCGATGCCTATTACGAGAAGAATAAGATTGTTTATCAGACATGTCTATATACAAAGGAATCTGAGAAAGAAACCACAGAGAAAATGCGCTATGAGATAGAGTTTCTCATTGATGTTGGATAAGAGGGGGTGGGAAGAAACGTCAATCAAAGAGATGAATCAGCTCTGCAGTTGACACCTGAATGTCAACTGTTAATGAAGTGATGAAGAGGAATCATCTATAGACTATGTGACAGGCTTAAATGTTCGTCTGTCAATACATGTATATATACCATGTATGACAAGTAATCTTACTGTGTCAATCCTTCTCATTGAAGTGTTGACAGGCAATGCTCCAATGGATAACACCCCAAAAGGTAATCTATGCCCCAATGAATATAATCCGAAAATGTAATCTATCAGAACACTGCCATTGCCAATCAGTATCTATCCTTAACAGTCAGACCCTATTGGATGTCCTACTATGGAGGGGCATAATGATTAATACATGTATCTCATGCAATTACTGGGACTTAGATATGTTTGTGTGTATATAAACATTATTGTAAATTTAACACAAAATAAAAATTTCCAATGGGATCCAATGGGTTAGATCTAATGGGTTATTAAAGACCTTTATGATTATTGCAGATAGAAAATGGTTCCCCTTCTGCAATACTTTCGTGGATATTTCACCAACGCGAAATATAAAGCGAAAATAAGTGAAGGAATAATGACATGATCAGAGTTAATCCCATGGGAAGTGCCTTTGAGTAGGCCCCTGCCCATGACCCTCTGTATGACATACATGACCCCCTGCATGGCATGGCTGATCCCCTGCATGGCATGTCTAACTTGATTACCAGTGGCTGTGAAATTTATCCCAGACATGATGACAGGCTAGGGTATAAACTGCATAGGAATGGGCAATGAATACATCCAGGCTTCCCTTCTTTCTTTCTTTATTCTTCAATTCTTCTTGATATTATCCTAGCTTTTATTCTTTTTGCTTATTTTGCAGTCCTTAAAGTAGGGGACTCGTGAGATTTCTTTTGAGATGCAGCGAAGCGGAGGTAACGCCAGTATGGACATGAAAAGAGGAGGGGAATTGACATTGTTATCTCTTGACATTGTTATCTCTTGATAATGGTGCTGAAAACTTGAAACGGTCGGGTTTCCAGACACAGCCTACCTTGGTTGAAAAAGAGATAAAAATCAAAATACGTTGTTGAGATATGGTTCTGTTTCATGCTATTTTCATGGATCTGAATTAAGTGCCTCTTTAGAATGGTTTACCTAAGTAGAGTTTATCAAAGCCCATGACAGACCGATACCCACTGGGCTGAATCGGTGCATTAAGTAACCAATAATTAGTAGAATTCCTCTACAAATTCGACCAATTTCAATACCGCATGTTTACAATCACCCTAAAGTACGGACTCTGGACTGCAGATCGCCCTACTGGGTATAGAGCCTAGGGCTTAAAGTTGAATGGAATTGTTGAGCTTATCTCAGCTCAACAATTGTGTTGAATCTTCTAATGTAAAAACATAATTCATTAAGAATTAAACAAAACGGTGAAGCCTTCAAAAAAGCATTGGGCACAAACACTGCACTTCTTTAAAATGTGAATCAACAAAACTGTCATCTCTCAACACTGTACGTATACTATCAGATTCATATTTGGACTCTGGATCCTTCACGCTTCATTTGCGACAACCTTCCTCTCCCCAGCCACTACCCCACCAACCAACCATCCCCACCCACCATCCCACCACCCCACCACCTCTAAAGGTCCTTCTAGTGGCCAAAACTGAATCTTCTCACTCTTTTATGATCATCTGATGCTACCACCACCATCCCCACCACCATCCCCACCCCCAGCCTGCCATTCTTCGTCCATCCATCAGTTAACCTCAAACCATAAAACTACTGAGTTCCTGTACCAAAGAAGGACTGCTAGAGGCGCCTGACACACTCACTTAGTTTTTCTCCACCCACGTTTTTCATTTGACACCAGATCAAAGAGATCAAATTATGTCGACATGGAGCTTTCACGTGTAGCAATGAAATAGGAGCGTTTTCAGAAGAGAGTATTTTTGGTGGTTAAAATAAGCCCAGCCAACGTGTTGACTCCCTCAACCACTGTCTGTGAATTCTTGTTGAGTTATAATTTTGTTACTAACATTTTCCTTGGATGTCCTGCTATAATCAGCTTTCTCTTTAGTACATTTTGATTCCAGGATTTCAATGCAATCGTTCAATGTGGAGATTGTTTGCTCACATTTAATCTGCATTAAACCAAAAATATTATAGCTTCACTAAAACATTGTTTGCGTAACTGTACACTTGGGACACGCCTTCAGAAAATGTGGCTATGTTGTTGTGGTTCGTTTTACAAGTATGATTCAAAGAACAGCAATCACTGAATACCATACTGTAAAGTGTATTCGACTGTATGATATAAGCCATTCCAGTGATGGATCCGTGATTATGGAAAGGGCATGTTGCTACGAGACATACCATGGTCTATTTCAAAGCACATATCTCTCAAAATGAAATATAAAGTTCTGCAATTTAGATAAATTGCATGATGCCTGCTTATAAATGTATGATATCATCGATAAATCTCCAACGTTATGATATATCTTCGAGGTCCCCTTTTTGACCCTACCATATATATTATGAATGGAATGAAAGATATATTTATCCCTTTAACTGTTTAAGCGTAAGCAGAAAAATTGGTAGACCACCAAAGATCAACCGTCTTATTCCTGGCTCGACATAGGCAACGTCATTCCACAAACACCTTTTTGTTGTTTTACTAGGAAGAGCTTCCAACCATACTATTCCTACCCCAGACAATCTAAAGCCCCCGACTACGCCTGCTTAATCTTAGCTGTGGCCGAAGTATCCAACAGTTCCCTGGGGGCTCTTCAAATTTCCTAACTTTATTATTGTCGCTGTGAGACCAAACAATATTAGACGGTGTACCTCCCTTTCCATTAGCGTGTGATAATCCCCACCCACGGGCAGATGAAGCGGCCTAGTCCAAGACGCTGATCTATTAGATTATTTAACATAGATATTGCCTAAATAGTGTATTCCACCATGCGATTTTTGTTGCGATTTTGAAAATCGCAAAAATCGTCAAAATCGCCAGTACGAATATGGGCTGATTATAGGCATGTTTCATATCATGAGAGAGGATTTTGGATGCTATTTCAAACGGTATGTAGCAAGCATGGGTTCCTGTCAAATTTGTGAAGTTACCAAACTAATCCGGTAGTTGATATCGCCTAGGCATAATCGTCTAGTGAAATTAAGGCCTAAAGCCTCTGTGCTCAGGGCAATATCTAGGATACGCCACGCAAACATTCGACATAGGCCTAAAGAAAACATCAATTTCTAGTGGAAAAACACATGATCTATGTTGCAGTGTTGATCCCTGGGAGTCCTACAAAGCAAAACACGTGGTTTCTTTTCTCTCCAGTCATTTACATACTCCAAGGGTGACATTTGAGAGAAATTGAATTAATAACCCTCAAGGGATTGGGGGAGATAATCAGCCGCAATGCACAATACCACTACACTATCCCAACCCCCTCCAATCTACCAATTTAAGCTTGTATTGCACTTGGCGATTCTTACCGCCGGCAATTTGGTAATTTACAACATTTCCCCATTGAGACAACAAAAGGTCGTTAATCATACATACCATTTGAAAGACCATGTAAAAACCTTTCTTATGATAAGTGACACACATATGATTAAGCTTTATTCCAACTGGCGATTTGTGAAAATCGGTGTAAAATCGGCTGGTGGAATAGAGGCCTATTGCTGCAAGCAGTATTCCCATGGCACCTAATACCTGTCAGTGGACGTCGGAAGTGTCAGGGAAACAGGCAGAAGGGCGGACACATCTGGCTTCTCACGCTGCTATTATGGAACATACGGGGGCTAGAAATGTACCAGCACACCCATTACAATAACGCTGACTTCTGCGGTTACCATTCACCACACACTTTGGTAATGATCTCTATGGAATATTGAGTATATGTATATATGTGGGTGTTTTTTTCTGGGTGAAGGCTGTTTTGCACATTGTGACTTCTTGGGTGGCCATGATTTTTGTGGCAAGATTGGAAGGTATAAACCACACATAAATGTGTAAACCAATGCATTAATTTGAACAGGAGATCCCAAGATTTCGAGACAATCATATCAAACTGGTAAGGTTTTTATATTCAGATACCTTTCATGTAATTTAATATTTGGTAGTCTACAAACATTGGCCAGGCTATTGCTGTATAAGAAAAAATGCCTACATTCAAATTGCAGATACTTAATCTACAAGAACATAGCTAATGAACTTTCCTTACAGTGTCAATATTCTATTGTGATGGATACGATCTTTGAGTTAGTACAATATCTATATGTGACCACATAGATATTTTAAGCTACAAAAGGTCAGGTGTGAACCCCTGGGAGGGCTCCCACTGCCGGGTTCAATCGAACCCCACCAGGCCAGTTCTATTGAGTTATACATCTCTGTGTAATATCCTTTGGTGAGAATCGGGTGGTATGAGTCTATTTTCAGAATTCCTTCCATACTAGAGCCAGGAAGATATCTTTGTACCAAGAGAAATCCAAGTTTATTTATACCTACACTAAGCTTGGATTTCCCTTGTGCAAAATTATGGTTCCTTTCCACAGTATTATTTATCTTCTTTAATCGGAAATAAAAACTAGTGTAGACCTGATGAATGACAACTGACACTGGAATCATTTGTTAATGGATATAAGCCATAATTAATACAATAGATATTTGTGTGGTTGTGGGTCATAAGACTATATCTTATAAGATAATAGACCTATAGTTAACATATATACTCTCGGTGCTTCTGTATTAGAAGCAGGTTTATGTGCACCTTACTGTGGTAAAGGGTAAGGCCAACGGCCCATTATTGGTTGGTGCTGAAAGCTGAAGGCTGTTTTACCAGGGCCTTTAGCTTGTCTCCATATATAAAGAGGCTTGTTATAGCTCGGGGAGGTAAGGCTGGATGGCTGAGAGGGGGGCTGAGCTAGAGCTAGCAGATAGCAAGGGTTTGCCAATGTGATTATAGGTCTGTGTATCCGTATAATACTGTAGGCACAAGTAGACATAAAAAAAGAAATAAGAATTTTATTATCCTAGTACCATCCTTAATTAACTCCGTCAGAACTATGTATGTATGTCATATAATAGTAAATTATACACTTCTAAATTATTCATAGTACATTTGGTATATTTGGTATATTTTATATGGATTTATGGGAGTCAACATTAATAATATAAATAAATGATCCATTGATTTAAGTTTACTAATTAATGTTATTGTGCCAGTAATATTATGGTATTTACTTTAACATTAATAATATGAATAAATTATCCATTGATCTTTTAAGTTTACTAATTAATGTAATTATGCCAATAATGTTATGGTATTTACTTTAACAATACTGATAAAGTATATAATGAAAGCCTGAATCAGTGAACCAATTGATTGTTAGAAACCGAAGCAGGGTAAACCAGTAACCTTCACTTATATTGTCGGAACCAGTGGTAGATTTGGGAAGGGCTCATCAACCACCAGTCCTCTCCCTTTTTTCTCTTCTTTCTGGATCTAACCCCTGAGGACTGTTGGATTGCCAGATTAAATCTCTGGTCTGATAGAAGTCACATCACGGGTAAACCATGTCTCAGCTTGTAAGATGTTACACATCTCTTGTCTGGCTGATGGCCCTCAGGCCTGACCCCTTTCACAAAGGTCCTCTCACAGAGCCCCAACGCAAGACACTCTTGACTCACTGACCACAGTTCTTGCTTTTTAAGAGGTTATGCCACGGGTCCCTGTCAGATCACTTACATCTCTCACTGAGACATTTGAGAGAGGTTTTGTTGTAGGTACTGAGTCAGATCACATACCTCCCTCATTAAGATATCTAAGAGAATTTATGACAGAGGTTGCCTTTCAAAATCATTTACCTCCCCTACTAAGATATATTTGAGAGTAGTTATGTTAAAGGTCCCCTGTCATATAATTACCTCCATCAATAGGATATTTGAGAGAAGTCACGTCACAAAGCATGTCTTTTCAACTACCTCCCTTAGTAAGACATTATTTTGACGGAAGTTGTGTCACAGGACACCTGTCATATCACTTGCCTCCCTTATTAAGAGAAATTCGAGGAAGTTATGACACATTCTCGTTGTCCCATCACTTACCTCCCCCATTAGGACATTTGAAAGAGGTTATGTCATAGCTTGCCTGTAATATTACTAATCTCCTTCAGTACAACGTTTGAGATGAGTCATGTGACAGGTTTCGTGTTATACATATTCACATTTTGTCCTCAGTCTATGACATAAATGTCATAGATCCCCGCGTATGTAAACCAACGTGCTGGACTTAACCCTTAGTGCATAGGAAGAACAAAATGAAAAACAAGTGGGAAAACTATTCAAGAAGGACTTCTGTCATGGGGGAAGCATTTCGGTATGCGCACTTTTGTGTGTCCACCAATTTACGTATTATCTGGCGACTTTGTCATCATAACCAATGTTAATTTTCTTGAAATGCCTGCGGTTTGAAATTCTCTGAAAAGTAAAAAACTGTTTTGGAAATCGACTCATTACTTGGATTTCAAAGTGTTACGTTTTCTGTAATTTTCTCAAATAAACATGGATATCGAATTCATAATGCTTATTTTTGTGGACTGTCATTATCTGAATTTGCATTTGAATTTATTTAACGTATCGATTGTAAATTTACGTTTTTTCAGGTGCCACACTTTTATATCTAATGAGGTTTGGTTGAGTTTGATGAGCAATGGAACACTTAATGATAATTTAACATTGAAGTAACATATCTCTGCACAGTCTCAATTTCAGGTGCATATCAGTGTCAGCAAACAATCAAGCAGTTCCTGTTTCTCTAAGCATTGCCATTTCACCTTAGTAATAGATTCCTGCTACTTCGTGGACAATAACTTTGTCCCCCTAAACAAAAGATATTGCCCTCATAATACAATTGAATATGATAGGGGGCCCCAGACCTAAACTTCCTTCTAACTAGTACCAGTGGACTGAGTGTGACTACGTTAGCTTTTGCAGGCCTCCACTGTACATAAGGGAAGGGCAGATGCAATAGGGACGTTAGCCTCCGAAGGGCAGTAGCTATAGGGACCTATAGGGACCTATAGTGGCCACTCCAGGGCTGTGCCTATTGTCCGCCCCCAGGTAGCTCGTTAGCGCCACCTGGAGGGCCCTGAGGACCAGGAGAGATCACTGGCCGTCTAATAAAGCCTGCCTGCTTGACCTAGAACCGATACTGGGGGCTCGTTAAGGCCTGGAGTATGGCAGGCCAAGCCCCCGATTTAACGACAGAGGTTGCAGGCTGGGGCGTTAGTTCATTGTATGGCTGGATATTTATATTGGTAGAAAAATAAGATTGCATGGTATAAAACTTATCTATTTTGTATAGTGATACCTATATCAAAATATTTATTTCGGAGAGGCATGACGTCATCACCCCTGTTTCTATCATTACGACAATTTGTTGACACTCGACTATGAAAATTGATGCAATAAAACCAGTTTCATTCACATTCCAGCCACCTCACACTTCACATTGCAGCAGATTGGAACTTTTAGAGTCAATGTAATTAGGAGGGATAGAAATAGATATTCCTATTTATCAATGTACAAACCAATCACCTGTTATTTCCTTGTTATTTAATCAACTCTATATTTATCTAGCCATGACATAAATATTGATTTTGTATGAATCAGGTGTTTATCTTATGATGAAAACCAGATGAAGGCTAACAAAAAAATGCGAAAAAGAAGTTGAGTAGCTTCGGAATAATTAGGGAAGCGATCTAACGGTATACATTGAAAGTTGTGTTATTTCTGCTTACATTTGGATATCTATATTGGTAAAAAAAGGTTTTGAAAAAAAGTTTGCTACTTTTCTCTTTAACAACTTTTTTTCATGAGCAACCCAAGACATCCAGGTCTAAATTCCCATATATGTCTCAGCTTTTCCATTTGCCTTTTTTTAATTTACGCCTTAGTATTTTGGATTACGTCCTCCCATCTATGTTTATTCTCCTCTTGACGATTAGGCCTACGGGACTAGAGCCTAAACATCGTTTTTCTCTTTGCGGCCATCACAGATCGCCAGTCAGCATACACTGCTACCCCTCAGATGTGTAAAGTAAGTGCCAATTAATGCTCCATTTATTACGTCTCCAAGTAGTGCCAGACGGCAGCAAATTGGACATCTCGAAAGGGTTAGTGCCCGCCAGATCCGACACATATCCGAGAGCCAGGAATGCCCAGAGTGAGTGGTCGGTAAAGATTGAGCGCCGAGTAATTAAGAGTGATCTTCGCCAGGCTCTATAAGAAAGTGTCCCCGTGCCTATTTGCACTAGCGGCGTCTGCTTTCTTTGGTTACCTCTTCACTTTAGGTCTGACTAGGTGGAGACAGAGTCTTCTGGTTGTGTTTGGTGAGGTGCTCTTTTCTTTTTAAGTGAGCAGCTCGTTTTTTTGTAGTTGTTGAGCAGCTCAGGAAGCTTCGCTTTTTGTTGTTGTTATGTGGCACCTATATTGTTGTGCAGCTATGTCTTTTGGTGAGTAGCTCGTATTTTGATGAGTAGCTCGTTCTTTGGTGAGCAGCTCGTTTTTTGTTGTTGAGCACTTTATGTATTGTTGAGCAGCACGTTTGTTGTTGAACAGCTCTCTTTTTGTAGAGTAACTTATAAATCACTATCCGTCTCTCCATAAAAGATGATCCTAGTTGTATTTTGATATGTTTTTGTCTTGGTGCTTGCTCTCCGACGTAAGTAGGACGTTGAAATGTGATCAGAGGAAAAAATGCATTTAGGAAAGTGTGCATAACATCTAAAATGTTACAGATATTTGTGCAAATAGAAAGCCTTCCAGCAGCATCGTGTTTCTGTAAACTTTGCCATTATCTTTACGGTATTTAGCAGGTAATGGGATAATGTTTTTATCGTTACACCCGAGAATAATCCGCTTTTACATAACTTTCTCTGACTGAAAATAAGAGTCTGGTTAAAATGCACTGATCCTATTCCGTTTTCCTCTCGCTCTATAGCAAATCATCTATTAAAACAGTCAATTATCTGCCACTTTCTTCTCGGTTAATTAGCAGCTAGAACCAAAATCTACCCCACTCTCTTTTTCAGAGCGCTGGATTCGGTCCCAATGCAGTGTAAAATACAGTCAACTCATAATGATATTCTGTTTTCCTCTTAGTCTGAAGTTAGTTAAAACCTATAATAATATTTATCCTAAACATCCCAAACTTTTCCCATAAGTTTGCTGGAGCTTCATAACCTACTTCAGGCACAAATTAAGTAGAGTGGCAAATTAACAACCAGTGTTATTCACCTGGCAAAATGCTGTGGATACACTACACATTGTTTATGGTAAATGTTTAAGCTTTCCTGGGGTGCTGTTTTGTCAAGCAATAAACAATAACTACTTGGGCTTCGGTCAGGCAAAATGGGCACCAAGCTTATTCGTCTGGAAAATCGGGCCAGGCTGGCCCATTCCCAGGAGTGAGGGAAAGCGGGTAATATAGCAGTCGGGGGCCTTAAGTATACTGTATGAGAAATTAACGGGGAAGTTTCCCCTATATCACCACTTGATAACCTATTGGTGAAAGTCCCCTGGAGGAAGTATGAGCCCGATAAGCACCCAAACTGTGAGGTCTGAGTGTGACTTTTAGCGAATAATCCGCCCACACATATGGCTGGTATTGAACTAGGTGATTTATTTAAGCTGGTGATGATTTTGGGAACGTATTGCTTTTCTCTGATAATATGGAGAAAGAACAAGGATGTTGCATATTGTTTTATAGAAAGTTAAACACCCATTCTAATGATATACAGCATGTGTGTGGTTGATAAATATTACCTCTGGTGATTTATTAAATCAGGAATAAAATTGGCTTGTAGTATGTAGCCTAAAAGAATTTTGTCATTTTTCGATACTTTTTTTATTATGAATCTGATGAAAGTGCATTCAGTTGGGGTATTACTTTTGCCCTTATTCAAACTACGTGCTTTTTCTTGGAGCACACTTTGGAACTTACTAGTAATTGGTAGCGTGAGCAGATACAATTACAGGAACTCCTCACAGAGGATTGAATGACACTGAGATGTGTGGATATTGCAATGTAACGGGACCTCAGCATGCAATATATTGACACCATGGCCGTTTCTCAATTCTCAGGAGTTCCATATAACTTTGATGAGATTTCTGGTAAATTTGAGGGGTTGCAGCTGACATATAAAAGGTCCTAAACTGGTGAAGGTAGTAGTTTAGCTTATGTCAACTACCTCATGCGTACCAGAATAACGAGGTTGTCCACTGGGCAACCAAGTTTCCCAGCAGCAAAATTATGGTTTCCCGGACCACTAGACATAGAGCTAGTTCACCCACCCTTGCTATTCCACCTCCACTCTATATAATTGGCTACCTCTTGTCTCCCATCTTTCGCCAGGGCTATAATTGATCCAATTATAACGGATCATGGATGATTAGTGTAGCAAATTGGTGCTTTGGGGAAGGCAACAGAAGGCTTGCTGTTTACAAAGGGTCCTGATTTAAGACCTTTCTAGGAGCCATGACGCTAATGGTGCAATTGGTATGAGAGGATTGAAGGAGGTGACAAATTATGTTTAATATTGTACCTTCTTTCTACAGCAAACTTGGGCATCACTTCGCAGTCTTAGGGAATACATCATACGTACATAATAGAAACTTATGAAAAATGCATCAGTAGTTTGGGTCATAACCGATGTAGTTCCCACTTTTCTGCAGGGTTTAATCTTCGCTGTCATGGCTAAGTGGTTATAGACGATTTGCAAATGACCTCAGACTACTTAAAAGTGAAATGGCAGACGCTATTTTAGTGCTCAGCACCTGTACCACATCTTTATGTAAAACTATATCTTTAACAGAGTAATGACCACATTTTCACTAGTTACTATCCATTAAATTTGAATCAATTTAAATTTATACATAGCCGTGTGGTTTTGGTGAGCACAGTCATAGTGACCATCAAAATGACCTAGATAGTGTGAAGATTTTACTTATAAATTACAGGTCCACTCTCTAGTCAGCTAAGCTACATACAAGATTGTGCAGCCTATTTGTGCGACGTTGCTTGAATTAGTAGTATATGAAAATGTCAATTTGAAGCTTGTCATATTTATGATGATATATGGACTACATCCAGCGTACAAGCCAACTATATTTCATTACTGATAATCTTAAGAAAGATATCCTGAGATATAAGAATAAAACATATGGCCGTCTCATAACTTTATTAGCTACAGTAAGGTGCAGTAACGATGCACACCCTATTATTTTTTCTCATAATTCTAATGGGAGATAGGTTGCATTCTCTGGAAGCCGCCAGAAAAGTCATTTCAACGCCCTAGACCCGTCCATCTCACCAACAGCTATTACCATTTCCCAGCTATATGCTCGACTAATAAGATTTTCAGCCGGCTTCACGCCCATTTGCAAGATGGTAAAATGGCTCTATTCAGCTTATTACATGGGCGCAGGGAGCAAGGGCCAAGGAAGGTTATACTTTATGCCTCTTAGGCTTTTCAGCTAAGGGCAGGTAGCTTCCGTCAGTCTTTCACGGCTGGACGGGTCACCTCCTCTCAAGGGCATTCTTTATTCAGGGAGAAGAGGTACCTAAGGTATAGAGGCCCTCAAAAGAATAATGGACTTTTTGTATGGGTTGCCATTAGAATGCAAGACGTCCGGTCTTAGGGCATCCTATCATCCTGTGCTCATTGAATATGATTGGTGTATTGTATAGAAAGAAAGTGCCGGAACTTCAGACTTGGTTAATTGAAGGTGTGCTTTACGGATGTTTTTATAATGAGAGACAGGTACTAGATGAGAAATAATTCTGATTAAAAGAGAGCTTTTAAATGTATTTGCATTTAATCATGAAAATCACCATCATAATCTGATATACCATTGTTATTCATGAAAGGAATAACATGGTATTCAGTTCTAAGTAGTATGTATATTTCCTGAGAATTTGTAAAAATATGCTACTCTTTTTAGCAATTCACAAACATACTACTTTTCGGAAAACCTTCAGCCCCTTACTGTCAATTACTTTTAATACAGACAACCATCTTTATCTTTCCAGCCTAAAATTTAATTAGATACCAGCGACCAATTGCACAACACGTTTTGTAACAACGTTTGCATAACAACAAACGTCATCATTGTTCCTGTTACATAGACCGATTTTGACGCCAACAAAATCCTTTTAGGGTGCTGTTCTGAGTTGATACCTCTTACCATAATAGAAACCAACTCAGCTACAATATTATAACTTCTTACATTATTCAAATTGATCCAGTAAACTAATAACTTTTATTTCCATTTGAATAACATCGACATCGGTGGTGTGTTAAGGCACTAAGTGACAAAAGGCACTAAGTGACAAAATTTTGCCACTAAGTGCCTTTTTGTCACATAGTGCCACCCTCGAGGCACTAAGTGACAAAATTCTGTCATTTAGTGCCTTTTTGTCACTTGGTTCCTCAACAGTGGTGTAACTAACGCGTTCTTAAAGTGACTGCTCTTACGGTCGGTTGTTCGGCAACGACCCCCAGACATCCCTCACCTTTCTCACATCCTTACCTCTCAATGAACCCCCTGTAGAGCCTACCACTATGTTCCATTTGTATGCAGTGGTCGAGGTTGGTAGGTTACGACGGCTCCCGTGTTATAAGCTTGGCGCCTATACCCCCTACCTGATAATATACTCTGTAGGGATGTTTATTGGTAGTGCCTGCTGTGCAAGGTATTTGTTGGTGATATTACTTTCTATGGGATAGAATAAAGATTCGAGATATTAGATCTCGAACATTCTGCTCATTTTTATATAATTATGCCGGTTTTTATTACTTGTATATAGTTTCAGTCGGTTTATAGTTGACTTCTCATTCGACTGTGTATTGGATGATTGATCAAAATATGAAAAAAAAACAATTGTACTTTCATTATCCATTTGAATGTAAGAACTAAAATAATTTAAGTTGTCCATTGCTCGTCAGCTTCGGACGACTTACTACTCTGGTCGTCCGCATTCGATTTTGAGTGGCATTTACGTATGGTATTTGTTGACATATTTAGCCCCATTTATGGTCGTATTAGACACAGTAGCTGTACATATTGCCTTGTCGTGTTAACAAGCAGTTACAAGCAGTTACAACATAACCGTAAACAGTAATTCAGTAAGGGTGGAATGAGGGAAACATCAAAAAGAAGGAAATGATATTCATAGTGATATAAGGTGTCATAATAGTCATATGATTAGATAAGAATCGATACTAATATGCCTAGGTTTACGTTATGATATAATAGGGTGTTATGATTTTGGTCTATGTGTAGGTGTTATTGCCTTGTGTTAGTCTTCTTTTAAGTTACAAATATATTCGATCGACCAATATGATGGAGCTTATTTAGTAAGCCATGGCAAGGCTATTTATAAGCTCTCCAAAGTAAACTTGTTATCACTTTGAGCAGAAAGCAAATTACCCACTGGGGAACAGACTGTGCAAATGTATGGCTTTTGTAGGTGGAGCCTAGAGGATAGATTGGAATGAGGGAATACGATGTTAAGGATAAATAACGCCTTTCAGCAGCTATTTTACAGCACTCCTTGAATACTCTTTGAATACTATTATTTATCCTTAAAGTAGTTTTCCTGTGAGAGATCACGTCGTTGTAACCATAAGGGGCCGTCCATAAATGATGTCACACTTTTTCATGGTACTTTTAGGACCCACCCACCCCTCTGTCACACTAAATGGTCTGTTTTAAACATGAAAATAAGGCTCGTTTTCAGGCAGTGTCACACTGTTCAACCCACCCATCCACCCCCTTGTGCGTGACATCATTTATGGATGGCCCGTAATATACTGTCAAAACATGGGCCAGCTGAAAAGGCATGAACCTCTCACCCACTGGGTTTCTTTGGAAAGATTCTATAGGCCTAATGGCAAAAGATAACTCCCACCTCGTGAATGTTTTACACGTTTTAACGTATAACGTAGGCGGACGCATCTCGATCTGAGTGCTCGTTGGTGAGATTGACGCTCTAAGCTGTTAAGTGAAAAAGGGGGCGGTACAAATACGGCCTAGTACAAAATAACCTTCATACTGTCATGATCCGTCCTAGTGAAAAGAGCAAAAGACCTTTCACTGGTTAATGATTCTCTCAGATGTCAACTTACTCCTCGGATGTACAAGGAATAGGTAACTAAGAGGCTTCAAACAAAGGATACAGAGTAATTTAAGAAGTGTTATGCATCCGGACAAGAGTCCATTTATTGACAGGGCGGGGTGTATTGTTTCCTTGTATTTAGATGAAACTCCAAGCTCAGGAATTTTGGGGAATAAATATCCACAAGTATTGATAGGAACCGATTTTGAAAATAGGTTCAGAATCTGTCCAAAATCGCATCGTGGATCACCCCTTTTGATTTTAAACTTATCTGGGTTCAAGGAGGACATTTCCAAACTGTTTATACACAGATTGACGACACTCCTGGTTTTAATCAGTGGTAACAGGAGTCGAAACAACAGACCCTTAAAGCAAAATCAAACAAGGGTAATGTTATTACAAAAAGGGAAGTTTGCTTTTCATGTCACGAGGATGGGCAAAAAGGCTTTCCTGTTCCGGCATGCATGCTGCAATATTGAGAGAGATTTCTTGGAATTAACCCAAGGGAAATCCTGGTTAAATGTCACACAACTGATTTATTTTATGAGGATCTGGAGAAATTAAGATGATTTGTGGATTAAGACGAGCGATAACATGGATGGGAGTAGCTGTAGACTGGAAAGCTATTGTAGGTTTAAGTTTTGTTTTGTTATTCTGCACTGATGTCTCAAAAGATGGCACATAGTGTTATGTTAGATTGTGTGATAATGCCGTTTACAATAATTAATATTAAAGTTTCACTAACAATAGCGTCTTAGCCTACCTAACTTTTTAGAGTTTTAACGTTATAGCGTTTTTAACGTTTAAATTTGGCCATTTGATTAGCATATCCATCATTGTGTATCTCTACCCTATAGACGTTGTGCAGGTGACGTCACAACTGCCCATTATGGCATGGCTGCCATATTTGTGATCAGTTTAAAACCATTATTATTTGCATTTCTGAAGCATTTAATATTAATTTTTCTGATACTTTGATTTAAAAAAGTCTCACTGAATACTAATAAACTATAATCATCATTTAGAATTCATAGATTTTGATTTATTCCATGACCATGTGCTCTTGATCACCACGTGGTGATCACCAAAATATAGTCACGTGACCATGTGTGCACAAGGTCTATAGTTTATCTGACGTGATTCATGTTGTCACATCCCGATAGTGCCCACCATATTTGTGGGGAACTGCGCATGTGCTCTGGGGTAGGTTCTACCCTAAAAGCATGTCTTTCCAATCATGACAGTAACAGTTGTGATGGGTAGCAAACTAGGTATATATCCCTCTCATCTTTCATAAGGGTGGAAACCCGAATGGCTAATTATTAACTCGCCGGAGCGACATATTGTACACTCTGTGGAGAGGATACCTTTCGAGGTGGGTACAAGATTATGTGTAGGCGACCAGTCAAATCCCACTTGGACACATCGGAAATGGTGCACTTTAGGGATACGACTCCGCCCACGGCTGCAATCAAGCCTATTCATTATAGCCCATTGAGAGAAAGAAAGGCAGGCGATGAGCAAGACTATAAACATTGACCTTAACTGACTGACTTCTGTTTTGAAAATGTTATATAAGAAAAAAATCCATGTGGATTTTGTATTATGAAGTTGTTGATTAAGCATTGTAGTAAAGTGTTTTTCGAAAACCTGTAGACGTCAATAATAGTCTATATGACGTCCGCTTATAATTCGTTAATATTGTATGAATTAACATGTTAACTCAGATTCTGTTCATGATCAACAATCAACCATCATATCCGACTTAATAGAAAACATACATTTCATAAATCATAAGGAATTATATACCAATGATTGTTCCCTATCAGTACTGAAACACCTAATTATTTTCACTGTGGTTTTTCCAAAGGTATTCCATAACCAGACAAGCATAGTTTCCACTCTGAGCAAAGCAGACCAATCTGTTCAGGGCGATATATGAAAAAGAAAGAAAAGAAAAAAAGCAATAAATCAAGGTCTGGTTTCCAGACTTGTTTCAACTTCCATATAAGTATGTACCTCCGCAATGAGACGGATGATATAGATAAAACCTGAATGAACTTTGTGATGTTTGATGAATAATATCTATATAAAATTTCGCTGAAATTTATGACCTGATGACCATGAAGCTTAAAGGTGGATTCACAGACAGTTTAAAATGCGTCTTTTCACTTTAACTAAATGCCCCCGCGGGTTAATTCACCTCTACATCCACAACCATCCCAACCTCCCCCAAAAGTCCCAAAGGTTCGTGGAAGGCTCTTCAAAAAAATGATTAGCCAACACTGTGAAGCTTTCGCAAACTTAACATTTCCCAGTAACTTTAAGGAACTAACGCTGCGGGCACTCTGTGCTGTGAATCTAAGTGCCCAGGGGCCACGATGTGCCCTCTTCTCGCCCTTCTGGTGGTGAGAGCCTATCTATATTCGCTCGGGGTGGTGGGGAGCAGCTCAGCAGCTTCTGTATAATGCATGGCATTGACTCAAGGCGCCGCCGGACTCCCAGTCGTCGCCAGTGTGCAGGGGGAAGGGGTCAGATCCTAGTGGATGGGGTGGAGGGGGATGACAAGCTCGTCCTATTGTTCTCCAATCAGTGGGGCCTGTATCCTGAAATGTGAGCTGCTATGAACTGCTCGGGATTGCTCGGGGTTGCTGGAGCTGCTCGGAGCTGTCAGAACTGCTCGGAGCTGTTCAGAACTGCTCGAAACTGCTCGGCGCTGTTTGGAACTGCTCGGAGCTCTTAGGAACTGCTCGGAGCTGTTCAGAGCTGTTTGGAACTGTTTGGACAGGCTCAAAGCTGCTCAGAACTGCTTGGAACTGTTAGGAACTGCTCAGAGCTGTTCAGAGCTGTTAGGAACTGCTCGGAGCTGTTCAGAACTGCTCGTAGCTGCTTGGAGCAGGTCAGAGCTGAAAGGTGCTTAAACTAATGGGCATTCAGGGGTGGAGTGTGGACGTTGGTGACGCCTGGTCGGCCACTTGTGACGAAGGGCTTTTATATGAACGTCGGTTAAATGGAGGGCGACTGGATGGACACAGTCTATAATGGCTGGACGCAGGATAAATGTTTATGTTGGAGTGGAAAGTGGTTATAGGTGTGCCTACTCTAGTTTCACAGCACTCCAGCTGTTCAACTATTGCTAGTTTATATTAAGAAGATATGACAGCGAGAATTTGAATCAAACATTAATCAATAAGTCCAGCATATGCTTAAAACGAACCAATATCCTCATCAGAAAACATGTCATCGTTGCTGTTCTCCTGCTATGACGTGAGCTCCATAACAAAAAACAAGAGTCACCATGTTTATGTTATAATATGAACAAAACTGTACATAATGCTTTTATATAATCTTAGTGGGTATAGCGGGTAATGAAAACTAATACTTGTACTAACACCTTCGCAGGTATAAACATTGATTAAAAGAAATGCCACAATGGTTTTGATTATGTTGTTCAAACCTATGATCTGGAGGGGTCATGTTGCTTTATTGCTCTTTTCGCTTTTAGTTTAAGCATGGATTTTCATCAATTATTGTATCCATCTTTTGCACGCTTTACACCAGTACCGAAAAAAAAACCCATCATTGATCATGGTATGTATCAGGAATGGTATTTGAGGCTTGTGTAGCAATACCATTTATTAATATCCATTTTCTGTCGGCTGATTCACTACCCCCAATGACAAAGCTGAACGGTCAATATGGCGACCGTTATGTGACTATTGTGGTTCATTCTCCAGGAGGTAATTAGAAGTAAGGTTGGCCAGTTGTTTGTAATTGGCTACTTACATTAATAAGATATGAACAAGGAAACAACATGGCAATTGAGAGCAGCTGGAAGTACAGGGGGCCTCCCATTAGTTACGTACGCAACAAGGGGGGGGGTCGGGATTTTTTTTTTAATTTGCGTACGTTCCTCTATAAGTCCAATGCGTACTTTGGCCCAAGGGGGGATGGGGGGTCTGAAATTTTTGAAAATTTGCGTACGTACTAAATGGAAGGCCCCCAGTGTAAATATTTTTACTGAATTTGTTTTTTACACTAGGCTTCTCATTATAGCAACTCAGCTTCATAGAACTTTCAATTGAATTAGGGGTCCTGAGAGTTTTAATTGACTTTGCTATCCCCAAATATAAATGAAATATACAACATTTTGAAGGAAAAATATGTGGGATAGAACCCCTTTCGATATATACGGAACAAGCCACCTGCATCCTATGTAACACTTCCAAATTGTATCGATAGGTAGTGGCAGGTTTGAAAAGGCCAACAGCGTGACTTAGCTTACAACATTGTCCTCATTCTCGTGTACTTGATAGCGCACGGGAATAGGTCAATATTGCCTTAAGAATTATGCGTTAATATTACTATGAGAAAATTTCAAACTTCATCGTAATTATGGTGAAGTTTGAAACTTCTGTATGGTGCATTGAACCTATGCTCATGACAATCTTACTGTCGGCTTAGGATATCCTTAAGACATCCGTAGGACAGAGTCAATCATCCAATCAAGTTGAAGAACTCGTGTCTGGTGAATGCTTTAGATTGAATTAACCTCCTTAGACTGCTGCATCTGGCCTTCTATACCAACTGCACACAGTATTATTTTCTCTTCATATATCTAAGAGTGGGCCAAAGCCAGCAAATCCTATAAAGTAAAATCTTACGCCGTCGCTATGCAACATAGTGAACATCCAACAATGTCTCTTTCAGCTGATGACTTCACAATACATGTATCTCTGGATACCACAGTGTTGCTAAGCAATATGATATAGAAGCATTCATTACATTCTTTGAGTACAAAAACGTGCTAGCTCCAACTGAAAAGCTAATGGTTTTTGCCTTACAAAACCTTAGGCAACACAATAAGAGAGCCATTTCCTTACGACAAAATCAGTTTACACAGGCTAATATCATTGTCGGGACTGTCAGGAGGCTTACGTCAGTTATGACAGCCACTATTGGAACCCTACTGTAGATATCTTATCAGTCTGTGTAAACCTCCCTATGGCAGTGGGTCACCAACAAGATTGGGGATAAGCCAAAGAAGTCATGTTCCAAGCAGTATTGCATCTCTGTCATGATCTCGAGTGGAATAGTTTCCAATCAGCCATTGAAGACGAACAAGATCACCAAGCTCTTTGAGAAGGCCAAGTGATCTCCTAAGACCTCTAAAGAGGATCACTTAACCCAGCCAAGGAAAGATGTGAAGTTAACATTCAGTGATGTAACAACTAAATTCTGTGAATTTGTTTTATGCGACATTAATTATCATGTTCTACATCATAACATTCTTGGTTGGGAGCATTTATATTGACCAAAAATACATAGCTGTAGAATTATTACAAATTGCATTTAATCTGTTAATCAACAAGCTCTTTGGGGAGGCCATGTGCTCTCTTAAGACCTCTATAGAGGGGCACTTAACCCAGCCAAGGGAAGATATAACAGTGAAGTACTGTGACATAATGGTCAAGTTCTGTGATGCCCTAGTGTCTTTGATATTTTGCAACATTATTATAACATCATGCTAGAGCATATTCTTAGCTAGAAAGATTCATTTTTAGGTCACAATAACGTACCTGTAGCTCCATGTACAATTGAAAATTGCATTCAATAAGCCTTTCCCACATAGGGTATATCTTAGGGTCGAACAAGGGTTGGACAGAATTTTTGTATATGCGATCCAAGTTTCCAAGAGTTTGGGTCACTGAAATAAGCAACAATCATATTTTTCTATATCCTCAAACTTGTACTGCTTGAACATCATGATTTCTTAAATTGTATCAGCTGACAGATATGTAGGTTTGCCAGCCAATCAAAATGCTGTATTTCAGGGCAAAATAGGGTTGGACATTATCAGCTAGGCTGACAGGCTTTAACATTGGTTCCTATGGGGAAAAGGACAAAATATAAAGCTGCATTTTACAAGATTTAGGAGAAATCTGTTAACCAATTTACTTTGATTAATTTTGTATTATACAACTTTCTCCATGGAATAAGCCTGGTGACACATTTGAAAGTATCTCATCATAAACCTTAATGTTCGTTGAAAGTGGGATCGGCTTATTAGATAAACTATCTTGTACAAACTCTATAGCATCAAGTAATATTGACCTCTATACTGGAAAGTTAGAATGGTCTATACAGCTTTGGCAGTGGGTCACCAACACCATTGGGGATAAGCCAAAGAAGTCACGTTCCAAGCAGTATTAGGTCTGAGTCGTGAGCCGAATAGAGCCCAATCAGCCATTGGACGCCCACTGAGATCAACAAGCTCTTTGAAAAGGCCACGTGCCCTCTAAAGACCTCTGCAGAGGGGCACTTAAGCTTTATCTTCTAAATATATCGAATATAATAGCGCTGCACAGAAGCTTTTTCTCCACATATAATCTATGTCTCAGGGAAGCCATTGAATCTATGGGATTGGACGAAGATAATTTTGTTGTTGTTTTGTTGTCGTTGTTGTTGTTGTTGTTGTGAAAGATATTGAATTGTGTTCTTACATTACGAAAATATGTATATTTGCAAGCATAGTATATTTCGTTCAAATGCATTGTAATATTGGTAGTATTGCTTGGGAAGATATTTTGATTGCATTGATTGCAATGAATGTACCTTGAGAACAAAAGGATAAACAAAACAATGCTATTTCCTTGAGTAAATTGTATTATTTCTATGATATTTGAGAATCTAGTCCCCCTATTTATAATACATAAGTATAACGATAAGTTTAAGATTGTATAATTATTTCGGTTACGTCATGATAAATATACATTTCACTTTATATTATAAAGTGAACTGTATATACATAGTATAAATAGAGGATGAAACACCCTGGACAAAAATGACGAAGATACAAACACCTCTTGGCTATCTCAAATACTTTGTGAAATAAATCATCAAACTTTAACTTTAACTACCAACTGCAGCGGTAAAATGATAAAATATGGCTGTGTTGGATGGAAGATTGGAGCGACCAAACTCACCCTAGGGTAAAATCTTTGTCCTTTAAGAAAGGCGCTATACACAAAGAGAAAATTACTTTTTTGCTGTAAAACGGACAAAACTACCCTTCTGCTGCCTTACAAATGCAATTGTTCCCGACAGCCTTAGAAGGTTGACGTTTCCCAGTGCCCGGTAAAAAGACTGCTGCATTGAGTTAGACACCCTTGGGGCCCTAACGAACTGCATGAGTGGGTGGATATGTGGTGTTAGGGCATGTAGTTTGAGGAAGAAGCGACTATGATTGTAAGAAATAACGAGCCTTTACGGATCATTATAGATAAATTGGGCATAGTTCGGCAGCAAAAGGGAACGTTCCCAATGACCCGACTATCCGATTTCCTCTTATGCCTTGACTAGAATGAGGATATATAAATATCTGTTTGGAAATGATGCCATTTGCTTGCATAATTTGTATCTTCAGAACTCAATCATAATTGATTGAGTACAGGGTTCCTACCGAAGCGATTCAGTTTCGAATGAAAGCTTCTAGCCTTTTAGCATCGTTTATGATTCATTTGTTTGAATTTCCCCATAGAATATTGACATTACCTTAGCAAAAATTATATTACTTTGTTTCAAACTATGTACAGCATCATTAATACAAAGGTAAGGCCAAGGTAACCCAACATTTGCCCAATAGTATCTTCTCAACGAAAGGCTGTGTGTTAGTTGAATTCCATAACATTTAAGACATCGCAAGAGTACTCTTGTAACACACTGAAAAAAGTGAAAAGTTAGAAACTTAGTCAAATCTGGCATTGACCAGCGAAATTCTGGGTTGGTCAGTGAGAGTCTAACTTTCTAACCTAACCCTGTGTGCAAATTACTGTTGTATGACTAACCCCTTAGTCACATTGACTAACTTTCTTACCTAGGGTTAGTCAAGAGGCAATTTGAACTCAATATCATTAGAGGGCTTCCTTAAAAACATTTAAAAGGTCCTACCTGATATCTAGCATACAATTATAATCATTTTCTAAATTTGACAAAACCTTAGTCAGATTGACTAAGGGGCCTTCCATTAAGCATAACCATCATATGCATATTAACCCCTTCGTTATCCAAAAGCATGCAATTCGTTTTCAGTTATATTTCCCAGAATATTTTGTTACAACAGAAAATCAAATAAACTAGATGTTTAACATCACATTAATCAGTAATAGGCCTTGTGCGTTCAGGGACCTCAACACAGCCTTTAAAGGGGTCATTATACATGTGACTGGTGTGCTGCAACTGTCGACTATCACATGACATTTCTTATATACATGGACACAAAATCTACGCAGACAGATAGCCCTCAATTGTCCAAACACGGATACCCAGATTCTTGAGTTTTACCTGCAGGTTTGCCTAAAACAGGATACATGCTGAGTAATTTGTTAACAAAACTCAAGGTTTGAGTAGACTATAGGAAGTTTCATGAATTGTATCATTACTTGTAGATTAACTTTGTGAAAAATCATTATTTGAATCATTTGGATTTATAATAATATACACCCACGAAAATAAGAAATACTATTTTGTGCAACGTCCACTTCCCCATGCCCACGCATATACCTCAGCAGATATAGATCGACTTGTTTCCCTACTATTGGCATGGTCTGGTTAGTGTAGTGGTTATGTCACCTGCCTTTCAAGCTGGCGACCAGGGTTCGAATCCTGGTGGTGACACATGTACGTTTTTCGTTAAAATTGACTAACTTTTGGTCTTTGGCTTAGTCATTCTGACCATGGGTTAGACAAAAAAGGGTTAGAAAGTTTGGACAAAAATGCACCGTCAAAATGACTAACTTTTTTGCAAAAAGTTCGGACATTTGACTAACTTTCTAATCCCCACTTTTTTCAGTGCACACCGCTTTCCGATTGCAACCAATCACACGACTCTGTAGCATGCCTGGGATTCTGTCAAATTCTATTGAAATTTTTGAGAAATTTCCCAATTTTCCGGGTCTATAATAGCCTTGTGGAATAAAATGCATGCTTAACACTGCGTTGTTTTATTTCTTGTGGGTTGAACCCCCTCCCCTTTCAGAAATCCTGGATCCATCCCTGCCTAGCCAGACAGATTTTGTACTTTATTTCCTTTGTTCCTTATATATGTATAGGCCTATGCCTATGCCTGCGGCCTTTTGGGCCTATATTCCTGATGACCCTCTCTCTAGATCTGCACCAATCAGTGACTCCGGTCTGTGCTCCCCTTATTAGATGCCTCAACTGACCAATCAACGCCGTCGACTTGTCCTTTTCCTTCCTACTCCCTGAGGGCTGTCCAGACCTACCAGCCTAATTATAGATAAAAGCAGCTAGCTGGTTGGGAACAAGATAGAGAATACACAGAGGAATTTTGCATCTAAGGCAGTGTAGGGATTTGGACTGCACCAATTGCCTGGAAAAAAGTGTGCCTGTAAATTACTTTTTTTCTGGGATTAGTAAAGAAAAATACATATATTAAGATTAAATTAAATTGAAAAAAGAAGGTCCTGCTAACAAATTAAATATCTTAAAATCTAAAATATCTCTTGTGGTAGCCAAAAATAACATTGAAAACATATTGAAAAGGTTTGTCACGGCTTTTGAGTATGGGTTAGACGATTACAAGTCTCTTTAAATCATGTAATTTGACAAGATAACAGGCCTCCCATCAAATATTAGAAAGAGACTAGGTTAGTTTAATAATCATCGTTGTATTCATTCTAAAGGTGTTGACAAAAGGTTTGAATAGTGTATGTCATCCTTAAATGTGGTACAGAAATGGGTCAAGTTTAAGTACTTAGTAGATGTAATTATGTCTGCCAGTATTAATGTGATTGTCAGAATTGACAGTGTTGTCTTCCTTGTGTCTTTAGACATTTGTTCAGATGTATTAGGTTGAAAGGTATTACTTTATTCAAGTAAATGTACTATATGTCCCCATTAATGACATGAATCTGATCATTTTATCACAAACCTTAAGTAGGGCCTACCTGAATACATTTTAAACATAACAGTGACATTTAATTGGAACTGTACATGTCCAAGTTCTTAATGACAAGTATGCTGGGAAAATCGAACTATGCTGCAGGTGGATCTGGAAACTTGTGTCAGTTTGAAATCTGCACGTCAACAAAATAGGCTTTGTTTAGGGAAAGACCCAGATCTGCTAGCTACTGTTACTACTTAAACTAAGAAAAATGCCTGTTACAAAATTTAACTGTCATGTAAATTATTTGAATGTGGCATTCTGTATCAAAATGATCAGTCCCTATGTTACTGCATACATGCAATATAACTATGCAATGATGTCTTTCCCCATTCGAATGTAAATGTTGAGATTATACGGCGTAGAAGATACTAGCTGCGTGTCAATGATTTACATTGTTACATAGCTGATACTCAAAACAAAATATATAGATAGACAGGAAGCTATGCAATATTTTACAGTGAAGCAATCGCAGTCCATGGTACCCATGTTTAAGGGATAACTCCTGGCAGCTGCAGAGTGAACTCCTACTGCGAACCTTATCAATTCTATTTCTTTGAATTTAAAGTAGTTTTTTAAACGTAATATCCATTATGGATGCTTCTTGAATAATTCCTTGAACTAGCTTCTTCTATGCTGGAGTTCTTGGCATAACCTCGTGTATCACTATGGCTTTAAGACCAGCACTCTTCTAATCTTCAGTCATAAACATAGAGATCCAGAAAATAGCTAACAACGTAACAGGTCTGAAACACTATAAAGATAAGATATTTTTATATTCACATTGATATTCAATAATATGGATGATAAAATATTCTATGTACAATGTTTTATTTAAAAAGAATCTTTTTTAAAATCTGATCCATCTGACGTACTCTTGACTAACTGAAAAGTTTCGGGTTTTTGTCTGCCTGCAAGGTTCGGACACTGCTTTAGTGTTTGTTTGATTCTTGGCTTGTCTTGAATTCTGGCGTTTCATAACTGTCAAGGAACGATCAATTGTTGAATAAGGTCTCAATACTTACTCAAAAATATTCAAATGTAGATATTTGGTTTAAGATGCCATGTTATAAACCATAACTGGTGTAGATGTAAAACTGAAGAAAATCTTAACTAATCTGTCTTTTCAGTCAAATCTGCAAAGATTTATACACGTGAATATAGTCACTTTACAGTTCATTTTGTGAAGATAAAGTCTAACATTTGAGAAACCCACTTATGTTGTGTTAATGTGAGACACACCCAAGCTATAACAAGCACCAATTAGTTCTCTTTAAGACACATTGTTAACTCATGATCAGCCACCTCCGCAAATTCTCATAACAGCCATTTTCATGAGGCGATAATGGGATAATCATTATATTGGCTTTGTTTTCAAACGGCAAACCAAAGCAATTTATGGGCAATTGGAAGCCATTCAACAAGGCTATGAGTCATGTTCCATTATTTTTCAAACCCTTTAGAAGGCGAGTCTCAGGGATGGGGGTGTCTTGCACCTGCTGTATTGAAGTAAGGAGAATGCAATGAATATTATATCACTGCCACCACCTCCATTTCTGAGAGAATTGATATGTATGTTTGTTTCAGAATCAAATCTTTTAATATCATCATTCTAATTGCCATCCTCTGGTACCCCTGAGCACTAGTTCTATGGTACTGCTGTATGCCCTCTAGTTTGCCTGTTGATGAATGTCAAGGTCTACATTAAATGACAGCTAAATTCTGTTATTGGTATCATTCTATGATTGAGTGGTAACAGTATCTAGCAGATTTCAGTATTGGCCAAGGCTATAACCTATTTTCTTGACATGCACATTTCAAACTGTCACCAAGTTCCAGAATCACCAACAGCATAATTGGAATTTGCTAGTGATACTTGTCATCCAGAACTTGGACAGTTCCAATTGAATGTCACTGTTATGTGAAAATTTATCCATTAATCAGACATGAACATATGATGTAGTAATCTGTAGCATTAATGTGCTTTCCCCTCTTATGCTTATGACTAAGGAACAAATGTAAGGCAGACTTTATATTCATGGGTGGATAGGACACTTTACAGTGGTTTGCAAATAATCTGTCATCTTACTAGTTCTCTAAGTATAAGATACTTGTGCTTTATTGCAAGAATTGCCGTCGGTTCCGTACCAAGGTTTAACTGACGCATGTCATTTGTGCCTATGTGAAAATTTAATAAAGCAATTTATCGCCTGGAAGATAAAATCCCGTAAATGGAGAATTTTAATTTTAAATTTCGAGAAACCCAACTCTTGTTCCAGATATTCGATATTAATGAACTTAACATTCTGCATTGGAAGCCACGCCAAGGTTTTGATATCTAAACCCTCTTTGTCTGCATAAACAACTGCTTCATAATGTTCACAGATTGAAATCGGACTGCATTGCTTTGATGATCGTGAAAGGAGAGGAATCTCTAATGACATTAATGCTAATAAAAACAAATTTCTCAAAGGGCTTTCTGTAATTGAACGTTATGTAGGTGGGAATTAGTGGTTCGATAATTATCTTTAAATCGTATTGCAGGCTTTATTAGATAACACGATGTGATAGTTGGACTGCTCTTATTTTGACATGTCAATGGAAGCTTGTATCAACTCGAAAGCATGAGTACACCACAATGTGTTAGGTTCTATCTATTCATATCTTTATCATTCATTATCAAAATATCGAAATAACACAAAGAAAATAGATGTTTGATGATGCGACATCAGCTGGTAAGAACAATAAAAGCTGGAAGTTAATAGTATAAAGCACGCAAATTATACATAGCCTTTAACAGTATGTACTGTAATATTTAAGACTTAATTGCCTGTCGTGAGTACATTCACTTTAATTTTGGGAATAACTACATCCTTGTAGACTAAAAGGCTGTATTCTACATACCGATTTTGACCGGCAGTAGGAATATAAGTCAAATATAGATGAGTCATATATCAATGGAAGGGCCTTAAAATTCCCTTTTGAATGATGTATAAGATGTAAGGTCTCATGTCACGTTCTTAGAGAAAATCAAACAAATACAAAATCGGCAGCATCAAAATCGGTATGTGGAATACGGCATTATGTATTTCTCATTTGTTATTGATAAACAGCGGCCAAGACACTGGTCCACCTTACTAGAAGATCTGGTTACACAACATTTATTCATGTAAATTGCATTGTGTTATAAAGGTAGATTCCTGTGTTTTAAAACAACTAAATCCACCATAAGCTTTTAACCTAGAGGGTAACATTTGAGGTATAAGCCTGGAACTTAAAATATTATACTGAAATTATTGGCGTATCCACAGGAGGGGCGGGATGCAGGGGGTCCGGACCCCCCCCCCCCCCCCCCCCCCCGCTTTTGGTGGACTAAACTACAAAAAGGGGGCAAATGCCACTCACGTAGATGCAATTTTGATGTGCGGTTTTAGTACTTGGCCTTTACATTCTATATCGTTATATTCTCACTTTCGGAAAGCTACTATCAGCCCCTGGACACTGAGAGTTGTTTCAATCCTATATCACAATGCCCAATGCACACAGAAAACACTAACTCTAGATCTATTACCTATAGCAGTACATCAATTTATCAACACATCGGCCCAAACGAAAAAATCTCTCACGAACCAATCTTCGTTTGTTAGGACCCTTCCCAATTGCGAGCTTCAAACCATCACCAGCGCTAGCATTTGTTCCCAAGGAGCATTAGCTTTAATGAGATTCGTCGGCGAGGTGGGAGTCTGCAGAGTTTTTATCGAACTCACATGCAGGCCAAATCAGCAATCGTTACGAATACTGCCGATCACCAGAATTGCCTCGATTGATCGTTCTGCAACGAGTCTACTCCACGTGGGAGAGAGGGGATTAGACAGATTGGGTTCCATCCACCAATTGCTTGTTTTCCTGCCTACCTGCTAAGCTAGAAGGTCCCTGGCGGGTGGGCGGACCTCTGGGTAAACCGTTATTCCACTAGACGATTCTCTATTAGACTATAGCCCTGTTTCCATGCACCAACCGATTTTACTACTGATTTGTTGGTAATTTATGACTTTTAACTGGTAATCAGCTGGTAATATGGCAAAGAATTACATATCTTACATATAATTTGAAAGAGAATTGAAAACCTTTTTAATGGTATATAACATATTCATTATTAACCAATATTCCCACTGCCGATTTCTGGAATTGGTAGTAAAATCGGCTGGTGGAAACAGGGTTTATAGGATTTTACTCGCAATATCAGAAATCGTGAGTCAGAAAACGGGTTATCAAAGGGATGTTACATATCATTAGAAATGGTTTCCAATTCTCTTTCAAATGGTGTGTAACATCTATGGGTTTCTGTAATATCCCAATTTTCGGTGTCCAAAATCCCCGAAAATCGTGGAATACAGGCTAAAATGTGCAGGTTATTTTCCAGCCAAGCAGCGATGTAACGGTAAACTTCTGCAACTTTAAAATAACATTCTTCGACGCCACGTCATTAGTGTGGTTGGTATCATTTATCAAGTTTTACTAGTTATTATTGAAAAAATCATACGTCCAACATATCATTCGAAAGGGAATTAATGATATCTAATGTGCTTATATTCTATCCATTTTCCCACTATCAATTTTCATATCGTGGTGAATCGTGAGTAGAATCGGCCAGTGGAATACGGTTAGACGTGCTTCGATGTAAATCTAAGCAGAGTGAGACTTGAAGCCCGAGCTAGATTTGGCCACTTTCCCCTGACGTGGGACATAAGCCTGTCGGTTGGCGACAGGCCAGGGTCGTGGGTTTGACACCAGGCCTGGTCTTATTTTACCCTCCATGGTCTGGGGGTAGGGTAACGAGTTGCTCAGAGTCCGACGTTCACCGCAAACTACCAGCTGGTGAGCTGCTCAAGGATGCAATAGACGATGTGCAGAAGGCATCACATTGCACAGAAAGAAACTGATCTCTAAATATGTCTGGTAACAGGGATAGAAGCAGAGATTTGAATAAGGGGGGGGGGGGGCTTTCTGAAATAAAATAGGATGTGCCCCATTCAGGGGCTCGAGTTTAACAATAAAAACAACCTAAATTTGGCAAAATTTAGCCTGGGTGGGGGCGGAGGGGACCTCAGGTGCTCCATCTAAATCCAACCCCCTGGGTGACATATAAGTTCTGAAGGTGTATGCATACAGTCATATGTTTGTGTGTGGACTATTTTACCTGTGAATTGCTGCTATTTTTGAGGATTTTATTGAACCTATACATACAAACTATAGCTATAGATTGAGGCCATATTGTAATGGTGACCACATGGGGATTACTAAAAACTAGATACGTGACCTCTTCTTAATCGGCAAAGCAGGCTCCACCATCTTGTTTGTCGATACTTTATTTGCTTCTAAGAAATGAGCGGTGTTATTTTTGCCCACAACCTGCTACGTAACAGGGGTTGTTTAAGGAATTGGAATTCCGAAAACGTCCTATATTTGCATAGATGCACACACGTGGCATTTTACCTGTTTGTGTTGTCAGAATACATGGGCTTTCAGGACTGCCTGTCCCTGTTTAGACATGGAAAGGTCCATTAGGCAAACTTCATTTCATCTCTAATAACTATCAAATAGTAGAATTGCTGAGAGGTCTACGCATTTAACGAGTTCTGAGGAAAATGAAGGAGCCTCTGGCTTGTCTGGACGGTTGTAACACTGAGAAAGACACATGCACAATACATGTTTTCTTATATTTCTAAGGCCGTACCTCCATTGTTCTTCCTTCGTTCTGGACCTTACCTACAGTGTATACTACACATATATACCAACTCATCCTTAGGAAATTTACCACAAGGTTAATTTGGTTATCTAAATAACCTACGGGGGAGGTAATTGAAAAAAAAGGCCCTGAAACTTATACATGTTTGTATATAGATGAAGATATTTTTGGATTTGTTAAAAGTTATCCATCTCTGTTGGCCCGTTGCACGGCACCTATCATTATTACAACACCTTTTGTAAGCAGCTTTGCATGTAATAACGCACTTTTGGAAATGGACGTTTTGAAAAAGTAAAACTATTTAGAATGCTGTTAATGAGCTGTTATTTTTGCAGAATATAGCCCTATGGTGCCCCCTCATATATCAATTTACAGAACTAAATTTGTAGTAGATTCCTAACTTTTTTTTATGGAAAAAAAGAAAACATTACGAAAACTTTATGAAGTGTTTGCAGCAATTCCGTAAATAGGAGGTACGTGTTCCTATGTGCGTGGAAAATTTTCTATCACATTTGCACACCATCCGTTGGTAAAAGGTGACTTTATGATAAAAAAAATATGGAAAATGAAACAAGTTGGACAAATCTGTCCCTAAGATGTCAAATTTAAGAGGGAATGTATCAGAAAACCCTTATTTACGAAAGAACCTGCACAAATCCTTCAGAAAACTCTTAAAGTGATCATAAATAGCAAAGATATGCTATATATTATCACTTTAAGAGACCTCTGAAGGTCCCGTAGGCATTATCTCATATACAAGGCATTTATGACACAAAGATACACAAATTGAAGGAGTTAGGAACACATTTTTCCAACTTGTTATAATTTTTGTATTATTTTTTCGTAAAGGCACCTTTTACATACCCTTTTCTCTTTACTTTTATTTTAGGAATGTAAAAGCACTATGAGATACATACGAAAGTTTTAGATACCTTTTTTTTCGTATAACCTCTGTCCATAGCCTTGGGATATATTTTTTCGTTTGTAAATCTCAGTTAGGAATCTAGTATTGATCCAGTAGAAACAGAGATTTTAGGGAGTATCGTAAAAATGACAACTATCATTGTAATGAAAACTTTCTTAAAGTTATCTTAAAGTTACTGATGTTAAGTCATTGTGCAACGGGCCACATGACTTTTTACCATAACATATCCCTAGTCCCTGTAGAAATGGGCCTATTTCTGTTATCACATACCGTATCACATACCCTGTTCAAATATTGATGTCTGTGTAAGTTGAGGTCAATGCCATTGGGTGGTTGGCATATGTTTTGCATTCTTATGGGCTACACCCGATTCCCATTCCTGCTTCTCTGAAGCACCTTTGACCGCTAATGGTCTCCATGGATTTCAATCTGTATCTTTCTCTCGTTAACCTTCATTCACTGATTTACTCGTGAACCCCAACCCAATAGACCTATGCCCCACCTCAACCCCTAATGGGCATTTGTATTCAGGAACCATCGCTATCAACTCCCCAACGCCCACCCAATCTCAAATCGTATGCAAACTGTCCCAGCGGCCAAACCCCCTTTTCTTCTGGGCCCAAACCCAAGGCATTCTATTCCATACCTTGCGAATAAATGAATTTCTGGACGACCCCAGCTGTAGGGGGCGTGGTCCAGAATTTAAGGAATAATGTTGAACGCACCCCCAGAACTGCAAGTCATACAAGCTTCTGGTTATTTTCTTTTAGAGCCTATAATAATGGCCCTGAGTACAAAGGTTGGTCTTTATACTGATATAAAGACAATGAATGTGAATGTATATTCTTACATTCTTACATTGTTAAACATTATCCAGTGATATAATAAGTTTTGATAAGCTCTAGTCTATGGGAAGGTCCAAAGACAGTATATGTATACTAGTGGATCCAGGATCGGAGGGAGGGTGGGGTCCTGGGAGTCCTGCCCCCCCCCCCCTTTTTGCTGGGCCCCTAAACTACAAAAAAAAAGGGGGGGGGGATGCCACACGCTTATGCGCGAATGCATGCCGTTTTAGTCCTTAACCTTTATGATGATCACCCCTTTCAAAAATCTTATATCCGCCCCCGGCATAAGTTATTTTTCAGGTCACTTGCCCCAACACCAAAATCCTAACCCACGCAAGCATGCAGCACATGGATTGTATTCGAGTTCTAGATCTTTTATCGACACATCTCAACACACAGATCAATAGATCAATTAATAGATCAATTTTTTTCCGTAAGGTTGGTCAATATAATCACCAGGGAAATGTTATTACTGGATGCACCGTGTGTTGCGGATCCTGATGTTTATTCATGCTAAGCTGTTGTAATTGAATGCCATCAGTGAATTGGCAAATTGAGATTGATTTTCTCAACTAATTGCCAGTATGGTGATGGTGCACGAGTCCTCTCCATACATCCAAATAGATAACTTCCCATGCGATGCTCCAAAGGTGTAGAGCTCAGATAGGAATTATTACATGATTGAGGGTTCTTTGAGAGCATTAATGCATTATCGTAACGTTGATTTGCTGGTTCTAGCCTAATGCAGAATGATTGCAGTCCCTGACAAATATTGCATTTACGATGTGCTCTTCAGTATGGACAAATGAAACACAGATTAGATACCACGGTTTAATTAACAGAGGAAATAAAGATATCGTTTGTGTTAAAGGGGGATCAGGGTTTACTTTCATGAACAGAGGGACACCCCCTTGTGACCTAACTAATTATAAGATGAGATATCCTTTAACAAATGTTATACAAAAATGGATGGTCCTATGATAATTTCAAGAACTTGTATCCTTCTTGCCGCTATTTTATAGAAATATGAATATTTGATTTACAGCATGTATCAACTGGTTAAAATCAATTTGCTTCATCCAATTGTATTAATATATATATATATGTATATATATATATATATCCGTGTTTTTATATACATGCTATATGCCGCCTCTCCTTTTAGATACCTTAGCTTGGTCTTAGGGTGCAGATAAGATAGTGTGAAGACGCTTTATAGAGGACCAGCTGATAACATCGATGGATTGTGGACAAGCTTTGGCCTGTCAACAGCGTATGTGGTCAAGTCACTTGGGATAAGGCTGTCAGGAAAAATCACCGCTGCTCCACTCGAGAAACCCCTTGCGATTCGGGTAGGAGCTGCATAGTCAATGGTGGATATGACTTTTTCATGGAGCATTGGCAAGAGACACACTTCCTTGGCATTTATCAAGCAGCACCGATGAGAGGGGGACTGCTACTCTAGGGTTGGTTGGGGGTCACTGTTTGGTTGTAGGTGATGCCTCAAGTGGGGTATACCTCATTGAGTGATTCGGTTAAAATTCTCGTAGAATCTCGTTGCTAAAGAGACATTGGTAATGACCAGAAATTGTCAAAAAACGATTGAAAGTTGTGTTCCCATTCAGCGACAAAATCACTAACCTTTTATAAAGTAGTCAATCGCTTGGAAAATATCTGGCAAAGTTAGATATTGGTTGCTAGCAATTTCTAATTTGACCCATGTTTCAATTGCATCCCCCTACTTGCAGTTCACAACACATTATTGCCAGGTGCATTAGTCTTCAAACCCAACCAATAAGTAAACATATGAATTAATGGATTTAACAACAGAGAATCAAAAAACACTAAGTTGGAAGGTTGTCTACATCTCATTTTCACTATAATAAATAAAAATAGGCCTATATGAACATATTTTGTTCTACCTATTGCTTTTTCATTGGAGTATTGTGAGGATGTGGGGTCAACTTCTGTTAACCATTGCACTCCTACCACTTCCTACACCTTCAGTCAATGTCCCAATCTTATCTGAGTACCCCCTCCACCTTGTCCCATTCACCCTGGGCTCCCAACCAAGCCACAAGTGACAGGGCCTTTCATAGGCACCAAGTCTTTACATGTGATGTGTCCATTGCGTCTACCCAGACCGCCCCCACATGGGACTCGTTGAAGAGACGTCTCCATTACATCAACCAGTAGTAAGGATTCTGAGTCAGGGAATCACCACTAGATGCTGAAATGTGAATACATAAGGCTCAAGACATATAACCCCCTGCTTTTGATTGTATCATATAACTGATATAACTGTCCACTGGGGCAGGATTGAAGTAGACACTAGGGCTCGTGTTATGTTTTTAAGGGGGCCATGAAGGGACCCTTGATGACAGTTGTTATGGTCCCAAGACGTTTAGATGATTTATTATAGATTTACCGTTTTATAACAGAATGCAGAGAAAGTCCAGGTTATCATTCCATACATACGTTATGAAGTATAGAGAAGCCGACTGTTACTATCCATAGTATTCTATCATACAGATTCACATATTAATGTTAGAAAATAGGCCTAGTTAGATTAACATGTATGTTACATTTTACCCATACTCCTGTTTCACAAACTGTTCTGGACAGAATAATAAAATTGGTTTATATCTTGTGAATACTTCTCCAACTCATATACTTACTTACTTGGTGTTTTGAACTATTCAGCAAAACATTTATCATTGTAGACTATCATATGCATTCATGCTAGCCATTAAAGGCGATTAGGGGCGGTTCATTAATCATTTATGCCAGAGAGGGCTGAAGGGTCAAGGACTTCAGTATATGTCTAAAAGGTATCAAGGTGGAAATCCAATACATGAGCGATATGCAATTGATATTCTGGTCGAATCTCACCCTTCAAAATCATCTAAAACGATCAGAAATGGTCGAAAACAACCGGAAATTGTGTTCCCATTGAGGGAAGCAACTAGAAACTGATCAGAAAATGGTAAATCGCTTGACAAAAAATCTAACAATGCTAGATAGGGGTCACTTGCGATTCCTAATTCGACCAGAAACTTAGTTATATTGCTTAGTGGGTTCCCGCCTTTTTATGCTAAAAAGGAATGCTAAAATACAAAATGAGTGAGTCTATAATTAGGGGACGGTCCCTTTTCTATATGTAATACAATTGTTTTATGATATCTCTCCTCGACACTGACTTCTGCTGTCTAGGGCAATCCTTCATAAACAGGTTTTGTTCAAGCGTCTGGGATCGAGAAGACTTTTTACACTGTAAGGAGGCAAACAGATTATGCGGCTTAATATTACCAACAGGGAATTGGTGCTGTGTACCAGCATACAGGCCTTGCAAATTAACCTCTTTAGAGCACTGTTCGCAGTTTGGTTGCCAAACAAGACACCCTCTAGACTGCATATTGCACCATTGATTTCCTGGCAGACGGGAATCAACATTTTGTTTTGTTTTTAGGGTGTCTGATCTAATGGTGCATCTTAGATTACGTGGCAATTCAGAAATAACATTTTCTTGTGTCGTGTGGTGCCTGCAGACTAAATATTGCACCAAAAATTTTCTTGCAGGCGGAAATCTATATTTGGTTTAATTTTTGGATCCTTGTAGACTATTCCATTGTGGATATTAGGTGAATTTTCCACTAAGCTACTTCCGGTTACTGCAATCATAATTATTTTAACATTGGTATAATATTATAATCTTTTGTTTCATGAGTTGGTGAGTCAGCTATGGGTACTTTTTGTCCGTATTTGTACTCAAGATTGTTTGTTTCTCATTATTCTGATAGGCTTCACGTGATTACATATTGTATATTATATATTATTATATAGCCTATACATAGGAGAAAAAAGTGGTCATAAAAATGTTTTCAAAATTATGCTTTTATATGGGAAATAAATCCATAGTTTCTTTAATTTCCCCATCTATACATCTATATTACGTCTACAAACAATGCCATGGTAAGCCTGAGGGCTCATACGAAAAAAGGAAAACATGTCATTAATCTGAAATATGACTATTCCACAGGAATTTTGAAAATAGTTGATAAGTAAGCAATGCCATGGGGTCAGGTAAACAACGTGTAGGTTGCAAGGCCCATCGTTCAGAAGTTTTAAACTCACGAAACAAGGCAGCTGCAGCTGCAGTCTTTCCTGTTTCTATAAAGGATGGACGTTAACTAGGCAGAGGCAAAGAGAGCCTTTGTTAGGAGGAAATGGCTTAAGGAGAGTCTGTGGCAGCTGTATTCAGCTTTATTCTAACTACCGACGGGAAAATAGTGGCTAGCGACGGGAAAATAGCAGCTAGTCAAGGAAAAATAGCGGCTATGGGTAGGAAAATAGCCAAGGTAACTAGACGGGACCGTGTTGTGTCAAGCAGAACCATGTCTAATTGGCCAGTTTCATCAAAAGTAACTTCCGGTCTGCCAGGGGAGAGCGCATGAGCTGCCAATTACTCTTTCAGGCTCATAGAAGAGGAAGTTTGGAGGAATTTAGTGGGTTTGACTAATCAGGTTGTTAATTAGTGGGTGATTTGGTGTGAGGGAAATAAAGATCACCCACCGCCCCTGTACCAACCTCCCCCAGTTCTTGGCATGCCCATGATGCCACAGCCATGATGGTGATTAAACGCAGATCCCATGGAATGTATTTATGTTGGGGAAAAGCCAAGTAAAACAGGATGCATGGGTAACATCTGATGCGTTTTAAACGCCATTATGGGGCCGCTGTTCAGGATAAACAAAGCTACTATAAGAGAAAACTGGTGAATAATCGTTGAATAATAATTATTTGTAAAGGTAACTAGGCATAACTCCCTTAGATCAAAGCTACACTGTTAAAATGGTGTTTAGAATTTAAATGTGTTAAGGGCATAAACATGTTTATAATCTAAATACACTAAACCATATCTGTTTAAAACCTAAACACTTGTAACTTCTAAACATGTGTGGGTTAACTATCTTTATAATCTAAATGCATAACATTAGTTGTGTTTAAAAGCTTAACACTTGTAACCTCTAACCATGTTTTGAATGGGATATGTTTAGAATCTAAACACATAATATCGGTTGTATACTATGGAAAAGAAAAATGGACACTTTGGGATTAGAACCCACATTCTTTACATTCAAAGTAGAAGCCTAACCAACTGAGCTAACTTGGACTGCATGCAGTGCACACTGGCATAGTCAGCACCAATGAGTAGGATCAGTACTACTATACAGGTATTCAACATCATGTTGGTGTGACAGACAATAGTTCAGTACTCTCATACCCCTACATATTCAGTTAAGTAGCAAAGCTGGGCTGTGTCTACCTACAGGCCTCCATAGCTCAGTGGTAGAGCATAGGCTTCATATGTGAGGGGCCCCGGGTTCAAATCTCGGCTACTGAAGTTACCAAAACTACTATGAAGTAGTCGTACTATTAGTGGTTTGCCACATGCCCTCCATATTTTTGGCCATGATTAGTAAAATAGTGTTTTTCCTACACTTAGGAATTTGGAACTTTGTGATTAAAAATGTTCGATTTTAAAGTTTTTGTAGCGTCATTAAGATAATCACTTCATTGGCCTGCTATTCTAGGTACGGTCAACCAACCAGAACACCCCTACAACATTTACAAAATGTTTTAAAACACCTTTTTAGTAGGATTAACATGTAGACACCTTTTTAGTACAAGAACTTTATCAGCTATACCCCTAATGGTTTTACCTCCAACAATCAAACAATCCATGCAAGGCTAAACCAAGAAGGAAGGATAATTATGTGGTTATTGGCTCAATGGTCCTGTAGTGTGATTACAGGAAAAATAAAACTTTCAATGCTGTTAACATTACATCTGGTGTAAACTGAATGGCATAGTACCATAGCAGTGTTTTGCATGTAAGATCTACGTTGTTTTTTTAACACACTACGGTATATTATTGTTAAATTTAAAATGGTTTTCATCCTTAAGAATGAAAGTACACTGTACATATTACGGTATATTACTGTTTAACTTTACACCTAACCCTAAACATCTTGAAGACCTAAATGCTTCATAGATAAACACCTAAACATCATAGTTTTCTAAACACTAAGCAGCTAAGCATAAAAAAATCATAAGCGTTTTGATTCTAAACACCTTGAGGACCTAAACACTTCATGGTTAAACAGCTAAACATCACACATTTCTAAACACTTAACCCTAAACACTGATAATTTTAAACATTTTTAGGGAAATAAAGTGTTCCAAACCTGGATGCACCGAAGTGTTTAGGAAAATGTTTAGGTTCTAAACACTTGTTTTAACAGTGTAGAATACTTGTCCCATATAGTGTTTCTATGATAAACTACTACTACTACATGAAGCTGATATAGATTTTTATAAGCACACATCGAATGTATATATATATGTTGGAGCAAAGGCCAAGAAGAACAGGCCTCGTGGGTAACATCTAATCTGTTTTAAACACCATTGTGGGGCCGCTGTTCAGGATAAACAAAGAGCAGGTTTCTATAGGGGAAAACTGGTGAATAACTGGTAAGGGCACGACTCCCTTAGGTTAAAGCTCAAATATTTGTTCTCTACACTGTTTCTATAATAAAGAAACACTACATGAATCATTTACCAAGGCATTCTTGGGATTGTCCTCAAAATCGACCATACTTATACGTAGGTTGTAGATTCCTAAGTGGGCCAAACATTTTGAAGATAAGATAAAGAAACGCTGTCGTGCTTTAATTTGATAAATAGAACAATATTGTTGGTATGTAGATCCCTCCCAAAATTGTATCAATTCACAAAAACGTGATAAAAAGTCATCAAAACGTCATATAACCTCTTTAAAATAATCATTCCGTCTTTATTTGCAGTTAAAAAGTGGTTATCTTTCCAAAGTACATCCCTAAATTCCATTTATTGCATTTGGGGAAACATCTATCATTTTACAATCTATAGAGGGTTTACTTAAAATTTGATACCGTTTTAAAGAAAAAATACTCCACTATTTCCAAGAGACTTTTTTCTTTATACATACCATAATGCAAATCTTTCCTCGTCAAACCTATTCCAGACTTAATATAATAAAATGGTCTGCCTTTTCCCATCAACACAGTACAACAGCCTTTGCTGGGGTAAAACGTCCTTGTTGATTCGGTTTAGCCATCGAAGCTTCAGCTTTGATGGAGTCTTTACCATAAAAAGAGGGTAATCTGTATTATTTTCCTCACGTCTCCGAGCGTCCCCACTACACAGTTCTCCGACTAGGCCTAATCTAGCCAGGCAGTGTTATGCATTAATAACTAGCAAATACAGCGCTATCCTGATTATGTAAGGGCAACTCATCATGTCCCCTGGTATTACACAATATCACATCCAATTTCAAGATGATGAGGATGTAGAATGGGTATGTAGAGGGGGGATATATATGCAAGTAGGTTTGGATGGAAGGCAATTTCAAGTAGGCCTATATGGGATGCTACTGCATCCGCAAGAAACCTTTATTTTAGATTTAATATTTTGTTGTTAGCAGCTAGTAGATGATTGATAGATGATTGATATTAATTTGTAAGCAAATATTTTTATATTCAATCTTGCAGTAATGGTAGGTATTGGGCTGGAATGTGGGTTTTATTTAATGATGTGTACAGAGTGGAATGTCGAACAAAGGTACCGATAGGTAGCTGATTTGATATACCATCATTAGTAGTCTACCACACAACGATATTGTCCCTGTAAATATAGCTGCCACATCAATTAAGGTAAGAAAGATGCTCTTTCCCTGGTCAATCCTATACTAAAGTGCTGGGGTTTCCCATGTTGATGTTCGAACTGCTCGTTTCGTTCGAGCTTCTCAGGAGTTGGTCTTGGTGAGCAATTTGGTAGCTCTCGCTTGTTCATAAGCCTAATGTGGCCTGTTTCAAAGAGAATTGTATTCCATAAGCTAACAGAACCTTTTCTGTTGCCGTTAGCTATAGGAGTTTGATTTGTGGATGGATTTAGGGGGCGGAGTGACCTTTACAGTAATTTAAATTTTTCAATGAAAATTCTAGCCCCTGAAGGGGGCGCCTTTAATGTTTACATTAGGGCAACCCTGTCCCTGTGATTCCCTAATGGGTCTTTTAGGCTACCCTCAGGGAGGTTTTAGGCTCTTAACAGAGGTTTTTGGGCCCTTAACCTTGGTTTTCTTCATGAAACACCCTTGTCTAAGATCCGCTGGTAAGGGGTTAGTAGGCTGGGCATGTGAGTAACGTATAGGGTCAGCCCATGATGAAATTAAGCCTAGATCCTTCAAAATCATGGTGAGTAACGCTTTAACAAGTTATGGTTGAGAAATAATGGTCGCAACATGGTGCAGCTGTGCAAGAATGAAAACGCCGATTGTTTTCCCTTGATCTCAAATTTGATAACAATTACTTCCTTATACAGTACTTATAGAGGTTAAAATATGCTTCAAAATGTAAAAAGAAAAAAATGTGCCAAACCGGCATAACGTTTATTCTTTTAATTACAATATGAAGTATGGACGATGTGGCCTGTTAAAAAATGAAACTCGATTCAGTAAATCAACCCCAAACCCAAACTCTTGTAAATCCATCCCAAACCCTCGTAAATTCATCCCACAATGTTGAAAATCCACCCAAACTCATAGTTTATATGCAAAAGTCTGATTCACGCATAGATGAGGTTTAAAAGTGATCGTAAGTTATGAAACTGCAGTATCTGTTTTCCTATCTGGTTATGAAACACTCCCTGAGTCCTTATTGGTCCAAAATATATTACAACAAAAGTTTATATGGTTCCGACGAATGCCCTTTTCATTCATAGTATCAAAATCAGCAACGTTGACATATCATAATACGCCTGTGGGGCAAGAATTGACAACGTCGCATGAAATGACAGCGCTGCAAGTTTTGGACTTTTCCTGAACTTGTTTGAGGAAATATGAGAGCATGGACTTCTCCCCACCACCGATAGCTCATATCCTGGAGTTTATCAGCAGAGTACTCAAGATAAAGGTGCATGGTAGGAAATATGATATGGTATATCCATGAGATATCTTTAAATTTGTATCTTTATAGATCAAATATGTGTAAGAAATAATGAAATATCGATGATAACTATTCGTCAACTTTCTATAAGGTTTTCGTGTTGACAAAAGTATAAAGAAAGAATAACCTGCAGGGCCATAAGATACTGTAAATTGGCTATCCATGGTTGGTAAAATTCATAGCTGCCCGGCAAATCGCCTGCAATAAACTGTCGTCAATTTTCATGGAAAGCAATTAATGATGCACAGTGAAGTATTATGGGGGAAGTTTTCGGGGCATGGAGAAGATTGTAAGGGATAGGTCTTGTAGAACAGTTTTTAATCTTCTCTGAAAGCACGTTAATATGTCGTGGACCGGTGTGGTAACCTAAAGGGGATTAAGATCAATGGGGATGGATGTTGATGGATTAGCCCAGAGAAGCCACCATCTAACGACCTTATGAGTAAATGCTCTTTTATGTTATACGCTCTTTTATATACGTTGGGGGCAGTTTGTTTTGGTGCTGGTTTTTGTAATTTTTGTTTTGCAACAAAATAATTGCAGTCGGTAACACATGTGTACAGCTCAAACACAATTTTCTAATACAAAGAAAACATGGATATTTACGTTAGGATTCACCATGGGAATGATGAAAAATGTAAAATGTTCGATAGAATCTTTGGCTAAAGTTTTAGTAACAATGACGCAAATAATTAGCATTGGGGTCATAACAATTTTGCTTTGTATGAAATATGTTCTTTGCTAACGCATAGTGTAATACTGCCTTAGATTTGTATGTTTAGACACATTATTTTGGAAATAAGATCGGAAGTCCGATAGGGTTGCCCTCTATTCTCATTAGTAGTCAGAACCTGAGGAATATTCATTAATTGGACAGGGAAGAGGATACGTACTTATGGCCTCTGACAAGATAGTTTAACACTTAACCTATTATTCCCATAGGCAATTACCCTATGGTGGCGCCCTTGATTTCATTTAACAAACATAATTATATAGTCCTATGTGCTGAGATCCTAGTTTTTCAAAACAAGTTATGCAAATTGAGAATGGACTATTCAGTGCAATTCAATTAGGTAAACAGTCATGCAAGTTGAAAAGGGACTAATGTGAAATTTAACTAGGGAAGCAGGGTGGGAAATCGTGGTGCAAATAGTAAAATAGGCAAACAGTACATAGTCAAATAACACACGGTCAGACAATACATGACCACACAAAGGCAGACAACAACCTGGCTGCTCGAATGGCGTGCAGACAGATGAAGTGAAACTTTATAGGCAGGGAGCCCTTTAGGTTCATACTGTTTTGTTTGTTTTTGATGAGGTTTTCTTGTTGTTTTGTTGTTTTTTATTGTTCAAAGCCAATTCACACAAATGCTAGAAGTGAAACTTTATAGGCAGGGAGCCCTTTAGGTTCATCCTGTTTTGTTTGTTTTGATGAGGTTTTCTTGTTGTTTTGTTGTTTTTTATTATTCAAAGCCAATTCTCACAAATGCTAGGTCTTCTTTAGTCTACGGAGGTTTCCCTTCATAGTATCCAGAGTATAGAGATCATGATCATTATGACCATTATGTTAACATTATATCAAAATTGTCCTTATTGAGTTAACAAAAGCAGTATGAATAAAGCCGGGTTTCCACTGAACGACTTTCATTAAAAGTTGCTCACGACCAAAATGACTGTATAGAATTAAAAATCGTTGGTAATTTTAGTCGTTCAGAGTGGGATGATTTCTTGTTTTCACTGAACGACTGAAATATTGTTTTCTGAACGATTCTGGGACATTCTGGACGACTTTTTCCAACGACAAAAGTCAGAAAACTCAGGGGACAATGGATTTAATTGCTTTTAATTGCCTTGGAAAGAAATCGTGAGGAACTGTCGTCCAAAAATATTAAACAGGTTAGTTATTTTGTGTTTCCACTGAACGATTTTTAGAACAATCACCAACAATTTCTAAATCTTTCCATGTCTTAGGCCGTCTCGAGAAAAGTGTCGTCCGGTGGAAACAGGCCTTAATAAATCAGTGAATACTGACTGCCTAAAATGATGACTGGCATGGAAATCCCCTTATACTATTAGCCTTCAGTGAAGATTTCCCACATCACGAAATAATACTTTCACTTGTTTGGGTTGAAATAGGTGGTTAGTAATCTGGAATTACTTAACAATGTTATGCGTCATAGATAACCTGATAACGTTTTACCACTATCTTTGTGTTCAAATTTGAATGATGTACTGACCAGGCGTTCTTGAGTTAGAGTTAACTTGTTAATAACTTAAAGGGAGCCAAAACCAATAAATTCAACAAAATTTTCTGGCAGTGAAAGGGTTAAATAATCATGGAAATCCTTTCATTGAGCCTATTTGTGGCCCATGTTAAAATCAAAACCATGAAATATGGTAGAAAATCACTGAAAACTGTGCTTAACTAAATTAATGAGGATCCGCAAAAGTGGGGTTTGTTTACAAACAAATAGAAATATTTCCAACTCTCATGGAATTCTACTTTGGTTTCAGCTAGTTTTCACAGTTAATACTTTACCATTGACTTCAACTAGACTCATCAAACATATTTCTATAATTATCTGAGTTTTGAAATTTTTGAATTTTTTGTCATTTATATTGGTTTTGGCTCCCTGTAAGTGTAACATGTGATGTCACTGTTGTACGGATAGATGTACCAAAAGTTCTACTGGATTAATTTGATTTTTAGAACCTGCTTGAAAACAGCATTGTATACGTATTTTCTTGGGCAAAAATGGCCGAATGGCAAAGGTTTTGGACAATAATAATGTTAGTTGTTATGAAAACGTTTGGTCACAGATGCTCCCTATTACCTTATTCATGACCATACAGCTAATTAACATGAACCACAATGTCAATTTGTGTTAATATTAAATGAGACAACACTGAGGAGTAGGCCACGAGGGACTAGATAAACTGACAGGAGTTAAGGGGGCAGAGTATGCATAATATAGAGAGAGCTGCCAAGGCTGTCATACATTTTGATGAAGTGGGATACAAGTGTTGTTACTTTAAAAGGATATGAAAGGAGGGAGGGTATATTTCCTGCTTAAGTTACCCTCCTTTGTTTGATGCCATCGTTTGTCTTGCCTGCATATAACGTTAGCCGGCTAATACTGACATGCATCATCTCTTAGAAGAAAATTGACGTTGCTCTTCATGGTATACCACTATAGTATCAGGGCTAGTTTTCTATAGAGCATTTGCAACACCCTTTAGTGGCCATTATTATGGCCCTAATTCAAACTGTATATTATCTTTAATTGAATCATATGTCAATGCTAGTTTGAAAATCATCAGTCAACGAATTAAATTTCATTTGTTAAAAGAAAAGAACAGCTGATTGTCAATGATAATTGTACGGCTCCAAATCTCATTCCGATCTAGATTACGGAATATACCCTACAGCTTCAAGCAATTACTGGTTATATACTTTGTAAATCGGGTTACAATGGACTCCTTCCGAATTTGTGGTCCAGATTTTCTGAGAAAATCAGTTGCCATAGTAACCACATACACATTTATGTTCATGTAGCCTTTATGGAACCCTTTCATTTGAAGTTTCACTTCACCATTTCCGTCGATATTTCTCACTTCCATAAAGATTTGTGGTATTTTGCTGGAGAACCAAGAAAATGATTATAAATAGAAGTTGTTAGCCGTTTCCCTGGTACAGGCGTGTTTATTAAGTCCCATACCCACTAGGACACTTTTACACAATTGGCCGACTGATCGGCGCTAAAATCGGCCGATTTTAAGTCAAGAGTCGGCCGATTTTATCACCGATTCAGATCAAACATGCACATTTCATTATGGTATACCGACAGGTTTTGGAGTTGCCTGCATGGTAACTTTACCGGCGATTTTCCAGGTCGGTGGTCGGCAGTCTGTGGTAAAATTGCCTAGTGGGTATGGGGCTTTATTCCCATACTTAACTTAAAACTTAACTACAAAGGAAGCAAATTACAAAAACGGAGACAGGAAAGTTGATGTTCCTGTGTTAAACAGTTCAAATTATATGAAGGCAGAATTTCAAATATCAGTCTTATATGCCCTATGTTACGGATGTAAAGTAGCATCAGATCATTGCAATTTAATGGCACTCTAAACTATTGCTGGTGTTAGATGAAAAACACATCGTATCCGAGGTAACCAAGAGGCTAGGGTAGCATACAGAAAGGAAAAAATACTTAGAGGTATTACGCAGTATTCTATAAACTCTTGGAATCTGCACTAAAAGTCCAATAACATATCGGACATGACCATAATTATATCCGCTTTCCAATCCCTTTTTTCATTTGCCTCTTCGCTATATAATTTGAAAGGATATCCCCTATAAGTATAAGACAAACTATGCATGAGTCTCTTTTTCCTCAGCTCATTAAAAAAGTCGACAAAGCGCTGCTTTTAAATACAGCTGTGGGTTGTGCCGGTAGTGGGATTATGTTAACTTTCAGTGTAAGAGCAATTGATAACAAAGAAAAACTCATCTGACATTAGATACCCTCATTTATGAGTTGCCTTTTTGACTCAAATGTATTGAAAAACAGCTAACAGTTGAAACTTGATAGCAATTATTATTTTAATTTCACAGTTGTACCTAGTCTTTTGAATATGGCACTTTGGATTTTATGGAGTTCCAATAACACAGATGTGGTTTCAATGCATTTCCCAGTCTCTTTCCGTATCACTTTTTGCGGGGAAAAAATTATTCCTAGTAAAACGTTGGGTATTTTGTTTCGGACGGAAGGATGCTAAAATGTCATCCATTTTAATTTGCTGGTCAGGGTGCCATAAGGTGGTTTCAAAAACTATTGTAAGTGTAGAGAATAAGAATAGAATTCCCCTAATATATAGATAAGCGGCATTTACCTTTGGAGTATAAGCGATAGACACATGCAGACTTGACAGATGCATTTTAACGCTAGAGGCCACAGAAAGCAACGAAGCTTGGAAAAACGTATGCACAGTCTTTCCTTCTGCGTTGACTATACCCCCTGTTTAAAAATACCTCCTCCCCATTCTTTTCATTTTTTGAAAGTCTTATTCAGAGCTCTTATCAGTTTTTCTATAGAACCAGGGGTGCTTTACCCCAGACCCCAAGATACCGATTGATCACTACCAGAGATATCATTCTGATCTAGACCTTCCCTGTGTGATAGCCTTGGGGCTCCTCAGAGTCTATAGTATCGGGGATACAAGACAATAAAACTCAGACAGATGTGGGAAATAGAAGATCCGTCCTGGTCTAGTACCATTCCCATTTGTCCACAGGGATTGTCTATGTATTAACGAGTTTTTTGCCCAGTATGTATGTCTTCCTTTACGCCATCTACCAACCAAGTAATCAATAGTGGAATCGGAATACAATATAGTACTTGACTCCAGGAGTCAAAGCCATATGGATATTTATAGACCTAAAGCTTAAAAAGCAGACTGGTGAATAGAATTCAAGCTTAAAGAAGGGACTTGTGAATTGTGACTTCCTTCGGATGAAGTGTCTTGGGTAGCCTCCTGAGATTGTACCCTGAGTCCTGAGTGGCCATTCTATCCGATTTCCCTCTCAGACTATTCACCTTGTCAATACTCTCATGGCAACCCACTACAACCCTTTACCACCCACCAACAAGTGCCAGCTCCCGTGTGACAACTTTTTCTTTACCGCTAAACGGCGATTTTTTTCATTGTAAGGTCCCAAGGTGGCGCCCAGCGCGAACTGGGGGAAGCCTGAAAGCAGTCCTATAGCGCATAACCTCTCGACCTCCAGGGCGACCTTGGTCAGTCCTGGAATAAATGGATAATGTTCGCCAGGATTTCCCATTTCGATTTATACGATGAGGGCACGCACACATCTGTAGAGCTTGATACGGTCTGATCAAAGTGGGCCCGGTACGCAGAGACTTACTATCAGGCGTGATGGCCATGCCGGGACCCAGCGTAATGAGAGTTTCCCGCCATTCATGAAATGTCGTCTGCTCCTCTCGCAGAGACGCCTTTGGTTGGACATGAAGCCTCTTATTTCATCGGTTTCTAATTACCATTATCACAGGAGGGAGACCCAGCATACTCTGTATGATATACTATATCTTAGAGTTTATTATGGGAGATTTATTTCCAGAGATAGAGCTATATTTCTTGGAATGTAGACGTATAGCACTGGTTGCATGCTCTTCTGGGAGCCATTTACCTCTGAATTCTGTTTAAGCTCACTTTACTGGTCTCTCGGTTTCTGTCTGCCTGATTCATGACCTCGTTTCTGTTTAAAAGTAGTTTTATTTTAGACCGGAAGTAAGCTGTAGAGAAAATAATGGCTTCTGATGTGACATTCAGTGAACCTGGGCAAGGCATTGATAGAATCCATTCCCAGGGGTCGCGGAAAAAGCAAATGGTATTGTTGGAAACTTGTGGGGATTCGAGTGCAGAGAGAAAAAGGATTGACCCATAGGCAGGGCAGTGATTGGAATGTCGAGAAGAGGTTACCAAGATTAGGGACGAGGTAGTAGAAAAATGAATTGGCAAACGATAAGGGCAACTTTAATGTCATTTAAAGTTGCACTTTTCTGCTTGTGATATTCTCTCCTTTTCTTTTTAGGAAGTTTCTTGAGTGCCCACCTACTTTGTCTTTTAGTCTTTCCGATTTTAAATCTAAAAACCTGTTTACTATGCCAGACATCTTTCCCATCGGAAGAAGTCCATTTCTCTTGACACTTTTCCTTGAAACTACAGCATCCGTTTGGCGGTTTACGAAACGTGGGAATGATTCAGATGCGTCGTTGCCTTGGTCTGCTTGAAAGAGATAAAAGCTAAGAAACGATTCGTCTTGAGGCGAAAAGAAGTATTCAAATGGTAATTTCCAAGTAATCACTAGTGCGAACCAGCCGTCAATATAATCTGCTTCGTTCAATCTGTGATATTGTTATCTTTCAGTAAAATATCAGCGAGGCTGGTAGACTTTGGCGTATCTGTCTATCAGTGTTAGCCGAAGCCAAGAGAATTCTCTTCTATTTTCTATTCCTAGAGTGCAGTGGGCTGCAATCCAATGATAAGATTGCAGACATAATATCCTGTGCAGGATTTCTGTTTATGTTGCTCATACTTCTTGAATGCAATTTCAAAGGACAGGAGGAGGAGGAATTAATGGGCATTAAGAGATCTACCTGTTATTGTTTACTGTTTGATGAAACCCCAGGGGGGCCATTGAATTTCTCCTTCAAGGTGGGGGGGGGGGGCATAGAGTGATGCGACTGGAATTCTTATCAAATAAGAGGTCGCTATTGAAGGGGTACCGAATGAGTGATTCAATTAAATTTCTGGTTGAATCTTGCCATTAAAGAGACCAGAAATAATAAAAGAAAACCAGAATTCCCAATGAGTGATGTGACATGAAATCTATCGACACAACGTCAATCGCTCAGAAAAAATATCTATAAAAGTTAGATTATAGTCATTAGTGATATCTATTTTAGTGATTGGACCATAATTTCAGTTACATCGCTCATGATCAATGAATTTCCCCTTTGACCAATATGTGACATTGTTAGATAGCTTCCAAGCATTTGACGATTTTCTGATAGATTTTGCTCAATTGGAACACATTTTCTGGTTGTTTTCCACCAGCTCTGGTGGCTTAAGCGACTAGATTGTAAAGTTGAATCGTTCAATGGTAACCCCCTCGAGTCACACTTCATTTCAAATGAGGCCTAGTTCTAATACTTTCAAAAATGCCTACATAAAGACACACCAATGTCATGGTTTACTGGTTTTCACAACCAGCTTCCCAGGAAAGCATGTGACGTTATTATAACGTTGCAGCAAAGTTCTCTTTGGTTCTGTATTGGTTCTCTTATGTTATTTTGATGGCTCCCAATTATGTTGCTGCAACAAACTGCTGAGATGTATTATTCAACCAAACAGAATATTCTTATAGCGTACTGTTTTGGTTTTGTCCTAACCTCACCAAAGAATAACGTTTCAATAACATTCTGATTTGATGAGGTTTAAACCTAACCATAAGTAACCTAATTGTTATGTGCCATTTTAGGAAGTACCAGATTGACCTATAAAGTATAGTTGCAGAACGTTTCTGTTACGTTGCAGCTTGGCAGGGCTAGTACTAAGAACCTAAGCCAATGCTGTGACATTGCAGGACGTAATCGCATCGTTGCAAAACGTCGGAGCTGGGATCTGATCGCAAAACCACAACCCAAATGGAAGAGTCCCTAAAAAGGTCTCTGACTGAGCGCACAGTGTAACTAAAATGTCAGTGGATCCCAGCTCGTGAGAATTCAACACCTTGCGTCATAATACTACTTTATGACCCATTCACATGCAGGTTGTGTTTTTGCTAGCTTCTTTTATGTATAAAGCTTTGCCTCAGCCTTTGGTCTTCGGTCGTTATCCGTTAATATTCGGCCGTTCCTGGATGATCTAGGAGACCACTCTGATGCTGTTATTGGATACAACCATTAAGAAAAGGTAATTTAGGTAGAAACCGCGCCACACTCAATAGGAAGAGACATAGATCAGTTAAGGTTTATCACACAATAATGAGTCTTATACCATTGAATATATCTTTTTGTAGTCCTATCTATTCATCTTATGTAAAGCAGGGGTCCATGATTGAAATCGAAATGATGAAAGCATTTCAAATATCCTTTACTTTTATCCTTTGCATTATGTTTTCATTAGCTCGCAAGAGAAAGAGCAGAAAACAGATCCTGAATAAACGTAAAGAACATTGTGGCAAAGTTAAATATAAATTGTGGGATGAAATGACAAAGTGTGACGAAATGGTTTCGTTCTCAGATGTTCTTATAACGTTCCGTGGTGTTCTGCAACACTATTAGAATGTTCTGCAACGTGACATACGTAGTTTGGTGACCGTACCCGCCCCTACTGCTATATAAATCTTTTATCAGGTGAACTCACTCATGTTTGGTTTTAATGATGTGCATCTAGTAATATGTCTATTATTCCATCAACTGAATAAAAGTGTAAATGGTGTGTATGTAGCAAAGGACTGAATGGGCATGGGAACAATGACATAACTGAATGGAATACATGACAGTTATAATGAGTAACCAATGAGGGTTTTAACAGGTAACATTTGGAACCTGTCAGTTCATATTACCAACCAATTGTTCAGTTCGCACTGTAATATCATACAAAACGGCAGTACCATCTTATTAGCTTATCCATGTGGGTTGCAGAAAAAGAGCAGTTATTCATTCTGAAACCTGAATGCAGTGGCTCTCTTTGTTATGTTCATGTGAGGCTAAAGTTCATATAGGCGTGGTTAGGTGTCATGGTATGGGCTGTCACAATGCGTATTGTTACCTCTCAATAGCCTAATTATTTCATCTTCCACCTGAACATTTTACTTACCTGTATGCAGTGGGTTTTGTAATGTATGCAGAGGCAGATCCAGGATTTCTAAAGGGGGTTCAGCATAGGCTAAATACTAAAAGTGGATTATTCGCACATGTATACTCGCACATTTTTCCTTCTTTGCCTAGTTAAGGGGTTCACCAAAGGGCGGGGGGGTGAGGGCCCCCAGGATCGCCCCCCTCCCTGGATCCGCCCCTGGTATATGATATGACTGTGGGATAGCAAGGTAGGGTTCCTGGGTGTCTGGAATCCATTTCGGTAGCCACACAAAATAAAAAAAAGATATGGCTTGAAACCTGTACAGTGGAACCAACTTTGATTTGGTCGTAATTTTACTTAGAACCACCTTTGATTACAGGGTTGAATTGGCTACGCCCATGTTATGCATCACACCTTCTGTGTTCGGATAATGGAAGGGAGCCCGAGCCAGAGGTTTACAATTATGTGGAGTAGTCCTCAGCTTACTAAATGCAATGGGTGTCTATGTAAGGATGTGGCCTGTTTCATAACAAACCTCTGTTGCGACGTGAGTTTATTTTTGCTTTCGGAAACTGTACGCAAGTTTGAAACTCTCATATGCGGCCGTTTCATAACAAAACTCTCACAAATCAAGCCCAAACTCGTGCAAATCTAGCCCAAACTTGCATAAGAAAATTCAAACTTGTGAAGTTACGATGAGGCAAAAGGTGAATGTCAGTTATGAAACGTAAAAGTTACGGAAGTTTGTTATGAAACAGGCTCCACATTTGGGTATTGCGATTAATATGCAATGTGAGCAGGAGGCAATTCCAGTAAAATAGGTCTCTCTTCTGAACAATATAGGGTGGCATCCTGGATAATGTGGAATGCCAGCAAATCTAGCTGAAGATAAAATGCATGGTTAATTATTCTGAAAGATGAGTGAAGTTTGACTGTCTTGCAATTGCTGTAGAACAATATGTGTACCTATAACAGATATTAGTTTTGAACCATCATCCTACCCTCATCCCCAGAATAACCTATAGGTTAACATTTCTAGAATTAAAAGCTATTAATAGTTGATAGCGCAAATTTGCAGGTTAAGTACGTTTTCCTTAGCAGTTTTGAAAACCAACTATAATATAATCAGGGGCAGATACAGGATTTTCAAAAGGGGGATCAGCATAAAGGCCAAGTACTTATTAAAACTGTGTGCAATCGCGCATACACGTGCAGCATTTGTCCCTCTTTTTGTAGTTTAGGGGTCCACCAAAAGAGGGGGCCAGGACTCCCAGGCGCCCCCTGGATCCGCCCCCGATAATAGCCCCTTGAATAAAGTGTCAGCTGGTGGTTTCAATTTCACGGCTTCCTCCGTACCTTCTATATCGGGTCGCCCCCTTTCGCTACAATTCACCTGATACTACCACAGTAGCAGCTAGGGATCTCGATTGACAGTGTATAGAGTATACTGAAGGTTATATTACCTGTTTATTTTGGTCACTGCAAGAGATCTAGACACGGGGGGTTGTGTGCAATGCTTTTATCAAGATTAGCAATTTTGCGAACTATCTGTCTTCAGTATAAAATATTGAGGGATGAGTGCGGATAGGAGACCAGAAAACAAAGTTTATACTGTTCTCGGATTACGTTAGACCTCACTGTATAGACATGGGCTTCGATTTGGCGCTTATATATAATCCTGTTTGTGAGAATCCTGAGATTCGGTGTTCGGATGAACGGAGAATCACATAGTATAAACTAGATTGGAGTGAACGTAACTTCATCTATTGGTAGACATGGGGTCGACATCTCTGGCTGTGGTATAGTGAGATTGAATTTGCCAGTTTTCTTTCATAGAAGAGCAGGTTATTCGTTTATCAGGTTATCTATTTTCTAGGAAAGCTTAACGTCCATTTACATTTAGGGCTGTGTAACTAGATTGTCCAGTTCATATCAAAATGCTGACTTTAGCTCGAGGACATCTTTTTATTGATGATATTTTCCAAAAGCTACAGTACTCGTTTCGTGTAGATTGCCTTTAATTTTGTTAAGATTTTATTGAAAATGTCTGACTCTAACCCCAGAACTTTCTGTAAATGATAATATTTCCCGAAACCTACAATTTTAAGTAGATGGGCTTATTTTGAACATAATTCCTTTATATATATATATATATATATATATATATATATATATATATATATATATATATATATGTTCCTGAGCGACATAGACAATCCTATCTGTAAACAAATAAATTATCATGAATAGTCTACAATTTCATTACGTATACCTTCATATTCCTGCATGGCGTATTCTAAGAATTTATGTTAGGACAATAGTAGTAGTCCAGGAGTCATATAAAAACAGCATTCCGTTATGATGACGGGTGATCTATTACTATTCTTAGACTACAGTCATTGGCTTGAGGTTTTCCTTTTAATGTGTTTTCGTCCTCGCAACGAGGACCTTGGAATTTATATTAGTAAAGATACATGTACAAAATTGTACATTATAATATCAATTCCAATATTATCTCTGAGAAGAACCTGGAAGGGTACCGCCAATTTTTAGACCAATTACACGTTACCAGACCGTAATAATAGAGGTATTGACCTCCAACCGAAAGCAAAATTAGTAATGAAATAAAAACCCGTTTCCAGAATGCGCTTTTATGTGACAACAGCTATCACTGTAATGATGATTTAGTGACAAGCGCCCCACAATCATGACACATGTCAACACGGTCTTTCACAGTGCTGTTTGGCAAAGTGGGAAAAGTTGTCACTGTGGCCTACTTGTTGCCATCGTTTGTCAGGGTATTGTAAAAACATGTTCATGAATGGGCCATCGCTTCAAAGAATTCCCTATATCAACAATCATCAATCTTTGCAGATGTCCCCATGGTTTCGTTTTATGCAAAACAGTAAGGCACAGAGACTCTTTAATATGGGAGTGGAAATCACAAAACAAAAAAGATAAAGAGTTTGACACTATTTGTGTCCTTCTTTGATAATTGGTGATGAACATAATTGTGTTTCAAAATGTTCTTTTACGTTTGTTAGCAATGATTCGTTTAAATCGTTTGACACTATGCTTAGCCCTATGCATGGCAAGAACCAATAATTATAGTATTAATGTGCAACAGAGTATATTTCTAAAGAGGATCCTGTGCGCTTAGAACTATGAACTAATGTTCCCTCTACCTAATTAGTAAATTGCTCTTCGTGATATCCAAACAGCTAGGCACAAAAGATATTTAATTTTGTACCAAAATACCAAAATAGCTTAAGAAACTGGTACAATTTTTGTCTTGCATCGATAAGTGATGATATTCATAATTATATTTTGAAATGATCTTTGTACAACATTGTACCCAGGAAGGAACGACGTAACAATGTTTTGCAATTTTCTAATAACGTTCTGTGACGTTGTGTGACATAAAACCAACGTTCTGCGACGTCACATCCTCAGTTGGAGTACAGTGAATTGTTTTGCAAACAAACGAACCTATAGATGTGTATTTTGCATTGGGCTTTGTTCTCATGCTGGATCCTGGACTGCAACTTGTACAACAGAGCGCGCCAATTCAAAGAGGATATTGTGCACTTTCATGAACAAATGTTCCTCAAGCACGAAATGCTACTCAACTACTAAATTGCAGTCCATGTGCATTGACATTTTCTTTTGCTGATCCATGTTCTGATCCATGGCCTCAATATTGGTGGGTAGCACAGTAAAAAGGGCAAGAGATATAATTGACTTTTGGTAAGGGTGCAGGAAAACACACCCTGGCCTTTCCAAAATGTAAGTCCACCCTAATTTATACCAAGCTTAAGCCCTATACCCACTATATTGAATCAGATAGGAATTGTCCTAGTTATACAAATTATAGAATTATTTCTTCACGCTGTTTCTATTTGTTCAAAATGATTTTGTTTGAACTTCAACTTGCATGAAAGAATTACTAGTTATAGAAATTATACTAATATTCAACCAATTTATGTGGCGATTCAGATCAGATATTTTTATTACAATGCCAAATACCAACGGGCAAAATAAGTACAGATTGCCCTATATAGTGGAGATAGACCGAGAACGTATATAGTAGGCTCTAATACACCGCCTGTGGTATAGGGCTTATGTTTTATCAAAGATTGGCTTTTATCAAAGGTCACTCTCAATCCAAACTCTAGCTTTTATCAAAGGTGGCTCCCAATGTGAACTCTAGCCGCGCCATGCAATTAGTATTCACACCATCAGCTGCTCATCGACATGAGCACTGATGATTATCAGAGCAATTCCCAGATTAATCCAGAAGCTAATCCCCTACTTACATAAGAGATCATTGGTAGGTTGAAGGCCCCTGCAATCCTGCCCTCGTGTATGCACGTCTCCTGTGGACCGATGTAGGCCGAGATGTTAAAGGTCGTAAGTTCACAGGTCCTCCTGATGCTGACATCTTCCTGGCCGTAGGTCTCGGCGATGATAAACTCCAGGGTGTGGTTGGGTAGGATCTCCGGCGAGTTGTTCACCTGGTCTACGGCTAGGGTGATAGCCCCTGAGATGGCCTGGCCGGGTTTTCGGTAGTAAATGTTCCTCGGGGGCACTTCTGACTGAGACCCGGTGATGTAGCCGAGGCGCAGGACCGACTTGCCGGCCTGCCGGGGGCTGTAGATGTGGGGGACGTAGCGAGACCTTGGCCCTGGGGCGCTGAGGGCCTTATTTAAGGTCCCCGCGGCCGTATCCGGTTTGGAAAGCCCCCAGCAGGTCATTACAAAAAGCACGGGCCACGGAAAGGTCCTTGGTATGAGCAGCATGCCCTTAAGTGTTGCCATGGTGATCTGAACTGACACAGATGTGAGTGAAGGATCTTTTTGGCTCTATGCCTATTTTTCCGCCACCTTTTGGGTTCCTTATAAAGAATTAATCAAAGTCCACATGGCGATGCCTTGGTGTCTGTTTCCAACCTGAAATCTCAATCAGCAGCCTACTGGAATTCCCAAGCCAAGCACCAGTCGACCCTTCATGTTTCCAACTGGCCACTTGAAACAGTGAAATGAGCTTTCCCGCGTTGCTAGCGCCGCTAACCACAAACCTTCAATCCGTCTGCGCATGCGCCAGATTCTCCTATTCTCCGCGCGCAGCCGCAGTGGTGCGCCGCTCGCGGGACGCTGGTCTACTACTTGTCACTCTCCAAGCGGATGTGTCGTCGTTCTGATTTGCCTCCACTCCACGTGGCCTGTTCCCAGAGTGATGGAGCACCAGGAGGAGTCTGTCTCCTCACTGGAGGAGGCCCAGGCCGTCTGCCACTGGAGCCGTCCTCCTGTCAGCAGCCCGGGTGGTTGCGGCAGTTGTGAGCAATAACAAGTGGCCCACTGATCAGCCGCGCATCCGGCCATTCGCATTGCGACTAATGCACGTACGGTTACACTTTTATTTTTTGGCATGTACTCTTGCATCTACACAAGGTCAAGCATAGGCCTATATACAATCTCAGGAATGTATACCTACGCAGCCATAGTCTGACCTTTTATAATTATTAATTATAGACCAACGGGTGTAGGCCCGGTGCCTTTTTCTAAACCACATATAAAACATTCCAATAATTTGTAAGCGTACATGGTTCATCCCAGTGCAAACAATCTGGGAAATTAAATGTAGAACGCTCACCCAATACCATGCCATTGAAATTACATGTTTAGTCCTAGAAATTGACATAATGGTGGATCACAATGGATGTGCTAGCACTACTAAGTACTAACACAACAGCAGGCATATGCTAACAATTTGTAGCCGTACATGATTCATCCAAGTGCTAACGAAACCATACATACTAGGAAAGCATAACCATAAATATATTCCCATGCAAATTGCTAGTAGTTGTACCCTGGCGCCACAGTGGGGAACAGGCAGGAAACAAACTGCAGGGTAAAATCTTTGCTACCTGCAGATTCTGACTATCCAGCCAGCCAAATTCAATAGAATGCTAGTAGTGGTCAGGTCTCAAAATGCAACCAGATCTACTGCCATTCAGTTCACTTTCACGCAGATCAGAATTCTTACCCAATACCATGTCATTGAAATGATACTTTCAGTTCTATAATCATGGCATAATATTGCGTTTAAGTGATACTACACTGTATGTCCTAGAGAACCACTTCTAACACAAAACCATACTCAACAATTTTAAAGGGGCAGGGGGTGTATATAAAAGGACGGTTCAGCCATAATTCCAGAGGGGGGTCTATCATTTCAATAGTTCAAATGTCTCCCAGAAATTTAAGGTTTTTCCAAAATATCTGAGGAAAAATTATTCTAACTCTGTATTTTATAGATAGGCTTACACATGAACATACCACAGAACTAAACCACTAGCTAGTCCTGTGAACTTATCAAGACTCATTGCTGTGAAAAAGGAGAAGAATATCCTTCTAAATCTCCCCCGGCTAGAACATTTATTTTGAAAATATTTCAGTTAGATTTGAAAGTTGTGGCTATTCCTACACCCCTCCTCTATAGAGGCTGTTATATCAAACGGACACTGGTCAGGAAATGACACTTCCCTTACTTAACCCCCTTACCTGACCCAAAGATAAATATTACACAACTGTATTTCCTACTGTATAACGTCTGGAAGACCAGGGTTTACCCTGATGATGTTTTTTTCAAATAAAAAAAAAGATTACTCCCTTAGCATATCAATTACTCCAGGAAGAGCCAAGGAGTACACAGCAGGGTGCATTCGTTAGGTACCTAACAACTTTTTCCCCTTTAACCCATAAAAGCTTCATCCCGGTGCAAACAAAACCATACATTCAGGAAAGTAACCATACATGCAACCCCCTGTAAATCACCAGTATTTGTGCCCAGACGCCACAGCTGGGAGACAGGCAGGAAATAAACTGCAGGGTAAAATCACTGCTACCTGACTGTCCATCCAGCCTGCACGCCAGATCCAATAGGATGCTAGCAGCGGTCAACTGGCCGCCAGATCTACTGCTATTGAATTTCACTGAGGTCAGAACCCTCACCCAGTACATAGAACTTGAACTACATTGTTTGGTTTTAGAAATATTAAATAACATTTTCCTTTGAGGAGTTCCACATTGGTTGTGCTAGAACCACATCTAACACAATAGCATGGCAGCAATTGGTATCTATGTTAGTGTAACCATAATTATGTGCATCCCCATGCAAATTGCCAGTGGATGTTCCAAGGAGTCGCAATGGGGAAATCACTGCTACCTGACTATTCGTCCAGCCTGATCTCAGTATCAAATAGGAAGGTGGCAGCATTCAGCTGGCCACAAGATCTATTGCTATTTAATTCTCATTGACTCAGATCAGAACTCTCACCTGATAACCTGTCATTGAAATGATACGTTCGGTTCTAGAAATATGGCATAACATTGTGTTCTAAGTGATACCACATTGAATATCTTTTCTTTTTTCTTTTTTTTCTTTTTTTATTAACCACATTCATCACAGAGTCATGTTCTTCCATGTAGGTAGTTTCATATGAATACACTAATTATACAAAGACAATTAAACAAGTTATATAGTTCATTAGAGGATATCGTCCAAACTTGGTTAAGTATCGGGTAGTGTGTGATTAATCAAATATACATTTCAAATGTCCCATACTAAGTTAAGTGATGGGTGTATTTTGTGATTTGTTATTGGCAACATCAGATAGTATCTATAAGTAAGTTGTGTATCTTCAAATGGCCCGTACTAAGTTAAGTGACGGATGATACTAGATGATACATATCCAAGTTGCCCATACTAAGTTAAGCGATGGACAACACAGGTAAGTATTAGTCAAGAGTATATATATTCAAGCTGTAGGACAACAAGGAGGTATTTTCATTAGGTCCAATAAGTAAAAATTCATTAATACATTACTTAGTATCTACCAGGCTACAATGATGCGTCTATTGAATCAATTTTTCACTCTAGGAGCATTAATTGACCAGAATACAACAATTCTTTAACTTTCTTTTGGAAATTAGTCTTGTTGGGCAACGATTGAATGTTGTAGGGCAACTGATTCCACAACCTTGCACCAACATAATAAGGGCTATTCTTATAAATATTCAAATGAACAACAGACAGGGCAAAGCTAGTTTTCTCAGTACTTCCTAGAGCCACTTGTAACACAATATCAAGGTAACAATTTGTACCCATACATGCTCCATCCCAGTGCAAACAAAACCATACATTCGGGAAAGTGTATGCGACTCCATGCAAATAGCCGGTAGTTGTGTCCAGGCGCCACAGTGGGGAGACGGGCAGGAAATAAACTGCAGGGTGAAATCACTGCTACCTGACTGTCCATCCAGCGTGGATGCCAGATCCAATAGGACGCTGGCAGCGGTCAACTGGCCACCAGATCTACTGCTATTCAGTTCCCATTGACTCAGGTCCCAGGTCCCACCCATTACCATTCCACTAGTCTGGCAGGATTAGAGAGAATTAGTTCTCCCTTGTCCCCTGCTCCACCAAAACATGTAATGGTGTAGTTACGTTATATTGCCTCATTGCTTAGGTAGGCCACACCAGGGGGCGACACCAAAATGTTTGATTACAAAGGGCTCTAGATTGCCTACGCAATCCAAAGGGCTCTAGATTACCTACACAATTAGACTCGGTTTCATTCTTGATTAGTAGGGAGATAATTGTATATTCTAATCTTCCTGTTTCATAGAAGAAACATGAAATCCTTAAACGCCCTTTTTTATGGAGTTACAATGCATGTATCTATGCATACAGACAACCAAAGGAAGATGAGATAATGGATATCAATACTTCCATTGCACTCTTGGAAACAAAGCACAAAGGGACTTTGTATATTGAATTCAAAGTAACAAAGACAACTTTATTTAATCTACGCAACAAAGTCATCCCGCCAGCAAGCCAGTTGTATAATTTGTCAACGATAGTTCCCGTCTATGAAAATTAGATTGTGCAAAGTTAAAGAAGTCTGTGCTCCTTCGCATAATGGGTTTTGCTGTTGTAAGGGTTGGCGCACCCAGCAAGACCCATCACTGTTCAAAAAAGTGAAAAATGCAAACCCTAAAAACAGGGACGACGCTGTTGTGATGGGTCCCATTGTTGAGTTGTAGCTACTGAATCAAGTTTGATTCTGACTCTGAAAGATAGACATTTAGATCTAAAATTCCTGAAATCTTCAGCGAAAAAGTATTAGAAGTGGGTGGAAATTGATGCTGAATTTCATGAAAAACAGGGAGATTTTGACCAAACCCTCCTCACACTTTGCACTGTTGCGAGTCCCAAATCTGACTTGGTTTTAAACTCTCACTGTTGCGAGGGTTTGATTATGCAACAGTGGCCCGTCGCATAACCAAACTCTCACAAGAGGGAGCGATTAAGGATGGATTTGTTTTTTTCTCGCTGTTTTTTTCTCTCCTTGTTTTTGGAATGTGCCAATTGTCCCTGTTGCGATGGTTTTGCACACACTTTGAAGTTAATTTAATTGATTGATAAATACATTTCCGCCACTTACCTCCTATATATTTTATAAGATGAGGGACACTGCTATTATTTGCTGAAAACAGAATATTAAAATTAACACCCCAAAATGTCCCCTCGGGACATGAAAGAAAAGGGGTGGTCAAACCATCCCTGTAAGGATGAAAGGTGGATTCGCTCCCTGTTGAACAGGGAGAGGTCTTTTGAAATGTGCCAATGTTCGCTACAGCGAGACCCGTTATGCGACGGGGCAAAGAGGATGAAAAATAATGGTTTGACTCAAGAAAACTCCTAGTTTTGAAGATCAACTAAGGATCGCTTACCCCTCCTCCTATGTTTATCTTTATTCACACAAATAATGTGGTGAGCTCATTTTTAAAACAATGTCGCTCATGTGGAGACAACCTAAAGTGAATGAACTCGTCGATATGTGGTGTGATGTAAAAAAAATTGTTCATTTATATAAATGAAACAAAATCTGACTTTCTAGATTTTGCTTTCTGATCATGACTTTTTAAATATGCTTGTAAAACAAATCTTCATTGGCTGTTTTTTGAATGGTGAAAATTCAGAGTCACTCTCTTTCCTAGGACTCTTTTTCTTTCCTAGAAATCAATTAAGGCAATCATTGAGTTCAATGAGAGACCTTGTACCACCAAGGGCCATATTTTCATACCTAATTAGGCTAATCCAGTGTATTGAAATTACGGTCTTATTGAGTTATTCTGTCAAGGGCAAAGGTAATTACTCACATTGTATAATTCCTTTATGGCTCAGTTTGCAATGACATTATCTAGAACTTTTCGTGAGATACAGAATCTCAGGCGCATATGCCCTAATCAAATTTACGTGATTAGCCTAATCACTTATGAAAATATGGCTGATGGTACATTAAATAAAACAAAATTGTTCCAATAACTAATAGAACTGGTCACTATAACAACTTTGCAAAGTAAAAATCAACAAACTATTTTGATAAGACAATCCACGGAAACAAATCATAATACGTAGACCTACAGGAAAGTTGGGCTTTTTCACTACCCAGTATTATAGTAAAGAACAGTGTAGAATAGTGTGGAGCTAGGTAACAACGACTCTACATTTCCTCTTCGCCTCGAGATTTCTGTATAAGGACTGCAATATTGCATTTCGTAGGGACTGGAAGACCAGGTTATTGGGAAGCTTGGGACCCCAGCCTTGGGCGAGAACTAATGCCAGCAGATTCCTAATCGCCCCAGACTGCTATGGGTAATGCCGATATGAAATCTCATCACATGCCCCAGATGAAATGGGCGAAGAAGGAAAATGGGAAAAACTGCATATGTATTCCGAAATTTAGTGACTGTCTTTGACATTATGTTATATTGACAGTCTTATTCTTTTTCACAGTTCTGCAGGGCTGGTTAAGCTGGGTTTTTATAAGAAATATATTAAACATTTTAATTCAGGTGTATTATGCATTTAGCTAGACAACATCTCTCAACGGCCAATCATTGGCGGTACTTCCTCCAGGCAGGACTACATCATTTACTTGTGTCTTATAGCATTAAGTATAACTTTTGAATAACCCAACCTACACTCATGTGCCTATATAACATGAGGGTGCCAGACTTGCTGGGCCAGGAATCGATAAATAAAATCATTATTCATTCTTACATTTTGATCAAATGCCTCACTTACCGTTGTATTTATAGACATAACATTTAGAGGGCATATGCATGTAGATCCATGTATCTGACATTCTTGTAGACGGGCAATTGTCTAGGTTCTTGTTTAAGCCTAGTTTTTGATAAAATAATGTGGAAAACATAAGCAACCTCCTTTTTAAAGTAAAAGAAAATCTAAGACGTAAGTCAAAAATTGGACATTTTTTTCCCTCAAGTCTATCGATATTGACATGTTCCCAAAACGTCCTCGGTAATAAGGGGGTTTATATATACGCGTGATGGAGATTGATATCGCTCCTTTGCATTATTGTTAGTGTCGTTGTCATATCACACTAGACCCTCCCTCCCTCATATTCCAATGTGTATTTGGTGGTGCTTTTGTTGTTTTTAAATGCCAATGCAAGTTGTCTGTGTTTCAGATACCAACATCTTGGTACTGACAATGTACGCAAGCACACCAAGTAAAAGCTTAGAAATTATGCTGTGTTGACACTGTTTGAGGTATCAATTCAATCACTTTTCTATATTCTACTATGTGTGCTTTGAAATTGTGTTTTTTGTCAATATGCACAAGTTTAATGGTACATGTCAGATGATGCAGAGCAGAACATGGCTATATGTTACAGACTCCAGTCATCCTAGATTCGGCACCCCACCAATCCTGCGTTTCCCATTGTGTAAACAAGATACATGAGCTACCATAGACGGCTGATTCTGTTAGTTGGCAATGCCCTCGACATGAAGAAGGGTCCTACAGAATGCTTCCCACTCTACTGTACAGCACACCTACCTATCTGCAAAAGGGAACCCTCTCATATTTGGTCAGGCTAGAATGTCATATCCGTCTTATTCACTGTCAGGGATAGGACTGATATGAACTTGGATAGTGATACCTGCACTGGAGTCGTGTTACTGTGCGTGTGGAACTTAAGCCCCATACCCACTAGGAGATTTTACTGGCAATGGGCAACGGGCAACAGGCAACTGGGAGAATCGGCCGATTGTTATGATCACCTGTAAGTATAGTACATTGGACTGTGCATGTTTGATCTGAATCTGCAATAAAATCTGCCAATTCTATGCCTAGAATCGGCCGAGTTTACCTCCGATCAGTCGGCCGACTTGGTCAAAATCGCCTAGTGGGAATGGGGCTTCAGGGATATCTGTGTCACTTCTATTTTATGGGAAGTATTATTTGAACTGACACAATGTTCTAATAACTGCTTATATGCCTGGGGTACTAATTAGTTGTTTATATCGTGATTAATGCATGTCTTATCATAGGCTAATGGTCTCTCTTATTGTTTTCCATGCTTTTAGAATGTAATTAAGGTATGAAACCACAATTGTCCAGATTTCTGCACTGAAGTAGAGTTGCCTGGCTACCATTGCAAAGAAACACCCCATGCATACGAATTCTTCTTCATATGGCTTTTACATAGAATTCCATATGCATATATTTGGGAAATTACAGTCAAATAGTGTCCCCTAAAACCCGACAGACACCATCCCTGCCTGGGACGGTTGGGTCCACCAAACGTTTCATCATAATTATAGGAAATTAATTTGGAGCAAACTAAGCCTCCTAAACGAATCCCCTTATCGTAAGTAATACTGATACTCATGTGAATGAAAATGTTAGAATAAAGGCTTTACATTTATCGTGTAAATGTGCAGGTGATTGAATTATTCATATAATATGCATTTCCACAATTTCCTACACTTATCATTATCTTTATAAATAAGGATTTAAGGATTGACAAAAGTAGATGTAGTGTGTAATCAGATGTCACAATAGCTCTACTAGTCGACTGTTAGATACGCGCTATTTTATGCCAAAGAGTAATGGTATTGTTCCTTGGAAGAATTAATATCAAGGCCAATATTGTTGTATATTGGACATTTATTACAACATGATTGGACGTTAATTACTTCATCTTGGTGATATACCTAGGCCTACGTTTTATATATAGGCCTATATATTGATCTGTTCAAGAGTGGGAGTGTCCACAGGGTACGAAAGCTGTGTTCTTCATTCAGAGCATGTGCTGATCTTCCAGTGCATGAGCCAACGATGAATTGATTTAAATAAGTATGAAAAACGCAATATGAAATTAGATGGATTTATTTACGCTATTGAATAACACCTTGATTCGTTACTCATGTATAAAAACAACTGCCAAATTCAATTGCCGGACGCAGCTACCCAATGTAACATATTCATATATTATTCAGGTGCAATATATGCTAAAGCATGATTCCAAGAAAACCCAAGACACATGTATACATACATGTTCTAGGCAACTTGTCATCGTGATCTGATATTATGATTTCTTTTCTTTTTTTGTATTTTGAATTATCATTATTTTTTTCAAAAATACTTCTACACGTTGGGTAAATACAGTTCCCCTCCGCCTATGTAGTTATCAGTGTTAACTATGATGAAATGCCAAGTCGAAATTATGGTTTTTCATGCTGGTGTTTTTTGAATTGCAAGGAAAATCCACATACAGCAAATGGGCCTTAAGTTGAGCATTTCAGATGTAAGCAAAAAGGCGCCAGCGTAATATGGCCTTTAGATGCTTAGTGAGATTCAATTTGGTACAGAAACATCGTTTCCCCATGAGCCATTTCTTTTCCAGAATCAAATAAAACGTTTTATGCGGCAATAAAAAGTGCACTGGGATGGCATTTATCGCTGCAACTGTGACTCTGTTAGGCAGGTCTACGGGTGCTGCATCGACATTATTTTTTTCCGATTAATTCAGATTCTTTGCTAAATGAAATGTTGCAACATCTTGTGACTGGTGAGCTGGCAAAGTTGATGTGGAATAAAGATATGGACGTCAGTCAGTACTGAACAGGTAATGTTTTTTCATCTTCCACCAGTACAGACAGATTGAGCTTGTTGGCTGAACGCTCTGTCGGGGTGATTCAATGGAAATAATTGAAGACCTGTGCATTTTTTTAAACCATGACAAGTGGTCCAAACAGATAACTTTTAATTGGTTCGCATGCATACAGCCATCAAAAACATGAATTGTGGCAGCGTTTTGTCGGTAATAGTTTTCGCAGAAGTTTTACTTTTGAAAAAGTCAGTTTTTCCGAGAATGCAGAGGGGCGCTTCTCCCCCGCCACCCCAACCCATCATTGCATTTGAAACTGGCATAGTTATAGGATGGTCAATGGTCGAGGTCTTTCTTTTGTTACTGGTAGAAATTTCTATGGCAGTCACCAAGGAAAATGCTAATATGAACAGGGTGCTTCTAAACCGATCTAGCGGAAATTTAGGGACCCTTAGAGAGGTTTTATAAATGGGTTAAGGCCATACAGACAGAATTTCTTTCAACCCTCTGCTTATGGTCCATTGGCACGAAAAATCTGTATTAGTGGACATTTTTATGAAACAGGTCGGGAGTTCTGATGCCTTGATACCTGTCATGAACTAAATAGAATTACTGTGCATGCCATATTTGCTATAATGATTGCTTACAAATCATTAATGATTTCCTGATATTTGTGCTCTCAACAGGATGGTTTTTGTGTCTAAATCAGTCTTCTAAAATTATAGAATACACAGGTCATATGAGAAGCTTAGATTGCTATTCACAAAAAAAATCCAAATATCTTTATTTTCTGTTCTGTTTCTTTCCATCTGACCTTGTGAATGCCAAAGCAAAGTTCCTTTCATAGAATGATGTTAAACACAATTTGGAAGAAAAATAATGTCAAACCAGAAGCTGATCCGTGTGATAGGTACTGACGGAGAAGCCCTAGGTTTGCGAGTCGGTAGGCTTCCTATTGGGGTGTCACCAGTCATTGTGCTGGGGATGGTTGGTTCTGCATTGAACCTGACATCTGGGCAACACGCATGCGCAAAGGGCTCAACTCAATCTACCTTTAGAAAGGTTAACATTGTGTATTTATTCAGGATTATTGATGTCATGAATGGGGACTGTTGCTATGGTAGATATAATATGTGACAAGAAAGGGTGACTTTAAACGTTGAGGAGGAAACTTCTTGTTTAAAATAAACATGTATGTTGAGAGTAACAGGCTGCAGCTTTATCTACGATAGCATTCATAATGCGATGGAACTAATGCTTTCCTAAAACAGTTCTATATAATAAAAAGCTTCTTTTTCTGAACTAAAGTCAGGAAAATTGAAACAAACTTTTGTAAGAATGTAATGTTTGCATATATGATAAAACAGGGAAAGTGGATTGTCCGTTGATGATTTTGAAAAATCAGTACATTCTTGGAGATAGCAACTACAGGTGACTCTTGATTAAGCAGACACAGATGGGACTGGATGGTTTGTCCGTTGTAGGGAATGTCCGCCAAACTCAGAGACGACAGTAGCAGTAGTAGATTAATATATTTAAAACCAGTGACATTGCATTTAACCGACTTGCATTGTTCTAGTCGTGACCATTCACCTCCAGATCCTGCCAACACCTCCTGGCCGCCTCCTCTTTGCTCTATATCACTGCACGAAAATATACCTTTAAGTTTATGCAAATGGGGCCACTGAGGTTTGCTAAATAAAATGGAAAGGTCACCTTTACAAGATCTTTCCAAAACCTTTTCAGGTGACCTTTAAAATTCATCAAAGATCTTGCAAAGTTATTGGAAAGGTGACATATCCTATGCCTTTAATGATCCTCAATGGCCCCATTTACAAAATTAAAGGTCTTACAGGTCTAATTTCGTGCAGTGATATATATATATATGTGTAACCAGTTAGCTTTCAACACCTCCTCCTCCCGCACCAACGCTCTTCGTTCTATGTGTAATGACTCACCTAGAGATCCTCTCAAGACCTCCATGGTTGTCACCTCCCCTTTGCTCTGGGTGTGCCCATGCAGTTCAGGGACGGATACAGGATTTCGGAAAGCAGGGGGGGGGGGGGGCTCATCATCGGTGCATCAAACTCTTAACTATTAAACTGGTATTACCCCAGGGTATGGTCAAATATCATCAGATTATGCTTAAATACAATACTCAAACTTAGTACGTACAATAAACTGATTGTATTTAAGAACCAAGGGTCGACTTTAGTATTATAATGGCTTCTTGTGCAAGACTTCTGCCTATAGTTATATCTGATGAAAGGGGAAATGATTTCATTTGTCACATCGCTGCATGTCATACAGCCCTTCTTTTGTAAATCTAATTTCTGAAGTATATCAAATTCTTAAAATTCTTATAATAGGTGTAATAGCTTGGAGGCAAGGTTATTTTGTAGTAATGGGAGATGAGAGTAGAACTATTCTCGCAGGCGAGTCTCCCATAAAACCATTGGGTAATTTACCTCACGTAATACCTAATGGTATTCTTGACGCAGCACTTGTTTATGTAATAGAGTAATGACTTTAGGGTCAGGGTGATAAGGTACTGTAACTGATAATTGGGATTCTCAGTAGGCGGCGCCACCTCTGTGAAATGTTTAAATTTGTGAGGACGGCAAGTTTATAGGTGGTGATCCATGATGCGATTATGTTATATTAACACAAAGAATATGTTGACTGAGAGATGTTTATATGTTATGAAAAATGTATGAGAAAACATCGGTTGTCATTTTGTCAAATTGTGGATCATTGGCTTTAAGATGGAAACTTCAATGACATGTAAAAAGCTAGTAATCCAAGATGTGAGAAAACCCCATCTGATTCTCTTCTCATCCATTTTTCATATACATATAAACATAACCTTTTTCAGTTTTTGATATAGAAATGCCCTATGCAGTTAAACAAAATAATTCTATTTCCTTATACAGACTTTATAAGAAAAACTGTTAACTCTAAAACCTCACACAAGGATCATAAACTATTCTTAACTGTGGATTCTAAAGTGATCAATAAAAAGCACAACTGTGTTTCCCAACGGATAAGCGCAGTTATAATCGCTGACATACCGAGGATAGAAAAAAGTGATATAAGTGGTATTTTTCCAGCGGTCTCAGTAATCCTGCTATTAGTTTGTTATTCCAAACATCTCATGCATCTTTTTCAAATGAAAGATAAAAACACTTTCTAGAAATACAAATCATATACATATGTGAGGCCTGATACTTATGCCTTGAAGCATGCTATTAGAAAAAGTGATCTATCCTTAATTAAAAGTATGAGGTAATACTTTGAATGCATTTTCTAATTCGTAAACTTTTTATCAGTCACGATAAGTTGGTTATAAGGTGCAACTAATGCAACTTCAATTTAGCTCTGAGTGTCACCCATACATATGTTTGAACCACCACGCATGCAATTTGAAAGCAGATAACTCAGGAAGAGTGATATTTATTACGAATGTCATTTTCAAAGACTTGAATGAGTACATAAAATAAATGTTCTACATAACCTTTTCTACTGATGTCAAACTTGCATTTTCAAAGACTTGAATGAGTACATAATAATAGTGTTCTACATAACCTTTTCTAATGATGACAAACTTGGGAATAGGGTCTTCAATGTGAAAGGTTCCATACATCTATATCTTTTCTTTAAATCCTTCATTTATCCTGGATAAACTTTGGCACACGCCAATTTCCATTGTCTATCCAGCTGGAAGGTACATCTAGAATAGCTGGTGAAATAGTCACATAAATGGCCAACACAGTGAACAAACTTTAGTCTAACAAGGAACATATTTACATTGCCAGTAATTGATTGACATAAAATAAGATACACATAGTTTGTTATCAAAATCAGAGGCGGGTCCAGGATTTTGAAAAAGGGGGGCATGCTATAGCAAAATGTCCACCTGCGCCCTCCAGGTGCAGTGATTTTACATTTAAATAATTTAAATTTGACCCAAAAAAGGGGGAACGTGTGCCTGGCATGCCCCCTACCCCACTAAATCCACGATTGAAAATTTATATAAACGTTTCAATGCTAAATATGAGAAGGAATTGGTAGACACTTCATCCTATTGCATACAAAATAGATAGGCCTATATTATGCATCTGATCAATTATCCCCATTAGTATATCAGTATAATCATTTTGGTTATTATTCCATATGCAACCACGTACACAATGAGCAGATAAGGCATGGGTAATGGCAGGTGAAACCAACACACTGAAATAAAACTTCCTGATAGATCTGGCACTTGGTGTATAAGGATATTGGCCAAGGTAGGTTGTATCATTAAAGTAATAAGTCAATTTGTAAACTCAAGGGCTCTAAGCCAGTTGGTAATCCCTCTGGTAATTCCTCGACTTTTCTCTAATATGTGTTGAAACACTTTACATCCTCATATCATTTGAAAGGAAATTAAAAACCCTTTCTAATGATATGTTTCAAGACTAAACTTAATCCCTATATTTGTTTTTCAGCTAGCAAAATTAGTAGTAAAATCGGCCCATGAAATACAGCCTTATCTAAATGGTTAGTAACTGTTCTACCCTGTGCTCCAGTCCATCCTCCAGTATCTTCATGGCCCGGAGGCACACCTCATCCTGGTACCGTGGAGAGGCAACCATTACACCTACTGGAAGATTCAGGGTCTTGGACATTGCCTGAAATATAGACAATCTAATTTACATACTACAAACATCTTTACAAGTTGCATATTTTCTCATTGGTCATTTCAGCTATGACTAGGCACTTGGAGAACCAAAATATCATTTGTGAAGGATTATGTTTTGGTTTTGGTGTGAAATGGTGAGGTATAGTTGATCAAAAGCATTTCCCATCTTCAAGCAAGGGAACCCACTGAGGGATGCGACTAAGGTTTTGGTCAAATTCGAGATCGCCAGTGACCAATATCCAACATTGTCAGATATTTTCAAAGAAATTAATAATTTTTTGACAGATGTCAGGTAGCCAATGGGAACACAATTTCTAGTTGTTTTTCAACAATTTATGATCTCTTCAACAGCAAGATCCGTCTAGAATCCCACTTGCATCACTCAGCTGATTTCCCCCTTTAATCATACAGATCAATAACAAGAAATAAATTATACTATATCAAACCCAACTTCGGTAGATGGTCTCAGTGTTGTTTTATTGTTTGATGATCAGGTATGAATCAACATCTTACAGTCGCCTAAGACCTTCATCAGGATTTATACAGATTAAGTCCCAATGAATTTAGATTTCCCTGTCTTATTCTACAAATGCAGGTCACATCACATGAATGACATTAATGTTTACATAAAGCTGTTGGTATTGATAAACAGTTTGGTATGACACATTAAATAAAATGTCAGATGTGGATGTTTCAGCCTGTAACGATATTGGACTTGATAACCTAGTTATGTGGACTTGTTTGGACCACATACGTCTGATGAATTAAACCTGGTCCCCACTGAGAAAAAGCATCTCTCACTGACTAAATTGATTCAATCTCGACTATTCCAAGGCTTTTAATACTGTGGATCACAGTATATTGCCAAGAAAATTAAGGGCATATGACGTTATGTGTATCAAATGGTTTCAAAATCATTAATGAATAGAACACAGGTTACAAGGTTAGGAGCAGTTACCTCATCTGAAAGGAATGTTAATTGTGGCGTCTATCAGGGGAGCCCTTTAGGGCCACTATTATTTATTGAATATATGGATGACATATGCATAGTTCAAAGAAAGAATTGTAAGGTTACAACCACTGCAAAATAGAGCAGTAAAAATTACTTTGGCGAGAAATAATTACATCTCAAAATTAGAAATGACTGGTTTGCATGTAGAGTTATCATTGGATATCTTGGATAGATGTATAAAAATTAGGATTGTTGAAAATGATGTATAAATCGAGTAAACATAAGTGCAATATTGATGAAAGGAAGGTTAATAGGAATTTACGAAGTAGTGACAAGGTTGAATTAAAATTGGACTTTACCGTGAAAGAAAGGTTTTCTAAAGCCTTTATTATAGAGGGGAGAGGTTATGGAACGATATACCTTTGTGTTGCCAGAGTGCAGAGAATTAAATATTGTTTAAAATTCGGATTAAGATGTATGTGTAGTTTGAAGTTGGAATTTGTAAAAACAGGGAAATGAATTGTGCTAGTATTTACAGTACTGCAATAATAATATTGTCTTCTTCCCATTAAATGCCCAGGTGCCAGGCTGGTAGACTATGAGCCTTATTTTGAGGGGCTTAGTGAGCCAACTAACACCAAAAATAGGTCCAAATATTTTTCACCCAGAACTGGTAAAGCCTTATTTGCTGTATTGCCCCGCAGGACAATAACACCTGTCTGTACATGCTTATGTTAACTTTCGTGTTATCGCTAAAATAATTTCAACAATCTCAGTGTAAATAATAAAGAATAAAAGTACAGACTGCAGATACACTCAGCAATTCTTAACTGCTTATTGCCTGGATTGCACACTACAATGTCTTTGGCTAATGCTCTCAACGTTGAGTGCAAACCAAGGTAAGAACAATTGCTTAATGCCCCCTTGATCTGTAATGTGTATGTATTGTTTCTAATAATTCTACTTACATTTTTTGCAGTGCGATGAAGCTGGTCCACTGGAGGAAAGTCACTGTCCAGCTGGTTGAGGTCACGCTGCTGGACCTTGGTCACAGGAACCACTCCAGCAGGGAAGTGGAGCAGGTTGTAGGTGGCTGTGTAGAGGCAAGTTCCTGACAAGAGACACAACAATCAGTGGCAGATCGAGGTATGTTTGTTTGTTTGTGTATTTGAACTTTCAGACTCAGTGGTTCTGGCCCAGCAAACACACAACGTAAATACAACGTTGCAATTTGGTTGTAGATTGGTTACATTGTAAAATCACGTACTAATAATGTTGCCACAACGTCAGGGTGCAACGTTGTGTTGCAACGTGCACACAACATTACAAAACTACGCTCTTACAACGTCATTTTCACAATGTTGTGACAACTATACATTCACAACGTTGTCACAACGTTGTAGAACAACATATATACTACATGTAGGTGGCACCACTGTTTAAAATTGACCAAAATTTCAAAAACGTTTTTTAATTGAAACCATTTAAGACAAGAATTTGATATTTGTTTTTGAATTAAATGCAAAAATATAATGTCCTAAATTAAAGGGTAGTGTTTATGTTCAAAATGTTTTAAAATTCTGGTGTTAGGAAGGACTTTTAGATGAAAACTCATCTTGAACACCTTTTTTGTTGGTGGTGTACTTAGTACAGGCCATTCAGCATTGAGAGTTGTAAATTGTACATGCAACATGTCATTAACCTGACATGATCTAAAATATGTGATCATTATGTTGGTTTTTAGATGCAACATGCAATCTGAAAACAAAACTGTAGGTTCACTGAAAAAAAACACTTGATTTAATTTTTTTTCATAATTTTTTCAACAGAATATTTTTTCATTATAGTTTAGGGAAACACAAAACGTATTATGACAGGGAAGGGTAATGTATCTGTACATATGTATTGCCTGATTTGAATCATTCTAAACTTTGAATATGACATCTATGAAAAAAAATTATGGCATACAAAAACGTACCTTTTTGTTGTAAAAAGGTTGTGAAATGGTTATATTACAACGTTATAAATTTACGTAACTGCAACCTTTCTGGGAGTCCACAAATTTATGTTGTAACTACGTAGATTTGTTACGTTGTTACAACCAAACTGTAATGTTGTAGCAACGTTGTAGCAATGTGAAATTGTTTGCTGGGGGAGCACTGGGTTATTTTACCATTGCTCCCCCAGTAAACAGGACACTTGTATCTACCAGTTTACCCCGTGTTAAATTGTGTAATACTGGTGTTGTGCTACTCTCTGTGTAAGTTTAGTATCTTAGCAGGTTTTACCATGAGTTTTCACACAGAAATACACCTATGTTCATTTCATAAATACAAGGATTCAGAAAAAGGAAAGCAACTTAATCATTTTTTGTGGATACAGGAATTAGAAAAATGAAGGCAACATACTCCATAAATAAGTGGAACTTCCGAAAGGAGGTGCAGCACCCACTTGAGGGGGACAGATGACAACATCCAACCCTGCCTCATTCCAGCTGTCCTGAATCACTCGTCTCAGTTGCTTCAAAATAGTAATGTATTGGCTTCATAAGGCCACACTAAAAAAATCTGTTTCCAGTGGACCAGGTGGTATTTAAAATGGCTGGTCTACCAGAAACAGTCGGTGTCTGCAAATTTCTTTTTTTTCCCCATTTTTACTTTAGGTAAGCAGATAATTTATAAAGGTTTTTTTGGAAAGACAAATATTGTTTGAAAAAATGGGGGGGGAACTCCCATCCGGCCGAAATATGGCCACCCAGTGGGTCCACCAGAAACAGAATTTCTTTTTATTGTCGCCTAATTCACAGGTATTTATCAAATACTTTCACAATTGTAATCACTGTTGATTATTGGTTTCATAGTTTTTTTGTTGTTCATCACATACTTTCACAATCATAATTACTCTAATGTATTAGTCTCATAGTTTTTTTGGTGTTCATCACATACTTTCATAATCATAGTAACAGTAATGTATTGGTTTCATAGTTTTAAGGTGTTGGTATGCATCACATACTTTCACAATTGTAATTACAGAAATGTAATAGTTTCATAATTCTTAGGCGTTCATCACATACTTTCACAATTGTAGATACAGTAATGTATTGGTTCCATAGTTCTTAGGTGATCATCACATACTTTCGCAATGATAATTATGGATGTTCATCACATACTTTCACAAAAATAATTACTGCAATGTACTGGTTTCATAGTTCTTTTACCAAAACATGGGCATTTTTCAACAGTTACACTTCTTGTATTCAATATATTCCTTGTCTGTTCATGTTGTTTTTACATGTATTAGTCACAAAAGTTGTGGACCCAAATTCAATTGTTGCTCATATTGCTTGTCACTAGATTATTAACTAAATCATACAGCAAAATTCTGTCATTTCAGAATGTTAAAAGAAGAAACTATTTACTTACCCACATTTCATGAATCATCTCATAGTTATGTGCAACACTCCTGCAATTAAGTGTACACATAGTAATTTTTGCAATTGACAAACAGTCAGGATATGAAATAGTAATGCACCCTTTGCTCAAATCAAATAACAATAAACACAACTCAGATTGATAATGAATATCAAACTTGCATGAACCTTAAAATGCACATTATCATTGCATCTTACCCACTTCCACAAGAATGAATTATTGCAGTTGCAGTTTTAGGGCTCTGAAAAGTGAACGAAATACAATTGTTAAGAATGGTTAATTGACTTAATTGATCAAGTCGTCATGGAAAAGTTACCTCTCAAATATTGGAATTTGCATTTAAAGATGGATAAACCGCATAGATTAAATATTTTTTCATTAGCAATGAAAAGGATTGTGATAGTATTGAACATCGGGAAAGGTTAAAGGGGATTACGGGTGACCACTGCAGTAGGACTTATTGTAGGATTTACTTGAAATTTCAGTTAAACATGATGGAATACTTAGATTAATAAATCCGCAAATCTGCATGAAAAAAATACTTTTTTTGCACTTAAAAAAGTAAGAAAACATAGCCAATAAGGCAGACTTTCCCCATATTTTCATAAATAGAATGATATTCCATGATGACCTAATGTTTTCTTTCGTCTAAAATATGCATTGGGGCCATCCACCCACATTTACATAATTTAAAGTAAAAGTCATGGTTATTCATTCTTGAATGTTAAAAAATATATCTTTTGCCATTGGCCCCAATAGTAAACAGCCAATTTTTCAAATGCTCCTATCTTTAAAATTGATATGGTGACATTTGTCTTTTCAGGTTCCTTTATGTTCCTCTTGCATCCCTCTAACCCTTTCACCGTGGGAAGCCACAAAAGGGGCTTTATAGTAAAATCGCGTAGGAATAACATTTAGAGAGGAGTGATTAAGCTTTCAGAAACTTTTTTCAAAAATTCCATTTAGAACTAGAGATATGGTCATTTGAATATCGTAGCATCTATTAATTTGAAAATAATAGAATTGCAATAGAGCAGCCTTGTAGCAATATACATAAAGATTTTTTTTTCATAATGTCATAATTTTGGTTTCATTTATGATAATCACAAACCTTATTTTGCACAAAAACACTAAGCCTTTCTTGTTCTCTTTGAAACAAATAAAATAATTATTTCAATACACCAACAATATTGCTGGTTAAACCATGGAAACGATAATTGGAACATAATGCAGATATTACCAATATTGACAAGTATGGCATGTACAGTGCCAACATATTGAATGTTTTCATCCAATTTACATAAAAACTAATTCTTCAAGAAGAATCTAGAGAAAATTTGGTTTTAGACATTTGTAAGACTAATTTTCATATTTTGGGCAATATCTCTGTGATTATAAACTGACGAATGGAATATTCAGCAGTGAAAGGGCTAAAGACTATGTGAGTTTCAGAATTATGTCACAGTTTTTAAGAAATCATCCCTAATACCCATATTTATCTTTAAACCTTGTGACTTATCTATATATCTCCCTGCATTTAGGTTAGTCTGTAGGTGAGCTACAGTAAAATTCATGATTTAATGATACATCTGCAGTTAGTAGATTTACAACGTCCCAAAATGAATATAAAGTGTTGCAATAATTACCATAGGATAAATGAGCATGGAAATCAACTTCATGATCCATGTTGGAGTATACGAGGGACTGGCCACTTCATGTATGGTTGGATGGAGGACGTCATACTTCCTTTATAAAAATATGAAAACAGATAAGAGAGGATTTTGGTTTGAATATTTTAAAAGCATTCCACAATGTTTGAAAACAATCAACAACTTTGGAAGTCCAATGAAACATTCTAGAGTGCTTTAAGCCACTTCTTAACTTCAGTGGTGCTCTGAGAGAATGTTATCTTTTATTACAATAGCATGTTTTAAAGAGAATACTATATAATTATATAGATAAAGAGAGTGAGATGTAACGTGCAATTCTTCTGCCATGAGGTCTCCTCCATCGGCTTTTAGGACACGCATAACCATTTCCATGATACGATCAGGGTGTGGTGGACTCCATGGCACCAACTATTTTAACAGAAAAATTATGGTTTCTGAACACCATTAACCTACGGTTGACACTTATTCTGAGCTACAGGCCTGCAACATTTGAGTAGTCCTAACCAGAGCAAAGTTCTAAAACCACCTTCTAATATAAATTGGGATATTTCTCTAAAATTTTATCAAAAGTATATTTGTTTAAGTGCACATTACTCCTTCACTTAAAGTTTACATAGTACAGAATTACTGGTTTGTAATAGTTTCCATTTTTCAAAACTCCAACCAGAATTCAAACATATATAATAATATTTATTTATAACATGTACCTTGTTTGCTAGAGTGTCGGTATGTAAAGGAATATGTTAGATAACATTAGATAACATTATATAACAACGAGAACAAGTTAGATTGATTTGGACATAAATATACCATTAATATTTATTAATCCTTCCTTATTTACATCGACTCTAAAGCTTAAAATGTTGCTTTGATGGTGGTTGGAACGAGAATGAATGGCCGGTGACGCGTCCCAATATTTATAGTGACGTGACAACAAGTCTGTGTTGCCGTGGTTATGTCGCGGTGACGTCAGCGCAACCGTTAAAATAATTATTTTGTTTAGGTCTCGCCTCACAAAATATAACATTTATAACATGTACCTTGTTTGCTAGAGTGTCGGTATGTAAAGGAATATGTTAGATAACATTAGATAACATTATATAACAACGAGAACAAGTTAGATTGATTTGGACATAAATATACCATTAATATTTATTAATCCTTCCAAATGGTCCAAACCAAACCTAACGTAGTGAAAGAATTTTATCACATATAATTTTATGATTAATTGAGGGCCTAATATATTTGAATATACAATCTGAACTCCATTGGCCTCTCTCCTTGATATAGGTTAAATTTGCACCCTTTTATACAGATTTGTGGTGCCTCCCCTTCTAAGAGAGTGGGTTGAAAAGTTACCCCTAACATTTGCTTTAGACAATAACAACTTGAAACACTTGTTAACACCAGAATATGTTAAATATTCAACATTTGAACCTGAAAACAGGGGGTCATCCCTAGACTTGGGATACCAATAATACATTTTTTCAAGCCAATATACAGCACAGATCCTATTATTTTTTAATCTATTCACAGGTATTTCATGAACCTGGCCTGGCTTTTTTGTTTTGGAGGATGGCACTTTTACCACACATCTCCATGGGTAAAATTTTACATTTTCCCTTTTTAACATATGGTCTGATTTTACAGTATGTCCCACTCTGAGCAGTGTTCTAAAAAGAAAAACAATTACAATCCATACTAATATGGTAAATTGATCAGACCATTTAACCTGCCTGTACAATTTCTCTAAGTGTTTTTCCTCCAGTGGGTCTTTACTGTCCACTGTAAATTTTACAGAATTTTTTATACCTTTTATGGTCATCTTTACATTTGCATCTGACCACCCTGCTACTGGGTGAGCCTTGACATTATGAAAATATATAACCGCCTGATAATAACTAATTACGGATGAAGGCTTCATAAATTTAGAAATATATGCTAAATATAGGCAAGCTTGAGAAGAATTGCATTTATAGCGTTGCCAATTAAATTTTTTACATACCTTTTCATACACTTTCCACTGCCTTCTCCGTAAAAGTTGGGTGTTTTTCCCCACGGCGGACTCTTTCAACGCTCTCAGGCGCTTTTTTATCTCTTTTTCCTCTGCAAAAGTTAAAAATTGCGTTAATACAACACAAATTTGAGCCGGCCAGGCATTTTTTGGCCTCCTCCTCACTTTTTGCATATAAAATTCTAGACAGAGTGTCAGCTACTAAATTATTTTTAGTATTAATATAGTGAGGAACCAACCTGATATTATAAATTTTACAGATCCAAAACAATTCTCTAAGCCAGCTCATGCATGTAGGGTTAATACTAACTCCTTTCCTGACCATGTGATACACTTGAGTGTTATCAGTATATATATTGACACTATGGTTTGCAAGTTGGCTCAGCCATTCTTGCACTCCCCTTACTATTGGGTATAATTCAAGCTCGTTTATATTATTTTTGTCATAAACAATATCACGTGGGGAATTTATTATATGCCCACAGCTGGATCCTTCCAGCTTGATGCTATCATCCCAGCTACCAGCTAACCAGGAACTACCCATATATATTCCAAACCCCTTCATAGACGAATCTGATACCAAAGGGAGGGGAAATTCATTATAAGTGATCTGCCTTTTACCATTAAAAATTTTTAGGAATTTTTGCCACCATAACAGATCATCCCTACAGGCTTGGCCTATTTTTATTGCCTTTAATTTATTGTTTAACAGCACTTTATATAAGTTATATACTCGCCTGCAATATATTCTTCCTCCATCAACAACGTGAGAGCAGTGGGCCAATAAGCCCCCTAAGCTCTCCAGTTCCTTCCTAGAAATAGTATATTTTTTGACATGTTTTTCAAGGAGTTTCTCTAGTTTCTCAAGTTTCTCTTTTGGTAGTCTTACTTCCATTAACACAGAATCAATTTCTAGGCCTAAATACTTACATATTTTACTAGGAGGGCTTACTTTTCCCCAAGATATATGAAAACCAAGATATCTCAAGACCTTGATAACTACATTTTGAGCCCATTCAGCCTCTTCTATGGTCCCAGCGACTACAATGAAATCATCCAGATAATTCACTGCCTGAATACTATACATATCTGATAGAATACTATATATGAACTCAGATATTTCATTAAAATACATTGGCCCTAGCCTTAGGCCAAAAGCAAGGCGTGAGTCCTCAATAAATACTTCTTTATTTTCCACCTCCCATCTGAGACCCATATATTTTCTATGGTCAGGAAATAATGGCACAGCCCTATAGGCTGATTTAATATCGACCACTGCCATATAATCCTCCTTGTTTAACAAGGCTAAAACATTGTCTATGCTTTTATATTTAAATTCTTGGATTATTTCGTCACAATAATTATTTACTGAATATTTTTCTGGCATAGAACAATCTGTTATAGGCCTTAGGCCCCCGTCGGGCTTAGGCACTGCTCCCATACTATGAATACAAGCTGGTTTTTCATTTACTATTTTTAAATAGCCTTCGGCGAGTTCTTTTCCGATAATTTTGTCCATTTTTGACTTGTTATCCCCCTCAAAAACTGAGTTATAATTTTTGCAATCGTATTTTAAGCCGTCAACAGGGACTGAGCCGTCCATAATTTTAAAGCCGTCAACGATACCGTCAACAGTTGGTCTAAATCTTTTTCTGCACTCCTCTGTACCTAAGGACAATAGGGCCATTCTCCGGAAATCTCCTCAATTATATAGGAAGATTCCATAAAAAATAAAAGTTCCCGAAAAGGATGCTCATATAACTTTTTAAAAAGAGATCCATGTCAAAGTTCGAAATTCCAAAGGGGGCGAATTTATTGTGAATGGTTTTTGTGTAATGAATTCCTAAAGTTAATGCACTGTTTTTCCTATGTAATGTACAGAACCAAGCTTGTAATGCACAGAACCAATGTTTTAGATGAATATGAGGTCCAGGGACATACTAATGACAAAAAAGCATTTTACAAACGAATATGAGGGCCATGTACATCAACACAATGAATAATATGTAATATTAAACTATAATATTCTGATAGGAGCAAGAACAATGCTAAGTTCTTGGTAACGTACATAACCAAGCATGAAACCTACATAACCAAGCTTTCTTTAGGAATTGTAAGCTTAGCAACCTTTCATTTAATTTAGATATTGCATTTCTAGCGGCTCCTTCTTCACTTGTGTGTGGAGAGCAGCACAATGGTATTATTATATTGTTAAAATAGGAAATATAGACATTTTGTGGTTATGTACGTTACCAAGCTTGGTTCTGTACGTTACATAAACAATTTTAAAAGTTAGATATAAAGTTTCTTGTCTTGGCATTAATAGGCATAGACAATACTTTTTTTCTTTTTCAGGTAGTGTTGGAAGAGGTCTTTTGTCTATGTACATTATAATGTCATAAGGCACATATATCTATTTTTAAGTGTATTTAAACCTTGGTTCTGTATGTTACAGAAGAATATCATACATTGTATAAATTATCCACAAAAATATTTCTGCAGGAAAACAATATGTTCAATACATTTTCAAGGTCATGTACAGCCATATGTGTATAAAGAATAAAGTTTTACAGCTATACATCACCTTAAAAAACTATTATCGGATTGAATGTTGACATAATATATAAATGAAACATTCTTTACCGTACAGATTTTCAGCCATTTTTCATGATTTTCATATAATTCTGAATAATCTAGGTCTTCAATATGGGCAAAACTATACATTTTCTCAGAGGTCTAGGCCTGTGCTACAATGGAATGGCAAAAGAAATATATGTGATCCAAAAATAGCGATAACCTTCAGTACTGAATTTATTTTGTACCATTATTGGCAATTGAGGAGATTTTCGGAGAATGGCCCAATAGATATTCAAACCTACAAGGTCTAAGTTGGGCCAACTCACCCCCTATATAATGCATACAGGTACAAACGCCCCTGGCACACTTTTCGTAGACAGTAATGTCCGTCCCGCTTGGCGAGCGGGACTCAAATAAGATATTATTTAGAGAAAATTCCATATCTTCACTATTTGCTGATAGATTTTGATCAACTTTTGTATTTTTGTCGACAAATATCCTATCATACAGATTATCGACACTAACCTTGGTTCTATCAGCTATTATTCCGTTAAAATCCAGAAATTCATCCTGCAAAATGACATTTTCACCCTCCTCCTTCGTAAGGCTATGTGTACTATGCGCACACAAACCCGTGACGTCATCGCTTTTAGTACCGGCTTGTCCGGTCAAACATGCGGACGAGCCCGAGTAACATTCATTTTCAAGAACAACTTTATCATGGATTACCTCAATTTCAGGCGTGAAATTACCATCTAGGGGATTTAACTCGTCCTCAAGAACACGGAGGAACCCAACATTACCCTCACATTTGCGAATTATGGAGTAAAAAGGAACATTTTGGATCTCAGCAGCCGGCTGAGTTTCCCGCGACTGGGTCACTTCACTACAATCGATGACGTCATAGCTTTCAGATAAGTCGTAACTAAGTGCTTGCGCGTCTAGCAACCCAGATTTTACAGCCTCATCCTACTTCTTGGTCGTTGTACTACGCCCACAATCTTTTTTGGCGTGACCTTTCTGATCACATATGATGCAGGCGTGCAGTAACCCGCACTTTCCGAAACACCCTGCCTCTGAATTGAAACGAAAACAAATCTTTTCTGTCCCGTTTGCACTCCCAGAATATTTCTGTTTGTTCTTGTACGAGCCCCCCGACTTGTTAACTGAGGCCTTATAGGTATTGTCAAAGCTAAAGTTTGAGAATACATCTTCTTGTTCGATTACGCCAAACTGCTCGTAACCTAACCTATCCGCCCGTTCCCTAACGGTCACATCATACTTGTTAAAGCAATCGAAAGTATACATCCTTTTTGAGGCTTTTTCCGCGAGTAACTTAACGTGCTTTACAGCTGGTTGAGGGTCTTTCTTATCTTGAATCAATTTCTCTATAGTTTTCAAACCAATTACTAAGATTTCCTCTACATTTTTGGGCTTTTCCCCCTTATTACAAAATTTTTTCTGGGCAAAATTCTTTGTTTTACCTTTTCTTGTTTCAGGGGAAGAGGAGGGACTGCCTGAAGACGTCCTAGAACAGTCTGAACTAGTTGCTGTATGCTCCTTGTGTCTGGAAGGGCGCTGTTGACGCCTTGGCTTGGATCTTTTCTTCACCTCCTGCCAGGCCTCTTCCGACGATGATTCGGCGTTATCGGACGACCCTTGGACATCTCTTGGAGCTCTCCTGCTGGCCTCCGCCAGTTGTTGAACGGTTGCTGCCATGCAGGTAACGGTACGCTCCAGTCTTGTCATCCTGTCATTCATCCTGTCCGTCGGAACTTGGTGCCGGACTGCTTTCGGGCTCGTCGAGGACGATGAACCCCGGATCGTACCAGAACGGCTACGACCCCTCTTCGCTCCACCACCATCTTCTCCTGTAGCATCAGAATCCACTGACACTACCAAGGTATCAGTACGCTCACATTTCTTGCCTGTTGGAGCTTCGTGTCTCACTCCACATTTCTTGCAAAGATTGTTTTTTCTCTGTCTTTTCCCCATAGCTGGTGCGTAGGGGAACCTCTAATGCGTTGATAATGCGTTAGAAAATGCGTTAAATGCGTTAAATAGTCGTACTAAAACTTCCTAAACCCCTTAAGGAAGCCTGCTGGAGATGTTGCTTTGATGGTGGTTGGAACGAGAATGAATGGGCGGTGACGCGTCCCAATATTTATAGTGACGTGACAACAAGTCTGTGTCGCCGTGGTTACGTCGCGGTGACATCAGCGGAACCGTTAAAATAATTATTTTGTTTAGGTCTCGCCTCACAAAATATTGCGTTAGTCTACCTTTCATCATACTTTTTATTATAGTCAACAGGAAATATAAGTTTCATTATGTTAACTATATTTGCCGCTACTATACGTCTATATATTTTCCCTGTAGTGATTTGGTGGGGAAACGATTTACCATTTGCAAAGTTTAAGGAAAATATTGCACAGTACAATATTGGCTTCAGGCTAAAATATTGGGACTGCTTGGAAATTACATGACAACACTAAATTCAATATTGTGAGCAACAGTCAATTTCCATTTTACTGAATTTATATTTAGATTTTGGTGTCCTTCTGTGTGTTTTTCAGAGCCTGTAATTCCAGCGGCATTGTATGACCTACCTCATGTCCACCTTTTCTAAATATGTCTTTGGCCATATCAACAGCACGAACACATGCAGAAAATGTTGGGAAAATCTCATTGTCAACATAATATCCAACTCGTAGTTTTCTTCTGCTTGCAAATTCCTGGCAATAAGGAAGTATTTGAATAATTCAAAATGGTCTCATATCATTTCTGGTCGGAAGTTGATTGAGGCCAGTGTTGGCTTACCAGCAGTTTGGACTCCTGGTTATCAATGTATAAGCAGGTAAAAACCAAGAAGAAAGTTAATGGTTTAGGCACTAACAATAACCATACTATATAGCCAGAAGAGAAGAAAGGTCCAATGACTACAATATCTTGATAATTGATCAGTGAGTTGAATTGTATATTGTGGAACAAATACAAAGATGAGATTATACAGGCATTAATAATAAAAGAATGTTTTTATAAATACCTTTTCATCAAAGAGCATTGGAACTGATTCTGGATCAGTTTTGTTGATTTCTCCCCGCTTCCACCAAGCCCTGAGAGCTGCTACCAGACCGTTGACATCACGGGATATAGGGCCCCAGCAGGCTCGTACTAGGTGACAATTAAAACATGTATTTAACCAGCGATTGTGACTGTGTGTTTTTAGTGATTAAATAACTTGCCTTTAATATGGCATCCTCATAATTATATGATTGCTACATGATGTAATAATTGTGTAATTATTATGGAAAGTTTCTTCAGTGACCCCTTGCAAAACAACCTATTGTAACAATGATAACTTTGAGATGTTGTTAAAACGATATCTTAGTTATGATATCTTTGTTATGAAACCCCTATATTCTTGTTTCTAAATTCAATTCTGTAAATTGATATACAAAGGGGCACTGTAGGACCATATCCTGTAAAGAATACAGGTCATTAACAGCATTCTAAAGAGGTTTATTTTAGGGTGAAAACTGGTGTTATAACACGCAAAGTTGCTACTAAAGGTGTTGTTAATTTGGTACCCATTGTAACAATGAGTGGTATTGTGCAACGGGCTTGAATTGGTTTAATATGTAGATACTCAAAATACTTGGAAGGTAACTCATAATGTTGAATATCACAAAATCTATGAAAATGTATAATACTACGTGAAACTCAGGGTTTATGAGTTAAACATGAAATTTATCGGGATATGTCACGTGATATATTTTAGCCAATCAGCATTCACCTGCAACCTGAAAAAAAGGCTGACCATTACCCAAAAATAAATCAGTGTCCTTTGGGGTTAGATTAATATAGCTGTCACAAATACTTAAGGACAAGTCCCAACCATGACAGGGAGATCCTAAGGTGACTCAAGCACCTGCTGACATGAGGGCGGTCCAGATTGAATTTGGGAAGACACCTTGTAATATGCTTCATTGTTGATTCAAGAAATTCAAGGCTAATAGTAAAAGGCTTTAAGTTTATTCTTTTATTTGATATGCTAATTGAGACTATTGAGTTAAGTCGCAAAACGTCATACAGACTCTAGGCCTTAAAAGTGATTATGTCAATAGACTATCCATATTATTAATGTTTTTCAAATACAGAGACATGGCATATATAGGCCTACTGCTTAAGACTCAAAATTATCCTGTCTTAAATATTCATCTTCTCAATATCAGAGACGAGATTGATCATTATTACCAAAATCCAAAACTCCAGTTTTAATCAACTGTCATATATCAAGACTTTATATATCAGAGACCCAACTCAATTCAACAGCTCAACTGTCTCTATTTGTGACCAACCAGTAGTTGAAACACTCCACCTTTATATATATATCTACAGCAGCTCAAGAGTCTTGTTGTTATCAGTATGCAACAGCAAACCAAGAAGAACCTCCCATCTACTGTTTTTCTCATTTCACAACATAATGTATTCCACTCCTGAACCTTTTAGTCCCCTATCCAGCCGTAGCTGGCCATTCTTCAATTCTGCAATCCGGCTGTAGCCACCTGTCTTTCAACCATGTTTCCAAGTAGAACACTTTGATAAGTATTCAGCATATAAAAGTGGCAAATATATTGTTTAAAGGCTAACTCAATTTCCTAAGTGATGTAACTTACAAACCACATTTCTGCAACTTACATTAATAAGTGTAGTCTAGCCTTTGACTTTTTTCAGTGATAAAGAATTTAAAGACTATAATTCCAGAGGGAATCCCAGGTATTCCTAAGGAATCCTTACATTGATTTCATGAATGTAGTCTATGAATCGAGAGTTCTTCAGCTTTAAGAGCACGGATATAAAAAGGAGTGTAAATGTAAGAAGAATGTGTTCTTAATCATTCAGGATGGTCTCAGATTCTCCTTATTCATTACTTACTTGGGATAACTGTTTCATAGTCCAGGCTCATCCCTCGTGTACTAAAAGTAATTGGGACAAAAGATAAGTTGTATTAGTTTTAATGGGTGGGTTACTATCATAACATTATTTAGATAATCATAAGTTCGTGATTAGATGACTGGCTAGGTTGGTTGGCTGGTCACTATCCAGAGGTTTCTGTTCCTGAAATTCTGGAACCATAGTTAGATTAATATGGTTAAACCAGTGAAAAATAGTAAGGAATATGTGCCTTTTTTTGTAAAACTCATTAAATGTACTCTTTTTCCCTTATTCAGAACCCCCATAGAACATTCTTATTGGTAAAACTAACATTTTTTCGTTTCGTTACCATGGAAAAGCAAAATATTATCAACAAAAGATGCAACATAAAAATATACAATTATATCAGTTTTGAAACCAAACCATATTTGAATGTCATCTGTATAGATAAAACCTATCAAACCTATATAACAGTTCCTTTTAGAATTCAAATCCTGATAAATGAGCAAATGATGGTGTGACCAATGTTACAGAGGCCTAAACACTTTGCAGGTGTCACTTTGCAAAATTCTGTACATAATATGTACAGAATGTATAGATATATTATATCTATAAACCATAGGCCTACCTCACTCTCTCGGATGTAGGCTTGAAACCAAACACGCCGCAGAAATGTGACGGAACTCTTATGGATCCTGCAATGTCACTGCCTATGCCAAGGATGGACCCTCCTGAGGCAATCAGGGCCCCCTCCCCACTGGAGGAACCTCCAGGTCCGTGACCACGCTTGTGGGGGTTATGGACGACCCCATTTATCGGGTTTCCCGGCTCAAAGCTGCAAAATAAAACATCAACATTGACAGGGTTATAGTTACTTCCGGACTTGTGTATCCCCTCTGTACTGTACTCTGAAAAAAGCATTAATCAGTTATATATAGGCCCCATATTTTTGTCGCTCTTATTCTATATCATTGTAAAGGCAAAATTAAGCAAAGATTGCCCCTAAGATATGTTGCCAATATTGCATCTGCCTAAAATGGACTGGACAATTTTTTCATCTTAATGGTTTATTTTCAATCATGCATGCATAGGGCCTAGATACATTTCTCCAGAATGAATGAATTGATAACTTTGTAAGCAGAATGTCTACAATCATTATTAAGAAGTATATAAGTATATATATATATATATATATATATATATATATATGTATTGAACCACTTTTGTATTGAACCACTTTACCAACATCAGCAGTTCTAGGACTTTGAAAAGGAGGTAGGCAAGCTATTGGACATTCCTCTTGGCCAAAATTTACATTAAAAAATGCTAACCTTCCTGGAAAAAGAGGGAATACACACTTGCACCCCTTCTATGAATCAGCTGTTGATTTAAACAAGTACACAATTAGATCTATCTTGTTTTGATGTGGAAATACTTGCCTCAATTCTGTCTGGGGGACATTTGTCTTCACAAACGGTATGGCACCTTCTCTACGGAAAGCCTTAAAGTACCATTAATTAGTGTTATTTACTGATGGTCAGAAATGGTAAGCAGTGTTGTAAAGCTAGGATCATAATTATTGTTGCAAACATCTTCGTCGACACAACAAATTCACTGGTTTTATACTATCATGATATTAGAAAAAAATTATGTATTTTAGGTTATTTTCTATCGAAACAAAACTCAAATGTATGTAAAGAGTAGTTAGATTTATCATAAGTTCATTAATTGTCCATCCTTTATATCACCTTTTATATGCGTGGTATTTTTGTCATCGAATGAACAGGGGACTACCCTGATTGATGATAAATTGAACGCTAGTTGTTCGTTATGGTTATTATTTAGTAATGGGAACTGTTCTTATGATGCTCGGTCGAACTATCCGAATCAACTTCGTTATAGAGACTAGTCATGTGGTAGGTAGATTCACAAGAAGGGCGTTCAGATCCATAACGCGAACAGCGCTTGGCTGAAAGTCAGGTTTATTTGTGGATGTCTTAAATGCGTATAATATGCCAGTGCGGTGGTGGTATATATATACGTCCTAGGTTCACAATTCCAAGTGTCTGAGAGCAAGTTTCCTCCTTTAGAGTCCACCTGGTCTCACAAGCACATTCAACACAACAGTTCTATCAACAGTCACTGGATGTCCTTCTACATATAGCTATTCAATCCCCTCGAATCCTTAAGACTCGTATTGTCCAAATGGTATCAGGTAGTGTTCTCCACTGTAGCCATGGGCTCTACCCTGTATATATCAGTCTTGTTTATTGATTTTACCCTAGCATTGGTACTCGCTGGGAGACTCACCCTGTCTGATTTTGCCAAACAGGTATATTTACACCTACCAGCAGTCCATGCTATATTTACACTATATGATGTAGTAATTCACATAATTTTGAATACTTTATGATATTCCCTCTATAGAACTGGTGATGTTTCTTCATTCTATTCCTATACAATTATTTATATGCACAAGGTGTTTTACTAACTACCTTTGTGCAAAATACATCAAACAAAATTCCCCAAAAGTGAATTGTCACGAGGAAGTGTCATCTATCCTATCACTTACCTTCACCAAGTTGCTATCATCTTCGCTTGGTTTGCCTATTTTGATTACCATCCCAATTGCAGAGTCATATCCCTAAAACCATTAAGACAAGTCTTTAATTCATGTGGTTTGATACGCTTTTCTCAAACTTGGTACCCCACTTCTCTCGGACAAACTGTTCATCAGCGGATACAGAGGGGTATTTTTTCCATAAAACTTCTCTTTTTTGATATAAAATTCTGTCAATATATATTATTTTTCAAAAGCAGCCCCCCCCTTCAAAATCATGGAGCTGCCAGTGTTCTTTATGAGGTATTTAAACATGCATCATCAAAAATTGATATCAATAATTATAGTAACATGTATGATTCTACTTCAATTGATATCAAAAGAAGCATTAAGATTGGATGTGGATTTTTTGTAAATTCTAATGACTTACAGATATCTCAACAAAGTTCAACAAAGTTTCAACAAATTTTGTTAAGTAAGGCCACTCTAAACACTATAAAGACTTGCCATAATATTTTTCTAGACCTTTTTCTTTGTTGTGAATTAGGTTGTACCATGACATAACATATTAAACATACATACAATATTATGTAGGATATATCATGTATATATATATATATATATATATATATTGCACTATTTAAATAAATACTATCACTTCAAATGAATTAGGCCAATTATCAAAACTATTGATACCTTGATTCCAACGTCATCCTTGATAGAGATCGGCACTCCCCACAGGTCACCATCCTTAGGCCCTTTCTCAAGTTTTAGTGCCAATTCCTGAAAGAATAATGTATGAACTAGCTTATTAGGTACTCAATCTTTTCCAAACCTCTTTGCTTCATTGTCTTTTATTTCTTAAATCTAATTTGTGAAGAGTAATTTTCTTCCATGGACAATAAACATAATTATCTATGTACAATGTTTTCCAATTATCCTAGGCCACACAGTAGCCATACAATGTCGTACAGTACAATATAATAGCTAGTCTATTCAAGAGAGCAGTGTTGTTTGTGGAATAAAAAATACTAAGGCTACACCAAGATATACAATTTCAAATATCGCCTACGCAATTTTTGTAATGTTGTTGGTGATGGTGCCACCTCTGAGTCTCCATGTACACTGTTACAAAGCGTAGTTGTTGTTTGTTTGCCTTTTTAAGTGGCGTCAAAGATCATGTTTGTTTGTCTGTCTGTTGGATTAGTTTAATTTGCAGCAAACCCTTCAGGGTTCTTTCAGTACTGCGCAGGATGATGCTTTTCAGCTAGTTTAACGCAACATGGGCAGTGACTGAATCTATGAGAATAATGAGGTGCCTATTTGTAGCAGTGGGACCCAATATCCCCTTTATAGTGCTACTTCACTGATATATCATGTCATAGGCCGACATGATATCCCAAACCCATCACATTATACTGATACCAGGCCAACCAGTCATGTTTTGTGGTTCTGACTTAATACTCGAGTACCAGGCAAGCAATAACCACTACCATTGTTAAAGTATTTTGTGTGACTCAGCCAGGGTTAGATCCCATGGCCTCCCGGACTCAAAGAGGGCACTCTACCAACTAAGCTACCAAGTCTGGTCTCCCTATTTGTCACTTCAACAAGGGGCTGCAGGCACACACATTCTTTTCAACAGCTGCTGAAGGAACCCCCACCCGGATCCCCACAGGGGCACAGATCATGTGTTCATGTATAGGAAGACATGGAAAAAGACTTTCTTGTAGCTGGTTGCAGGAAATCTCATGTAGAGTACTTCCATATCTATTTCACAGGGTAATGTCACAAATTGTGGCTTTTTGTTAGATTGCTCGTCTTTTGAAAATGGTCATACAAAATGTAATTTTATGTTACATACCTCTGCTTCCTTTATTACTTCCACCAGACAGTTTGTTTTGTGATGTGCCTCTAGTGCCTGAAACCATGTACAGATTTTACAGCTTTGATCAAAATCTAGATAATGCTATGATATGTAATATACCTCATGATGCGGTCTTTAATATGAAAAAAAACCATCTTCAAAATTCCTTTTTTTGGGCTTATGATGGTAATGTTTAATAAAAAAGGGTCGAATAGATCAAACTATATTTTTATTGCAATTGATTAATCATCTAAGTTTTTTAAGAACAACACAATGGTTTAGGAAATAAATCTATACCTTGACTTGGTATGCTTTTAAGGCTTCAATAGGACGAATCTTGCCTTCCTTCAGTTCCCTGCATAGCTCCTCCAGTGTCAGTCGAGTGATATGAGACACCAATGAAGCCTGCAACCAAAGATTAAGATTTATGATTGGAATTTCAGTTTTGTTGATTCTTACAGTGTTGATATATCACTGAAATCATGATTCATCTATGCTCAATATAGAAAGCCCCAAAATGCAAGATTATATATATCAGGGGCAGGGGTAGATACAGACTTTTTTAAAGGGGGGGTCAGCATAAAGACTACGTACTGAAACTGCGTGCAATCGCCCATACATATGCAGCATTTTCCCCTCTTTTTGTAGTTAAGGGGTCCACTAAAAGTGGGATCAGGACCCCCAGGACCCCCTGGATCTACCCCTGAGGGGCCAATTTTTGCCATTGCATAAGGCTAATTGGGTGAATTTTGACTGATAACTTCAAAAATCACAAAAGTATTAACACCTAACAATCCCTCTTCAAGGTTACTTTGCAATAACATTCTTTGGGCACTGACCAGAACTCATCTGAAATTAGATACATAAAATGCAAATCTGAGTTTCCATATTCCCTAATGCACAAAATAAGAGAAAATTAATAAGTTTTGAAAAATGAGGAAGAGGAATTTTTATGTATACAATTAAACTCACCGAAATTGGATCTGCATCCAATAGTTTTGACAGCTGTTCTATTGACTCAGCATTTTCCCTTTGCTTCTCCAGCCTCTTCTGCCTGTTAGTCACCCTCTTGTACACATAATATGCAACCTTGGCTCCAACATAGCTGGCATAGGCTCCTGCCACAGCTAGTCGTACTTTCCATGCTGTGTTTAGGTGGCTAAACTGGCCAGGTAAATTCTGGAGGGACAGATTTGACAACATGATGTGTTTATTCCTGTATTCTCCTGTATTCTTATCTTCTTCTCTATTCCTATCTTCTCAACGTGGGAATATTGATGTCTGACCGTCTTTGGAGTGTTGAGGACTTTGGTCACCCTCTTGAAATGGAGTCAATATTAATGAAGGAGGTCAGGTATCGAAAGAGAACATGTAGATAGGACAACCTCCCAGAAGCTGTGCTTCCTATAGTCAAACAAACTAAAGCCTGTGCTCCACATATCAATATTCTATTTTTTGATTTTGTCAGAGAATATGACATGAAACCATACATCCTATATACCATTTGAAAGAGAATTGTGAGACATTTCTAATGATGTATAAAATGTCAATGTTTGACCTTTATTCCCACTATTGATTTTCTAAAAGCAATGTGTAGAAGATAGGTTTTAGTGTGTGCCCATTTTCAAAGCTAACTATCTTAATTAAACCTTTAGACCCCACTGATTACAAGGACAAGTTTCTGGATTTTCCCAAGATTTCCTGGGATTTCCCTCAGAATTCCCTTAATTTGCTTTAATTCAGAAAGTTCAAATGTTTACCCACCCTAAAATATTAAAATTATTGAAATCTGGTTAAAAGCACGAAAAAGGGAATTAAATCAGCTTTTAAACACTAGGGGGAATGTGGGTTATATCGCGCACCTAATGCGCGATATAACAACAGCAGGACATGCTAGATGAACAGATTAACCATGAGAATTATTTCTGATCTGATAGAATAAAAAAAAACATCAACGAAATGGGAATACATTTGGTCAACGTTCTGTGACCCATATCAACTTGTGTTCCTATTTTAATATAAGAAACCTGGTGTACAAATATATAGTGTAAGCCTAGAAATTGCTAATTTTAAAGCTAAAAACCTGTTCACATGAATAAGAACCATTAGCATGTTGCTGTATCGCGCATGTAAGCATTGTATCGCGGATTTCAAAGATATATTTTTGATAGAAAAATACTAAATAATTTAATAAGAAATTCCAAACCAATTTTTGGGAATATTGAGGCATGAGTCGTCATTTAGACATGACAAAGATATTAGCAAAGAATATTACGTCATTATTATTTACCAAATGAATCATTGATAACTAACTTTTTGTTCCATGTGATAATAACAAAAATAGCAAATTCTGAGAAAAATGCTAATTTGCCATGGCCTTCATTCTTACATAATGAGTAACATGGGCCTTTTTCTCTGCTAAATTTTAAATAATTATCTGAAATAGTTTTTGTTTGAAATATGAAATGACAAAATGTTCATAGTACCGAAAAATAGTTTAAATGAGACAAAAATTCAGAAAATAAGGAAAATACTATAATTTCATCCATATATGTATGATAGACAATCACCTGCGTGATACAACAACAGTTAATGCACGATACAATACTATCTAAAGTTATATTTTCAACTTGGAATGTCATTGAAATAAAAAGTCATTTCATCCTTAGGGAAAAAGTCCATATATTCAGAATTTCACGGACTTTCATTATAGATAGAGAAAAAAAGTCTTATAGGACTTATTAATATGTTGTAATGAAATATGTGAAGTCAGAAATTAGCTAAAAATCAAAGGCAGAACGATAAAAATATTGAATAAGAGTCAGACTGTGCATTCTATTAATCATTCCATGAGCATAATCCATGCAGGTATTGCATAGGCGGCCACAGACGATGCTGCACATGTCCCTTTTTGAATTGTAACAATTAGATCATTTTTAATATATTTATAGACATTTAAGTGCAGGTGCGCGATATAGCACACATGAACAATATAACCCACATTCCCCCTATATCTGCCATTTTTGTAACTTGATTACTCCTTACAACGTTGTCTTTTGGAAAAATATGGAAAAATAATGGAAAAAAATGGAAAAAACACCCTCGGGTGGATTGGGGTCTAAAGGGTTAAAAGGATAGATACATTTCTTTTTATCAACACCACGTATCTGCTAGTATATGTTTTATAAAACATACAGGTATTTACATGCTTGGTGCCAGTTTTGTGTGACAGGGTAGGTGACAGAGTGTGTCACAGGGTATTTGACAGTAAGTGTGACAGTGTGCGTCACAGGTATGTGACAGTAAGTGTGACAGTGTGTGTCACAGGTATGAGACATTAAGTGTGTCAGTATGTGTCACAAGTGTGTGATTGAGTCACAGCGTGAGTGACATTGGGTGAGATTGACAGTTGGTTGGCATGTCTGGACAGGCAAGTGTGTTTGTGTTTTTATGTGTGAGCTCAATTATCAACTTTTCTAAACATTTACAAAATTCACATCTAACCTGGGATCCATAGATGTATTAAAAATGTATGCCTTTAAAAGTCTGTCATGCAAAAGCTGCATTATGAAAGTAAAAGAATTGTGGTAGCCCCCTCAATTCAGCTTAGTTTAGATTTACTGTATTTGCAGTGAATTTTAGATTAAACTGCTGTATTTATGGTGAATTATGGTGTATAAAAGAGACTTACTGTAGACATCTGGCAGAGAGGAGAATTATTAGTTTCCAATGAGGCAGTCTAGGATGAACCTATAGGATGAAAATGGGCATGATCACTCTCATGCACCCACCTGCGTTGAGTGTGGCTGGACCCTAGGCCACCGCAGAAAAGTGTAGATACGAAGAGATGAACTTGGCGCTCTTGAGAGCTAAGGACCTGGCAGCCAGTGCTCGCTACGCTTTGTCTATTTAGAGACACTCAAGACACGACTTAACAGCTACAACTGGCAAAACAACTTTTTAGATTGTTGCTACAAAAGACACCTTTGAAAAACTGACTTTGATAGATTCATTTGGGGGCAAAACAGGTGAACTTCTTTGTGTAACTCTTGTGAAAAAAAGCTGTTATTGAAGAGACTCAGCTTATTAAAGGCTATGTCTAGACTGCAAAGAACATTAATTGTGTATACGTAAATATCAGGCATTAACAGAACTAGGTGAGGTGAAACATGACATCGGGACAGACTGTCCTAAATGCACAAAGGGAAAAAAACACCAACAGCAGATACTATATATCATTAGCACTCTGCTTCTATGAACTGCTAATGCTTTTATCTCAAAATCCACACATTTTGAATAAGCAGATATTTTAAATAATCATTACTACCAAACAACAAACTAGGAGTGGATACAGCATTTGGAAAAAGGGTATGCGGGTCATATAAAGAACATACTAAAATGGTGTGCATTTTTGTAGCCTGCACAACTTTTTTTCTCTTTGGCAAGTTTAACCCTTTAGACCCCACAGATTGCGACTATGAATTGCTGTATTTCCCCAGGATTTCCATGGATTTCCCCCAGGAATTCCTTAAATTTCCTTTAATTGAGGGATTTTAAATGTTCACACACCAATGGTAATAAGAATTATATATACCTGGTTCGAGGTATTGAAAAGGAAATTAAATGAGCTTTTAAACGATATATTTGCCGTTTTTGTATGCTGAAAATTCATTAAAGTATTCTCATTGGAAAAATATGGAAAAATTAAGGAAAAACGGTCATTTTTCCAGGCGGCACCCTGGGGCGGCCATGGCCGGATTAGGGTCTAAAGGGTTAAGTGAATATTAATGAGAATGGCTTTGGATTCAAATGCATACATGTTCCCAAATATATATATTAATATAATAATGATAATGATGATATTTCACATCTCAAATATAAACCCATGAAGTCTAAAAGTACAAGCATTAAGGCTAATCTATTCTGAGCCTGATCTTACCTTACTACATTCACAGTGAAGGCTTAGCTACTGTCCCTGCCTGGTTATCTATTGTTTGGACATGCACACAAGCTACCTCTTAGAAAAGCCTTTACCAGAATAGCTGTGCTTGTGCTTAAGGTCCCTTAGTCAAATGATTTGAAAAAGATTTTTGACCTTGTTGCCTTAGCAGATGCAATACAGAAATTTTGGAATTTGTACACTTTTTATCAATCTCAATAAGTTGGTCATAAGATGCAACCAATGAAATTTCAATTTAGCTCTGAGCTCGAGTGTATATATTTTTTTGACATGCAATGAAAGTGGACAATACAGGAAGAGTGATGTTTATAACACACGTCATTTTCAAATACTTGAATGAGTACAAAAAATAAATGATCTGTAGTTGTGTAAACTTCTAATAACAATCGTACTTATAACCTTTTTTTATTGAAGTCAAACTTGGGAATATGATCTTGAATGGAAAATTGTACACATATAATTATATACATAGTTTATTATCAAAATTTATATAAATGTTTCAATGCTATAATGAGAAGGAATTGGTAGACACTTCATCCTTTCACATACAAAATCTTTAGGCTTATATGCATCCGATGCAACCAGGTATACAATAAGCAGATAAAGAATGGTAACGGCAGGTGAAACTAAAGCCTGTATTCCATGATGCACTATGGGCACGTGCGTCAACAGATTGTGTTCATGCACCCTGGCACCAGAATTGATGGACGCAACCCAGGTAATACACAAGGTATATTCCATGATGCGTTGTGCTTGCGTTCCATTAACGCAAGTATAAACACACATATAAAGGCTATATTCCACGATGCATTCAGTTGCATGTTTATAAATTTCCGCAAGCAAGCTTGTATTTCCATGATTAAAGGAACACAAGTGGGACTGAACACATCGTGGAATATAGCCTTTACACTCAAATAAAACATACTGATAGGTCTGGCATTGATCTATCCTTAACCCTTTAGACCCCACAGACTACGAGGATGAATTGCTGGATTTCCTCAGGATTTCAATGGATTTCCCTCAGAAATCTCTTAAATCTGTTTTAATTGAGAATGTTTAAGGGTTTACAAAGCCTCAAATATCAAAATTATAGAAATATGGTTTGAAGCATGGAATAGGGAATTAAATCAGCTTTCAAATGATATATTTGCCATTTCTGTACAATGAGAATTATTAAGGGTGTTCTTGTTGGAAAAATATGGAAAAATGGTTGTTTTTCCAAGCGGCCATGGTCAGATTAGGAAGTACCCTGATAGGAAGCCCATGTGGGCCCCAAGTGGGGCACATGTGGGCAAGTGGGCAGTGGGTCCCCCACTTGGGACCCACATGGGTCCCACTTGGGATGGCCCTCAAACTCATTAAAAGTAATGATGAATAAACATGATCTGGTTACCCTAATCAGATCTTATTCATTAAAACATTTGGAAAAAACGAAAATATTACTAACTTAATGATAACTTATCAACCCAAGTAAACCAAGTGGGTCCCACTTGGGTCCCATGCAAATATGTCCCATGTGCACAATATATATATTTACAAAAATTATAAATACAACTTTCTGATTCGTGTATTTCAATAACGGGGGAAAGCTGGGTTGAATTTTTTAGTAAATGAATACAAATTTACTATACAGGTAAATGAATCTTGCCCAATTCGGTCCCAATTGGGACCCGTGTGCAAGTGTCCCAAGTGAGGATCAATCAATAAATAACATAATCTAAGAGATATAGTTCTTATTCATATTGATTTATTCAACTTGAACAGATAATTGAATTATCAAAGGAAATACAGGGATTTGTTTTTTGGAAAAGACCTAATCTTGCCCACTTGGGTCCCTCTTGGGACCCATGCGGATGCGTCCCATCTGAACTATGCATAAATATTTATAAAACCTGAATTAAAATTGCTTGATTCATGCTCTTTCAGTAAAAAAAGGAAGGTTGGTAAATTATAAAGCTAATTGGACAAATTTCAGAATATAAGTTAATCAATCTTGCCCACTTGGGTCCCGCTTGGGACCCATGCACAGGTGTCCCATCAGAGGATCAATCAATGTATTACACAAATTAAATAATTGAGCTCTAATTCACACTTATTTACTCAATTCGAATGGTTAACTGAATTATTAAAGGAATACAGAATTCTTTTTGTTGAAAACACCCAATCTTGCCCACTTGGGTCCCACTTGGGACCCATGTTGATGTGCCCCATCTAAACAATATTAACCCTTTCACTGCCAGAGGCCGCTATGGTGGCCCAAAGGGAACCCCCCCCCCCAAGATCTAATAATAGTAACAGGGAATCCCTCGGGAATCCCCTGGAACACTGAAATTCCTTCTATTATTTTCAAAATGTCTTCTAGATTGCTTCAAAGTGAAAACTTAACACAAATCGAACTATTTCTCCTACCTCCAATGCATTTAATAACTATAAGCAATTAACCTCTAATACTTGCTTATATGATACTAGTACATCTGATATGGAGACACCTTAAATAGACCTAATTTCCTTTAATTATCCGGCAGTGAAAGGGTTAATGTTTAGACATTTACAAATATTATAAGGGCTCCAATACAGTATTTGTTATTATATTTTTGTAAAATACGCATTTCTAACTAAGATATTTTCATTACATAATTTTCTTTTGTCAGTTCTTCAGCTTGCCCACACCTGGAGCCCAATTTCACGCACTTTGGCATCAGTTTTCGTGCATTTAACCATATATAAGGTGTTAAATGTGTAAATTATTAAATAGAACGAAAATAGTCCTATCTGGGGTGTAGATGGGGGGGAGGAGTCAAATTTAAGAAATAGTTATGTTGCATGTCACTGTCTTTTTAATATTCATGACGATTTTAAGAAGCCCTCATGTCACATTAAGCAATGACCTGTGTCATGTTGTTTATTTTTCCTTCAAGTCACTAAGCTTCATGTTGCATGTCGAATTTAAAAAATGGCCATTTCTCCCCGTTGATTTTAAGGGTTTCACCACTCCTATCATCAGCAAATACGCTCCATATCTAGACTATCTATATCAAAAAATAAAAATAGAAAGGCACACTGTAAAAATTTATGATATAGCAGAACATAGGAATCTTTTTTGTGAGCTTTTCCCCTCTTATCTTATATTGTTAATGATACCAGATAATTATGGGCAAGATGACTGGATGAAAAACATTTTAGCAGACCTCCATGCCTATTAAAAAACATGAGGTTTCTCAAAATATAATATGAGATTATCCTTCTTTACCTTATTTGGTGAACATTTATTCAATTGATGATTATAGGCAAAAATAAATAATTATAGTGCCTATTATTACCACAGGCGTATTTTCTATCCTTGTTTTTGTTCCATATAGTTATGCCTTTGGGATTAGTGTGTTATTATCAATTAACATTTTTGGCGCCACCTCGTGGTTAATAGGAGAACCATTCACTTTGGAACAGCCAATCAGGAGGCAGGATATTTTGTATACAGGAGGCCCGCCATGTTTCAAACGGTCAAAGTTTGGCTTACTTCACTGAGAAATAAGAGTATAATCAAACAAGGTAAGTCATACTAAGATTGCAGAACTACCTAATATATTTGTTAACATAACTCTAGTGTATGCGTAAGGGTATAAGTACACAATAACCATGTTTTTTACTCAATCAGGCTACTAGGACTGGCAGTTCGCCTATGCTCAATGAATAGCCCCTTTGTGCTAAGTTGAAAGTATTATTTTTCCTAAGTTATTTGTGTAAATAGTTATGGTGTGTCATCACGACTCAGTTTTCGCCTTTGATTGCAGTGGTACTGGACGTCTATGCTCTGGAGATCAACCACGATGGGTGGAGATACACCTACGTATAGTAGCGGACCACCCCTGGCCGGGAAGGCCGTGAATGACACCGTGCGGCGACTTGGTTGCACGGGAGTTTGGCCGCTCCATAGACAGGTGACCTGGTGACTGCAGGAGTGGGCACATTTCTTCTTCCTGTCGCACATATTAGTTACCCTGTCGTACCATAGACTACCACCTACTTAACAGCTTATATACCCAACCAAAACCTATAATACATATATAGTTTATATTCATTGGGGGGGGGGGGGGCATTTATATCGAGTTTTAACTTTAAGTAGCAAATCATATTTCTATGACTATTAATTTTGATGGTGTTACAATGAATTATAAGGCAGGGAATGTGGGGGCCTAGGCGGCCCCAAGAAGCTCTGACCAATAGATCGCCTTTTTTCCACCATTTTATTTCACAGTTTTTACAGAGAAATTAATTAGTTTCCCAGTCCAATAATAAATTGTCGGGTGACAGAAAAAATAAAGAAACTCTACTTTTGAAATAACACACAATGGTGTCTGTAATATCATTTTCATACACACAACCCCGAACCCATGTATACTTAGTAATTGGCCTCCACACCTTTCAAATTCAATTTCATGTATCACGTTAGATTTTAATAAAAATGTGATCCATAATTATTAAAATAGTCTGAACATATGTGTAAGTCCCTGTAGGTCATGGTAAACGATTTTCTGTAATTAATATGTGAAAAATGCGGTTGATTACTTCCTAATGTTTTGGAGTGGATTATCAGCACCATCTTGTATTATCGACACCTTATGATGCAAATCATTATTACTTGGTGTGGTGGTTGGAATTTCTTACTTTGGTCTAAAATTGTCACCTATCATGCCTTCTAGGGATCCTAGCAAATTCCGACTCCAAATCGAGGCTCATAATTTGATATAATTACAGTTTAAAATTTTTCTAGCATAATACTGTATTTCTTTACTCTGATCGTAGTCTATGTTCTAGCTTTTTTCAAAGCTATTGAAGCTTCAGTTTTTTTCAGATAAATAGTGGGAGTGTATTTATCTCTAAAATGTTTACTTTGTCAGACATTATTATTCAGAATTCTCTTTTAACATTCATGTTTCAGTTATTCTCCTGTCGCACAATTTGAGGCCGCTGTCGCATTTTTGTGTGACAGGTTGCCCACCCCTGGACTGGGCCCATCACAGACTTGCTCCATCGATTGGGCCCCCACGGACTCCCGAGGCCAGAGGATGTCAGGGCTGTTCAAGATCGAGTACTCTCCCAGTTCGAACATTGGCCATGGGTCCACCCCTAGGCAGGGTGACGGGGTACGGGGCCTTAAGGACATGACAGAAGGGGTGAAAAATTACCGGGACAGAGGCATTTTTGATTGATAAAGGGTCTCGGGCCGTGATTTAAATTGTTATCTATAAAGCCGACATTATATTGATTACAGCAGCATATCATAACCATCTAAAAGGTCATAACTTTGTATATATTTTGATCTAAGTTACATTATATTCGGCCTGGTATTACAGAAATTATTGATTCAAAACTGATTTTTCAACTTTTATTTTTTGAACAAGGATAACTCTGAGACTACTGCTGTTAATGAACAGAGATCTTCTGTACGGGTTTTCAAGTTTCTTATGCAAGGAAGCATTACTCAAAATTTTTATTTAAGGCTTAGTTTTGATTTATATTAAAAAATGTGAAACTTTTTTTAAAAAAACAACATTTAACATTTATTTCTATTGAACATAAAATAATAACTATGAGCTCAATCAAAACCCAGCATCATTCTTAACATGAAATCCTGGCTTTTTTTAATGCATGTACGGTAGTTAACACCAATGAGGGGATGAATGTCAGAATCACAACGTTGTGCATGGTTGCAACTAAGGTTTATATCTTCAGGTTTTTGTATGATATAGAACCCTATAAGGGGGCATCTGTTGATAATATTATTTTGGCCCTATAAGGAAAGATAAGATAACGTACACTATGGTCTTATTTGAAGTTTATATCACACATATCATGCTAATTTCAACTATTTATCATTCATATATATCACGCATTATAGATAGGATGAAAATCAAAAGAGCAAGAAATATTTTCTTTTCTTTTCATATGAAGTCAGAGACATTACAAATTGACACTGTCCATTATGATTTTTGTTTGTTTGTTTAATAAGGCTGTACTCCTATTCTGTATAATGGGAACTTCATAGATTCTGCAAATAATCAAGCGAATGTTATCCAAAACATAAAATGTGTTATGAACTGCAATGAACTCACATTGATATATGAATTTTTGTTTTTAGATATGGAGACGAATGGAACTGTAGCATCAAGAGATGACCATCTAAGGATTATTCCAGAAGCATTACAGTCCCAAAAATAAAACATAAAACTCCATTCAATTTTGCTCATCTTTTGATAAGAAATAAAGCAAATGATGTATTGTAGAGAGGAAGTAAGTGGGGTGACCTATAATTAAAAGTGGGACCCACTTGGGAAAGAAGTGGGACCCAATTGGAAAATAATGTGGGTCCCAATTGGGTCCAATATGGGCATGCCCAGATAGACATGTTGAGGTGGGACCCATGTGGGACCCAATTGGTCTAGAAATGGGCAAGCCCACAGCGGCCCCACATGGGCCCGCCGGACAAATCGTAGTGGGTCCCACTTGGGCCACCCAAGTGGGACCCACATCGCAGCCCACTTGGGACCCATTTGGGTCCCAAGTGGCATTCCTATAGGGGTACACCCTCGGGCGGCCATGGCCAGATTGGGGTCTAAAAGGCCTAGGGTTAACTAAAAGTGTGAGGTAATACATTCTATATTATGCAATTTTAAACTGCATTTTCGAATTTGTACACTTTCTATAAAACTCGATAAGTTGGTTATGAGATGCAACCAATGGAATTTCAATTTAGCTCTGAGTGTCACCCATACATATATGTTTGACATGTAATGAAAGTGGATAATACAGGAATTAAGATTGATGTTTATTACATACATCATTTTCAAATACTTGAATGAGTACATAAGATAAATGTTATGTAGTTGTGTAAACTTCTAATTACAATCGTAAACATAACCTTTTTTATTGATGTCAAATTTGGGAATAGGATCTTAAGCTTGAATCAGAAACTGTACATGTATACATATATAGCTTTTTATCAAAATTTTTATGAATGTTTCAATGCTAAAATGAGAAGGAATTGGTAGACACTTCATCCTTTCATATACAAAATCTATAAGCATATAATTACGCGTCCAATCAATTACACTGATAGATTCAGCATTTGGAGTATAAGGATATTGGCCATGTTAGGTTTTATCATTATAGTATTAAGTCCATTTGTAAACTTAATGATTCTTAGACCAGTTAATAATTCCTTGACTTTTCTTTGATATGTGGTGAATCACTATGCATCCTGCAAATCATTTACAAGGACATTAGAAAAATATTTTTAATGATTATGTATCATGTCTATATTTGTTTTGCAGCTAGGGAAATCAGTAATAAAATCAGCAGGCAGAATACAGTCTTTTTTAAACGGTTAGTTCTACCCTGTGCTCCAGACCGTCCTCCAGTATCTTCATGGCCCGGAGGCACACCTCATCCTGGTACCGTTGAGAGGCAACCATCACACCAACTGGCAGATTCAGGGTCTTGGACATCACCTGAAATATAGACAATTTAACTTACATACTACCCCAGCTAAGGTACAATGTAATGGTCATGTTATGCAACTATACATTTTTTGTTTGTGTGTTACTTACTAAATTGTCGTGTAACTGTTACATTATTTTTCTGGGAGATTGAGACAGTATGTTCTGATAATGTTCTGGTGAGGTTAGGTCAAGATAAAATTAAAATACAACGTCACTCTGACATTCTAATTAGGTGTGGTTGAGACCTCACTTAAACAGAACATTGTTGTGACCTCCTAATTAGGGGAGGTCCCAACTTCACCTAAACAGAATGTTATTGTGATGTTCTGATTACATCATGTCTTAACCTTATCTAACCAGAATGTAACTGTGACTATCTTATAAGGTTAGGTGTCAACCTAACCTAAACACAATGTCATGGTGACATCCTCATTACGTGAGGTCTCAACCAAACAGAATATTATTGTGATATTCTTATGAAGTATCAGTCTCATAAATATTGTTACAAGAACGTTATTAGAACCCCACAATATAACGTCACAACATTTGGTTGCAGCAACGTAATTGGGAGTCATCAAAAGAACGACGTTGTAACCTAACAGTGTAACGTAACAAGAGCCAATCCAGAACCTTGCTAGAACATTATTAGAACATCATATCCTTGGCTGGGACAAACACTTTCACAAGTTGCATATTTACTCATTGGTTATTTCATCTATGATTTGGCACTTGGAGAACCAGAAGATCACTGCGTGAAATTAGACCTTTAACCCTTTAAGGACGCCAGATGCCTAAGGGTTACATTTTAGGGTGTTTTGATATACCCCAACACATCTTTCCTGGAGAATCATTATTTAGTTTCCTTCAAGTATTTTGTTATAAGAGTTATTGTACGTGAGATTTTCAGTTCTTCAGTATCACCCTTTATATCCTCTATGCAAAATCTAATATCATGGATCTTCAAAAAGACAAGATTTTACATGATTAAGGCCATCTAATACCAATATTTAGTAGGGAAAATGATGAAATGCAAATTAAGTTATCAAATTATGGTGAAAATATTGTTTGGACAGTTTTTTTTACTGATTCAGATATTGGCATGATTTTTTTAATATTCTCATTCTAAAAAAATATCCAAATGGCATATTTTTGGAAGTTTTTAAGGCTAATAACCAAGGTATCCAATTAAATGTTTCCATGGAAACCAGGTAACAAGGAAAATTATATTCATCATAATCAAGATGGGGAGAATTCCATTAGCTATTATTAACTAAAGAATAAGTATAAGAATAAATCAAATAGAGTACAAGTTATAGCTTTCTATCATACTTTCAGCATTTGTGTATAAAGATACATAGACAGTTGTGATTGCCTATAATTTATTAAATTAAAGGAATAGTGTAAATTGCCAAGTTTAACTGAAACTAAGGTATGATTATCTACATGGACATAACTCCAGTCCTAATCATTCTTTTTGAGAATTTTTTACGTCAATGAAAAGCCAACTTCCTCCTCTTTCCTCCAATTTATAACTTTACAGATGTTCAAATGAGTGTCTTCTTGGAAAGGTTAAGACTTTTACTTTTGTAAATGCAGTCATTGAGGTTCATTAAAGGTATAGGAAATGTCACCTTTCCAATACCTTCGCAAGATCTTCGATGAACTTTAAAGGTCACCTGAAAAAGTTTGGAAGATTTTTTAAAGGGTGACCTTTCCATTTCCTTTAGCAAACCTAAAGGGCCCCATTTACAGAAACTTGAACATCTTTAAGGTCTATTTTTGTGAAGTGAATTAAGTTTTGGTTTTGAAGTGAAATGGTGGGGTGCCAGCCATAATATTATAAACCCTCATTTGATAATATAAGCACTTAGGGTCAGTAGGCCAGGTCTTAATTGGGCCCATGAGGGGCGGGTTCTACCGGGTCCCACATCCACATTTTTTTATAATTCTGTAATGTGGACTAAATTAAATAAATATTTCTCTCTTCTGATAGTTCTTTAGGATTCATACATAAAAGGTTAACTTGTCCCTATTCCTAGTTATTGTTTTCCTAGTTCATAATGGCGAATAAATTAAATATCTTTCCCTCTCTTCTGATAGTTCTTTAGGATTCATACCTAATAGACTAACTCGTCCCTATTACTAGTCACTTTTTTCCACATTTTGTAATGGGGACTAAACTATGTTTACTCTTCAGAGCCCCCTTCCAGGGGAAGGAGCATTCCTTGGGGTTTATTCGAAGGCCTCCCGAATGGTCAGGTATGGTTAACGTTGATCAAAAGCATTTCCTATCTTCAAGCAGGGAACCCAATGAGGGATGCAATTAAGGTTTTGGTCAAATTAGAGTGACCAATATCCAGCATAGTTAGATATTTTCAAGGAAAATGATAATTTTTTGACAGATTTCAGTTAGCATTGCCCAATGGGAACACAATTTCTTGTCATTTTTCAACAATTTCTGATCACTTCAACCCAAATCCCACTTGCATCACTAAGCTGATTTCCACCTTTACTCATATAGAACAATAACAAGAAATGAATTATGCCATATCAAATCCAACTCTGGTAGATGATCTCCATGTTGTTTTATTTTTAGACATTCAGATATCAACGTATTTCAGCCGGCTAAGAACTTCATCAGCATTCATACATATTACCAAGAGAATTTAGATTTCCCTGTCGTAATCTATAAATGCAGGTCACATAATATAAATTACAGTAACGTTTAGATAAAACCATTCGTATTGATAGACAGTTTTGTATGATGCATAAAATGAAATTTCAGATGTGGATATTTCAGACTGTAACAACATTGGACTCTGAAACCTAGCTGTGTGGACCTGTTTGGACCATATACATCTGATCAATTAAACCTGGTCCCCACTGAGCAAAAGCATTGTTCACCAACTAAATTGATTCAATCTTCTATCTATTAAATGCCCAGGTGCCAGGCTGGTAGACAATGAGCTTTATTTTGAGGGGCTTAGTCAGCCGACTAACACCAAAATAAGGTCAAAATATTTGTATTTGCTGTATTGCTCCACAGGGCAATAACACCTGTCTGTACATGCTTATGTTAACTTTTGTGTTATCACTAAAATAATTTCAACATTCTCAGTGTATAAAATAAAGAATAAAAGTGCAAATTGTAGACGTACTCAGAAATTCTTAAGCTTATTGACTTGGATTCCACACACTTATGTTTTAGGCTAAAGCTCTTGATGTTGTGTGCAAACCAAGACAAAAACAATTCCTTCATGCCCCCTTGGTCTGTAATGTATATGTATTGTATCTAATAATTCATCTTACATCTTTTGCTGTGCGATGAAGTTGGTCCACTGGAGGAAAGTCACTGTCCAGCTGGTTGAGGTCATGCTGCTGGACCTTGGTCATGGGAACCACTCCAGCAGGGAAGTGGAGCAGGTTGTAGGTGGCCGTATAGATGCACGTTCCTGACAATAGACATAACAATTAGTGGTAGATCCAGGTTTTTTTGTTTCTGGATTTGAGCACTGGGTTATTTCACCCTTGCTCATGGATGATTGAATCTATAACAAGGTAGAGACCATTCCCTTACACTTTTACCAAGGTAGGTGTTCTTTTATATGCAGTGTCCCATAGGCAGGGCACCAAATACAATGACCATTGGCACTAAGTCTTTGATAATTCTGTTGTTGACCAGTGAATGTCTAATACCACAGCAGCAGGACAGAGACTTGAACCCCCAACTTTCAGGTAATGAAGCCAACAGTCTACCACTGTGCCACATGAGTACCTTGCAGACCCAAGATTTCCAAAAGAGAGGAAGTCATCATAAAACCAGCATGTATTTGCATGTATGCCCAGCATTTTTCCAACTTTAAATGTCAAACAAAAGTGCAGAGAGGGAGTGGGGGGTCTGGACCCTCCCCCCCCCCCTTGGAGCCAACCCTGAATAATGTATGTGGTAAGATTACAACATTAACCTCCATGACCTTATACTGTGAATGTGATGAAGGTGGTGCCACCTGGGATGCTTCATGCAAACCATTACGAAAAACAGGTTAATGATATTGCTGCTGGTATTTTGTTTTCTTTTAATGAGAAGAATCCCAAAGTGGAATACTGACTTGAACTATGTACCACTTTATTATGCTTCACTGTGATTTAAATAATCATATGATAAGCCAATCGCTAGTTATATAAATCTTCCTTTGGTTAATTTTAGCAACTTGTTGGTCAATTTTATCAGCAACATTGCCATGATTATGCATCAAATATGATACAAATTGTAATGCAAGAAATGATCTCTAGGTGTGTAAAGACCTACCAGTAGCGAAGTGATACCAGTGCACTTAGTTTGTTCAATCTTTAACAATGTTACAGATAAGGTTGGAGGATTTCAGGCTAAAATTGTTATCTGGTGCCTGGAGCTACTATTATGTAACCATTTATGATAGCAGCAAACGTAAGAGCAACAGCAGATGGTTAAATACAGTATTCAAAATGATTAGGGCAAAATACTCATTAGATATCAGAATGACTGGTATTACATACAATAGATCAGTATTCAAATGAAGAAAACATTATATTGATTAAATATGGGGAATACAGTGTTCCCTCCTCATATTTGGGCACCTTTTGGGAATGATAAAAGTGGCTGCATAAGAGAGGTGGCGGGTGGTGAGGGGGATCGGACGGAACAAAAAGACCATACAAGTACTACTTATGTCATAGGTTACACATTGGGCAAACCTGAATTGTGGCATTGAATATTGTGTTGTTGCGAACAAATGTAGGTAAAATAAATTTACTTTGGAAATAAAGATTTGTAAAGAAATATAACAAAAGATATGGAGAACCTCCCCCTCCCCCTGGGCCTTAGAATAAGTATGTATTTATCAACAGAGGTTGAGGGATATTCTAAGTGAGACCACTAACCCCTGATCTGTCAGGGGTGTATTTAGCCCATAAAGTCACTCCTTGTATTAATTATGGACTTATCTATCTATTCATGTATCTATTCATTATGGACAGTGTTTCAGAAGAGTAGCTACATCAATAATTGTCCCAACACCTCCTGGTAGCCCCCCCCCCCTCTCCCACCCCAGGTGCGACTGCTGGCCCCTAGAACCTGCCAACACCTCCTGGCCACCCCATGTTTGCTCTACGACTGCTCACTCCCCACTGGTTCACCTCTCAACACAATACTCCCTTGTCGCTTCAGATTCCCCCGCAATCATGATTGTAAGGGAGAGTAGTGGAGGAGTATATCGTGGAGGTGTGAATTGGGCTCTCAACAATTCCTGGTCATCCCCTCTTTGTTCTAGGTGCTACCACTCACCCTTAGAACCTCGAGCTCAAGAAAAAGGCAAGCAACTTAATCATTTATTTGTGGATACAGGATTTAGAAAAATGAAGGCAACATACTCATTAAATATGTGGAACTTCCCAAAGGAGGTGCAGCACCCACTTGAGGGGGACAGATGACAACATCCAATCCTGCCTCATTCCAGCTGTCCTGAATGACTCGTCTCAGTTGCTTCAAGATAGTAATATATTGGTTTCATAATTCATACGTGTTCATCACACAGTTTCACAATCGTAATTACAGAAATCTGGTAATGTATTAGTTTCATAATTCTTAAGTTTTATCACATACTTTCACAAAAATAATTATTGTAATGTATTGGTTGCATAGTTCTTAGGTGTTCATCACATACTTACATAACCACAATTACAGAAATGTATTAGTTTCATAATTCTTAAATGTTCATCACATTCTTTCACAAAAATAATTATAAAACTTATTGGTTTCATATAGTTCTTTGTTGTTCATATTTCCCAAAACATAATCACATTTTTTTAACAGTTGCACAGACAATTCTGGTATTTGATGTATTTGCTGTCTTATTTCCACGTACAAGTCACAAAAGTTGTGGACCGAAATTCAATTGTTGCTAATTTCGCTTATCACTAGGTTATTAGCTAAATCACATGGCAAAATTATGTTGTTAAAGAATATTAAAAGAAAAAACAATTTACTTACCCACATTTCATGAATCATCTCATAGTTATGTGCAACACTCCTGCAATTAAGTGTACACATAGTAATTTTTGCAATTGACAAAAATATCAGGATATTAAGTAGATACTGACCACGTGCTGTTCCCATGTGCGGGATTACGGCGGAGGGTCTTGTCCCCTCAGGGTCCTCTAGAGGGCACGCAGGGCCCAAGAGTGGACCCTGAGTGAGCCAGACCCCAAGACGAAATCCAGCAGCGTGGGGGCCAGACCAAGGTCAGAAAAGTATTCATTTCACCTCCTTGTGAATTATTGTGCATTAATTGTGCAGTTTAACCAGCATTTTACACATGTTTTGTGAATTTGTTTACATGTTTGGTTACTTTGTGTGGTGCCACCTAGTGGAAACTGACAGAAACTAATGAAACGTTTGGTTACGGAGAGTGTTGCCAACGAAATTAACATGAAATCATAATTCAATCTGTATACTATCTGCTTCATCTCCTCTTACATATTTGTTTACTAATCATGCGTTTTTGACAGAAATTATGCGTTTATTATGTGTTTTTCATGCGTAGTTGTTTACGTTTTGTATTTTAATTTTTCTGTGTCTAAGGGTTTATGAGTATAGAGTACTTTTCTCTTGTCTCAATGTTGCTTCGACATTGAGTAGTTGTTTATGTATGTTTACATTTTGTTTACCTTGCCCTGAGGCGACCTGGATCGCCTGGGTGTGATGTCACACCAGGGCTATACAGACCCTGTATCAGCCTGGCCAGCCCTTAGGTGTCTCTGCATCTTAAAAGATAGGCCACGTATCGGGGGTGAAATAAGAAACACTAATGCACCCTTTGTTCAAATCAACTAATAATAAACACTACTCAGATTGATATCACACTTTGCATGACCTTTAAAAAGTGAATTATCACTGCATCTTACCCACTTCCACAAGAATGAATAATTCCAGTTGCAGTCTCAGGGCTCTGAAAAGTGAATGAGACATGACTTTTAAGATCTAGAACGGTAAATTGATTAGATAATTTTTCTCTTTATAAGAAGTTGTAGTCATCACAGAAAAGCCACTCCTTTATATAGAAATTTGCATTTAAAGATAGATAAACTGCATATATACGAAAGATATTGTGATAGCATCGAACATCGGAACCAGTAAATAAGACAATATAGCATAAATAGCTGAAAAATGATCAATGAATTTTATATTTGATACATAGGCCTACAATGAAACAAATGGTTTCAAATGGTTATGGACCATGGTTATGGAACTGGTTATGACCCCTATCAGCCTACATAATCATTTTATAAGTATCTATCATAACCTATATCTATTATCTAATTTTGTAGTGAACATATGCTCCTTCCTCCTCGGATGGCAACTGTGAATTATTGTTTAATTTTGTATTGTGATAGGTATTTATAAAATGATTATGTAGGTGGAGAGGGGACATAACTAGTTCCATAACCATGGTCCATTACCATTTGAAACCATTTGTTTCATTGAAGGCCTATTTATCAAATATAAAACTCATTTATCATTTTTCAGATGAATCAATACCATGTAGGTTTATCTTGTAAAGTTTGGAAGATCAGACCTATCTGAAGATGACAATATTTCTTAAAAAGTTGCTCACTCAGTGCTGGTAAGGACGTATATCTATCTTAAAGTATTAGCTTCATGCATGCCATCAATGATGAATAAACCTCTACTATACCAGCTTCAATGTCCCTACTATGGAGAGCTGATTTATGGTGTTTTTAGGTACCTGCAGGTTAACCCATTAGAGCCTACTGATTGCAATCAAGAATTCCTTGATTTCCCCAGGATTTCCAAGGATTTCCCTAGGAAATTCCTTAAAGTTCAAAAGTTGACCCGCCCTTATTGATGGAACTTATTGATACCAGATTTGAAGTATTGGCAAGGGAATTAAATCAGATTTTCAAGGATATATTTGCCATTTTTGTATGTTGAAGATGCTTTAAAGTGTTCCCTTTGGAAAAATATGGAAAAATGGCCATTTTTCCAAGCAGTTTTAGCAGGATTGGGGAGTACACCCTTGGGTGGCTATGGCCTGAATGGGGTCTAAAGGGTTAATGTTGACTGATTTTTATAGACTAGATATCTGGAAAACTATAGAAGTCAACAAATATTTACTATACATATGTATATCTTTCTGTAATGAATGGATTTTCAAACCAACTTGAACAATTTTGAATAGATACAGAAAGGAAATGGAAAAGTAGTGAATGCTAGTTTCCATCAAAACAAACTATAAATCATGCCGTAATTATTGAACATTTCTATATTTAAGCCTTGTGACTTCTCTCTTATCATATCTCCCTTCATGCATCTTGATTTAGGCTAGTCTGCAGGTGACCTACAATAAATTTCTATTGTTGGTAGAGAAGATTATTAACGTCCAAAAATAAATATAACATGTTGCTTCAATTACCATAGGATAGATGAGCAGGGACATCAACTTCATGATCCATGTTGGAGTATGCAAGCCACTGGTCATCTGATGTATGGTTGGATGGATGACGTCGTACTTCCTTTATAAAAATATGATAGATGATTTTGGGGTGAGTATTTTGAAAACATTCTGCAATGTTTGAACACAATGTTTGAAAACAATCACAAACTTTGGAAGCCCAATGAAACATTCTAGAATGCTTTGAGCAAGTTCTTAACTTAAGTGCCGGTCTGAAATAATGTATCTTTGATTATGTGATGAATGCCCATTCATCTATATAAATTAGAATATGATCAAGTATCAAGATAACAAGTAAAAGATGTAAGGTACGAATCAGGTACAAAAAGTATATCAGGAAATCCCGGAAGCATGAAAGCACGGAAATGTATTGTAACTGGGTATGTGGTCAGAGTAGTCACATGATCTAAGCAACCAACCAGAGTCGAGTAACAGAGTATAAAAAGAGGCGGTGAAGCCCAAAATAAACAGTCCCATCTTGGTACTCCTCATGTTCTCACGTGTCTCCTTCCAGTAACTTGACCCTCAAAGGCCGGGGTTTAAGCCGAAGATATGTTGAAATAGAAGTTAATTAACAGGTTGAACTCAAGTAAATAGTCCAAGTTAGTAAGATATATATGACGTAATAGAGTACGGGTCCAAAAGACCGAGGATGGCCCGTAAGCCCAAATCAACGGAAAGATCGACCCGAGAACGAAAGACCGGGCAGGTGCTAAAGCCCTAAATAGTAAGTGGCCGGCCCGCAACCACAGGGACGAAGGTGCGATCCACTTGGCCCCATGCTACTAACCACTAGGCAAGCAGGGACCCGACCTCCACACAAGACCGGACAACCTGAAAGTCAACATCCATCCTTCCCCCTAACCAAAAGCTCATCCACCTCCGCCAGATGTCCGAAACAACCAACACACACACCCCCCGACTGAGAATACCAATTCCCCAACTGTCCCACTTGTTCCCCCTCGTGCGCGAGGCATGACTCTTAATCTCACACCTTGGTTTCCTGCTCGAACTCTACACTCGGCTCAAGATCAAAACAACCCCCACACCTCTTTGCCGTAGGACCCGGAAACCCCGACCTACAGAGGAGCATCACAATTACAATCGCATGTTCAAAGAGAATACTATGATTATATAGATAAAGAGGATGAGATGTAACTTACAATTCCTCTGCCAATAGGTCTCCTCCATTAGCGTTTACTACACGCAAAAACATTTCCAGGATACGATCAGGGTGTGGTGGACTCCATGGCACCAACTATTTTAATGAAAAGATTACGGTTTCTGAACATCATTATCCTATAATCAACACGTATTATGAGCTACAGGTCTGCAACATTTCAGGAGTGATAACCAGGGCAAGATTGCTATTTGTTGCTGATGAACTATCAAGATTTTGTGTTTCTGTGTGTGTTTCTGTGTGTAAATTGACAGATATAGCATATAGAAAGTATCAGCAGGATGGTTATTATTGTTGTCAACATCCACACTTATACATCATAACCTACAATTACCTATCCAGCATAAAAGCAACAGGTTCACTTTAAAAAATTGCTATGACGTTCTCATTTAATCATGTGCAGATTTTAGGTGACTGCAATATAGTATCAGCATAGTCTATTGCAACTTAATCAATTGTTAAAAATGAGTAATAAGAACACCTTTCAGGGCTTTATTTGTAAAATATACTTGAGAAGCCTCAGGAAGCTGTGGGGCTTCAAGGGGCTAGATTTTTATTTTTCTTTCCCCAATTTCACACAAAACAGTTTTTTCATCATATAATGAAGACAACATGCAATATAAGTGACATTATAATTATGAAGGGTATATCTACCGCAACTATGCGCTCAAATATTATTGAACAGTAAAACATTCTCTTCAGGCTGAAATAATGGGATTGCTAGGAAAATAGATGACAACCTGAGATGTTTGTCAGAAAGGTTTTATTGAATTTCTATATAGATTTAGTTTTGTCTGTTTATCGGAGTCAACATTTCCAGTGGCATTTCATAACTTACCTCATGTCCACCTTTGCGAAATATGTCTTTGGCCATATCAACAGCACGTACACATGCAGAAAATGTTGGGAAAATCCCATTGTCAACGTAATATCCAACACGAAGTTTTCTTGTGCTTGTGAATTCCTGGCAATAAGGAAACATTGAATAATTTTAAATGGTCTTATACCATTTCCGGATCATTAATTTTGTGGTAAGTTGATTAAGGGCAGTGGTGGCTAATCTCAAATTCAGACTCCTGGTTATCAGTGTACAAATCAAGAAGAAAGTTAGTGATATGAGCACTAAAATTATCACACTAGCCTGAAAAGAAGAAAGGTCTAATGATTACAATATAATTATAATTGATCAGTGAGTTGAATTGTATATTGTGGAACAAATACAAAGAAAAAAAACTTCATAATTAAAGAATCATTTTATACATACCTTTTCATCAAAGAGCATTGGAACTGATTCTGGATCAGTTTTGTTGATTTCTCCCCCTTTCCACCAAGCCCTAAGAGTGGTGATCAGACCATTGACATCACGGGATATAGGTCCCCAGCAGGCACGTACTAGGTGAGAATTAAAGCATGTATATTTGACAAGGCGATTGTGAGATTGTGGATTTTATTAATACAAAAGATTTTCCATAGATGATATGGCATCCTGATAATTCTATGAATAATACATGATGTCATAATTGTGTAAGTATTCTGTAAGGGTTTATGCACTAAACTTGAAACTTATTGGGATAATGTCACATGGTAATATCATGTGACATATCCCAATGAATTATGTTTGAGCCAATCAGCATTCACCTGCAACCTATAAAAGGCTGACCATGACAGGGAGATCGTAAGGTGACTCAAGCACCTGCCAACATGAGGGTGGCTCAGATTAAACTTGGGGCCCAGAAAAGATGCCTTGAGGGTGGCCACAATATGACCTGAGCCTCTAGTATAATCACACAAAATATGTAACTGTTAATGTAAAGGACAGCACTAAGATAGAATGCATTCCATCCCCATTTCCCTATAGTAGGTCTCCTAATGAACACTCCTCCAACCCCCATACATGAAAACGCTTGAGTCCCACAAATATGTGCAACACACCCTGAATCCTGTTATAATCCTAATTACTATTTCCAAAGACTTGGTCTCAAAACATTGAGATTTTCTTATTTCCTTTCATAATGTATTCCCCCAAACCTTTGTGTCCCTATCCAGTGGTAGACACCCATTCTTCATCTCTCCGATATGGCTGTAGCTACCTATCTTTCAACCATGTTTCCAAGAAGAACACTTTGATAAGTACTAGTATTTAGCATGTAAAAGGAACAAATATTTCTTTAAAAAGCAGGTTTTTAAATACCGATTTCCCATGGTTTTGGGTGGTTGGAGCTGGTTCCCAGCCTCTCCAGACACCTGAAGGGTGGACACCTTAACCTCAACTGTATAAAGATGTTCAGGGGGGTAAGGTTCCAGTTCCAAGAACTTCATAGCATGATGATTTAGACCAAAGAATCAATAAGAGTAATAGACAACTGTACATCATGCACCTATGACAATACTTTGATTTTTAGAATATGATAAATGACAGAAATATTAGAATAAATTTTGCATATTCCCTAGATGATGTAACATACAAACCACATTTTTACAACTTAAATTGATAAGCATGGTCTAGCCTTTCTACAATGTTAAAGAATTGAAAGAATTCCAGAGGGAATCCCAGGAGAGTTTTAAGAGAACGCATATACAAAGGAGTGTAAATGTAAGAAGAATGTGTTCTTAATCGATCAGGATGGTCTCAGATTCTTTTTCTTTGTTACTTACTTGGGATAACTGCTTCATAGTCTAGGCTCATCCCTCGAGTACTAAAAGTAATTGGGAAAAAAAGAGAGTGAGTGAGTGATGGATGTTTTATGCCAAAGAGACAGCCAGGGTTATTTTCACCAAGAAAACAAAAGATGAGTTTTGTAGCATTCTTAACAGCTATGTATAACTATCATAACACTATTTAGATAACCATAAGTTTGTGACTGTTAGGTTGGCTGGTCACCATCTAGAGGTTCCACTTCCTGATATTAAAAACCTAGTTTGATATGGATAAAGCAGTGAAAAATAGTCAAGAATATGTGCCTTTTTTGCCATCAAATGTATTCTTATTCTCTTATTCAGAACCCTCAAAATATGTTTGTATTGACAAAATTAATATACTCTCGGTGGGTTACCATTCAAAAGTAAAATATTATCAAAAAAGGATGAAACATAAAAATACACAATATATCAGTTTTGAAATACAAACCAAATATAAATATCATCTGTAGATAAAAACCTATCAAACCAATAGAACAACTCATTTTAGAATTTAAATCCTGATGAATGAGCAAATAATGGTATGACCAAGGTTAGGGAATTATGGAGTTTCGTCATGAGCCTCCACACATTAGGCCTAGGCTAAACATAAAATTGCTGGTATCACTATTCAAAATTCAGTACATATTTATAAATCACATGCCTACCTCACTCTTTCAGATGTAGGCTTGAATCCAAACACACCACAAAAATGTGAAGGAACCCTTATGGATCCTCCAAGATCACTGCCTACACCCAGGATTGACCCTCCTGAGGCGATCAGGGCCCCCTCTCCACTAGAGGAACCTCCAGGACCATGACCATGCTTGTGGGGGTTATGGACGACCCCATTTATCGGGTTTCCTGGCTCAAAACTACAAAATAAACCATTGACATTGCCAGGGTTATAGCTACATATGGACTTTGTGTATCACCTCTACATGTACTCTGAAAATGCATTATTGATGTATAGGCCCCTATTGTTTTGTTATTCTTATTCTATATCATTGAAAAAGTGAAATTGAGGAAAGATTGTCCCTTAGATAGGTTGCCAATATCGCATCTGCCTAAAATGGACTGGACACTTTATCTATGCTTAATTTGACATGCACCGGTGTAAACACCTTAATACTTTTCTAAAGATTGAATAAATTGAGAACTTTGTAAGCAGAATGTCTTTCATCATAATCATTATTAAGAGGTATACACATATTTGATCCTAGATCTGCATGTTTATAACGTGATTTAAGATATCTTAAATCACGTTATAAACATGCAGATCTAGGATTTTGAAAACAGGGTTGGCATGCTATTGTACATTCTTCTTGGCCAAGTTTATATGAAAAAATGCAAACTTTCCAGGAAAAAGAGGGACACACCCTTCTATGAATCAGCTGTTGAGGAGTTTTTTATAATAATTATGGAAAAATACTTGCCTCATTTCCGTTTGGGGAACATTTGTCTTAACAAACGGTATGGCACCCTCTCTACGGAAAGCCTTAAAGAACCATGAATTAGTGTTGTTTACTGATGGTCAGAAATTGTAAGCAGTGTTGTATAAATAGGATCATAATTATTGTTGGAAAGATCTTTTTCAAAGCAACAAATTCACTGTTTTTTTATACTTTAATCTTTTCCAACCCTGATATATATCATCGTAATAATTTTTATATGTGTCGTATTTTTGTAGTTGGATGAACAAGGAGCTACCCTGATTGATGATATTGGTAAAAAAAAAAAAAAAATTTCCATGTGCTCAAATTCATAGAGGGAAAATGAAAGAGAAATTGTCTCATAAAGATTATGGAGAAGTGACACCTATCTTATCACTTACCTTCACTAAGTTGCTATCGTCATCACTTGGTTTGCCTATTTTGATTACCATCCCAATTGTTGAGTCATATCCCTAAAACCAAAAGGACAAATCTTCAATTTGAGTAGTTTAATAAGCTCCCCTTAAACTTGGTACTCCGCCTTGCTTGGTCAGACTATTCATTGGCAGATCCAGAGGGGTATCTTTTCCATAAAACCAGTGTTTTTAATATCAAATTCTGCCAATATCTCTTTTTTTCAAAGCAACCCTACCCCACTTTCAAAGCTTTGATCCACCAGTGTTCTTTATGATGTTATATATAAACATGAATAATCAAAAATATATAAGATATCGACATAGTAACATGTATGATTGTATTGCACTTGATTTTACAAGAAACTTAACATTAGAGATTTTTTTTCTAATTCTAATTCAGATATCTCAACAATTAAAGTTCAACAAAGTTCTAAGAAATCATGTTACATGAGGCCAATCTAAACACTTTTAAGACTTGCCATAATATTTTCTAGGCTTTCATCTTTGTTGTGAGTTAGGATGTACCAAGACATAATACATGCAACATTATGTAGGGTATATTGATATATATAATTATGATATATCATATGTAAAGATTGCACTATTTACATAGATACAATCACTTCAAATTAATTTGGCCAATCATTAAAACTATTGATACCTTGATTCCAACGTCATCCTTAATAGAGATAGGTACTCCCCATAGGTCACCATCCTTAGGCCCTTTCTCAAGTTGTAGTGCCAATTCCTGAAAGAAAAATGTTTGAAATAGAATATTAAGTACTCAATCATTTCTAAACCTCTTTGCAAGGTTTTCTTTTTACTTTTTTTCTATTTCTTAAATCTAATTTTCAAGAGCAATTTTCTTACATGGATGATTGATATGTATATGTACAATGCTTTCCAACTATCCTAGGCCACACAGTTGGCAGACACTGTCTTACAGTATAACATAACATAAGATATGTACTTTTTGTATTGTTGTCGATCTGGGCATCACCTCATATTTTTTGTGACATCACAGATCATGTGTTTAACCTACTACTTCTTAAATGATGTCCTTTTGCATGTTAAGCACCATACCCACTGGCAAGAATCGGTGCCAACGTCACAACGGCTGTCGGCCGACTGTGCTTAGACAACCCATACCCACACATAATTGGCGCTGACTTCACCATTGGTGCCAACGGTCGGCGCCGATGGCCATGCCGACGGTCGGAGCTGACAGCTGTGCCGACGGTTGGTGCCAATCACACTGATCCTCATTAAACATGTTTAATAATTTTACGCCAACGGCCGTGCCAACGTTGACGATGGCCAGTCACCTAGTGGGTACAGGGCTTTACAGTCTACAGTCAATGCTGTTTGTTTTCTATATAAATGACTTGGTTGATTATATACATAAAGGCCAGGTTCTGCTGTTTGCAGATGATGCAGTTATTTTTCAATTCTCATAGGGATGCTGATATGCTAAAGGATACTCTGCAATGCACACTTGAATCTGTCAGCCAATGCTGTGCAGACAATAAACATGCAAACATTTCCAAAACCAATATTTTTTTCTGAAGATGACAAATAAAAATATTATAAAAAAAACTGAACTTACTTCAGGCCATACCAAGAACCAGCAAAATAGGCCGTTATAAACCAGTCCATTTTGTTGCTGGTTTGTTCTTTAAATCTTTAAAGGAACTATGGGAACCATCAAATAGGATGTGTTCGCAAATAGCAGCTGGAAGTGGCTAAAGTTGGCTGCCAAACTACCTATTGTGTTGATTACAGGTATCAGTGGTGGTCATTGGTGCCATGCTTCACTATACATATTACAGGTCCCAGTGACTACTGGTCAAGGTGTGTTACCTGTACACACCTGGCTGGTATCAGTCAAGTCCTTTTGCACTATTTAGCCGCACATGCCCTAATGACACCATTCTTTTAGTTCCCCTCTCATCTTCTATGTGGCTTTATAGTATAAGGGTTAGCAACCCCCTCCAAACACCTATATTGTGGGTTCGAATCCTCGAGGGGCTTGTTACGTTTAAGAAGATACAGGAAGAGACAGACTGTTGAATTTCTTGTAGCTGGTTGTAAGAACTATCATATGGAGTGCTGCCATATCTTTTCTCACAATGTAACTGCTCGGTGGTGAAATGTCTTCTGAAAATCATATGAAATATAATCTTATTTTACATACCTCTGCTTCCTTTATCACTTCTACCAAACAGTTTGTCTTATGATGTGCCTCCAGTGCCTGAAAACATGTTCAGATATTACAGCTTTAATTAAAATCTATGTAATTATATGAAATGTAATATACCTTATGATAATACACCTTCAAAATCATTTTTTGGAGGGATGAGGGTAAAAATTCAAAGGTTTAATCAAAAGAATAATGAATTTATCAAACTATGTTTTCATCAATCAATCGTCTTTCTTAACCCTTACACTGCCAGAGGCCTCATATGGGGCCCTATAGTAAAATCCCATAGGAACACCATTGAAAGAATGCAAATTATGCTTTCAGAATCTGAATGAACTTTTCTGATATTTCAATTAGAACCAGAGATACAGGTATTTGAACATCAGACTATCAAGTCAACCAAAAATGTTAGAATTGCGATTCGAGAAAGCATAAACATAATATTTACATTTGAATTTGCCATACTAATAAGAAATAATGAAAAATGGGTGAATTTATGTAAATTACATGATTTTTGATTTGCTCTAACTTTTCTTTCATTTATGATAATCACAAACTGTCTTTTGCACAAAAAAGATAATGTTTTCATGTTATTTTTATAAAGAGTGTCATAGTTATTTTATGAATTATCGGTTACCATGGTAACCTGCAAATTACGATAGTACGAACAATTACTCCACGCAAGAAATTTGCCTTATTGGCACAGTGCCAACATTTGGAACGTTTATATCAAAATTATTGAAAAAAGCTTTTCATCTGAAGAATCTAAACTAAATTTGAGTTTTAGGGAATTTATGCACTAATTTTTGTATTTTGGGCAATATCTATGTAAATATCAGTTACATTATGATATATCTGGCAGTGAAAGGGTTAAAGAACAACACATGGTTTTGAAAACAAATTTGTATACCTTGACTTGGTAGGCTTTTAAGGCTTCAATAGGACGGATCTTGCCTTCTTTCAGTTCCCTGCATAGCTCATCCAGTGTCAGTTGAGTGATATGAGACACCAATGAAGCCTGCAGCCAAAGATTTATAATTGGAATTTCCAGTTTTATTGATTCTTACATTGTTGAAATATCACCAAAATCATGACTCATCTTTGCTCCATATATATGTGTAGCCAGAAAATGCTTTAATAAGAAGCACATTGGGGTCGTCCTCAGGTGGCTCTACGACCCATAGGGGATTGTCACGTGCCGAGGGGGAAGCCCGAGGTTTGTACGATCCCCCATATCATTATGCTATATTGCGTAAGATGTCTCCAGTGAGTGGTGCATATGGCCTGGCAATATGCCCTGCTCACAATACGCACCGCTCGTCGGCAGAGCAGGTGATAAAAGATTATATATCAGGGGCCATATTTGGCCATTGTGTAAGGCTAATCCGCTGAATTTGGACTAATAACTTCAAAAATCACAAAAGTATTAACACCTCACAGTAGATCTTCAAGGTTACTTTGCAATAACATTGTTTGAGTACCGGTTGATTCAGCTGATTAGGCTCATCAGTTATGAAATTGTATGTCATGGATTCATTATGCTATATTTGATATAAAAACAATATATATTAACCTGAATTTCCATATTCTGTAATGCATATTGTACAAGAAAAAATTTTGAATGATTGTGTTCAATATCACACAATCTGAACATTTCTTTTTCTGTTGCCCTGTTAATATGACAACATTCCTTATTGTAGCATCCTTTTTAAACTAGACATTCCTTCCAAAATTGCCCACAATATGCAACTTCTTATACATAAGTGGAATGTTTTTTTACTCGTGACCTTAATCTGTGAAAAATTCTACCTGTGTCACATTTCTTATGAATATACACATTATACTTTTATCCCACTAGGTTACCATATGCCATGACTGATCACAGTTATGTTTTGTAAAATCGAGAAAGGTGAATTTAATTGCATAAAGATGAACTCACCGAAATGGGATCCACATCCAATCGTTTTGACAGCTGTTCTATTGACTCAGCATTTTCTCTTCGCTTCTTCAGCCTCTTCTGCCTGTTAGTCACTCTCTTGTACACATAATATACAACCTTGGCTCCAACATAGCTGGCATAGGCTCCTGCTACAGCAAGTCTTATTTTCCCTGCTGTGTTTAGTTGGCTAAACTGGCCATGTAGATTCCGGAGGGACAAATTTGCCAACATGACGTGTTTATTCCTGTATTTTCCTCTACTTTTATCGTCTTCTCTATTCCTACCTTCTCAATTTATATCAATGTGGGAATATTGATGTCTGACCTTCTTTGGAGTGTTGAGGACTTTGGTCACCCTCTTGAAATGAAGTCAAGATAGCCAGAATCAGATTACCGTTAAACAAACAAACTTGCACATTTATCTCATTGAGGTTATCTGTCAGGTATCGTTAGAATACATGTAAATAGGATGACGTCCCAGAAGCTGTGCTTCCTATAGTCAAACAAACTAAAGCCTGTATTCCACATATCAATATTGATGCTGCAGGTTTTGTATTTGTTTGATTTTTTTCTCTGGGAATATGACATGAAACCTTACATTCTATATACCATTTGAAACAGAATAGTGAGACCTTTCTAGTAATGTATAAAATGTCAATGTTTGACCTTTATTCTCAATAAACAAAATCTTTAATCCACAACAAAGTCAGTATGTGGAAGATAGGTTTTACTCAGTGCCCATTTTCGAAGCTATAGTCATCTTAAATAAAAGGATAGACACAAGAAGTTTGGGTGTGAAATATAGTATTAGATCTAGATGCAACTGATCCTTCTGAAATTGGTTCTTTTTCATGCTGCTAAATGTATCAATTAATCTGAAAGTATCTAGTGCTATAGAGTATATATGGTGATTTCTTATTTTTAATTTTAACCATGATTACCTGAAAAAAATGAGTTTCAAATTAGATTGTGTGCATATAGCTTATAAAGAAATGAATTTTGTTTGGAATATCTGTCTCCATTCTCTTTTTAAACGAATGAAATCTAAATTCATCATTGAAAGGATGAAGTTCAAAAACACATTGTCCCTAGCAATAAGCAGGTTCGGGACAAGACTTATACTAACAACGAAGGGCTTAATTTGCAACGTTGCTAAATTTTGCAACGCTTTAGGCATTTTTAGTTCTAATTGAAATAAATAATTTAATCTTTGTTGCCGAATTCTAACTTATGTTTGCAAATAAAAATAGTATAATTGAGATAATATTTGATTATTAGACAAATTTTATCGTACAGATTTTCTGAAATTGATGTTTAAGCATTTTTGGCCAATAGGGTTAAAGTATTTGTACCATGTGATGTAAACAAAAGTAAAAATATTGAAATAAATCATCTAATCTTTGTTGCCGAATTCTAAGTAATGTATACAAATAAAGATAAATATAATTAAGAGAATATTTGATTATTAGACAGATTTTTAAAACAAGATGGCGCATTTTTTTGCTAAGTCAGTACTCATTTTTGAGCATTTTGAATGCATTATTTTGTATGAAAGTAATATTATGAAATATTTCTTTGCAAAAATTGATGTATCTTTGCTTTTTTTAATAATAAGTGTTTTACAAGATGATATCTAAGCATAAAAAGCATTATTAAGCAAATATCTTCGAAATCAGTGTTGTCATATCTTGCATTGTTGCACATTGCTGCATCAGTGCAATAATAGCAGCTCGAGTAAACACCCTGTGTTGAATCAATATTGAAATTGGATTGAACCTGCAATCAATCATATCTAATGCTGATCAAAATTAATGTTGATTTCCCGATATTGATACGATACTGGCAACTGATGTTGATTCAATATGTTCAGTTATCAATATTGAAGGATTTAATGTTGATTCAGTGCCTTTATAATTATGCTAACATTGCCTAGATATTTGATAATCAATCCTAAATAAATCCTTTTTTAGAGACATCAATGTTGAACCAATATCAGATTTTCAATTGTACATCAATCCACCACCAGGGGGCACTGTCTGCCAACTTTGTCACAATGTTGAATATTTCAATATGAAATGGAGCCAAAGTCATAATTGTCTAAATAATTCAGAAACAACTCTTGGTATCTCAGACTAAGTTTACCATTCCAAAGTCTATCACATGAAAAGTATTTATACACTTTTTGTTATTTTGAAATTTTTGAAGCATGACATGTAAAAAAATCACCTTTTTCATTGAAAAGCGATAACATACAGGTTCAAACCACTAGAGTTCTTGTGTATGTCTTCCCATGCATTGTCAGACCACCTGACATTAATGCTACCTATCCATTCAAAGGTGGACTTGGTTTGGGAAATACTAATAGATGGCCTTGATTTTGGTAAATGACCAAGAAAGGTTAAATATCATGATTTAGAAAATAAATCAGCTGAGTTGTTTTTATAGATATCAATTATAATTGTGAATAATATTTTTTCTATTCATTTTTCCCACATCACTTTCCCCTGTATTTATAGAAGGGAAGTCTCAAGAACAGCAAATACATTTTTTTACAAATTATAACGACGATTTAGCATTCACTCTTTAATATCTAAAACTAATTTTATCAACAATGTTGATTCAATGTCAGATTTTAACATTGTATCAACCTTGAAAGGTGATATCGAATCAACATTAGCTTTTCATAGTTGAAAAAACTTCCAATATCAACCAATATAAAACGTTGATTCAATATTGATAGCAAGCGTTGATTAAATATTGAGTCAACATAAGTGTGTTTACTGGGTCATCCCTAACCTGATAAGGGCTTATTATTAAAAGAACCCAACCAAAAATGAGCATCCGAAATAATCCCCTTCACCAATTGATTATGGTGCTCCTGAAGGAACCTCATGGAGAGGGAGGAATATTGAGAAATCCCCATTCCCCACCCCAAACCATCATTGCATTTGTGATCTGATCTGACATGGTGACTGGTGACTGACAATCCAGAAATTAAAGTCGCTGGTAAATTAAAGTTGCTGGGCAACTGAGATTGCCAGGCTACTGCCTTTGGCTTTGGTTGCCCGGCATTCTGAGCAACGGTATAATGGACAACAGGATTGCTGGGAAAGTCACCAGGAAAATTGTGGGAAAAAATATCAAACTTGCTTACTATTGCAGTCACATAGCAACTGTACCAGCAATCCTGATGGTCGCCAGGCACTGCTGAAGTTCCTTAGTGGGTATGGGGCTTAAGTTAGATGTTGTTCAGCTTAAAAAGAGTGTAATTATGATACCAAGATTATGTTTGTACAATGATTAGGAGCGAAGTTACCTTTTTCCATATATATAATCTGAGAAAAACACGAGTTTGAGGCTTTTTTTAGTGTTTTTCAGTACACCCGGTCAGAATTCTACTAACCAGAGATGGCCAAATTCCTAAGATTTACCTGCAGGTTAGCTTAAATCAGGGTGCATGCTAGGTAATATGTTTACAAATCATAAGGCTTTATCCAAGAAATTTGTATTAATTGTCATTATTTGCGATCAAACATGGGGAGAAACTAATGATCATTATTTTCAGTTTGTATACATAATTATGTATTTAATTTTTTCTAAGTGGTTTGAAAATTCATTCATTATCTTAGGACACATAACAACTATTTTCTATAGGTTTTGCTGTGTTTTTGTCAACAAAATCCTCTGTGCAGAAGTCTCTGATGTTTTTTAAGAGGTACCACTACCACCGGAGGGGATGACCCAGGGAAGGTGTGACCAGTAGTGGGACCTTTAGGGTGGCTTTAGGGTCCACAGTGAGCACATCCACTTCTTCCAGCTCAGAGTCACAGTACTGTTGGATGGTAGCCTTCCCGGGGTTGTTTGATGAGAAGAAAGTGGTGATACTGCTTGATCCCTTTTATTGGCTGGGTGAACAGGGTCAGGAAGGCTTGGTAGTTAATGCTCCCACCTTCTGACCCACACAGCTGAGGGACATTGACTTCTTTTTGGATGTTTTCCCGGACTTGGCTTGGCTAGGTCAGCAAGGGAGGAGACCTTGGCATGGCAGAACCGCTGCTTGAGAAGGTTGAAGCACCAGTCGGAGGCAAAGTTGGTGTGGCTGGTTATAAGAAAGTTCAAAGTTATCTGCTTATACCCACTGCAGTTGCCACAGTGCAGGTCGAGGAGACGTTGCTGCTGGAGTGGGACTCATCAATAAGGTAGTTTACTTGATGGTGGGGGATGGCCTCGGCATACACACTGAAGATGCCTACTTTGCTTGGGATGAAGAATTAGAGGGGTCCTGGCTGCATGTGGGAGGAAAGAAGGTGCACCTGCTGTGCATAGTCGAAAGATACATACACCCAGTTGTCAGAGGAGCAGGGAGCGTGCGGCCTGAGCGCCATAGGTTTGGTAGTCAGTTCTTGGTAAAACTCCCACTCCTTGGCTACCACATCCAGGTGATTCTGCTGCTTCTTTAACTTTGAATGCCTAACTACTTCAGGGAAGTTAAGGATAGACAACACCTCTCAGTGGACTATTTTCGGAAATCCCTGTTGCGCTCTCTCTATTAAGGGTACAGTGATATAGGGTCATTCTCCGGAAATCTCCTCAATTGATGAAAACAGCATAAATTAAAGTTAGAGCTCACTATAAGACACAGTCTTTACCTTTATTTAACTTTTATATCAATTTCATAAAGTATAGGCCTTGAGAATTCCGAAGATGTATGGTTTTGCCAGTAAGTAGTCAGTAAAAATATTGAAAATAAGATAAAAATGTAGAAAAGTGCCAGAAAATCCCATGGTAAATTATTTTCCTATTTTACTTATTTTTCAGACTGATGCTTTTCTGATAGCAATAAAGTAGATGCAGCATGCTCAAACTATGTTTCTAATAACACCAGCATAATGTGTGGACATTTTAATGGAGAATTAGTTCATTTTTTCATCAAGAAAAAAAACTGAATCATTTAGATTTTTATGCTAAGTCATTATGTAACGTACAGAACCAAACTTTGAAGCAACCTCATTTAATTTTAACTTATAATTTCGTAATTTAAATATAGCATAAGAAAAGCTCTCAATGTAGGGTTCATTTAATAGAAAAATATTTTCAATATTATATCAAATAAACTTCCTTTTATCAAAAGTACTGCAAATCTTAAAGAAGTTGTGTAACGTACAGAACCAAGCTTAGTAACATACAGAACCAAACTTTTACCAAATCAATTGTATTTGAGGGAAAATAACCTTGATATCAATTATCTTGTATTCCTTTAGGTCAGAAGCATAGCGTTGCTCATTATTACAAACATTCTAATCAAGTATGGCAGGAATTTAACCATTTTTACAGCAGAAATAACTTGGTAATGTAGGTAACATGGTTTGTAACGTACAGGACCAAAGTTTTGGGAATTTCAAAGCATAGCTTGTAAGATACACTTATCAGAAATTTCTTTTGCATTTTTCCCAGACGTGAACAACTATTTGTTAATGTTCCTTGAAGTCAAACTTTGAAATGTTGTGATTCTGACCTTATTTGACCAAAAAAGCTTGGTTCTGTATGTTTCAGGCTTGGTTCTGTACGTTACATATGCATTATAAGGCATTATTTTCAAATCCAAATATAATAAAGAATAATTATTGTAACGGTGCCCCCTTTTGAGTATTGATTACAGACATATATGTCGTTCATATTTTATCAAAATAACATAATTTTTTCAAGTTTGATTTTTAAGCTACATTCATGGTACAATTGAGGAGTTTTCCAGAGAGTGGCCCTATAGTTTATATCAAATGATAGAACAGATTTCTCTCTATCTTTTGATATAAAGTTAATTGTTTTTACTCCAATATTGGAGAGATCAGAGAAGAAAAATAGATTTTTCAACTTTTATTTTTTTAACATGAATATCTCAGCTACTGCTCAATGGATTTTTATAAAATTTTGGGAGCTTGTTAGTAAGATTAGTATGGAGGGAAACGTGTCTCAATTTTTTTTATTTAGGCCTTAGTTTTTATTTTATGTCCAAAAACGGGAAACTTTTAATCATTTTTTTCCAATTAATTTTCTACATTTGATAAAATGAAAACTAAGACCTAAATCAAAAATCTGAGACACGCTTCCTCCAGGTGAATGTTATGAAGACATGTACAAAATTTCATACATTTATGTTCAGTATAAAACGAGATATCCTTGTTCAAAAAATAAAAGTTGAAAACACGTTTATTCTATTTCCAGTAAGAGCACAGACATATACATGTACACATTGTAAAATTAATAGTATCATTAGATAGGGTTATTAAAGATGTACTCAATGGTATAAAAGCCATACTCATGTTTTATGAATTGAAAAATATATGGCTATGTAAAAAAAGTTCAGCGATTTGGCCGCTGAGAGGTGTTGTCTATCCTTAAAGGAGTAGGAGATGTCATGGTCTTATCTCTGACACTCCCAGCACAGGTCAGTCATGGGGTGCGAACACACAATACGGGGTAGCAACTGGCACCAGAGTTTACACAAAGTGGTCAGGGCAACAAGTCGTTGGGTGTCCCTGATCACCTTTTGATACTGCTTTGATACTATATATGCACATCTACCTTTCTTGTGCTTGAGGTGAGGAGGAGGATGTTGTCGTATTTGTTTGCCGGGGAGGACAAGGAGAGGACTAGGGCATAAGTTTTCGAGTGTGAGTTGATAAAGTTGACAACACAGTGAATGTCTTTGAGATCGAGGGCATGGGTGTTGGCCTTAAACATCAAACCAATATTGCTTAACTAGAATGTTGTCAAACACAATATTTGGAAGAAAAACAATGCCAAGCCAGAAGCTGAACCAAGTGATGGGTACTGATGTTAAAGGCCTAGGTGAGTAAGTCAGTAGGCTTCCCAGTCATTGTTCTGGGGATGGTTGGTTCTGCATCTTGGCAACATGCATGCACTAATGTTTCAACCAAATCTACCTTTGGAAAGATTGATATTGTGTAGTTATTCCTAATTATAAACATGTGCCAATAAAGGGGAAACTTTTTTTCATTTCTCAATGAAAATATACCTTGAGAGCAGCAAGGTAAAGCATTATCCTATATACCAAAACATTCAGAATAGGGTGGGGATTATATACCCAGGCATTGTTCAAACAACAAAATCATGGAATAAAAAGGTTCAATTTCAAAGTTACATGAAAAACACACTTTATAACAAAATGTTTATATCTGATTAAATGCAATTTAGGAAACTATTGTCATGATTTTATAGATATATGTCCAATACCTGCACATTCTGCTCTTTCTTTATAGATACTGGGCCAAATAATTATGTTAACAGCTGGTTCTGTGACTACTGAAAAACTTCATAATAAACTCTATTGTATTAGATGACCAATTAAGGATTGACAGGGGTGGTTGGAGCATGATTCACGTTTTGGCATATAACTCCATGCCTACTTTAGCTATGAATATACCATGAACACCATTTGAAAGGTCTGATTTTTCTCCATTAAGTGATATTAGTTATTAGAAAATCAGTTGAGAATTAAAAAATCTGTAATTTGAAAAGCTGTTTTTCCACTTTTATTTTTTGAACAACGATAAGTCAATTAATTAATTTTTTTTAAATATTTTTTTCTAACATGTTAAATATTATCTATTGTAGGGAAATGTGTCTCAGATTTCTTATTTAGGCCTTAGTTTTAATCTTATGCCAAAAAAACGGTAATTTTAAAGTCAATTATTTATAATATTTACATTTCATTTTTACAAAAAAGACTGAGGAAAGATATCAAAACTCTGAGACAATTACTATGTTTAGAACACACATACGAGATATCAACAATCTTTCCCCAACTGTTACTGAGAAATCTTTGTTCAAAAATTAAAAGTAAAAAAACTAAAGTTTCTAATTGAGCGAACATAACTAAGGAACATCCTAACATTCTTGCATCTATATCACATCATTAGATAGTCCAAACAAGGCATTTTAATTATATATATTACACCTATGTGGATAGAGAAATACTTTAAGAAAAATGCAAAAGTCCTGAGTACCGCAAATCACGGCCCAACCACAGGTGTCAATCTTTAATCAATCTGGGACACTTATAGTTTGTTTTACAGAGTGTTTTACATTAGTTTTTACATGGATTCACAGTAGGTGGTGCCACCTCTGTGAATATTTCTGAGGATGGCAAGTTTAGGTTGTGATCAACAATCTGATTTTAGCTGGGTTTTGAACCGATTATGGAAATCAGTCAGGCAAATAACGATTATTGCTGTAGAGTGTCAATTTCTATAACACAAAGAATATGTTGACTGAGAAATATGTTTATATGTTATCAAAATAATGTATCAATAGAGAATCAGTTGTTATTTTGTTGCACAGTGCACTCGCTTTAGGATGGGAATTTCATGCAAAAAGCTAGTAATCCAAAATGCGTGAAAACCCTATGCTCTTCCCTAATTCTCTTTTCATCCATTTTTCATTAACATTTCCTGGTCAATATATCCTATGTGTTATGGAAATTTCTGATGCAGTTAAACAAAATCTTTCCTTATGAATGTTGTCTTTGAATATTGGATGCCATTAAAAGCATGTAATAGATATCAGACTTGATGAGAAAATTTGTAAACTCTAATACCTCCAACAAAGATGATGAAGAACCATCCTTAATGGTGTATTCTAAAGTGATCAATAAAAAGCATGACTGCGTTTCCCAACGAATAAGCGCAGTTATAATCACTGACATTCCAAGGATAGAAAAAAGTAATGTGGTTTTTCAGCTGTCTCAGTAATTAGTAATTTAGTATATAATTCCAAGCATCTCATATATCTTTTAAAATGAAAGATAAAAACACATTCTAGAATTATCAATCATATACATATGCGAGGCACAACATCCAAGCATTGAAGCAGGGCATTTGAAAAAGCATTAGGTGATCGATCTATCCTTAACTAAAAGTGTGAGGTAATACATTCTATATTCTGTAATTTTAAACTGCATTTTCGAAATTTTACACTTTCTATAAAACTCAATAAGCCGGTTATAAATGCAACCAATGCAATTTCAATTTAGCTTGGAATGTCACCCGTACATAATATGTTTGACATGCAATGAAAGTGGATAATAAAGGAATCAAGAGTGATGTTAATTACACACGTCATTTTCAAATACTTGAATGAGTACATAAGATAAATGTTCTGTAGTTGTGTGAACTTCTAATTACAATCGTAAACATAACCTTTTTTATTGATGTCAAACATGGGAATAGGGTATTGAATGAGAAACTGTACATGTATATATACATAGTTTATTATACAAATCTATATGAATGTTTCAATGCTAAAATGAGAAGGAATTGGTAGACACTTCATCCTTTCACATACAAAATCTATTAGCATAATTATAATCATGCATCCGATCAATTACCCCTATTAGTTTATCAGCATATTTTGGTTATCATTCCATATGCAACCAGGTATACAATAAGCAGATAAAGAATGGGTAAAGGCAGGTGAAACCAACACTCTAAGAGAACACACTGATAGATAGATAGATAGTATATAGATAGATATTTGGTGTATAAGGATAATGGCCAAGGTAGGTTTTATCATTATAGTTTAAGTCTATTTGTAAACTTAATGATTCTTAGACCAGTTGATAATTCCTTGACTTTTCTTTGATATGTGGTGAACCACTATGCATCCTACAAATCATTTTCAAGAATATTATTATAATTTCTAATGATTATGTATCATGTCTATATTTGTTTTGCGGCTAGGGAAATCAGTAGTAAAATCAGCTGGTGGAACACAGCCTTATCTAAACGGTTAGTTCTACCCTGTGCTCCAGTCCATCCTCCAGTATCTTCATGGCCCGGAGGCACACCTCATCCAGGTACCGTGGAGAGGCGACCATCACACCAACTGGCAGATTCAGGGTCTTGGACATCGCCTGAAATATAGACAATTTAACTTACATACTACCCCAGCTAAGATGCGACGTAACAGTCACGTTATGCGACTATACAGTTTTGGTTTGTCTGTTACTTACAAAATTGTCACGTAACTATTACATTATTTTTCTGGGAGATTGAGACCTAACAGTACGTTCTCATAATGTTCTGGTGAGGTTAGGTCAAGATAAAATTATGTGAGGTCTCAACCACACCTAACCAGAATGTTATTGTGACATTCTTATGAAGTATCAGCCTCATAAATAAAGTGACAAGAATGTTATTAGAATGTCACAATGTAACGCCGCAACAGTTGGTTGCTGTGACATAATTGGGAGTCATCAAAAGAATGTTGCTGTAACCTTACAGTGTAACATAACAGGAACAATCCAGAACATTGCTGGAACATTGCTAGAAAGTTATCAGAAGGTCATACCCTTGGCTGGGATAAACATCTTTACAAGTTGCATATTTTCTCTTGGTTATCTGGTTATTTTCAGCTATAATTTGGCACTTGGAGAACCAAAAAATTACGGCCCAAAATTAGACCTTTAACCCCTTAAGCTTAAGGACACCAGATGCCTCAGTGTTACATTTTAGGGTGTTTTTGATATACCCCAATGTATCTTTCCAAGAGAATTATTAGCTTAGTTTCCTTCAAGTATTTTGTTATAAGAGTTATTGTACATGAGATTTTCAGTTCTTCAGTATCATCCTTTATATTCTCTATGCAAAATCTATCAAATCTCATGGATCTTCAAAGAGACAAGATTTTACATGATTAAGGCCATCTCATACCGATATTGAGTAGGGAAAATGATGATCATGATGTTGCATATTAAGTGGTCAAATTATGGTGAAAATATCGTTTGAACAGTTTTGTTTTACTGAGTCAGATAATGGCATAATTCTTTTAATATTTTCAACCTAAAAAACTTTCCAAATGGAACGTTTTGGATGTTTTTAAGGCTTATAACCAAGGTACCCAAGTAAACATGTTTCCATGGAAACCAGGTAACAAGGAAAATTATAAACAAGATGGGGAGAATTCTATGTGAACCTGCCAAAACTAGCATGTAGGAAGCATGTGACCTAATGGATATTTATGAGATGCAGGTGTCCCCCCAAATATAATATACCTACATAATTACATAATTATATGTCATAATGAGTGTCTTCTTGAAGGGTTAAGACCTTTACTTTTGGAAATAGGGCAATTGAGGTTCATTAAAGGTATAGAAATGTCACCTTTCAAATACCTTCGTAAGATCTTTGATGAATTTGAAAAAGTTTTGGAAAGGTTTTTAAAGGTGACCTTTCCATTACCTTTGGCAAACCTAAAGGGCCCCATTTACAGAAAATTGAAGATCTTTAAGGTCTGTTTTTGTGCAATGAATTATCTGTGTAGAATTATGTTTTGGTTTTGAAGTGAAATGTTGGGCTGTCAGCCATAATATTATAAACCCCCATTTGATTATGTAAGCACTTAGGGTCGGCAGGCCCGGTCTTCATTGGGCCCATGAGGGGCGGGCTCCGCCGGGTCCCACATCCACAGTTTTTAATAATTCTGTAAGGGGACTAAACGAAATATATATCTGTCTCTTCTGATAGTTCTTTAGGATTCATACCTAAAAGGCTATTTCGTCCTGATTCCTAGTCACTTTTTTCCACAGTTTGTAATGGGGACCAAACCTGTTAACCCTCAAGAGCCCCCTTCCAGGGGAATGAGCATTCCTCGGAGTATATCCGAAGGCCTCCCAAATGGTGAGGTATGGTTGATATCAAAAGCATTTCCCACCTTCAAGCAGGGAACCCAATGAGGGATGCAACTAATATTTTGGTCAAATTAGAGATCATCAGTGACCAATATCCAGCATAGTTAGATATTTTTAAGAAAGTGATCACTTTTTGACAGATTTCGGGTAACATTGCCCAATGGGAACACAATTTCTAGTTGTTTTTCAATGATTTCTAATCACTTCAACAACAAGATCCAACCCGAATCCCACTTGCATCACTCAGCTGATTTCCCCCTTTACTCATACAGATGAATAACGAGAAACAAATTAGGCCATATCAAATCCATCTCCGGTAGATGATCTCAGTGTTGTTTTATTGTTAGTTGTATTTTGGCCATCAAGAAATTCATCAGGATTCATAGTTTAAGTACCAATGAATTTAGATTTCCCTGTTTTATTTTTAAAGTGCAGGTCACATCACATAAATTACAGTTATGTTTACATAAAAATATTTGTTGTGGTAACATCTGTTTATTACAACTAGCACACATTACAGCTCAGAAATACAGGTGGCTTCCACTCTTCATGTGGCCATGTGCTCAATTGACTGTTGGCCATGCAAACCAGAAATGACGATTGGCAGACCTTCAGGTCTCACAACACTACACTATTGATATTGATAGACAGTTTTGTATGACACATAAAATGAAATGTCAGACGTGGATGTTTCAGCCTGTAATGCCATTGGACTTGGAAACCTAGCTGTATGGACCTGTTTGGACCATATTTATATATACGTCTGATTTATTAAAGCTGGTCCCCATTTTGAGGGGTTTAGTCCGCCGACTAACACTAAAAATAGGTCAAAATATTTTTCAGGTAGAATTGGTAAAGCCTTTTTGATGTATTGCCCCACAGGTCAATAACACCTGTCTGTACATGCTTATGTTAATTTTTGTGTTATCGCTAAATAATTTCAACATTTTCAGTGTACATAGTAATGATTAAATCAAGTACAGCCTGCAGACATGCTCAGCAGTTCTTGCCCTAGATTGCATACACTAATACTGATATGTCTTCAGCTAAAGCTCTCAACGTTGCGTGCAAACCAGGACAAGAACAATCCGTCAGCTGAATAACATAAGGTTGTATCTGAAAAATGCATATTCTGAGTAATTGCTAATTCAAGAAATATCACTCCTTTTGAAGGTGTATATAATTATTTATAATATTTTTTTTATTATAATATTTGATTCCTAGGACGATCAATTTGCTAAAAACCCTTTGTTAAAGGATATGACTCTATAGAGATTATTATGATGTTGCTATGGTAACATGTACAGAATTGATTACTGATACGACTCTTTGTTATTCAGTTTTAGGGAGACAACTTGGAAATTAGTAAATAACAAAAGGAAGTATCTGGGAAATATAATCTTTAGATGAATACAAATTAAATCAGTTAAACTGATACAAAATGACAAAAAATAACATTTATGAAGTAGAGCCAATATTCTAGGATTTACTACATTTGATTAGAATGAAATAGTAAGGATTTATATGACAGTTACACTATCTTGACATTTTTTTAAGTTAAGTAAGGACCTTATGTTATTCATCTTCCAGATCATTTTCTTTAATAAACAAAGGTCTTATCTAACAATTTAAGATAGTTCTACTATTCCTGTTTTTAATTCTATAGATTCAACCATAACATTGTACAGCGTTTTCCATATGGCTATTTGTAACACAGAATTATAAGATACTTTCATTTTTTATAAACTTACATATGTCACTAAGAATAAAACATAGCTTTGCTTCAGGAACGACCTTATGTTATTCGGTGAAAACTGAAATTGTACAGATACAACCTGTGTTTACCGGTAATAACATGCCAAAGATTTGGAAAATTTGAAAAATTCAAACAATTCTAGATACCTTAGTGGTAAGGGAAACAAATTGGAAAATAAAAAGAAGTTATTATTTTTTGAGATACTACCTTATGTTATTCAGCCAACAAATTGCTTCAGACCCCCTTGGGCTGTAATGTATATGTATTGTATCTAATAATCTTACTTCTTTTGCTGTGCGATGAAGTTGATCCACTGGAGGAAAGTCACTGTCCAGCTGGTTGAGGTCACGCTGCTGGACCTTGGTCATGGGAACCACTCCAGCAGGGAAGTGGAGCAGGTTGTAGGTGGCCGTATAGATGCACGTTCCTGACAATAGACACAATCAGTGGCAGATTCAGGTTGTTTGTTTGTTGATTCGAACCATCAGACTAAGTGATTCTGGAGCATTGGGTTATTTCACCCTTGCTCCTGGATGATTGAATCTATGACAAGGTAGAGACCATACATCTACACGTTTACCAAGGCAAGGTGCCAATTGACACTGGGACTATGATAACTCAGTTTTTGACAATAGGGAGAATGTATAATACCACAGAAGCAGGACAGAGACATATTTTTCTGCCAAATATTAACGTAAAATTCTCGGGCCATGAGCCAGACTGAATTTTTTATATAAGGGTGTCTCCCCCTCCCCCTTTTCTTTTTTATTTTTTTGAAAGTCCCAAGATCCACCCCTGAAAATTTCCCCTCTTTGCCTAATTTTAGTGTCAACCAAAAAGGTTGGGCATGGGGTTAACATGGGGTTAACATCACCTGGACCACCCCAACCCTTTTGGATCCACACCTGCACATTGGTCCATGGTCAGATTACAAGTTCCATGACCTAATACTATGAATGTAATGAAGGTGGCACCACCTGGGAACCAACCCATTGTAAAATATCCTTTTCAACATGTCATAATGTTATTTGTTACTTGTCCATCTATAGTACAGGTGTTCTACTGGTAATATGTTAGTATAAACTTGGTTAATGATATTGCTGCAAGTAATGGTATTTTGTTGTTTTTTCATGAGAAAAATCACCATGTGGAATACAGACTCGATCTATGTTCCATTTTATTATGTTTCAATGCAATTTTAAGGATCATTATGATAAGCCAATAGCTGGTTATATATATTTTGCCTTCGTTTATTTTCCCAACTTATGGTTCAATTTTATCAGCAATATTGCCACAATTATGCATCACTAATAAAAGAAATGCAAGAAATCATCTCCAAGTGAATATAGATCGTACCATAACAATAGCGATTTCAGGCTAAAATTGTTATGTGATATCGATGCCTAGAGTTACTATCATGTTGTTGGATGAGTAACCAAAGGTCGTACATGACATATGGTCATTCTGAGGAAATGCCATTTAATTAAAGGAATATTATACATTTTGAAGGCCTTTACAATTCTATATATCATCATGATATTTTATTTCTGTATACTATGCTAAATATCCTTCGGTGAACAATAGATCTAGATTGTTAGGATGTTACTATAGTAACAAATATGGAATCTCTTTCAGATATGACCTTTGGTTACTCAGTTTTAATGGCAAAAAGTGAAAATCAGTGAGTAACCAAAGATCGTATCTGTTATATGTAAATTCTAGATAAATACAAATTAAATCAAATTAACTAATACAAATGACACAAAACAACATTTCTGAAATAATTTCAATATGTTAGCATATCTCATATTTTATGCATGAAGAAAATAAAGGTTTAGATGATATTTACAATATCAAATTTAAATGGAGCCCAGATACAACCCTTGGTTACTCAACACCCAGACCAGAAATTCAGTAAACAAAGGTTGTATATAACATTCCATGTTTATAATCCTAATATCTTGGTTTTATTTTTCAAATTAAACAATAATGTTTTCAGGGTACTTATCTGAAAAAACTGAATGATTAGACATTATTTCATTAATTTTGTATTTTGTATGAATTTATGTATTTTACTGAAAAAAAACTGGCTCATTTCTTATACGACCTTTGGTTTCTCACTAAAAAGGTAAAATTGGAAGATACAACCTTTGTTTATTGGTCTATAACCTTTCAAATATTTGGAAAATTCAAAAAGTTCCAAAATATCCAGATACCTTAGAGGGAACAGAAATATTTTCAAATATAAAAATAAATTTGATTTTTTTGAGATACGACCTATGGTTGCTCATTCAACGATGTGATAACAGCAAAACATTAGAAAAACAGTTGCTAGTTAATACGGTATTCAAAATAAGTAAGGCAATACAATATTAGATATTAAAATATTAATATGAGTGGTATTATATTCAATAAATCATTATCGAAATGAAAAAAACATATCATTCATTAGATATGGAGAATACAGGATATTAGAATGAATAATATTAACCCTTACACTGCCAGAGGCCTCATATGGGGCCCTATAGTAAAATCCCATAGGAACACCATTGAAAGAATGCAAATTATGCTTTCAGAATCTGAAAGAATTTTTCAGATATTCCAATTAGAACCAGAGATACAGGTATTTGAACATTGGACTATCAAGTCACCCAAAAATGTTTGAATTGCGATTCAAGAAACCATAAACAATGTATTTACATTTGAATTTGCCATACTAATTAAAAATCATGAAAAATGGGTGAATTTATGTAAATGACATGATTTTTAATTTGCTCTAACTTTTCTTTCAGTTATGATAATCACAAACCGTCTTTTGCACAAAAAAGATAATGTTTTCATGTTATTTTTATAAAGAGTATCATAGTTATTTTATGAATTATCGGTTACTATGGTAACCTGCAAATTATGATAGTATGAACAATTACTCCGCGCAAGAAATTTGCCTTATTGGCACAGTGCCAACATTTGGAATGTATATATCAAAATTATTGAAAAAAGCTTTTCATCTGAAGAATCTAAACTAAATTTGAGTTTTAGGGAATTTATGCACTAATTTTTGTATTTTGGGCAATATCTCAGTAAATATCAGTTACATTGTGATATATCTGGCAGTGAAAGGGTTAAACTGAATATATATATATATATATATATATATATATTAGGCAACATACTCATTAATATGTGGATACAAGATAAGGAAAAGTGAAGGCACATACTCATTAACAATTTTTTTTGCATAGAAGATTTAGAAAAAATGAAGGTAACATACTCAATAAATAAGTGGAACTTCCCAAAGGAGGTGCAGCGCCCACTTGAGGAGGACAGATGACAACATCCAACCCTGCCTCATTCCAGCTGTCCTGAATCACTCGTCTCAGTTGCTTCAAGATAGTAATATATTGGTTTCATTATTCATGGGTGTTCATCACATACTTTCACAATCATAAGTACAGTAGTGTATTGGTTTCATTATTTGTAGGTGTTCAAACATATTTTCAACAGTAACAAGGGTAATTCTTGTATTCAATCTATTTCTTATCTGTTTAGTGTTATTTACATGTATAAGACACAAAAGTTGTGATTTCAAAATCAATTGTTACTAATTTTGCTAGTCACTAGATTAGTAACTGAGTCACATGGCAAAAATATATGGAAGATCTTTTGTTTGAGAATGTTAACAAAAGAATCAATTTACTTACCCACATTTCATGTATCATTGCATAATTGTGTGCAACGCTCCTGCAATTAGGTGTATATATAAGAGTTTTTACAATTGACAAAAAGTCAGGATAATTTATGAAAAATAATGCATCCTTACATAAATAACAAAAACACTAATCAGATGGATAATACATAGCAAACTTTGCATGAATTTTAGAAAGCAAACTATCTGCATCTTACCCACTTCCACAAGAATGAATTATTGCAGTTGCAGTTTTAGGGCTCTGAAAAGTGAACGAAATACAATTTTTAAGAACGGCTAATTAAGTTGTCATAGACAATTCACCTCTCTAATATTGGAATTTGTATTTAGAGATGGATAAACTGCATAGTTTAAACCTTTTTTCATTATCAATGAAAACGATTGTGATAGTATTGAACATCAGGAAAGGTTAACCACTTCCACCCCATAATGAGTATTTAACCTACAGTCAAACAGCAAATATCAAAATATTCCTGAGGCTGCAAGGAATCTTCAGCTTTTTATATTATCCTTTAAAGAAAATAACTTCTTTTAGAATACATATTTAAGTATAGGACATCATACCCAATTAAGAGCAAATTTGGCAAATTTCGAAATCACCCTCTCAGTTGCAATGATTAAGAAATTATTTGGAAAAAAACATATTTCTTATGTAAATTTGTGTGAAAACTTGACTTATATGAAAATTTGCAGTTAATTCATTGGCATTTAAAGAAATAACCAAGTTTTCATGAATGAGGCATTATGGGAAATTTACAATGAAATATTTTTTGCAGTAAATTCTAGGTTGAGAAAGGTTGTTAAGTTACCATGGTTACAGAAAAAAGAATATTAAGGGTCAATGGAACATTTGTCATGGATTATATAGAAAATACTTTGTTCGCCTAATACTTCAAACCGGTACAGAAATAACCTTTTGAATCAAAAGTTATTACATTTCTACCATTTTCTATAATTAAATATGCCTTCTTTTCCTTACTAAATATGGTAAAGTTCAAGTTGCCAAAGCATGGAAAGTAATATGATATTCAGGACTGGGGTGTTTCTATTATGCAAGAGGTAGTGCACTTCATACAACCATATCTCAGCGTCTAAAAGGAATATTTCTAAAAAGTTTGCAGTATTTGAAAGCTTACTTTCTCTTGTCTACAGATATTTTCTACCTAATATTCTCAGGAATAGAGGATTGAAGGGGTTAAGGATACAATATAGCACAAATATGTGGACTTTGTATGTAATACATATATATAAAATGATTCATTAGGAGGAGAGGCTGATGTAACCAGTTCAATAACCAAGGTTATTCTACTTGTTTCCATCCCACGTACCATTTTTATCTGAGGCATAAATGTTTGAAACCAGTTTCAATGTACATATCACATATAAAACCCATTGATCATTTTTCTGATGAACCAATACCATGTAGGTTTACCTTGCAACGTCCGCAAGATCAGACCTGTCTGAACAGGACAACAAATTTTTTTTTAAAGTTTAAGTTGCTCACTCAGTGCTAAGGACAAAATCATATTAATCTTTAATCTATATAATTATCTCCCTCCATTCACCTTGATTTAGGTTAGTCTGTAGGTGTAATAAAACAATTTTATTGCACCTACAGACTAACCTAAATCAAGGTGAATGGAGGGAGATAATTATTCATGATTTAATTATCTATCTGCAGTAAGGAGAATTACAATGTTTCAAAATGAATATTAAGTGTTGCATAAATTACCATAGGATAAATGAGCAGGGCCATCAACTTCTTGATCCATTTTGGAGTATACGAGGGACTGGCTATTTCATGTATTGTTGGATGGAGGACGTCGTACTTCCTTTATAAATACATGAATACAGATAAGAGAATTTTAGTTTGAATATCTTAAAAGTATTCCACCTTGATTGAAAAGAATCACATACTTTGGAAGCCCAATGAAACATTCTAGAGTACTTTGAGCCATTTCTTAACTTTAGTGCTGGTCTGAAAGAATGTATCTTTGATTACAACGGCATGCTTCAAAAAGAATACTATAATTATATAGATAAGGAGAGTGAGATGTAACTTGCAATTTCTCTGCAGTAAGGTCTCCTCCATCAGCTGTTAGGACGCGTATATACATTTCCATGATAAGATCAGGATGTGGTGGACTCCATGGCACCAACTATTTCAATAGAAAAATTAACACCATTAACCAAGATTTCAGAAGTCCATACCAGGACAAAGTTCTAAAACAACCTTCTAAATAAGGATATTTCTCTAAAAATTAGAACAATTTCATCAATTGTATAGACTATATATGTTTATTTGCACATTACTCCTTCACTTAAACTATAGACAATACAGGATTACTGAAACACAGCACTCACATATTTGTAAGTCTACCTTTCATCATATTTTTAAGTTATTGCTAACAGGAAATATAGGTTTAATAATGTTAACAGCATATTTGCCACTACCTACATAAGCCTTTATATTTTCCCAGTAGTGACTTAATGGGGAATCAATTTATCATCTGCACTGTTTAAGAAAAATATTGCACTGTACAATACTGGCTTCAGGCTGAAATATTGGGATTTCTAGGAAAAAACATGACAACCTGACAATCATGTTTGTCAGAAAGGTTTTACTGAATTTCTGTATTCAGTTCTTTCTATGTGTTTTTCAAAGTCTATCTTTCCAGTGGCATTGCATGACTTACCTCATGTCCACCTTTTCGAAATATGTCTTTGGCCATATCAACAGCACGAACACATGCAGAAAATGTTGGGAAAATCTCATTGTCAACATAATATCCAACTCTGAGTTTTCTTCTGCTTGCAAATTCCTGGCAATAAGGAGATATTTGAATAATTGAAAATGGTTTCTGGATTATCAATTTGGTGGTTAGTTGAGGCAGTGGTAGCTAAAGTGGTATAAACAAAGAAGAAAGTAACTGGCATGGGCACTAAAATCATAGTAGCCAGAAAACAAGAAATGTCCACTGACTACAATATCATGATTATTGATCACTGAGTTGAATTGTTTATTGTGGAACAAATACAAAGATAAGATTACATAAGCATTAATGATAAAAGAATATATATATATATAATTATATACCTTTTCATCAAAGAGCATTGGAACTGATTCTGGATCAGTTTTGTTGATTTCTCCCCCTTTCCACCAAACCCTGAGAGCAGTGACCAGACTGTTGACATCACGGGATATAGGTCCCCAGCAGCCTCGTACTACAGTACACACATAAAAAGAAGTGTAAATGTAAGAAGAATGTGTCCTTAATCATTTAGGATGGTCTCAGAGTCTTTCTATATGTTACTTACTTGGAATGACTGATTCACCGTCTAGGCTCATCCCCCGAGTACTAAAAGTAATTTGGAAAAAAAAAAAGAATTTAACCGCTGTGTAAGTCTCATAACACTATAATATTATTAGATAACCATACATTTGTGACCTGCTGTGGTTCCACGATTTAGATAAATATATATAAACAAGTGAAAAATTGTAAAGAATATTTGCCTTTTCTTCTGTATAACTCATTAAGTATACTTTTTTTCCTGTATTCAAAACCATCATAGAGCGTTCGTTTTGGCAAAATTACTTTTTTCGCTTTTGGTTACCATGGATAGATAAAATAGGCCTTATTATCAAACACATGATGAGGCATAAAAATACATAATTATATCAGTTTTAAAGGATGTAATGTGATCAATGTTACAGGACCATGCAGTTTCATCAGGCCCTGTTTCAGCCTAAGTAGATTAGGCCTAAACATTTTAAAGGTATCACTCTGCAAAATTCCTGACATGTTTATAAATCATAGGCCTACCTCATTCTCTCGGAGGTAGGCTTGAAACCAGACACACCGCAGAAATGTGAAGGGACTCTGATGGATCCTCCAATGTCACTGCCTATGCCCAGGATGGAGCCTCCTGAGGCGATCAGGGCCCCCTCCCCACTGGAGGAACCTCCAGGGCCATGACCATGCTTGTGGGGGTTATGGACGACCCCATTTATCGGATTTCCTGGCTCAAAGCTGTAAAATAAACCATTGACATTGACAGGGCTATAGTCACTAGACTTATGTATCCCCTATATCCTATACTCTGAAAAAGAATCATTGATGTATAGCTCCCTATTGTTTTGTCATTCTTATTCTATACTACTGAAAAGACGAAATTAAGTAAAGATTGTCCCTTAGTTATGTTGCCAATATTGCATCTGCCTAAAATGGACTGGACACTTTATTTATGATTAATTTGACGTGTAATAATTTACAATTTCTTAAGACTTTTTCATCTTAATGGTTTATTTTCAGCTATGCACACATAGGGCCTAGATACATTTCTACAGATTGAATAAATTGCTGACTTTGTAAGCATAATGTCTTTCATCATAAGCATCTCAACAAGTATACATATCTATATGTATTGAATCCCTTTACGAACATTAGCAGTTTTAACATTAGCAGACTTTGAAAAGGGGGTAGGCAAGCTATTGGACATTCCTCTTGGCCAGATTTTTCATTTAAAAAATCCTAACCTTCCAGGAAAAAGAGGGACACATGTGTGCACCCCTTCTATGAATCAGCTGTTGATGTCTTTCTTTAAACAAGTTCACAATCAGATCTATGTTGTTGTGATGTGGAACTACTTGCCTCAATTCTGTCTGGGGGACGTTTGTCTTCACGAACGGTATGGCACCTTCTCTACGGAAAGCCTTAAAATACCATTCATTATTGATTATTTTACTAATGTCCAGAAATGGTAAGCAGTGTTGTTTATCTAGGATCTTATTATTGGTGGAAACATCTTTGTTGACAACTACAAATTCACTGGTTTTATACTACAATAATGTTAGAAAATATTATGCTTGTTACGCTATTTTCTTATTGAATCAAAACTCAAAACAAGTGTAAAGAGTAAAAGTTGTTATGAATTAAATAATTGTCGATCCTTTATACATCTCACCTTATGTACTTTTGTCATTGGACAAATATTGGGCTACCTTGATTGATGATAAATGAATAAAACATGTTCAAACTTTTAGAATCGAAATTGAAAAAGAAATTGTCTCATTAAGATTATGGAGAAGTGACACCTATCCTATCACTTACCTTCACCAAGTTGCTATCATCTTCGCTTGGTTTGCCTATTTTGATTACCATCCCAATTGTAGAGTCATATCCCTAAAACAATGAAGACAAATTTTCAATCGTAGTAGTTCAATAAGCTCTCCCCAAACTTGGTACCCACTGCACTTGGACAAAATCATCATTGGCAGATTGAGAGGGGTATTTTTTCCATATAACCTGTGTTTTATGGGGAACATTTTTTTTTTTTTCAAAAGTGACCCCCCTCTTTCGAAATTCTGTATCTGCCAATGTTCTTTAATCATGGTGTATTTAAATGTGAATCATCAAAAATGGATATCAATATAGTAACATGTATTTCTACTGCACTTGATTTTATAAGAAGCTTAAGATTGGAGTGGATTGGAGGTGATGGGTTTTTCAAATTCTGATGACTTACAAACATATATATCTCAACAAAGTTCAACAAGGTTTCGATAAATCCTGTTATGTAAGGCCATTCTAAACATTCGATTTGCCAGAATGCTGTAAACAAAGATTGGCCATGATATTTTTCTAGACTTCTATCTTTGTTTTGAATTAGCATGTACTATGTCATAAGATATTAAACACAACATTATTTAGGGTCTACTTTTTCATATATGATATATCATGTTTATAGATTGCACTACTTGCAATATAGATTGCACTATTTGCATAATATGGAATGAATTGCCTAAAGATGTTCAATTAGCAGAAAACTTGCGAGTGTTCACAAATCGGGTCAAGATGTTGTTGTGAAATTATGATAATTCGGATGATGAGATTAGAAAAAGTACTGTACCATTTATTAATTTGTTTATATCATTATGTTCATTTATTGTATAATATTTATGTACATCACGATCACCTGCATTGGAAGACCTTTTGTATTAAAGAGATGCTTCAATAAAAAAAAAATAAATAAATAAATAAATAAATACCATCACTTCAAATGAATTAGGCCAATTATAAACTATTGATACCTTGATTCCAACGTCATCCTTGATAGAGATCGGCACACCCCATAGGTCACCATTCTTAGGCCCTTTCTCAAGTTGTAATGCCAATTCCTGAAAGAAAAACGTTTTAAATAGATTATGCAGTATGTACACAATCATTTCCAAACCTCTTTGCTATAGATCATTGCAGCAAATTGGATCAAAAACATTAAGTTGCCCTAACATTTTTCAGAAAAATCCTCATAATTCTTACAATTTTTGACCAATTTTAATCATCTTGGTATCGTTCTAAAGTTGGAATATATGTAATATGAATCTAGATGAAATGTGCTCCAACTGAACGTTCCAAATAATTTGGAATGTTTGGAATTTCCTCCAAAATTTGCTGAAATTTTGTATTTTTCCTGACTTCCATCAACTTAATTCTAAATAGAAATGTCAATTTACATGTTATCTCAATTCTTTCAATAGGGACTTTAGAGAATTAAATTTGGAGTCTAAGTATGTGTCATTCACCTATATGCAAGCATCATTAAGCAAATGAACACAGTCGGAAGGCTGAGGTGAAATTATGAAATATCACCATTTTGCATAGATTTTTCCAATAAGCCATCTGGGTGCTGAGAAGCAAATTGAAATCTATTACAGAATGTTTGCTTATTTCTTGCCTATATTTGTTGTATACTTTTTTACAATTATCTATTTTTACTACTTAATAGGTTTTTTGAGGGAAAGATATAAAAAATGTTGCAATCATAACAGTTTTTTAGGGTAACATGTACTTATACATCATGATAATGTCCAACTGTGTGCTTGTTTCTTAACAAATACAGCATAATTGACGTATTTGGATTGCTCTCAGGGGTCAACTGTAGTTATTGTTTTGCCTTTTTTCATGATTATTGATATCAAAAGGTTAATACATAGTTACATATAAAGGTCAGATGCTACATTTGCCTTCATTCTATAAAAAAAACTTTTCAATATTAGTCAATAGTTCCATCAATCAGGCTTTGAAATAGAAAATATCAGGTTTTAAATATGGTACTTTTAACATATAATGTGCATAATCGGCCAGGTTTTTTTTATGTATTCCAAGGATAATTTGTCAATTTAAAGGGTGGAAAATACTTTAAAATATCTGAAACTCAAAGGAAAGGTCTTCAGTACAGTTATCTCTCATAATATATGCCAATAATTGATGATACTTTTTCCTATCACAGTTCAAAACCTTGGAAAACCCTTATATATCCTTTGATCACTATTTGCTGCAATGATCAATAGGTCATTATTCTTTTTATTTCTTGAATCTAATTTGTGACTTTCTTGTAGCTGGTTACAACTCTCATATAGAGTAACACCATATTTATTTTACAACATAACATCACAAATTGTGGCTCTTTTGTAATTTTGTAGATGGCTTGTCTTTTGAAAATGGTCATACAAAATAAAATGTTATGTTATATACCTCTGCTTCCTTTATCACTTCCACCAGACAGTTTGTCTTGCGATGTGCCTCCAGTGCCTGAAATCATGTACAGATTTTACAGGGCAATTAAAATCTAGATGATGATATGATATGTTATATACCTTTTGATAATATGGCATTTATTCTGAAAAAAAAATACACCTTAAAAATTATTATATTTTTTTGTGAGGGGGGGGGGGGCTGAGGGGAAAAATCTAAAGGTTTAATGAAAAGGATTGAATGGATTATATTTTCATTGATCAATTATCCACTTCTTTTTAGAATGACACATGGTTACAACACGCAATATATATACCTTGACTTGGTAGGCTTTTAAGGCTTCAATAGGACGAATCTTGCCTTCCTTCAGTTCCCTGCATAACTCTTCCAGTGTCAGTCGAGTGATATGAGACACCAATGAAGCCTGCAGCCAAAGATTTATGATTGGAATCTCAGCTTTATTGATCATTACCTTGTTGATATATCACCAAAATCATGACTCATCCAGGCTTCATATAAGTAACCACAAAATGCAAGATTATAATATCATACGTTGCCATTGCATAAGGCTAATTAGTAGAATTTCGACTAATTACTTAGAAAGTACAAAACTATTAACGACTAACAATCCCTCTTCAAGGTTACTTTGCAATAACATGTTTTTTAGCACTGATCAAATTTATACAATTAGGCTAATCAGTTATGAACTTGTAAGGATTCAGTATTCAGTATCTTTCATATGAAGAATGTTAACTTGAATTTCCATTTTCCATTATGCACAATATAAAAGAAAATTCCAAATATGTTTTGCATAATTTCGAAAGATGAATTTGATTTCATAAGAATGGACTCACCGAAATGGGATCCTCATCCAATCGTTTTGACAGGTGTTCTATTGACTCAGCATTTTCCCTTTGCTTCTCCAGCCTCTTCTGCCTGTTAGTCACCCTCTTGTACACATAATATACCACCTTGGCTCCAACATAGCTGGCATAGGTTCCTGCCACAGCCAGTTGTATTTTGCCTACGGTGTTTAGTTGGCTAAACTGGCCAGGTAAATTCTGGAGGGACAGATTTGCCAACATGACGTCTTTACTTCTGTATTCTCCTGTATTCTTACCTTCTTCTCTATTCTTACCTTCTCTAATCTCAATTTATATCACTGTGGGAATATTGATGTATGACCTTCTTTGGAGTGTGGATGACTTTGATCACCTTCTTGAAATGGAGTCAAGATAGCCGGAATCAGATTACAATTAAACAAACAAACTTGCACTTTATTTCATTGTGGTTATTTGTCAATGAAGGAAGTCAGGTATTGATGTAATAGAACGACGTAAATAGGACAACCTCCAAGTGTTACCACTTCCTATAGTCGAATCAGCAAAATGGGTGTCACAAGTCCAAGCCTATCCTCTTAATTAACAGGATTTACAAAGGAGGTTTGGGTGTGATATGGAGTAGCTAGGTGTCACAGATCCTTCTGAAATACAGCTAGATGTTCAATCTAAAAGTAGCTGAGTAGCTAGTGGCATAAAGTTTAGATGGTCATGTGACTACTTTTTGGTGTTCATCATGTGCTCATCACAACCATGTGACAATTAAAAATGTCTAGAATCTAATAATGATGCTAATTAATGAAAATTGGAAATTTATGACCTAATGGGATCCTTTAAGATATATCTAGCATACATTCTGCTCTAGATATATTTTGATAGTGGACAGTTGTAATGTTAAATTGATCACCAGCATGTATACGGAGTGATCAGCGCATTTTTGTGCTTTGTGATGACATCTATATCGTTGGCTGTGTAGCATAAGGTCGTATCTGACAAATGCTAGTTTTGAATTATTGAATTAAAGAAATATGACATCCTTTGAAGGATTATATAGTTCCAAAAATCTGCTCAATAATTAAAATATTCCATTTCTAGGAAGAATAAGTTGCTAAGAATTATTTTGTGAGATATTTTCATAATAATATTATAGGTTATTAGGATGCTACTATGACAACAAAAACATAATTTATTTCAGCTACGACATAAGTTACTCAATTTTATGGAGAAATGTTGGAAATTAGTGAGTAACCAAAGGTCGTATCTGACAAATATGAATTATAGATGAATACAAAGTAAATCAGTTTGGCTATTCCAATTATATAAAATAGCATTTATATAGTAAAGGAAGCATGCTAAGATTTACTACATTTGACTACACTTAAGTAGTAAGGATTCTGATATTTACACCATTACATGTAAATGCAGACAAGATTCTGCCTTATGTTACTCAACATTTGAACTATAACTTTAAATATAATCATTTTAAAGTTATATTACTATATCTGCTTTTGATTATATTAATTCAGCCATGATATTGTACAATAATGCTTTTAGGATAGTTATCTGAAAAGACAAAGATGAAATATTCTAATTTTGTATAAATTGATATATTTTACTTAAAACAGATAAAGTATTTTACTGAAAATAAAACTGGTTAGACGCAACCTTATGTTACTCACTAAAAAGTGAAACTGTGCAGATACGACCTTTGTTTACTGGTTTATAACATTCCAAAGATTTGGAAAGTTCAAAAAATTAAAGTTTCTGGACAATTTAGGGGGATAGGGAAGCATGTTGAAAAATAATAAAATCATTGATTTTGTTTTATATACGACCTTATGTTACTCAGCCAACGATAATAATGGTGATTTCTTAATTTTACTTTTTAAACCATGATTACGTGAGATTGAGTTACAAAATGGTGTGTGCATGTACCTAAGGTTATAAAAAGAAAGTGAGGTGTGTGTCAAAATCTTGACATCTGTCTTGATTCTTGTTTTGTAGAAAATGAAATGTAAAAGAAGATAAAACGTTTATCCAAAATTCATTTATTTCAAGGATTAAGTTTAAAAGCACCACCCCCTAGCAAATAAAGGGCTAATAACAACAAAACCAAACATAAGTATCTGAGGTAATCTCCTTGACTGATCGACTATATGGTACAACCAGGATACTGAAAAAAACCCAGTAGGGAGGAATATCTTGAGAAATCCTAGTAGCGTGGGCTATGATCAATCTCTGGAGTTATCATTACCAAAACAGATAAGGTACCATTGACTGGTATGTGGGAGCTCCGGGGCCTATAATCTATCAATTCTGGAGAAGTCTCCTGTCAAACAGCTTCCATTGTCTGGTGATAGTATCACAGCTTAACCCACGAACTAACTAAAAACCCATTGAGTGATCGGTCTTAGTATCTGATACACACGAACAGTGTGTGGGCCTTTCCACTGGTCAGTTCTTCAGTGGCCTGTTGCACAATGACATTAATAACAGCGAGTGCTCAAGGATAACTTTAAGAATGGTTGTGTAACAGCACGAGGTTGTGCTTTTACGAAACCCTTATATCTCTGTTTCTACTGGATCAAATTAAATTTTGTACATTGACGTAAAAAGGGAAAAAGAAAAAATATTTCCTGTAAAGATTAGAGCTCATTATGACCATTCTAAATAGTTTGTTGGGGTTTTTTTGGTGTCAAGACATGTGCTGTTACGATCAGTGGAACAACGAATTGTTCTGTTGTTTTATTATTTTCGTTTTACAGAAAATAGTTCCCTTATATTAGGGAATTCTTTATGCATCTGATTGCTTTCATATCGGGGAGTAAATGCTTTCTGGTGTTTGATTCACACTATGGGCGATTTTCTACCAAAAGAATTCCTACTCTCTTTGGCCCTAACATAGTGAATTTTGACGTATATGACAGTCAATATTGTAAAAAAATATACGTATTTTATCCGTCATATATTCACTCATGTAATTAACATCAAAACGGGTTTTTTATGGAAAAATGTAGCAAAATCATGAACAACTGAGACATACGGGTATGTGAAATTCTGTATGCTAGGCGCTAAGGGCCCCAGTGATCTCATAGAAAAAAAAACCAATCATAATGCAGTTTGTGGCTTTTGTATGTCATATAAAAAAACGTTCCAAGTCCGTTCAAGCATAGTTACATATACAAAACAGCCTTCCTTCGTTCTGGTTCCCTTGTTGGTCTAGGGCCCTTCACGGTTGACCCATTTTTTCATTTGGGAGTTTGGCGCCCAATTTGGGTTCCTATGATGAGATGTTAGGCAGTTTCATAGGGACCCATAGGTTGCAATTAACTTTATTAAATATTTTAAAAATCAAATCTTCAGGAAATTATGTATTTCACATATATATGCTTCATGTTAACAAGGTTCTTAGCAATATTTCAATAGCTTACTCTTCATAGTTTTGCAGTGGCGTAGCCAGGGGGGTTCCTAGGTATCTGGAACCCGCTTAGATTTTCCAAAATATATGTCAATTATAAGAAAAATTGTGAGAATTCTTTGATTTACCAGTAACCCTCGCAGTTCTACGTGGAACCCCCTTTGATTTCACAGCTGGGTACGGCCCTGTTTTGATGGATATTAAAAGAGTTACATGCAAAAGTGTGAAAATAAATCTGCAGTGTTCAAGCCCCATCGCGTGCTGTGTGTACCCATGTGTGTACCCGTGTGGAGGCCGACCCCTCACTGGACACAGAGGGGTGTGTGAGGGGACCCTGGTAGACCGTAAAATGTAAATCTGACGTAAAATGTAAATCAACATAAAACATAATTGAATTCAACGTAAAATGTAAACCTGTCGCAAAATGTAAACTATGTCAACGTAAAAGAAATTCTCAGCTATCATAAAATGTAGCAATTTGACGTAAAATGACAATATGAAATTCTTCCAGGGAGGGATTTAGAGGGGCGCGGGGGATGCCCCCCCCCCCCCCACTTTTTTTTAAAGACCAAATATCATTTTTTTAATGAAAAACTCAAGTCTCTAGATCCGACCCTGCCATCTATGGGGATTCAGGACCTGAAGCATGTATCGATTTACAATTTATGCTAATGACTGTATTTACATTTTTACAATTTAAGGGAAGAGGTATAATTACAATTTGAGTTACATTTTAGGTGAGATTGACATTGTAGGTCAATTTCAATTACATTTTACGTTAATTTACGGGAGATTTACATTTTATGGTCTAACAGATGTTAGAGACCCTCCCCTGCCAGACCCCCTGCCACCTCTGTCTCTGTAGAGAGGTGGGGAGGAGGGGGCAGTGGGTGCCCCCGTTGGATACCCGCTGCTGGGGACATAAAGAGGACGTAGTGAACTTGTGTCTGAATTCACCCGACTATCGGAGAGTAAACAAGGTTAGCAGAGAGTGTTTGAGTTACATGTGGCCTATATAAAATAGGCCACACATATATCATAAGTCGTCCAGTTCGCCAGCTGTGGGGTTCTAGATGGGGGGGGGGTGTCCATGATCCATTTCACATGTCCTTGTCGCTTAATTATTGTCCTGTTCCATGTCGAATTTAAGATATGACCATGTCACTATGTTGGTTTTAAGAAAACCGGAGGCGGACCCAGAGGGGGGGGGGCGCCGGGGCGTGCGCCCCTCCCTTTTCCGGAAAATTCTGTGTTTTTTTAATGTAAAACTCAGCCAAAATAATTAAGGAAAAATGTTTCCAATAACGCCCCCCTCCCCTTTCAAAATGCCTGATCCGCCAATGAAAACCCCATGTCGCATTTCTCTAAGGCCTTTGTCGGATGTCGAATTTAAGAAATGCTCCTATCTTCGTCGAATTTAGGGGTCTAGGGCCATAATACAGAGGTGGTATCAGAAAAGATGTAGTGAATCTGCTACTGATAATGCGCATTTACACAATGTGGATCTACTTCGGTGGGTTGTGAGGGGGAAACTTAAATGAGTATGCCGTAATAATTTGGGTGAGGGTCGATATATGAACACTTCTCTCCCACAATCATTGCCGAATTCAAACGAGAAAAACATAGAGTAAAAAGCAAAAAAGTCTTGTAGCTTACCTGTTTTCGTCGAAAAGATCCTCCGGGCTAGTATGTTATGATGCGATGGTTGGTATCTGCAGAGCAAACGAGATTTATCATTACATAACCTACAATCACTACTATATCAGAGCACCTTACCGATACTGAGTAAACTCGTGGATGAAATCAGTGTAAAACTGTTTTGTCTGCCTATAGCTCTTTCCCGCAAGTTGCAGTTAAAAAATATAGGTGCTGACATTTTCATGATAAATCTTTCTAATCATGTTAACCTCATCAAAGCAAAGATTATTTATAATTATTTTCAACGTAACTTTGTGACGTTAAATTGTTCCATTAAGCTGTATTTCATTAATTGGGATCAATATTAGATGTGGTGTTTCTATATCCTCATCAAAATGCGTAGTCTGTTCCAGTGTACTATTACATACAGGATTTAATCATATGTTTAGCTACAAACATAAATCTTTATGAACTTTATATTTAAACACCTTCATATACAATTGCTAAAGTCTAGCTTGTTGTATAAAGTTTCCCTTATGAGCAATGACGAGATAATTCATGATATTTTGTTGTCCTTAGTACAAATCCTCGGTAAATCTGTAAATACTTTACTATTTACTTCCTACAACTATAGTCTTTCCAAAGGACCCGGCTGTACAAGTTTTAAAAAAGAGTTGAAGTACATATCTCTCTATTTAAAAGAATTATGTTACAGCTGGAGAAAAAACGCTACTGATCATAATATAGTGAACACAGCTTTAGTTTGTGTTGGCGAGTGTTTGCGCATGATACCCCTGTTGTATGTGTCCTGAACGTTTACGCCCATAACCCAGTTTTCGAGGCAGCCAACCTTTATATTTGATATAGGCCAGGGGAGGATCCAGGGGGGAGGGCAACCTATATATTTGATATAGGCCAGGGGCGGATCCAGGGGGAAAGGGAGGACGGGCCTTGCTCCCTCCCCCTCCCCCCTCTACCCCTGTAGGCTGTTCCCACTGTGCGGTTGTAGGACAGACCATGTTCTGGATGTGTCTCTTTGCTATAGTACAGTGAAATAGTCAACACTTAATCAGAACGTATTACCCGTGCCTTTGATTTGCGATATCAATCATTCTACCAGCATGTCTAGACTGGTGTTAAGAAAGTATTCCATATCTTTAATAAATCTGCTTTAATGATTAGCGTCTATTTCATTTGGGTATCATGTATCCAAATTTTCTTTACCATATTACCATCAAGTATATTTTATTGTCCATGTATACCGATTATATGAATGTATGTGTATTTAAGCAATAACATCTTCGCGGATCGAGCGCCATGTAGCTTTTGTGTGCACTGATAATTGCACAGGTCATTTTGTTTGTGCTATTTACTATCTTATAATATTAGGGTTGATTCCGATATTGTTTTTTGTTAATAACATGAAAGATTCAAGGCAGTGGCGGATTCTTCTCCTCACGGAGAAAAAAGGTGTGGATACAAATGTGGACCCAGATTTTTTAAAAAATCCTGTCCACTAGCTCTGTGCTGCGAGCCTTGATGGCACCTACTATATAGGCATGCAAAGAAATCAGCAGTCAGAATATAAACAATATCTCAATTCTTTACTATTATAAGGCTATACTTTCAAATGATATAGATTAACCAAATAGTCGTATTACAATGCGTTTAAATATAATTATTATAACGTCTTATATTGTACTTTAATTCGGTTTTGTTTATCAATCTCATAGACAATTTATGTCATTTTATGCGTCACTGTACATTTATCTCTCATGACATTTAAAAACTGGACTATCAGGTAGGCCTACAGAAGACAGTTGGCCATTTCTACATCCACATGTATTAGTGGCAGATCCAGAATTTCTAAAAGCGTGTCAGCAAGTACAAAATTTAATATGTTCAATATCGCAATGCACATGCATGTGCAATATTTTCCCTTCTTTCCCTATTTTAGAGGTCCATCATAAAAGGGAGGAGAGTCAGGACCCCCTGGATCCATTCCTGTTTTTTGTCATTTTGCTTAGCATCTTCTGAACAAACGCCAAAATAGAATTGTTTTTGATATAATGTACTCTCTATGGCATCAACTGACATAATAGTAATGTCTCCTTTCTCTACCTGCAATTTCTATGGAATCTTTATATTAAAATATATTGGTCAATTCCCCTGGTCAAAATAGATACATTTTCTAAGAACTATTAGTGTTTCTACTTCAGGTTTCTACACAAGTTAAAGTGCGTCATTGTCAACTCCAAGTTGCAGCTTTAGTAACCCATAAGCTAGTGGTCTACGGTGAGACAAAACACTAACCGATTCTCTTCTCGTACACTTTTTATCTGTTTATAAATTTGGATTTATATTTTTGGGTCAATCTTTTCCCTTTGGGAATATCCATTATTCAAAACTCTACTATACACTTCACATTTCATAAGGATAACAATCTTTTAACGAACTAATATTTGGAAATTGGTTCAAAATAGACCCAAAATCGCATCGTGGATCACCAGCTTAAGTGCCTATAGGACGACAGTCTCAGCTTTTTCATAGCTACAAAAACAGCGTGTTTTGCAATTTCGATCTGTCTGGTGTGTCCATTTAATGTACTTGCTTTCTCTTTAGTTTTTTCCCTTAAGTGGTGTTCATTTTATCTAACAAAAACTCCAACAAACGCCTTTTACGATGGAAGTTCTCCACTAGAGGCAAAAATCTCTTCATTCTAATGGAACAGTAAATGCACCTTTAACAAGGTTTTTAACTTGCGGACGTGGAACATTGTATAAAACCACGTTTAGCACTTAGTTCTGTCATTGTGTCACCTTGCACTGCCTTTTCAAAGTTTGGCATCGTTCTATGAAGGGGACCATTGGCTGCAAACTCGTTTGGTATTCATACAACCATGTGGTGGGTTTTACAAACTTTCTCTCTTTTCTTAATTATTAGCGCTAAGAAAGGGGCGGATTCAGGATAATTATCAAAGTAGGGAAGGGAGAGGGATAATTTCAACCATAATGGCATTATGACAGTATCAATGACAAGGTTACCATCGCAAGCATAGGCTTATTTTGGAAATTAACTGGAAGTTTATCAAAAAAATCATTGACGATAGTGGTTAGTCATAGCGTATGTTTCCAAAATTATGATTTTAAGTATAAAAGAAAAAAACACAGATCGCAATGGGTCTCAACGAAACAACCAGCATTCAGCGAATAGAGCTTCTTGAAAGAGTTTAATGTGTAAATGTTTGAATTGAAGGCGTAAAAATATGATAATTTGAATCAGTTAATGCATTTGTCCCTGTTTGTATGGTCATTAGCTTGATCTGAATAGAAAAGTATCAGATTCTCACATACAACGTAAGTTATTACAGCTAGAATATTTTGAGAATGGGAATGTGATCGAACTACAATTTTTCATTGACAGTTAAGCAAAAATGAGATTGAGCAGGGGAAATTGTCGGTCACAGTGGCTGCCCTGCTTGTTGTGGATTTCCACCATTGTCTTTACGGCCACTGAAGGTGAGTTATATAATTTAGCTGATTATACACATTGCGACATTTTCCAAACCAAAAAAAAAGTTGTGACTGAACCGATTTCAAAACTGACGGTTTTTTGTCGGTTGAGAATAGGTTTGGCAATTATACCTGTTGTTCTAAAATCGGTCCAGAATCGGTCCAGAATCGGTCCTACACCCATGACCCACAATGAAGATGAAAACTGATTATTTCCTGGTATCCTTTTTCAGAAATTAATAGGAAAACAGTGAAAGAAAATCAGTTGATTAAATTATCAAAATTGTGGAAATATTTTCACATTTCATGTCTGTAAAGTAAAATAGTAAAATATTAAATTTTGTTGAAAAGCCTTAAAAAATATATCATGTGATACACAATTAATTTTGATATAATTATTTTGGTAACATTCCCCTTCTATTATTCCCAAAAATGAATGAAATAACACTGAAAATACTTAGACATAATAAAATCGGTCCAGAATCGGTCCAGAAACGGTCCTGAAATATTAAACATGATTAATAATTTTGTCGGACCATCGTCGGGTGGAATTCGGTTCAGAATTGGTTGGAATAATTCACTATCACATATGTCTGTTGGAAATTGGTTGAAAAACGTTGGTCGACATGATCCACGTTACAATTATTTTCCAAAGTGGACCGATTTTGGACCGATTCTGAACCGATTTTTGAGATAGAAAAATATTTTGAAATAGGTCCACTATCGGTCCAATTTTGACACAACGTGGATCACCGCCTTTACATGCTCGCATGAGTTACATGAGTTACAGTGTTAAAGGGAGCCAAAACGAATAAATTTGATGAAATTCGTCAAACTCAAATAATCATGGAAATCCATTCCTCAAGCCTATTTCTGGCCCATACTAAAATCTAATCCATGGAATATGCTAGAAGATCATTCAACCCTTTAGACCCCACAGATTGCGAATACAAATTGCTGTATTTCCCCAGGATTTCCATGGATTTCCCTTGGTATTTCCTTAAATTTCCATTCATTGGGGAATTTCCAATGCTCACCAACCAATAACAGTTATTATTTTTGACATCTGGTCTGAGGTATTGAATAATTTAAATAAGCTTTTAAAGATATGTTTGCCGTTTTTGTATGTTAAAGAGTTATTAAAAATGATAATTTTCCCATAAATTTTCCATATTTTTCCAATTAGATTATTTGATAATCTAATCGGAAAAATATGGAAAAATTATGGGAAAATGATCATTTTTCCGTGTGGCTACGGCCGGATCGGGGAGTACACCCTCGGGCAGCCATGGCCAGATTGGGCTCTAAAGGGTTTAAACAATGTATTTATTGCTCAACTCAATTAATTTGGATCTGCAAAAATGGGGTTTATTTACAAACAAATGAAAATATTACAATCTCTTGTGGAATTCTACTATGGTTTGAGCTAGTTTTCACAGTTAAAACTTTACCACTGACCTTGACTAGACTCATCTAACACATATCTATACTTATCTTAATCAATTTGGTCAATTATATGGTTTTGACTTCCTTTAAGAAGATTTGTAAAAGAAGTTCAGTCTGGACGGAAATAGTCTCTAAGTTTGGCAAATTTCGTTGTCCCCAATGTGGATGCCCCATCCCCACCCACCTCCCATATGACCAAGATATTCTTAGCTCAAATGAGAGACAGAAAGACGTAATTCCCTCTGTGTGTGTATGTTTGTTAGTAAACAAATTCATATATGATTATCTTTTATATCTTTTGTAAAGACATGATGAAACAGTGTAATCCAAATAACTTAAATGCAAATCCAGTGTCCATGTCTATAGCACTTTGGAGGATTCTTCAGTCATTAACAGTCTTTAGATAACAGATAATATTAGATAATATTGAAAATCTACAATAAGGCCACATTTATGTGAATATCCTATTTGAAATCATATGATTCATATTGGTATTACTGTAATAGAACCGACCATATCAGTGGTCCATCTCTGGCCCATATCGTAGAATATATGTGACATGATTATAAGTGACACATCTAGGTGAGTCGTTTATTGCAAATAAAACGGCCTCAAACATTGGATACGACAGCTTAGACGGAATGAAGAGACATACAACGTTATTACTGCAATGTATATCTATGAATGTGTGTACTCATAGACTGCTAAGAAAGATAATTATGTTATATAGTGTTTGTAATTATCTAGGTTATCTAGGAGGGTAGAGGGAGTTCTGATTAGCTAGAGTCAATTCTCCCTACCACAGATAGATGATTTACAGTATTTCAAGAATCTGCAGGCTGAAATTTGGACTGATTTTTTTACAAAACCCGTGGTAAACCCATAGCAGATAAGCAAATAATTGTTATACATCCATCTACAATGAATGGATTTTCAAACAACTCAGGAAAATGTGATATTAATTAATTGATATGGATGCTTATTTAACAAATGATGGCTAGTTTTGAACAATGTTGCTATATAAATAATTCATGAATTCATGAGAATTTTGAATTTTGTTGATATGTTACCCAGCATGCATCCTGTTTAGGCTAACCTGCGGGTAAAACTCATGAAAATGGCTATCCGTGGTTGGGAGAATTGGTTTCTGAATAAAAAATCTAGCCAAATAAACAGTGTATGAAAGTGTACTGACGCGGGTGGCCAGTCCATGTTTAGGCAGTAAGGCGTGAGCTTTAGAAGCACACGTGTAAGCCGTGTTTCACTTTGTCAGTAGTGAAATGGGGGAGGAGTCACGGTGTGACGTACCACTCTAAAAGAGCGTGTTCCGCTCTCAGCCAGCCAGAGTTCGCCGTAACGCTGTGTGAGTAACATCCAGGGAAGGTTGGACCTTTAACCTGCAGTCTTGGTTCTGGATTGAGGCATAGAAATCGTGTAAGAGCACGGGAGCGTTGGCTGAATGTGTTTGAGGGGATTCCTACCTCGGGACTGATCATGGTCAATCGAGTTCTTGTCACAGAACGACTATACACTGGATAATAAACAACAATATCCTTTCACGCGAGTGTTCATGTCTTACATGATGTGGGAACTATGATTATGTATTGGACAACAGCAGTCGACAGGGAGGAGACTGTGTGCGAAGCTAGTTATTATCTATGACTTAATTACAACTACTAAAACACACTACGAATAACAGATAATTAACCTCTATAGTTCAAAAGTGATATATTTGAATCTGAATTTACATCAAGTGCAACGAGCACACGGCTTTTTTGGTTGGTTCTGCAACTACCTCACAGACAGAATAGTCTATAATATTGTTAGTTAATTGTACTTTTCTGTATCTAACATGAATACCTCATTGATATTTCAATGCCAAAGTCAATATCGTATCAATTTTCGTATATAGCTCCCTGTCTATGTGGTATTAAGCTTGTGCATTAAAAGACGACCTGCCTCGGTAAATGTATAGGAGTATGATCTCTATCTTCACATAGATTAAACCATTTCATAGATTCAATTATCAAAGACTGAATTGTCCAACCTCGTTCATGCTGCGATATGAACATATATGATTTAAACCCAATAACCATCAACTATAGAATGACAATATATTATGGGAACAACGGTCTTTAACTTATCCTTGGCTGAGTAACCAAATGCCATATCTGACAAATGTTCATTCTGAGTACTTGCAATCTAAAGCAATATGACATATTTTGAAGGCCTATAATTATCATTCTAAATATTTGCTAAATCATTTTTATATTCGATTCCTAGGAAGAATGATATTCTGAAGGTCTTTTGATGAAGGTTATGGACATATTATTATTAAGAGTTTTAGGATGTTACTGTTTTTACACAATCATCATAAAACAAAGCTAATGTTGAAGGGATACAATAGAAAATCAATATGGATCATTGATCCACTGGAAGATCTCATATGTCTGCAGGAAGTGGTGAAAATCAAAAGATAAGTTTTTAAAATATGTGTGCAAAAATAGACCATGGTATTATGTTCCGCGCATATCTTTTTTTTTAAGCCACAACTTCACATACACAAGGTGTATGTTCTTCCAGTTGTTTATGAATGATGATGGGATTACATACGTACAAATTTAAAATTTGATACTTTTTCAAGTTTCCTATTCTACTGGTCATTGTTTCTAAAAGAGATTTTGAAGCTTACTGACAGAGATGATAAATGTAGAATAAGTCTCACTCTCAGGCTTACTTAAAATTCTAAAATAATTCTTATTACAAGTTGAGTCGTTGGCTTCTAAACAAGATGTGGTTGGGCACCATAAATTCATCAAAAATGCTCAATATATCACATAGACAAAGTCATTTTCTCGGTAATTGTTGATAGACCTATCAGAGTATAGGCCTAATTATGTTAATAAGCCCCAATTCCAAGAGTTAGTCACCTATATTCTTATTCTAGCCCTTCCCCCCGGTGGATCATACGGCCTCCCTCAGTCTGTCTACGGCTGCCCCCGCCTACAGGGACGCCCTTGGTGGCCAAGTTTGGTGCAACTCCGCTTTGCCGGCCACGACTTTGGGACATCCCGTGACGCGCCTGACGTAGCGGGGCCCATTATCGATGACGTCATGACTCTGAGCGCATGCGTGGCGCCGACAGTGGCGACGCGCAGCGAGGAGAATGAGAGACGCTGGCCGACCGGAAGTTACTGCGTCTACCATATAGGAGCATCGTGTCCGCAAGGTAAACCCTTTTGGAACTGGATTTTTCATAATTTGGAAATAAAGAATTGCCTTTCAAGTTTGCTTGCGTGGCTTCATTCCTCTGTAGCCTGTAGGCTATTTCACAGCCAACTTTGATGCTGTCGATTTTGTATTAAATTTTGTTTTTCATTTTTCTGAAAATATTGCATGGGGGGAATGCTGAAACCTTGGTTGAAAAGTATAATTATTAAGTAGGCCCTACAGCTTGTGTAGAATAAATACTAAGTGCGGATAAGTGCACCTATGAACACTTTGATTGGGTACGTCTTTTCAAAAAAAAGGTTCCTTTGTCTTGTGAGTACCTATCAGTTTAAGGTCGAGAAGTTCCACCAACCTGTGTCCGATCAATACTACATTAGTGGATACAAAAACGAAAGACTGACCTAACGCTCTTTATGTAAGGAAATGAAAAACGTATTCACTTATCGACGTGAAGACGTTTTGTTTTTTATTTGATCGTGTAAGCTTCAGGGTGGTTTACTGGAAATCGACTGTGGAGTAAAGTGCACCACTGAGAGAATGATTGCTAGGTGCTGATGCTTTCTGTGCATTCCGATCATAAAGGCGACTCTATGTGGGTTTTTTCTAGGCTGTACACAAGTTAGTTTATGTGCTCATATACATTCTTGTTACTAAGATTTCTTCGCTTTGAATTTTCGGGACAGGCATCAAAGTATTGGTTTTGCTTCTTTACTAATGTCTTCTGTTTTCAAATCTGTATAGAGACGTTTTCATAGTACGAACATTCAACAAAGAATGGACCATACTGCACAAAAGAAGATAATTCGCTTTCATTTGTTCAAATTTGTTAAATGTCCCTTAAATGAAGAAATAATATAGCAACAGATATGTTAATTAATGTCTTCTTAACAAACCATTATCTAATTAGATTCTGTGCGGAACACACACACAGACACACACACACACACACACACACACACACACATCTTTTCGAATTTAGAATCATGGATCCACCTCTGACCAGTAGCTGCATGGCAAAATTCGTCATTACAACATAAAGTTACCATGCTTTTCATCACTATTTTAAATTTATGTTACACCCTTACTCCATCCAGGCCTAAGTCTAGCGTCCCTCCAGCTGTCAGGTGGCGCCCTCAGTGTGGGCCGTGTTGTGGACCCTGCCCCTTTACTGTCCCTCCAGCCAGCAGACAGTACTAGTGGGACAGTTCACCAGCTGGGGGTCTGTTGTCGGAGGGATGGCGACCCCGCAACCCCCGTCGACCTAGGAATAGAGCCACCATTCATCCTATTTAAAGTACCTTTTTGTCTAATTTAGTTTTTAATATTCAATATTGAATATAATTCAAGAGTTTTCTTCTTTTCACTATAGTGTCACATAAAGATATTGTTCACAGACCTGAGATAATTATAAGACTCTTTTTAGGATAGTTTATACTTAATTGAATAAAAAAAATATGTACCTTCTTTTGAATCATCAAATCGTATTAAAGATGGACCATTGTAACTTATACAATTCAGGGACTGATCCGGAGCCAGTTCTCTATGGGGGGCAAACCCTTATTTCCCCCCCCCCCCCTTATATAAATGAAAATAATAACACAGATCTTCCAATATTAAGATGTCAAAATTTTGTCTCCTGAGTCTATCGGGGGAGGGGGGGGGCAACTGCCCCATTTGCCCCCCCCCCCCCCCCCCCTTGGATCCGCCAATGCAATTGCTATGCTAGAGTGCTAAATCTTGTTGTAAAACCAGATGGGAGAAACATGTCAGGAAGTGAATGGTATGCGTGCGCAGAACGAGAATTTCCCACTTCCGGTCATAAAGGACGCCACCTACCGAGCATCAGAATTACTAGCGCGATCGACCGCCTGGGCCAGCAATAGGACGTCACTGCCTTTCTGTTTCTATCAGGGTATGTTACTAATGATTTGCTCTGCTCTTTTCACTCAAAAGTATACCAGTATAAGTCTGGTGTAACTAAAAGAAAATAGTAAAGCGGGGCATACCTCAGAGTATAAGATATTAATTGTTCCACTGAAAGATCTTATGTATTCGTAGGAAGTGGACAATAAAAAAATAATAATAAGATAAATTGTCTTTTTTCTACACAGCGAATTACTACGAATGTGTCTTTTTTTTCAAAATCGACATTACATGGCATGTCCTCATAATTATTATTCATCTCACTGCAGTAATTCATAATTTTCCCTTGCTGTAGTTCCTATTCATCCTACCCGGCGTTGAGATTTGTCTTCGTTTGTAAAGCCTAACAAACTCATCTCGTTTACTTAATAGCCTGATTTATGTGACATCAAACAGAAGCGCGACATACATTCGTTATACAGACATTGTTTATCTATGGCAGTAATGATTTAATCTGATGCATATCTTTTTCAGAGCAAAATATCTGTGAATCACCCTTATACCTCAATGGGACATTAGAATGTGACGCAGAAGAAAATATGGAAGGTATGCTACGCAGTGTATTTGTAGTAATATTTACAGTACATTTAAAGCATCTTTGCTGTCCAAGCATAAACCATTTCAATAACTACAATGATAAGAAGTTTAAGATGTTACATTATCATGACTTACCTATATGGTGAGTTGAACTGAGTTACCAGCATCAATTTCAGGATTTAAGACATAAACCTTGTACAGTAAATGCCCATGCGATGTGTGCATTGGGCCTTTGTAGAGGATTCCCATTGGCGGGGGATTGGGGTAAATACCATGACAATAGAAAAACAAAAAGAATTAATGATTTCTAATGTACGCTGTAATAATAGGGATGCCTTTTCCAGTAAGAATGAAAGTGCGAAAGCTTTATCCAGTCCAGCATTTACTGCTTTACTTGCATAAAGAAATAAAAACGCAGGTTCTACAGCCCACTCATAGACAGAGGTGGGGAAAAATGGTGTTTTTTGTTTATTCTAGTACAGAGGATGACACAAAATAATTCAAGTTCCAATGCCCTTTTTCACCTAGATTGGTTACATATAAAAGACAAGCCAATTACACTCTCGTATTCTACTCCGGTCCTGTTCTTTCCTCTTTTCCTTTTTACAACCCCAAATCTCAGCCATGCAGGTCAATAATATAGAGAGATTTTCACCCATATAAATACATTTTAGATGATGAAATGACAGAGGGAGCCCGGGAGGCAGGCAGCGGCTACCCCTCCCGGCAGCGAACAGAGCAGCCTTATCAGCAGGAGGCCATGTGGGCTTTGGACGCCGACCCAAGTAGGCTTAGACCTTTATTTTAGTCAAATTCTGTATAGCTGTGCTAATCAATTAGGTTTTATGGTGCCACAAAACTGTCATTAAGTGTGACTTTGTATGGCAATTGGAAGTTAGGGAACTGCCATTAATCCAGTAATGTCATGTATCATTTTTCATTTGTGGCAAAAAGTGTAAAACGTATAGTTTATTCAATTTGTTGTTGCCACTATCCATAGGAAATAATGATAGATATATTCAAAATTTGAATTCAACCATAATGGTCTCATCACAAAACACAATGAATAATAAAAGAAATTCCAACTGATTGTTTGGTTTATAATCAATAAACTATGAACTGCAAACAATCCACAATGAACAGTTCTCTGAAAAATCCGAAAAACTGAAAACATTATTCACCCAAACAATATAGTACATTTCCAACCATAATTGAATATGGTTTCTTATCAACAGTGACCTGTTCTACTCAGACCAATCCGGCCCCCTGGTGGCAAATGGACTTACGACAGGCCGAGCAAGTGACGTCATTTGTCATTGATGTGTCTGCAACTGGTATATGCCCATTACTCCCTTATCCAAGTCTTGGATCTATAGCAAAAACACTACAACAGAATTAAACTATAAATTCTATTGTTCTGGATTTCGCAGTTTCGTAAATATTTGTCATATGCAGGAGTAGATCCAAAGATTTCTAAAGGTGGGGGGATAGGACGCCCTAATGTAAAAATTCAAGGCGCAACCTTCGGGGAAAAGAAATTCATATTTAAAAAAACTCTAAATTTAGAAAAAATGCCTCAGGCATCCGCGTCCCTTCTATCCGTCCCTGATGTGTGTATTCCATTTATATAGGTATTGTATTAAATTGTGAGTGACTGCTTTCTCGTTCAAATTCAAGAAAATTTGATTTAGCATCACCCAAAACAATAGAGAAAATCTGTAATTTAAAGCCAATAGTTTGCAGTAGCAGATTAAGAGGGTCCTTTATTTATTTATTTTTTATTATTATTAGCAGGGTCCCACCTTTTCAAAAATCTGTATCCGCCACCGGTTTGTCCTCCTAAATAATGTTTAATGTCGACGTTCTTACCAAATAAAACTTGTCCATCATGTTTCTAGATAACACAGAATGCTTTCCTCAAGAGGCCAATGTGTATGTCAGCATGCACAAAGGGGACTTCCTGTATGACGAATCTCCAATGTGCGTGCGCAACTACACCGGAAGTGGAAGAACCTTGGTGGCTTGTCAGCGTCCTCTGATTGGTCGGTTCGTGACCGTACTACAAGGGGCAGGGATGCGATGTCTCACGATCTGCGAGTTCAAGATTTACGTCCGTGGCAAGTTTTATTATCATTCTTCTTAACCCTTCCAGTACGCCTGTATTGCTCAGGCATCATCAGGCCTAGCCACATTTATCTCTCAAGCATCATCAGGCCTAGACAGCTGATGCCTTGGTCACATTTAAGGATCAATCTACACATGGCATATCTAACATATGAATGTTAAAACAATATCAATGTTATTTCATGGATAGCAATACTTGGCTCATGATAGGACCACTGCATCATGGTAGTGTCTTTTTGGACTAGGCCTATTCACTATGGTAGATTGATTGATTTTGAAACCTAAATGAAAAGCCTGTGATATGTTCAGCCTGTGGTATGAACAGCCTGTGGTATGAACAGCCTGTGGTATGTTGAAAAATTAATATATTATGTAGGATATAGAATATAAACGAATAACTCATTATCGTGTATGAAGTAATTCATATCTGATTTAGGTGACGCAGTTCAATCATTGGCAATTGACGATTGATAATCCTCATATATTGCTAATATGATGTATGGTTTATTAACACTTTTAACGATGTACTGTGAACGTGGTACCAAATTTCCATTTCTGTATACTACTCACGTGAACGTTGGTTGTCTCAATAGAATAGTACTGGTGCTCTCGGGTAAATAATCAAGATTGTTCAGGCGACGTCAGCCTATCCTCACATCATCTCTAGCTATGAAGAACAAACCTAGACTTAAAAGATCAAAAGACCAAGGACTCACAGTCATGTTAAACAATTTCATGACTTTCAGAATCGTTCTGCGGCCTTCCACTTGGCGTCGCTGACGTCAGCCTGACACGTCACGTGATCACGTCATCCAACATGGCGGGAAGGTCAGCAGCCGACATTGGGATCTTCTCTAACGTCGCCTGGTGCGCTGCACCCAGTGACCCCCAGCCGTTTTTACAGGTGCGTAGCTGTTTTACCTCCTGTGAGGGTTCTGATTATAGGTAAAGGTACGCAAGGCTGTTCAGGGCGCCACCTGGCTCATAAATCAAGAACTACTAACCAAATTATCTTTATAAAGCAGGTCTAAACTACTTCTCGACTACTTAGCTGTCCAGTGATACTAAGAGAAGTATAGTTAAGGTATGTCTGTTCAAATAGAATAATAGGGTATCAAATTACTATAGGTTTTACAGGTGGGTACCTGGTATTCTAAGATTGAGGATTGTTATTCTAGCTATAAGGTGTGAATGTTACAACCCCATTGACTCAATGGTTAAGAAATTCCATTTTTCACATTTTGAATATAATAATATAAGAAAGGTACCACCTTCTTGTAAAGATATGTTATATATTTCATATCTAAGGATATATTGTGACAAAATAAAAATTTAATTAATCGTTTCAGTATATTTTTGCACTGTGGAAGTGTTCCCCGCTCCCCCTGTCTCTATCCTTATCAGTGGTATCCATGGGGTTGTTTGCACCAAAGAAAATGGCGAAGATAAGGCATAGTACCTGGCAACGAGGGGGTCCCGAATCCGAGAATACCCCCTGTGAGAGTTCTGATATCAGTCAATCAGAGTAACCGGAATCTCTATTGTTTTGACCGGAAGTTGGGGGGAAACTGCTCAATATCCTATCCAAAAGTTATTTTGATGTATGTTAGGAAGCAATAAAGATTTCGTTTGATTAAATAGATATTAATTTAATACTTTGGTAGCGTTATGGAAACTTTTTAGATGTCCATTAATATAGAAACCTACAATAGGCCTAGGTTAATGTTAAACCCGCCTTGTCCTTGGTCTGTGGGAGAGAATTCGGAACACAACATGAGCATGTAATGCCAAAGTCATGATGCATGAGAAGAAAATTATAAGAAAATGACTGCCAGGAGGCAGAAGGTTACGAAGGTCTCTGCATAATCAGAATCTGCTGAATATGGTCGAGCACCTGCATTCCTGGGATCTCATTAATTTTGATAACTTGTAAACTGACAGATTCAAGATTTTATGAAGTGGGTTGGAATGGTTCACATAAAAGCTGAGCACCCCAGCCATGGTAATGACTGAGAGAATGAAGGCCCATTCGCCGTGGCTGATGATTGTGTCGGGGACAACTACGATAAATTTATCGCATGGAGAATACGACCCTCTGAAGGCCGATAAAATTATCGCCTGTCCCCGAAAATCCACAAATAGCATTCACACTGACAAAATAGGGTCCTTGCGATTGCAAACGATAATTTTCTCAAGTGCTTCTCACCAAGAATCGGCTGGAATTCAAACGATTCAATCCAACATGTTAAATTTAATCTCTTGCAGACCTGTCGTTTGCTTTATCGTTTGCACCAGAATTGCAAACGACAATTGTCACAACAGATCGTGTGCACCGCGTCCGCCACGGCGAACGGGCCTTCAGCGGCAAAGTGCCCCATGGGGGTCCGGGTAAGAATAGGCCCTCAGTAGCCCCTGCTGATCGTACGAGGCGACGATAGGGGGGACCCTGCACTGACCAAGTGGCTTTTGGGTTCAATTCCCGGTCAGTGCTTGGTTCACTAAGGGATGAGGTACAGCAAAAATGATCACTGGGTTTTATCCCCTGCTGTTTGCCCACCCTGTCACCTTCATCTATTAGATTCGATCACCAAAGACAGAATTCGTCCCAACTGGTTTTCGCCGTGAAAATGACCCTGGCTGTCGGTACGGCGCAAAACACACAACACTCACTCACTCACTCTCTGCGGCAAAGTCGTCGGGTGACTGAATTATAAATATAGAATCGCTGGGTGACTACCCGTGGGTATAGTGCGGATTCTGGCCAACCAGCTACAGGCAACAGAATCGCCGGTAAAATCACCATAAAAAATCGCCAGTAATATAATCAAACTTGCTTGATCTTCGGGTCGCCCGCCGTCGCATATAAAGTCACTTAGTAGGTATGGGGCTTAAGACCCAACCCAGGGCCCCACTGTTATGTTTCTAATAAATAAGATAGATAAATACATGAATAAACAACTTAATAGTGTCACTCTTGCCCACCAGGTGGACCTGACGTACTCCCGGACGGTGACGGGGCTGGTCACCCAGGGAGGGGAGGACGCCGATGACGTCGTCATGGTTACCTCATTCTCCATCCAATACGGGACGTCACCAGAGTCTATGCTGACCTACGAGGAAACCTATGGTGTGACCAAGGTGGGCTGCCCAAGTGTTATAGGTCACCATGTCAAATGTTAGGTTTTAACCCTTACACTGCCAGAGGCCTCATATGGGGCACTATAGTAAAATCACATAGGAACACCATGGAAAGAATGCAAATTGTGCTTTCAGAATCTGAAAGAATTTTTCAGATATTCCAATTAAAACCAGAAATACAGGTATTTGAACATCGGACTATCAAGCCACGCAAAAATGTTAGAATTGCGATTCAAGAAACCATAAACAATGTATTTACATTTGAATGTTTTTATCAAAATTATTGAAAAAAAGTTTTCCATCTGAAGAATCTAAAATAAATTTGAGGGAATTTATGCACTAATTTTTGTATTTTGGGCAATATTTCAGTAAATATCAGTTATATTGTGTTATATCTGGCAGTGAAAGGGTTAATTGTACAGTGTGAAAAAATTACTGCTGTGAATTCACAGCAAAGTTTACTGGAAACGGTGTTGCCAGCAAAGTTTGTTTTACGTTTTGCTGTGTAATCACGGCATATACAGGATTCTAGGACAACTACCCCTGGGACAACTACCCCTGGGACAATTACCCCTGGGACAACTACCCCTGGGACAACTACCCCCTAGGACTATTACCCACTAGGACTATTACCCACTAGGACTATTACCCCCATAGGACAACTACCCCTGGGACAACTACCCCTTAGGACAATTACCCGTTAGGACAATTACCCCTATGGGTAGGACAACTACCCCTTAGGACAATTACCCCTCTAGATAGGACAATTACCCCTATAGGTAGGACAATTACCCCTTTAGGACAACTACCCCCCTTGATAGGACAACTACCCCCATAAGTAGGACAACTACCCCCCTTGATAGGACAACTACCCCCATAAGTAGGACAACTACCCCCCTTGATAGGACAACTACCCCTATTGGTAGGACAACTACCCCCATTGGTAGGACCTGCCCTTGGTGTTCAGGGCCAGGCAAAGGAGGGGTACATCTACCAATGGGTGTTGTTGTCCTACTAAGGGGGGTAATTGTCCTATCAGTTGTTGTCCTACTAAGGGGGGTAATTGTCCTATCAAAGGGGGGTTGTTGTTCTACCAATAGGGGTAGTTGTCCTACCAATAGGGGCAGTTGTCCTACCAATAGGGGTAGTTGTCCTATCAAGGGGGGTAGTTGTCCTACTAAAGGGGGTAATTGTCCTATCAAAGGGGGGTAGTTGTCCTACCTAAGGGGGTAGTTGTCCTATCGAGGGGGGTAGTTGTCCTACCAATGGGGGTAGTTGTCCTATCAAGGGGGGTAGTTGTCCTATCATAGGGGTAGTTGTCCTATCATTGGGGGTAGTTGTCCAATCTGTAGGGGTAATTGTCCTAAAGGGGTAATGGTCCTATATATAGGGGTAGTTGTCCTATATAAAGGGGTAGTTGTCCTATAGGGGTAGTTGTCCTATGGGAGGAGTTGTCCTACCCATAGGGGTAATAGTCCTAGGGGGTAGTTGTCCTAAGGGGTAGTTGTCCCAGGGGTAGTTGTCCTATGGGGGTAATAGTCCTAGGGGGTAATAGTCCTAAGGGGTAGTTGTCCTAGGGGGTAGTTGTCCCAGGGGTAGTTGTCCCAGGGGTAGTTGTCCTAGGGGTAGTTGTCCCAGGGGTAGTTGTCCTGTCACCCATATACAGGTATAATTATTTCAAACTGTATATTATACTATGCTCAATACTGTTGAATTAATGTTGCTGAAAGACTGGATTGCAGATCTTGATTTAGAGCGATTGAAGTGCTGGATTTATACACTTATTTAAGAATAAATTCCAAATTAGTGTTGGGAAAGGTTTATTTCTAACTGGAACATGCTCCATAAGGGGGGATATAACAGGTGTACATGTATATGTAGACAGGTGTTCATGCGAGGACATAGACCAGCTATCGACGGCAAAGATAGCACATTTTGCATATTTAATTTTAACTTCTTCGATACATGGTATGCATACTTGTGTTTTTTCTCCATTACACAATTCAAACAGTAAAATGAAACTCTTCCAATGAGATGGGTCTATAGACGTCAATGAAATTGAATACTTTAATGTAAAATTGAATAGTAACTTGAGATTTGATTCACTTCATTGAAACACTTCTAATGTAATCTTTAATACTATAAAAAGAGAAGATAGATTGCAATATAGCTCTATAGCAACAGTATAGGAGTTTTTATAACTCAATCTCTACAAAAGAATATAAAAGTGCATGTTAATCAAGGTTTCGTTGTTGCACATGTATCCCATTACAACATAGTATACTTAACTCACGCCTAAGGAAAACCGAACACGGAAACCTTCTTGGGTTATTGCGGACAATCAATTTGCCTTACTATATACAAGGTTTTCCTCTTATCTCTTATCAAATCCGTACCTGTTTAAGGATAGAGCACTCTGACAAACGACCAGTGTGTTCACTTTAATAAGTCATAGCTAGCTCATTAAAGTGAACGTTGCACATACTTAATGCTGTCGTGATTCATACTCTGGACTATAATAATGCAAGAATGGATTAGAAGATTATACAAAATGGAAAAGTGGGAATTGATAAAATGAGTTTTATCTGAAACTGAAATATCTCACTTGATATTTGGCACAGATACAGGAAATTTGAAATGCATGATAAGGAAAACATTCATTTAGAGGGGAGGGACCGTGTCTCAAATATTTCATATAGGTCCTACTTCTCCTCTTATGAAATGTAGCAATGTTGTTTGAACGTTTAAATAAACCCTGTAAAATTCTTATCGTGGGAATCAAATAATGCTCAGAAATTCGAGTTCAAAGAATAAAAGTAATAAAAATAGTTTAGATATAATATTTTTATCAAACGATTATCAATGGTAGATGATCTGATGTCCTCAGATTGAAAAATAAATGAGGCCACTCAATGCTTAAATGATGACACAGACAATTTGCCCGCCTGGTTACCAAGTTCAAACAATGACAATTATATCGCTCCTGCATGCGAATTGCCCCTGATAATATCATTGTATTGCGCCGATATTGCAGCTCAATAAGTCGCATAGTGTAATACGGCCGTGAATGTGCCACTGATTGCATGTCTCTATCCCTAAAGGGAGCCAAAAGCAATTAAAGGTCGAAATTTTACAAATTGTATTAACTATCTAAATACATTCTATAACCATTGCCAAGGCCCATAATAAGCTTTTAACCATGAAACAAGGCTGAAACTTCATGAAATAATAGCATGGGTAAGTTTGTCCCTGGCCAAATTTCAACACGACACTGCTTTTGGCTACATTTAAAGGTGTTCCACGCCGGAGACGTCCGTTTCAGTAAATCTTCTTGTACTATAAGCGAATTAGAACGAATTTGAAGAACGAAATTTCAACGCAATACTGCTTTTGGCTCCCCTTAAAGGTGTTCTATACCAGAGACGACCCCTACCGGCCGGCCGACCACAGCCTGGTACGCCCCCTGGTGGCCCGCTATGTGAGGGTCGTCGTTCACACCTGGAGGGGGGCAGCCTGCATCCGGGTACAGCTCGTTGGCTGTAGGGACAGACAAGGTGAGTTGTTAGGGATTCATACTGGAGGAAAGGGCTTGATTCACAATATTGTATTACAGAGTTCCAACGGAGAACACTGGAAATACTGAAAAACCTTGAAAACCTGGAAATTGATGAATATAAATTAAACTAATAGAACAAATGTATATAAGAAGCTAGAAACTGGTAACAAATTGAAGTTAAGTTTCTATTTGAATCGATGCTCAACATGGTCATGAGAAATTCAGAACTACTATGTGCATTAATACCTATTTACTGATATACATACATGTGATAGAGAAAGGTGAGGAACCGGGTCTTGTGGGAGGGTGGGGAAAGGGGGTTGTCTTCGATATCAGTGATTATGAATCTAAATACATGTAATTCACCCTACCACGGATAGCTAGTTTCCTGTGTTTAACCTGCAGGCTATCCTAAATCATGATGCATCCTGGGAAATATGTCAACAAAACACAATGCTTAACAATAGAAATTGTCATTAATCATGGCATAATTTGTGGTTAAACATCATAGAAATCTATCATTGATTATTTTTCATTTTGTGTCAGTATAGATTTACTATTTTGTAAGTTGGTTTGAAAATCTATTCATTATAGACAAATATACAGCAATTTTTCGTGTGTTTCCTATAGATTTCCCTGTATTTTTGTCGACAAAATTGGCCCAAATTAACCTGCAGGTGCCCAAAAAACTGAATATCAGCTATCCGTGGTAGGGAGAATTTATTCTCACTGGGACACAACACTGGGAAAGGACAGAAAACACCAAAGGGTACATCCCATTCTATGTTAGTCGGTATTATTTTCACCAAAGACGTGCAACAAATGTATAATGCCCTCTCGACAGGTTTACACATTGTCCGGTACTTTATTCAGAGCCCCTTGCCGTCAGACAGACAGAGGACTGGCTGGGTGCGGCATCTGACGTGACGGATCTGACGGACGCGGTGACTGACACCTGTGTGACGTTCAACACGTCCGTCTCCCGTCCCCGACTTTCCCTCCTACTGGAGGCTGGAACCGTCCCACAACACCTAACTGTTGTCATCCACCCTCATGATGAGAGTAAGAATTGATTTATTTGTAAATATTTCCCTTTTTCATTAATTTACGTGTAATACATCTCAGTGTATAATCTAGTAATCTCTTTGACATCAGTTGGGATTTCGAAATGTCGTTGCATGTAACCCTCTCCAGAGCCAAAAGACATAAAAAGCCACATGTCAGCATAATAACCTTCCTTATATTAAATTACCATTGCTTCCAATCTTCACCAAGCCCCACCTATTCAATGCTAGCTACCATTGGACACAGAGTAGTCAGAATGAGATGCAGAGTGTTAGTTGATATAAATGCTGGTTTCTCAACTCTTACATGTCCCTATGAAATAGAATGCAGAAGACCAGCTACCAACAAAATGACCTACTACACCCTCACTGGAGCCCCTTCCCAAGTAGGTCCCTCCAGTGGTGGCCTAACTGGTAGGGTGTCCGCCTCCAATGTGAGGGGCCCGGGGTTCGCCTCCCGGCGATGGCGTGCAGCGCACTTGTTAACTAATAATATACAAAACTCATAGAATTTGTAAATACTGTTTGTTGTGTTCATTAAATGCCTACTCATCTTAGATCATATATCGGTATGTGCGAAGGCATGTAATGCTATAAGCTTTCTGCTGATGTAAATAGTAACTCTCATCCCCATATAAATATCCTAGGCCTACCCCTGTTATACCCTTTAAAGACATGGCTCAAAAAGCGCATCATGCTTGCAATAAACTTACATTTAATGTGCACGTTGAGCCTAGTCTGAAAAGGGTAGTATATATGGTCTTCACCTGCTCACAGCAAAGTGAAGCAAACCGCATTGCCAGGCTGGCACTTGCAAAAATACAAAATTAGGAATACTGAAGCACATTCTATAATGCAGTGCATTTATTACCCTTTACAGACTGTACTCAGAATGCGCATTCTCACTGTATTAAACTGTTATTATAAGCGTATTTTGAGGCTAATCTGTAAAGGGTATAAGTCACAAAGCTGGAAGTGCACTGATATACTTTGAAGCACTTTGATGCGCATGAGCGGCGATAGTCTGAAAGGGGTGTCATCACAACGCGTCTTTTCCAAATGAGATTCCCTCACAAGCCCGTCCATTCCCACACACCCCACAAAGCCATACCAATCCCACTGAACTCTACTGATTAACTTTTCACATTGCCTTGATTTTCACCGACACCAGGCCAGCAACCACTGGCCAGCTGCAGCCTTCCTGGAAATGGGCGAAAAATGGGAAACGGAAATTCGCCACAGACCAGTCTGTGTTCATCCATCTCAGGCCTGAATGGAGTGGAGTTGGAAGTAATCTCCAGCCAGAACAATGAAAGTTCGACTGGGCCAGGTTCAGTGGTTTGTTCAATGGCTGGAGAGAACCAGAAGTGCCTAGGACGACTGATTGTCTTTGAGGAGGACGCTAATATGACCTTGTGCGAAGTGTCCATTTATGGCTACAATGCAGGTGTGTTGTTTAGTGTTTTGAGTTCTATATTTTGGTAGAGGTCTTCCGTAGAAAGCTTACATATATAAATCTATGTATTCACTGTATTACGGTTCCTCCAGATTTCCCGAAACCCTTTGCTTCGGATCAGTTTCCTGCCCTGTGCCGGCAGAGTTATAATAGCCTATTTGTTTTGGGTTCTTGCAATTGAAATTCGAAAAAAGTAAATATTAATAGTGATACCAATCGAAAGCTTATGAGCTCACCTTTTACATACTGGAAAATCTAAGTTTAATTATCACATTTATGGAAGTTATTGAGGAAAGACGTCAGCCACCAATGCTAAAGAATAGGACGGAGACTACTTCAGCAGTGCGGTATCACTCGCGATAGTTATCCGAATCCGGGGACCGTAATACAGCAAATATAGTGCGTTTCATATGTGAAAGAGGTCTGGACACACCCCTGTGTGTGTATTCATTATTATATCTCCATTTCTCTATATATGGGTTGTTTCTCCAGATAAGTCAATATAATTTGATGGTACACCATGCATATAAAAGACACCATTCGATTATATCATCTAACCAGACACATCAATATTATCATATCAATCGTGTGACCAATTTTTACACCAGGGGCAGTTAAAACGAGAACCAGAGCGCCTAACTTTTCCTTCAAGCCTACCGACCTCCATCAATAACAACTCCATCTTTAATCTTGCTTTCAGTGCCAGAGATTTCCCAGACGGCCACAAGTGTGGAATTAACCTGCAGGTCCGGCTTTTACATCCGGGTCGTGGAGATCAGCAACTCTTCGATGACGTCATCACAAAGTGTGCCCCCTGGTGGGGACGGGCGACTCCTCGTCTCCCGGCGGGCACTTGACATCCTGCCCCTGCTCTGTTCTCCAGATGATGCCTCCTGCGTCCTCCCGGCCTCCCCTGGAGGAGGGGGCAGAGTGGACGCTGCTGGGCTGGGGCCTCCAGGGTCGGGGGAGCTGTGGTTCCTGGTTCAGTTCGCCTGTGTTTCACTGGCCTCACCTGGTAGGGTTGGTGGTTTTATGTGTTGGGTTTGTTCATTAATTACGTATGCTTTTTTATGTTTTTACGACCCCGTACCAATGTGCTCAATAAGCAGCGGTGGATCCAAGGGGTCCACGGGGGTGCACGGGTCCTTTTTTAAGGTTTTATTTCATAGTATCCATCAGGGTTTCCCCTGGTTTTCAGCCCTTGTAGCCCTCCCCTTTTAGTGAGCCCCTAAATTTCAAGAAGAGGGGAAAAAGGAGGGGAAGATTACACACATTTACGGGGGAATGCATGCCATTCCAGTTCTTAGCCTACGTGTTGATCCCTTCCCCCCTTTGGAAAACCTGTATCCGCCCCTGAATAATCAAGCATTAGAAGTATACTAAAGCCCTAGACAACATTTCGCATCCACCAAACCCAGCGACGGATTTAGAGGTGGGTGCATGGGGCGTGCGCCCCCCCCCCCCCCCCTTTTTTTTTTTTTTTTAATTTTTTTTAGGGTCAAATATTACTTTTTTTTAATGTAAAACTAGTAACCCTGGAGGTTTGACCGGGACCCCTTTTAATCCGCCCCTGCAACCTCTATGCGTGGACTGTCCAATTTTTGTTTCTGCTATATTTGACTTCTGCTCGTCGTGTCTGGTCTTTACATGTTGGCCCATTGCCCTGTGAATATAATTCTGGATGTTGCATACGTAATCCATGGACGGTGACATATCATGATACAATCGTTCTTCATTCTTCCGAGAGGTATAGAAAATTCATCAAGAAAAATTAGACTAAGAAAAGCATTGTTTTCTATTTGGTTCCCAGCCAAGTTGTGACGTAACTGGACCGTTCTGCAACCATACTTTTTGGGTCAGTCTGCTACTTAATAAGATAACAGTTATGTTATTGACGGTGAGGTTTCAACCTCACCGAATCATAATGTTATTATAATGTGTTTTTTTGGTGAGGTTAAGACCAAACCATAACAGAATGTTATAAGAACATTCTGTTTGGGTTGAAGAAGGTAACCAGAACATTGTGATAACATCACAGTGCAACGTCATAGCAGTAGGTTGCAGCGACGTAATTGGGAGTTCTAAAGAACATAACAAGAACCAATACAGAACCAACCAGAACGTTGCTGCAACGTTATAATAAGGTCGCACCCATAGCTGGGGTGATAGCATTATGTTTGACTATTCCTGACCCTTGACCTCCTCCAGGGGGTTACTGCCACACGGAGGTGACCGAGCCGGGCGTTGTCATGACGACCTCCGACTACCTGGAGCAGTACGGCCGGGAGTTCTCCTGTACCTGGTCAGTCACCACCTCCAGGGGCCAGTACCCCCGCATCAACGTGAAGGAGTACAGGCTCGCCCGCAGTGAGACCATGTTCTATGTAAGCAATAGTTTCTTACATTTATCAGTTCGCGATCGTGATTAATACATTTGCTATGAACAGGAAATAACAAGTAACAAGTGATTAAGTTTGGACATAGATAAATATGGGAAATATTGATTAAATCCTCCTATTACAACAAGCTAAAAATTAAAATGTGACGATGTGAACAGGTTGGTGGTGTGGGAGCAACAGAAAATAATGCTTACGCGACGACTTTATATAGTGGGATGACAACAGATCCATGTATCCACGGTGTCAGAATGGTTATGTCACTCACCAGATGCCGGAAATAACAATTTTAAGATCTCACACCCCAAAATGTTACTTATAATCTTTAGTATCTTTATTATCTGGAATATATGTATCAATACTATGGGGCGGATAAAGAAAAAAGGGGTATATGGGTGATGAGTGCAGCGACGTCGCGTAAACGCATTCAACTATGATTTATTATTCAGATTGAGTTAAAAGGGGAACCTATTGAGTAGTTTTAGTAAGCAACTTACTGATTATCTTAATTTAGAATAATCAGCAATGGTCTATTTAGTAAGTGCGCACGCACAGCTTCGGCAACAAAACATTAAATTTCCCAGCTCCCATTGGGCTAAATTCTGCATGGGATTTGACCAGGAACATACGCACATTTCCAAAAATATCAAACCTTCTCCCCCTCTCACAAAATGCGTGCGTTAGTGCTTTATATAAAGCCCCTTTTCTAGAACAAGCATATCAACATAGGGGCGGAGGCAGAATCAATAAGGGTAGTATAATATGAGCGACGTCACTTTACCAATCTAAATTTCACTATATTAGCATTTAAACTAAACTGTATACGCTACAAGATATAATGACATCAGTAGTATACAAAAATGGGGATTTAGTGTAAGAGGCGTAGGTTGGCATGACAAAAGATTCATCCATTTTCATTTTCGTGGTAACAACTAAAACAAAACCAAAGGAATTAAGTACAAAAAAATCAAGTTTATCCCTAAATTAAGTAGCATATCTTACCAAAACTATGTCCTTCAAAAGAAACCACGACTTCTTTTGTTTTTCAAGAAGGCGCAAAAAATCTCTTTTATTGACTTTCAAATTAGGTTTCAGTCTGGTATCTTTGTATTTTCCATTTCTACATCCCCTGCTATTTATGGCTATGTACTGATATTTTGTATGTATATACCTGTCCATCAGTAATCCATGTAAAAAAGAAATTACGTTTCAGTCTGGTACCTTCCTGGTGGATCCTGGATCCTGTCGAGACCAGCTCCTGGTTCAATACGTCGACGATACCAGTGACCCTCCAGGGTTAGGGCCCTGGTTAGCAGTGGACGGTCCCCAGACATACCTGGCTCCAGGGTCAAAGGTCAACCTCAAGTTGGTGACCTGTCTCAGGGTTAAAGTCAATTCTGCGGAAGTGCCAAGGCTGTATGTAGAATATGACCTGGCAGGTAGGTACATAATGTTAGATTACTCTCTATGAGTGACTAGTTAAAGCCTATATTCCACAGGCCGATTTTGATGCTGCTGGTTTTGCATTTTTTTTAAAGCCTATAGGGCCTATTCCATAAGCCAATTTTGCTGCCAATTCTATAAATCTGAATTGGAAAGTATAGACATGTTCACATCATTATACAGGTCTTACAATACCGATCTTACCGGTCTTACATGCCGATATTTAAAATTGGCAGCAAATTCGGCATGTGGAATATAGGCTAAAGGGCTCATTATATCCTTTCATTTATAAAGAATCTATACAACCTTCCCAGTATGGATAGTGCCACCAGTCGGTCATGCATGAGGTGGGATAACCTGTCTGGACACCCCGGTTAAAGCCTAATGTGCAAGTGTTAATAACCTAATGGCAATCACCTAATGGCAATCACTGACTGGAAATTAGCCATCAATGGGGCAAGGAGGGGATTCTCATATGCTAAGGCTACAAAATTCACATCGGATAGAAGTTCAAAGAATGAGGTACATGCCTGGGTTATGGTAGACTTGAAAGGGAATGATTCCCTCATGTACCCAGTAGGCCTATATAATAATTCTTTCGTCTACAGAAGGTCAAATAAGAAGGGTTACAAAATTATGTCCTCATTACTTAGGGTAAAGTTCCTCAGCTTGAAAACAATGATGGCTCTGAGAGTCTCTGGGGGGGTGACATTAGAAAGTTATAGAAAGTTATTTCCATCACTTACCTTGAGTATTAAAACGCATAATACAGCTGATTGAATGAAAATGAGAACTCCTTTGCGCAATTGAGCAACGTCAGTTGCACAGCATTTCACCAATGCAACAAGAAACATGTTTTTCCTTTAAATACCAGTTACAACAACGTAGACGGCGGTGAGACATCCGCTTTAAACAGGATCCAATAACATAATGTTAAATGTGTAGGACGAAAACAACAACGTGGAAAGCCCCTCTAAAATATTCAAAACAACACACAGTTAAATCTCCCTCCAAAGTTAACCATTATTGATGCGTGCTGAAATCAACCATGTCAGACACCTCAATCAACCACATGGTTATTAGCTTTTTAAAACTCTCTCCTGACAGTTATTTGTGTCCATAAATAAGTTGTGTTGTGTTACCCTGCCCTTAAAATGGCCCTTTCAGAATGTCCCGGATGTGGAGTGGGCGTTCGCCAGCAGGGCATGGCGTTCTGCTACGCCCCCTGTGGGATAGTAACGTCACTCGGTAGGTATATTACATTTCACCAGTTTTACCATCAAAAAAATTCCCCTATTTTTTAGACAAAAGGTGTGACCGAGTTTTTTACTTATAAAATGAAGGTATGAGATCATGATAATATTTTATAAACCCTTGAGGATATTATCTACATTATTTCCCCTTCAAAATGGCACATGTATGTATAGTTTTGCTTCGTAATTTGCCCTCGAGCTGCAATGTGAGTCTTCTAAATACACGTCATTTTGATAGGGCAAAACCAGAGTACCATGTATAACTGGCTGTGACTCTTGAACCAATGCAGGAGGATATAAAATTCAAAAAGCATGTTAAACTAGACACTGATCTGGCTGATGATATGTTCCTCGATATTTTTGAGCATTTTTGTATGTAATATACCTACACAAGGCTACCCTGGCGGCTACAAACCGAACCTCTCGTTGACGTGGCGAATCACCGTGGCCCATCGGACATACGTCAGTTTCTCCTTTATGTCATTCGACATCGTCTCCGATGACGTCAGCTGCAAGCAAGATCACGTGATTGTCAATGACCTTGACCGCACGGCGTCGCGTTTGATTCCATTAGGGACGTTCTGTAATCCAAAACCCCCGCCAGAGGTCAGTTGCACAAAAGCTGCTCAGAGTTAAATGGAGCTTTAAATATTGAGTGGGTTTTTGTTCCTGAAGTGATAATTGAGTTCCTTTTTTTGTATTTCCAAGTATTCATAGGCCATGTTTTCATTTATGTTGTTTATGAAATGTAATGTAATGTAGGCCTACTTGGCTTTTGGCCTTTTGATGTTATTTCAAACTTATTCTTTAAGTCTTGACTGGACTCCATGTGGTTATGATACTTCACTGTTTACAAGTCTGAGATGTAAGACAGTTTGTCAATAGGTACAAGTAAAAGTAGAACCTGTAGGTTACAAACGAAATGGTAGATCAGTACATGAAATGCATTCAGTGTTTAATTGAGATAATTAAGACCTTTGCTGTGGTGTTTAATTTCAGTGTTTTGTTTGCATTTAGGCCTATTAGGTCACTGGGTGTATGATTATGTCGTAAATTATCTTGGTAATAACCAGAAAATTTATATTTTCAGGTCCTGTATGGAGACTGGGAGAATATTCAAATAACATTTGTTACCGATGGTTTCATAAGCGGACAAGGGTTCAGTGCAATTTATAGGACGTTGTACTATTTCTTCCCTAGTGATCTGCAATGGAATCAAAGTGATCCAGGTAAACCTAATAAATTGGGACCATATACAGTATTTATCATCATTGTCAGAGAGTCAATAATTGTTAAGTGTATCATACAAGCAATGCGCTATTAGCATGGCCTAGTATGTGAGAATGAGAATTTATGTTAGGGGCAATAGATGGTCGCATCGTTTACATATGATCCACTGTGTGGATCATATATGTAAACGATCACATGTGTAAGCAATAATGATATTAAAATATTTGTGATTATAATTATAAGAAGCTCATCAAATTGGGAATTTATAGCTTATCGCATATATATAGTTGATCTTATTCAGACGACATCATGCACACACTCCGCCTAGTACACAAATCCCATGAGTAGTACATATGAATGGGAATTTGATGCTTCTCAAGTCATTTTTTCTCTTATACAAATGATGACATGTATGTACTGTCCATTGTTTAAATGGCTTCGCATAGACAATACCGCGTATAGCCAGTCTATATAGCCAGTTAGATAGGGTTGTTACCACATACAAATTAACTGATTATCATTTGAAAAGCGACACGGGCAAAATAATCTGAGAAGTATATAAAAAGATAACTTTGAATCTTGTTGGGTGCAACGTTCATCCTACACAGTTCATCCTATAAAGGCGACGTATTTGTTCAATGTCGCACATGCCTATAGGAAGTGCATAGGTGTTTCAGATATAGGATATAGGCCTATGTCCTGCATTAGACCAAGTTGCATATTGGAAAAAGAATGCATCGCAAAAGGAACAAACTATATTTTAATGTTGCTATCATAATTATTGTTATCATAATAGCCTTCGATAATAACATGGCACTCAATGATATTATATTGATGTTGTGAATTGATTCTTTTCAGTTTGCCCCGCGGGATGGGATTCCTACGCCGGCAGTTGTTACGGCTTTCTGGAGGTCCCTAATGACGTCACATGGGTCGAGGCAGACGAGATTTGTGAAGAAGATGGCGCGAACTTAGTGAGCGTAAAGGACATGCGGGAAATGATATTCATCAACTTCTTGCTCATCCAATACTTTGATGGCGCAGATCTCTATATAGGTGAGGTGGAATATGATGTGCGGAAAATATGGAAACTTTTTCTATTGGTCTGTTTGCTTTTGCGTATATATATGTAATCCTAATAGCGTCATAGGAATACCAGAACTTTTTTTGTTGGCGAAGTATTGAAGAACAGCAATTAGGGCATAGAGTTTTACAAACTCGATTGAGAAAAAAATACTTTATGGCTTGCACTTAATAAAAAAAGTTGAACTCTTAAACTATAGGGGTTGGCGGGGTGGTGTGATGGTTTGCATCGTCACATCGCATACAGGCTGCTCGGGTTAACGTTTAATCCCTGGTGAGGCACTACTTTGCCTTTCCCCAATGTAAACGATTGGGTTATCAAAGGCCCCATGAGGGCCACCTGCTGTTGTGTGTATGTCCCTGTCTATGCAACCAGACACATTAAAGAACACCTGCTTCTGTAAAAGTGTAGTTACCTTCTCATAGATTTTATCACCATCACCACCCTTGATATGACCCTGGCAGTTGAACTTGAACTATAACTTGCAATAATCATTAACCAAATATTTTGTCACTTTGAACACTACCGATAGCTTAGGTTATGGATCCCATATGTTATACCTCATACAATAAAATACAATTATTCCCAATAATTATTATCGTTACAGGGAGTTCGGACCGCCTGGAGGAAGGTCGTTATATCTGGCCAGATGGAACCCCGCTGACCTATTCTCACTGGTAAAGTATCCGACTACACATTTCATTATGCATGCGTGTACATGCTATTAATGTTAATGATTTTCTCCTGTTTCCTTTGCATTCAATCTGTAATGAATAAGAGAAAAATGTACATGGAATCGGACAGCCATTATACCCTTTCTAAAGATATTCAACATGTTGATAACAAACACCTTTTCTATCTTCCGATTCGTGAAATCGGAAGTAACATCATGTAGTTGAATACAGCATTAAAAAAATAGATCCAGTCTTTCTTATTGACAGGAAGAAGGACCATACTGACGATTTTGGTGCTGGTATTTTGTATGTGTTTGATTTTTTTCCGAAGATATTGCATGGAACCATGCATGCTATGCCGCATTCAAAGAGAAAACCTTTCTGAAGATATATACAACCAGTCTTGAGGCGGTATTACTCTACATGGCTTAGGTTGAGATTTTGGCATGATCCGATAGACAGTTAGCAATACAGGAGTGATATGACTATTAAAAAATGGTAATTTGGAGTATCTCACATATGTGCACCAAAGAATCTAATCTATGTAGTTATAATATGTGACTACTCACACGACATTGCTATATCGCATCTCAAGTCGTAAAGTGTAATACCGCCTTTACCATTGACCCTACAGGAGGAAGGGTCGGCCTGACGGGGCCACCATAGAGGACTGCACCAGTCTGGACCTGGACAGTCTCCGCTTTAAGCCCAGCTGGGTGGACATCCCCTGCAACTCCCGGGAGGCCAACCACTTCGTCTGCAAGAAGGACCGAACACCTACTGGTAGGGCCAAGTAATAGATATTCGTTTTAACTACATGCACGCCTAGATCTACCTATAAATCCCCATATCCACCAGACTGAATGGGTGCACATGTCCGCTGATTTTTACCAAAAGAATTGAACAATTTTTGCGGCAATATTGATCAGCAATCAATATGCAATATTGAAATGCACATGTTTATCCAGGGTGCCCACGCAAGTCTTAAAAGGCTTAAAAAGGTCTTAAATGGATTTTTCCAAACTTAAGGCCTTAAAAAGGTCTTAAATTTCTTATTTTTCTTACAGGAGGTCTTAAAAAGGTCTTAAATTGGATCTGATTTGAAACTGAAAATCAAATGACCGGTTAAACAAAATTACAATATTTTTGCCGAGTGTTTGTACATCCAACCTTATCTAAAGACGTTTTTTTTTACATGTAGCGATCAGGTCTTAAATTTGTCAAACTTTGGTCTTAAATGGGTCTTAAAAAGGTCTTAAATTGATTTTTGAAAAAGCGTGGGCACCCTGTTATCATGACATGGTGCTAAATCGGCTGATAATCCTGGTAAATTAAGCTGATTTTAGCACTGATCAGTGGTCCAATTTTGTCAAAATCACCTAGTGGGTATGGGGCTTCACTGTAATGCAGAAGGTCTGTTTCCACCGAACAGTTTTGGCCAACGATTAACTTAGACCATGAGCAATAGCAATTCAGTGGATAGTGGAATATGGGTTTAAAATCGGATAGTAAAGTACTACCTTAATGCTGAAGTCCTGTTGCCACCAAACGAATTTTGGCCAAAATCAGAGGACAAGACTTAGACATAGAGTATGACAATAACCAACATCAGTTGACATGACTTAGACATAGAGTGCGACAATAACCAGCATCAGTTGACTTGACTTAGAATAATAGAGTATGACAATAAAACCTTTAAATGTCAAAGGAGTATGCATATAAATATACATAGTAAGTCGTGAATGACCTGAGGCCATAGGGTCTGGCTTATATTGCAGCTTTTAATAGACCATTGTTTGACTCTTTAGTTAATGAACGTAATGTTATAATGCCACTTTTCCTCCAGTGCCCAAACCTCTAGATCTATCCTCTCTCTTCTCTCGCCGGCTCCCGTGCCCGCCCGGAACGCTGACGTGTGGGAACGGCGCATGCGTACACGACGTCCGTCAGTGTGACGGCATCACTGACTGTGACGACGGCGCCGACGAGAAGTTCTGTGGTACGTTTTCCTCTTCTAGGCCAAACGTGAGTTGGGCCATGGGGCCGCCATTATCGGGGGACACAATGGTGAATGTGACCAGAATCCACACTATCAACACTTTCCGAAATGCAATAAACGAAAGGAAAGTTTTCAAATTTGACATGAGGGAAGGGGAGATTTTTTTTTTTTTTTTTTTATTCATATTTCTTTATTCTGGCTTGAACATTAGTATACACTAGTTTTCAAGTCCTACCAGCTATACAAATTTCGTAGGAATCAAATATGGTGGTAGGTATAAGTGAACGCGATAAACAGTCGCAACAGTAACAGCAGTAGTAATAGTAACTAAGTTATTGTCGAATACAGTCCAATGTCAATTGATAAGTAACACGAAGCGATATAGTACAGGTAGCAAGTTTTCATGACTGAAGGAGGCCAAGTTAATCAAGGCCAATCAATTCGAACTGGTCTCTGATATATGAAAGGTTGATCTAAACAGTTTAGTGCGAGTTCACAGTCACTACCTGTGCAGGATACACAGCATGCAATACAATATACATATTATACAACATAACATAGGGTACATTACCTTACAGGAAAGTGCAATACAATATAACGATACGAGACAAGACAAAGAAATAATAAGGGGACGATCAGACCAGAAATTCCTATGAGTGGATGATGAAAGTATGGCCGGATACCGATCCAGCCATATCAATAAACCGTCTTATCAAGAACAGTTTTAAGACTATGTTTGAAGGCATGGTAAGAGCCTAAATTACGAAGGTCAGCTTGTATGTTGTTCCAAAGGAGTGCACCAAAGTATTTAACTGCCCTTCTTGGCGGTTGATATTTCAATTTCTTGACAGGGAAGGTAGGGCCAGCGTTTGCCCTAGTGACAATTGTACTGGTGGAGGCTGTGTCTAACACAGGTCTGAGGTTGTTACAATACATGCGTTTGTACATGAAATTTTTTACATGATAAGTGCGTCGATCTGACAGTTTTGAGCAATGTGTCAGGTTGTGTAGGCGATTTGGATCAGAGTGATCTTTGATACTAAGGCAGATTTTCAGACATCTCTCTTGTAATCTCTGCAACTTCTCTAGGCTCGATACAGAGGCATTAGAATATATGACATCAGCATAATCAAAGTAGGGTAGAACCATGGTCTTATAAATTTTTAACATGACATCATTACTCAGGTACCTTCTGATTTTACACAGCATAAACATTTTATGATTGACGATGTTAATGACATACTCAATATGCTTATTGTATGACAGGGTGGAATCTAAGATCATGCCTAGGTATTTAAAAGTGGGTACGTTTTGAATAACGGTTTTGTCTATAAATAGATGTAGTGCCTCACATTTATTAATCTTTCTACGAGCACCAAGAACCATTTGTTTAGTTTTCTTGGCGTTAATAGTCAGTTTATTTACTCTACACCATTTGACGAAATGGTCAAGACTATGCTGGAGTTGAATTTTTGTTTCAGTGGGTGAGTGACCAGAGAGGTACAGTACGGTGTCATCGGCATACAGATTAAGTTTGACATCACCCACAGAGTAGTCCAGGTCATTTATATACATTAGGAAAAGAAGTGGTCCCAAAATTGAGCCTTGCGGTACCCCACAGGTGACGTCTCTGAGCCCAGACAGATGGCCATTAGCTATTGTGCATTGTTTTCGGTCAGACAGGTAATCTGAACACCAAGCAGCCAGTGAACCCCTAATACCTAATTTATCTAATTTCTTAAGAAGAATTTGATGATCAACTGTGTCAAACGCCTTACGAAGGTCAATGAATACTGCCAGTGTAATTTCCCCGTTGTCAAGTGAGTCAAAGACGTCGTCAGTAAAGGCCGCTATGGTGTCAACTGTAGAATGATTTTTACGAAAGCCACCCTGGTTGGAAGAGAGTAATTTTGCATCTTCTACAAATTTTGTGATCTTGTTATGCACTATTCTCTCTAATAGCTTACCCGGGACCGGCAGAAGAGAAATTGGCCTGTAGTTTTCGACACCAGTTCTGCAACCACCCTTAAAAAGGGGGACAATGGTTGCGAGTTTCCACTTAGTGGGAAAGATACCTGTACTGAGAGATATGTTAAAGAGGTAGAGAAGTTGCGGGATACAAACAAGCAGTGCATCTTTCAATACTCCGGAAGAAATACAATCTAACCCAGAGGACTTGTACGTGCAGATTGACTTAACTACATCCAAAACATCATCAAAGGTAGCCACAACAGCGTTCAATTCAAAATCAGCTACCGGCCCATCGTAAAACCACGGAACATCAAGGCTCTCCGCCAATCTGAGACCTATGTCACTAAAAAAGTCGTTAATATGATCAGGAATTTTGTCTTGGGGAATGGTTTGGCTGTCATTTTTTAGGGTTATCGAATTGTTACAATTATTTTTCTTCGGAATAATGGATTGAACACTCCTCCAAAACTTCTTTGGGTCGTTAATATTGGCTTCCTGTTCTTCCTGCACATAGTCTCTGCGCAGTGATTCAATGTGCATGCCAACCTGATTTCTTAGTCGTTTAGCAAGGACCCAATCAGTTTCCCTACCCGTCCTCCTAGCCTTAGTCAAAGCCTGATCCTTATCCCGGATTAGCTCGAGAGCTTCCCTGTTGATCCATGGCTGTTTAACCTTTTTAACCTTAAAGCATTTAGCCGGGCAGGTTTGGTCTAGTACGTTGACAAAGATATTTAGCATTAAATCCCAACAGCGGTCAGGATCAGTAGAGTCATAAAATTCCTCCCAGTTCGATTGAATGATATCGAGTTGGAAGTCTTCCTTTACATAATTTTTATACGACCTACCAGTGAAATTAATCTTGTCAGAAGGTAGATAGATTTTCTTCCTGCTTACAAAAGTGGCTAAATGGTCACTGACATTTAGGTCCAAACAACCTGTTGAACTAATAGCATCGGAGTTGGTAAAAATCAGGTCTATAAGACTCTCTGAGTTCGGGGTGAGCCTAGTGTTCGATTTAATGATTTGACGGAGGCCGAGGGACTTGGTGGTAAAGTCTAGTTCCTTAAATGCTAGGGATTTCTTATCTTTAAAGTCAATATTCATGTCACCCATCAGGAAAACCTCTGTATTACTCTTAAGGTTAGCCTCATCCATAGAATCGATTAGAATCTGACAGAATTTCTTATAACAGCCCTGGGGTGGCCTGTAAGTGTTAACCCTTTCACTGCCAGATATATCACAATGTAACTGATATTTACTGAAATATTGCCCAAAATACAAAAATTAGTGCATAAATCCCCTTAAACTCAAATTTAGTTTAGATTCTTCAGATGAAAAGCTTTTTTCAATAATTTTGATATAAACGTTCCAAATGTTGGCACTGTGCCAATAAGGCAAATTTCTTGTGTGGAGTAAGTGTTTATACTATCGTAATTTGCAGATTACCATGGTTACCGATAATTCATGAAATAATTATGACACTCTTTATAAAAATAACATGAAAACATTATCTTTTTTGTGCAAAAGACAGTTTGTGATTATCATAAATGAAAGAAATGTCAGAGCAAATTAAAGATCATGTCATTTACATGAATTTACCCATTTTTCATAATTTTTCAATTAGTATGGCAAATTCAAATGTAAATACATTGTTTATGGTTTCTCGAATCGCAATTCTAACATTTTTGGGTGACTTGATAGTCCGATGTTCAAATACCTGTATCTCTAGTTCTAATTGAAATATCTGAAAAATTCTTTCAGATTCTGAAAGCATAATTTGCATTCTTTCAAGGGTGTTCCTATGGGATTTTACTATAGGGCCCCATATGAGGCCTCTGGCAGTGTAAGGGTTAAGGATTACAATTTTCCTAGAATTAACTGGTTGAATTGAAAGCCACTGCAGCTCAATATCCTGAAGACTAGGATTTAAATGGGCATATTCTGACTCAGAAAAATTCAGAGAGTTATTCACATACATGCAAAGACCCCCTCCTTTTTTGGGAAGGTTCTTACCGCAATTACGGTCGGACCAAGATCTATCAAGTCGGCAGATGGTATACCCTGGGATATTAATTAAAGTGGATGCGCACTGGGTTTTAAGCCAAGTTTCTGATAGACAAAATAAATGGGCCCCACTTTCGCAAAATTGTTGGCAGAGAACATCAAACTTACCCCTACTGTAGAGACTCCTGACATTGAGGTTGACTAAGTGTAGGCCCTTACAGCCCTTAAAATTAAGACTATCAACCATTATATACGGGTTCACGACATAATATCCCGGGTAAGCTCTGGTCTGATCTGAATTGTATACATTTTCTAATTCCTAAAATGGTAGGCACTCCCAACAACTTATATGTGTTGAAAGTGTTAAAAATATCAAGTATGTGTTCTGGGCATGAACTCAGATGTAGGTCAAATTGACCATCTGTGCCAGAACTCAACATAGACTAGTCGAATACACAATTATTAGGCTACCGAGCAACATCGATATGGCCAGTCGGAGACCAAACAGCCCGACGTACATAGAATAAAATATAAGATAACAGGTAAGGAGAATACAGACAACTGTGTGCAGTCAAAACAGATTCAGAACGCGAAGTTACTTTGAGTGATCAGATAAACAAGTGCAAGTTCAGGGGATCAAACTGCATACAATTAATACCAGTTCAGAACGCTAGAGTTACTTTCAGGGCTCAGATAAACAAGTGTAGGTTCAGGGGAATCTCGCGGATCCGACTGAGTATTGCCTGAATGATTACGGATGGCGGCACAGAAATAATAATATTGGTGCCGATGATAGTAATAAGAGGAATCCTTGCAGTTCAGTCCGGCCAAATAGTGCCAAATTCAAGTACTAGTGAATTCCGTTGATCGTTCAGAGGACTTGGAAAGTTTTTAAGCTGCAGGAAGATCTAGTAGGTTTATGGCTAAAGTCAAGATGAGTGAAACACTTACCAAGCTGGTGACTTGTGGGAAACAAATTGTACTAAGCTAGTTAGACCAGAGGTGAAAGAGTTGTCTTCGGACACCAATTAACACCTTCCTTGGCTTAACCTCATGTGGGGAGCTTGCCTTCTAGCACGAACCGAACACAAGGCCAGGCCAAGGGCAGTTAATGGGGGATGGCAGGATAAATGAGTGACCAATTGAAAATTGCCTTCTGGCACTAATCAAACAGGTCAATCGGGATTAATTAATAATCATTTCAGGAAATTGGGGGACCAGGGTATAAGTTACTGGAGCCATAGTGTTGTCGGCAGTGAAGTGTTGTAGGTCGTGGTGTGGAAGGTTCCTTAGTGAGGAGAGTTGCCGTCTGGCACCTCTAAGAACTAAAATTTGTCCACTGCCTTGATGAGTTCGATGACCCAGCGGTTCTGGAGTTCTTTCGATAGGTGAATCCCGTCCTGGCTCAGGTGATTGTATGAGTTGACTCTACGGCCTCGGATGATTCTGTGGACTGGATAGGCCAGGTTGGGGTTGAAGAATTTTTTCCGGGCGTTTATGCTGTGAATTTCGTCGTTGTAAGCCCAGAGACCATCATTAAGAATTTGCTGCTCCTTTAAGGCATCACTCTTCAGGACAGCTGATAGTTTTGCCCCAGGGATGGGGCAGAAGACAAAGGGAGTGGCAGGGTAGTTTGTTGTCAGCCTAGCGTTGGCCTTCTTGATCAGGTCGGTCAGGTGGTTCACCAGTTCTTCCGATGAAATCCAGGGGAAGGTAACAATACCCGTCCTGTAGTTCTTGACTGTGATGTCATTAATCCCCACACTGATATACACAACATCGAAGGGATTTAGCTTGGCATAGTATTCGACCTCGTGAATTATTGAGTCCATATCTGCCCCAGGGAAGAACCATACATTTATTTGTGGGCCAGTCTTGTTCGCCTTAGCCACTTTGTCGTCCAGGTGTCGCCCCCTACTATCTGTGAAAAGTGCATATTTCCTTCGTCTGGCTGAAGATGGAGGGGGGCCTGATGCAGACTGCATGATGAGTTTTAGTCACTGGTGTAGTAATTTATTTACCAGGCTGTCTTGCTGTCAGCTCACTCCTTATCCTCTCAAGGATCTGACCCAGGTGATTGGCCCCTGGAATCTTGCCAACTTTGATGTCACCGGATTTTGATAGAGGGATACCACAGGCCCAAAAGCGATCACTTGTAGCCTCGAATAATCTTAGGGTATTAGACTCAACCAGGAGAGTATGGCACTCTTCGTTCGTCGTGAACTTCTCCCTGAGGATTTCGGTCATCACTCGGAGTTTACAGTCATTCCACTCTTTGGTGTCCTTGATTGAACGGGAGATAGCTTTGACTTTGTAAGGGTCGAGTTCCCCAGCTATGAGCTCTGCCTCTCTGTAGTAGCCACAGATCCTGGCCCTGGTGTAGTGATAAGCACTCTCACTTGACGGAAAATGACGGCCGTTGTATGTCACATGACATCTGAACATGTTAGAGAAGGGTGAGTGGTGGCCTTGAAAGGCTAGTCCTTTGCCTTCATCGACTTCGATGGTCTTAGCTTTGCGCAGGGAAATGTCCTCTGGTAGGTTAAAGAGGTCGTCGTAGGAATATTTGTGCCCGTTGACTATTATTAGTGTCCCTCTGACAGCTGCGTCATAGCCTTTCGTCTTCGCGCAAGCACAGAGAGCCCTCAAGTCTCTGAGCTGATTACGTTGGATTTCTGTGAGATCGTCGTTTATTGAGACACCGACCCATCTAAGGTTCCCTTTTAAATGTCGTAGATTGCGAAATACTTCAATTTTATCGGAGAGTTGACTGAAGCAGACAACTATGGCTCGTGGCTTACCGTCAGCAGACTGCTTGAGGCCCCGTCGTTGGATGCGTTCGCACGCTCCGAGATCAAATGCCAGGTTCAAGTCCTTGAAAAGAGTCGAGACCACTTCTCTGTCATCAGTAGCTTCGTCTTCCCTAACCCCATCAATCAGCATAAACTTTCTCCTGCTTTCCCTTTCGAACAGTTCAACCTTCTGCTCGACCGATTTCAGCCTATTCTCGTGAATCTGAACGACGACTTTAGTTTTTGACGTAACGTCACGACATTCGGCGACCGTTTCAGCAGCACGCTGCCAATCTTTCTTTCCCTCGTCGAGTCGTGCGAATATTTCCTCTTTAGTTGCAGCTTGACTTGCAAAACCTTCCCTTACAGTGGCAGCAAGTGATTTGATGGTATTAGTTAAAGTTTCCAGGTCTGAGGCTTCTTCAGTGGAGTGTTGCTGCTTTGCTGGTTTCGTCGGCTTCACCGGTTTCACGGGTTCTGGGGTTTGACCTCCGTCGCCATCTTTCTTCCGAGTGTTACGCGGTGGTTTTCCTCCCTCCTTCTTGTGATCTCCCATGCTCGCCGGCTTTCATGCGATGTAGATGATTATAATCCCGGGTAGTTTATATCTAACTCAGATCATTTCAACTGCCGTTACTCACAAATGTTCCCTTAGAAAATCTGACTGTTTGTGCTCCGACGTGACACACGGAGTTACCGGATCGCCGCCATTATAGCTTTCTATTTGCTCTGGACATTTAATTTTGACCTAGTTTAGTATGAACCCCTATCGCGCTGTATACTCATCCCCAACCAACCCAACCTACGGAACCTGTTGCGCAGCTTGTTCACAGTACACTGGACGTCTCGTGGAATGCTACACATATATACTAGCCAGCGAGTCATTCGTTGTGTGCGGTACAATATCGCGTGAATAGGCAGTAATATATACGCGACCCTTTTTGTAAGTAGTATAGTGAAATGGGATGCACACCACGTCGATTATAGGCCTAATCCCATTATATGGCTCTGCCTTTACATGCGAGGTACCTTTGAAAGGCCTCAACGTTTACCCTGCAATATTGCATGAGTTGACTTTTCTCTGTATGTGACAACCTATAGTAACATGGGTAGTACATGTATCTCCAAATTAGAATATTGTGCTCGTCGCGTTTACACTTACGCAATGTTGTATAAAGAAGGTGGCATGTGCATATTATAGTTACATATGAAAACAGTACCTTGGTTCTTGTTGCTTACACTCGACGCAGTATAAAATTCAATGACGTCACGTCCATAGCGATTTGGTTGTTGTGTATTGCTTTTTGGCCATTTTCAATCTTTAACTATATAACTAGTTGGATATCGTTACGTTTCCCCTACAGCCTAAACTGTTGCCATACGTCTTTTTCAACAATGTGGCGTCCTGCAAGCGGAAAGACCTGAACTAAGTAATCGGGGTATGGGTTTCCATAGGCCCAGGCTTAAATGAAAATGGTGTATAGCAAATACAAAATACTTTAAATGACACCGGTTCTATTCACTGCTATTCAAAATGGAATCCCAATTTTGAGAAGAATATAACAATAGATATGTTATAGGTCTGGAATGATATTATTACAATAATATGGATCAAAGAAGAACAACTGAAAGCTATGATGATTACTAAGTTGATAACCGAGTATTATAGAATTATATTAAACGTTTTGTAATCAACTTTTCGCCCACAGGTCCCCCATGTCCGACGTTCAGCTTTGACTGTGGCGACAACCTGTGCCGCCCACTGTCGGCCGTCTGTGACGGACGCTGGGACTGCCCGGATGGAGAGGACGAACGCTTCTGTGGTAGGTGAACCTTTTAGATCCCACAGATTGCGCTTATGAATTGCTGTATTTCCCCAGGATTTCCATGGATTTCCCCCAGAAATTCCTTAAATTTCCATTAATTGAGGGATTTCAAATGATCACACACCAATGGCAATACCAATTATTAACACCCTGTTTGATGTATTGAATATGGAAGTAGATAAGCTTTTAAATGATGTTTTTGTACGTTGAAAACTTAATAAAGTATTCTCATTGGAAAAATATGGAAACATTAAGGAAAAACAGTCGTTTTTCAGGGTGGCTATGGCCGGATTGGGGAGTACACCCTCGGGCAGCTATGGCCGAATTGGGGTCTAAAGGGTTAAAGTGCTGGAAAATAGGAGCTGAAATCCTAAATAAAATTTGAGTATATCACATTGCTAAGGAAATTGATTCGTATGACCAGATGACATAGGCCTAGTTGCTATGGTGCAGAGTTCATTGTTGGTTCCATCACCATTAGCGTAACCAGGGTACGTTTCATGGATGTCTGGAATTCCCTTTAAGTTCCCAAAATATAACTGTATATTCTAACATTTCTTTTGAAAAACCTAAAATGGAACCCACTTTTTTTTGGCTAGAATCTCCTCGATTTTACATGAAACCTGTTGCCAGGGCTGCCTAAACCCCATGATGACGTCCTAGCTAGGTCTTTAAAATAATGGAAATGAATATATAATATTCATATGATGACCTATTGATTTCTTTCATCCTAGTCTTCCCAAACTGCACGGCAGGGGAGTTTAAGTGCAACTCTGGGCCTTGTATCCAAGGAAAGTGGCTTTGTGACTTGAAGAACCAATGTCATGATGGCACCGACGAGGTACTATGTGGTAAGGCATCTGCACATAAAGATTTCTGATAATGAACAAAAGGAAATTCTGATCTGATAATGTTTAATTTCTAGAGTTATATTATAAAAAGTCAAATAGTTGACATACAAGGTTTGAGTGTTCAAGCTTTGGGAACACAAACGGTGTATTTGTGTTATTGGCATACAATGACATTAAAAAGACTGATTAGCTTAAATTCATGTAAACCTATTACATATTACAATTATCATGTTATTGGGCATGCTATGCACTTTTTAGTAACTCAAATATGGCAAACCTTGTTTTCAGTGGTCTATTCAAAAACCCACATGGTTCTTTAGGTCCTATATATCGACGAAGCAATAAAGGGATTTGCATCTTTCATTCCGATTAATCAGATCGATGTTTTTCTTTTGCAGGGAGCAATCGTAAGTATACTACAGTAGTTCTACATATTCCTTACCCGTATTGCAATTTACTTTACAGCAAAGAAACTGTGATATCTGTGCTTCCTGTGGTAAACCTAGGTATGTAAAATTACATTGGATGCCTTTTGAAGTCCCAACCAGATAACATTGAAATGAGAAAATTAATGAAAAAAGATATCAATGAATAGCTGCCCAACAGGGAAGATGTCACATATGCAACTAATAACATAGGAACCTTACTATGTGTCATGTTACCGTCTGGTGAACAGCACAAGTTATGATTTGAGCCAGGGATCAACCTCGAGACAAATTAAACGTCGTTGTTCTTCTTGAATATTTTTCATACAGATTATGATACGGTCTATTTCCAGTCAAAGTGTCTTTTGCGTAATATGAATTAATCAAAAGTTGATTTACATATTTGATGCGATTAAAGCCCATATTCCACTGTGCGGCATTTTGCTCGCGGTGGGCAATTAACTAGCGGCGTTTGGCCTCACCGCTAATAATACCAGGTGCCGCAAGGTGGAATGTAGTCATTGCTTGTGGTGGTGCTTGCGTTGAACCACTGCAAGTACCACCACAAATGACTTGATATTCTATTATAATTATGTTGTTTTTTTTAAAAGAAAATGACTTTTTCATGAATTTATTATGATTTTATGACTTTTTTATGATTTTATATTTATAGTATACAATAATTTTATGAAGTTTTCTATTGAGTGCTTGCGGTGGCAGAAACCAACATGTTCGTTTCTGAAATCCAATTTGCTTGCAGTGGGAGATGAGCCCATCGAAAACGACCCCCCATCGCAGAGTGTAATATGGGCTTAATTCATATCAATTTTTCAAACCGATTTCCGGAACGGGTTCAAAATCGTGTCATAATCGCATCGTGTTAACAATGCTTTCCCCTCACAGAGGCGTGTTCCCCAGAGCTCACCTTTCAGTGTTACGACAGCTCGTGTATACCCGTCGACCGCCGGTGTGACGGCACCGTCGACTGTCCAGGAAGCCATAAGGTCAGTGGTTTAAAGAATCTAAGGACAATTATTCTCAAGAGGTTAAGCCATCTGGTCATTCTGTTTAAGATATCTATCAAAAAGGATGTTCTATTGAAATCTTCAAATTTCAATTGGTATTCTGTTTACTGTAAAACGAGCAGGAATCTGAATTTGGCCTACTCAAAGCCAAGATTAAATCATAAATTCAATCTATGATCAGATATAGGCACAACAGGTGAACAGTAGAACGTTCAATATAATTATCCAACCTCTTTGCTCTAGACAGGGTCCCCCTTACTCTCGCAGCCCCCGCCCTCCCCAATGTAGCCCTAAACCTCCACCGAACTAAAAAGAAAGCTTTTGATGGGGACATATACTACACAACGAAAGACAACTATAGTATTGGCCTATATGGATCCCCCTATTCGAAATCCTTGATCCGACTGCAACTGCAAATAACATACTTTACACAGACCCTCTTCCCTTATTCAGGAGGATGAGAACGGTTGTACCTCGATGACCTCCACGGACCTGATGAAGTGTAAGAATGGTCAGACATCGCCCATCACCCAACGCTGTCTCTATGACACTGACCGGTTTGGGTTACTCATCGGATGTAGGGACGCCAAACACCTAGAAAACTGCGGTAAAACATTTAATTTTAAAATCAAAAGTTGTCTTCATAAGTAAAGATTAAAATTCTTATAATCTAAAAAAAACACAGATCTCGAAAGTTGATCCTGTAATGTATGTTTGACTTGAGGGCTGAAGAGCTAGGCCATGAATAGTGTTCAGCATATCAATATTTTGTTGTATTCTAATCATAATTACTATTTAATCTTATTTCTTATTAAATGTTACTATAGTTCATTTTATCTTTAGTTTTATATTCCCTGCCACCAGTAGAACGATGACATCTTCCATTTAGGTACCAATCACTTCTTTGGCTGGCCCGCTCTTTAGTCACTTATTAAAAACAAAAAGCTATATCGTGTTCCTCACAAACTTGGTGCCTGTCTCCTCAGCCGACTTCGACTGCCCAGAAAACTACGTGAAGTGTCCCTCCAGCTATTGCTTAGCGGTGCACAAAGTGTGTGATGGGACGCCCGACTGCCCTGGAGGAGACGACGAGGTCAACTGCAGTATGTAGCCTATAGCTTAATCGTATTTTACCTCCTCATCATTCAATAGATAGTATATTACAAGTTTCGTCATTTAAGCTAAGGTTTCTTATCATATGAGCATAATCGGCAGGTTAATCATATCGTATAAGTATGTATTTGGATATTCATATCGTGATCCAATATTGGAATTATGTTTTAGTGGCTCATAATTATGCAAAAACATATGCATAATTATGCCCAAAAAAAATGCTCATGTCTATAGTATTCATGTGCACAAAATATAGAAGAGATTCCAAAGACGTCAAAACGGCACACATTTCATGCATATAACTTATTGAATGTCTACAGACAAGTTTGATTCACCAGACACCACAACTGAATACTATATGATATACATTGTACTATATTGTTGTTGTTGTTTTTACATTGTGTTACCTAATCAATAGGTGGATATCAAAGTGTATGAATCTAGGCCTATACATCATAGGCCTATATTTAGAGATGACGCGTTGGTGTAGGCAATAATAGGCCTATAACTTAATTGTTCTGATACTATAATTTCATAGAAAACTACACGTGCCCAGGCATGCTACGTTGTCGTGGATTCTCAAACTGCGTTCCAAGAGACCGGATCTGTGACAACTCTGACCAGTGTTACCATGGTGACGACGAACTATTCTGCAACGACATGAACTTCCTGTGTCGTTCTTACCGCCAGTGTCAGTGTGGCACCCTCGTGTACGCATGCGTCAAGGCTAGAATGAAGACAGTCCCATGGTATATAGTAAAGGAAACCCGGAAGTTGAATCTCACCGGAAATAGAATTGCCCTCAAAACGAACACTTTCTCTGATTTCCACTACTTGATAGAGCTCATCCTGATTGATAATAATATAGAGGCGGTACGGTGTTGTTATTTTGATAAACTTGTTAATTTGAAGTTGTTAGATTTGGCATATAATAGATTGACGGATTTGTATGCTGATGCCTTTAAAGGGTTGGCAAATTTAAGGGAACTTGTTCTCATTGGGAACCCAATATTCTCCGTTCAGCCTGGTTCGTTTAGGGGACTCTCAGGGATAAGGAAGCTTAGTCTATATGGACTGAGTGTTCAGAAAATTAAAGCCGGGGCTTTTGATGGATTAACGGTAGTGGAAGACCTGGATTTGTCTGCGAACACCATGCAAGAATTAGGGGACGATGCCTTCAGGGGTCTGCCTAAGTTAAAACGGCTGAACATTAGTAGAAACGTCCTGACAGTGTTCAACGGGCTCGATTTTCAAGGTTTGACTGAGCTTGAGTACTTGGAGAGCGATAATCAAATCTTTTGCTGTTTTGTGTCACTCCCAGAAGAGTCCTGCCTGCCCAAACCCGACGCTGTCTCCTCCTGTGAGGACCTCCTAAGTCGGGACGTCCTCCGAACATTCCTCTGGCTACTCGGGATGCTATCTTTGGCGGGAAATTGCGCGGTTTTGGTATTCCGAGTGAAGCAGACGACAAAACTCACCGCAACGGAACTCCTCATCTGCCACCTGGCGGGCGCTGATTTACTCATGGGCGTCTACTTGATCTCAATGGCATGCGCAGACGCCTACTTCCGGGGGCGTTATGTGGAAAACGCCACCTGGTGGAAAAGTAGCTGGGGGTGTTCGATTTTGGGTATGATAGCGTCTGTGTCGGCAGAAATGTCGGTTATAACTGTCTTCGCCATTACTTGTGACCGACTCCACCGGGTTAAGCTGCCCATGTCTCAGCGCCATCTGACGGCTCGTTCCGCTTCGCTGATAATGGCGCTGGTGTGGACGCTGGTGACCTTCATGTTCCTGATTCCCATCCTGCCCAACTCCTACTTCCAGAGCGCCTTCTATTCGAGGTCTGGGGTGTGTGTGCCCATACACATCACCCCTGAACCCGCCCCAGGTAGGATTGGTACCCCTATCGTATCACTTATATAACCAGTTGTAAGTTGTTATGAAGAAATCCAGAGGAGCGTGGCTATGGAATGGTCACTACTTGTTGTATGTCTATTTTGATTATTGAAAATGTGCATCTTGTTTTGATGATGAGAATGATGAACAATTAACCGTGATCATAGAAACATTGATGGTCAATCCAAAATGCCCCATGCTATAAAAGCAGCCATTCTATGCAATAGTAAAATATAATAGAAACCAACCTTAGTGTCCAAGCCTATAGGCCTATTCATTAACTTGTGATTATCTGAGACATAACAGGGAGTAGGCCTATGTTAATATGTAAATATCCCCCTGTGTTCTAAAACACTTAAAGTTACATTTCATTATGTTTTAAAAAAGGTTAAATTACCATCATTTTTTACAATTCCAACGTATTGATCCGTATAGTCAATGGTGAATTCCAAACAGTTCTACCAATCATCTCTGGTTATACTCTAACACAATTCCTTTGATAAATTGCTCCTCGGAGGCTCCTGTAGCACACACCTTTCATTCCATCAATAATTATGCGATGAAGCTTCCTTAATCTCTACTTACCGTCTCTTTCAAGATAAGATCAATTCCCTATCTCCCCCAGGTTGGCAGTACTCGGTGTTTCTGTTTCACGGTGTCAATATGACCCTGTTCACCCTCATGTGTACCGCCTACATCTCCATCTACTGGACGGTCAGACAGATGAAGGGCAAGAAGAACAGAGACCTGCAGAGGGCCCGCAAGATGGCCTCCATGGTGTTTGTCGACTTCTGCTGCTGGGTGCCAATCAATACTATGGGTAAGGACGTGTTTTTAAATACTTTTTAGATGTTTGGTTTTCTTTTTACTTGTTGAGTTGTTGTTTCACATGGATTTCTGTTTGGCAGTAACCGAGCAATATTCCCTTTTCCGTATACTACTTATACAAAGGGATGATTCTTTTGTATTACGCTTGTTTGCTGTTGGATTTCTTTTTACTTAACCTTTTGCTGTTCTTGAGGAAATATAGACAAATTCACAAAAAGTAGCTTTGGGAGTTTGGTTTCCTCACGCAGTTTTTAAGTTAAGTTGGGGTCTTTAAGGGTGGTTATCTTTATGAAACATCTTTTCTAAACCTCTACTATGTTCGATGCATTATGGATGCATGAAATCTCTCGTCTATATTATCAGAAGTTTTTATGAAACATGTTGCTAGTTTGTCTTATTTACTTATTTCGTTGTTTTTGTTGTTTTTGTTGAGTTTTTTTGCTGGACAAGGAATAATAAGTAAAATGGTTGTCATCATTTTTACGAATATGAAATTAAGTAGGAGAAAGCATCTTTCACAAGCATTACGTTTTCACGTTCATAAGTTCTTATTCTTATTTGACCAAGCACAGTGTTATCATTTCTGTTTAGCACTGACTTTTAGCAGGCATTTACCGTACACTTAACAGAATTTATTATCACTTTTCATATACTACTTACAACGTAAAACGAAAAGTTTCCATTCGATTTTCATGACAATGTATTGTAGTTTAGAATTAATCTTAAGATAAAGTGCAAAACTCATTTAAGTCTGGCTGACTTCAAGAAGACTATCACTAGTCACTAAATACAACCTTTTTCAATGTGTATCATGTATAAGAAAGTTGGAGAAAACTAAAAAGACAAACTAAAAAACAAATCTATAGATCTATCGACACTTTTCACAAACATTGGCCAACTGTTCTTCATGCATTCACATTTTATAAAGAAACTTCCACGTCTTATAGTTAAAGGTTTTTACGTATATTTCCAATGAATTACGGTCTTGCAGCGATAAATACCTAGGTTAATGGTTATTTTACAGGTATCCTGTCGCTCTTTGGAGTGCAGGTACCAGGAGAAATGTACGCGTGGACAGTCGTCTTCATTCTACCCATCAACTCTTCTCTCAACCCCGTTCTCTATACCTTATCGACAGTAACATTACCTGTAACTAAAAACGTTTACTTTCTCTTTTTTGGGTCAAATTTCTTTTACAAATACAAATGATTTAAGTCGTTTGGTGTTGACAAGGATTGGAAGCTTAAAAAGATTATGGTACTTTAAATGTTTGATCTATGATAGTTATGGATCTAAAATATGTATAATAATCATACTGCTAAATATTTATAAGCTAGTCTAATCTAAAAGCGCCACTTTCTTTCTCACTACTGCTTTTACCATATGTGTCTCCTCCCAGATAATTATCAATATCTTCGAAGGCGATTTATGCACCCCTTCCACACCTTTTCGTAGGGCACATACCTTACTTTTATCTCTCTTTTTACCGGGGGCATACCCGTGAAACTTTTCATGCTGGCTGGCTTAAGCCCATAAAACTTTACATATATAGACAGGCAGATGCTCATCCATACATTGATTAGTGCGCCACCTAGCGATTCATCTAGCAGTTATCATCAGTATTTGCTTTATTTTCGTAATGTTATTATAGATATCCAAAACTGTCTTATGTTCATAAATGGACTTATAAAGGCATTCCATTTTATAAAACCAGGGAAAAATGCAAATAGGCTTCACTACTTCATTTCGTGTTTGTATGTGAGTTTGTTTGTGAAACTAACTTGAAAATGTAGCTAATTAGTGATAACACACATGTCGAGTGACCTTTGCTACCACAATGGCTTCAAGTTACCCACGAAAACGAAAAAGAATAAGGGGTGTATATCAATTCAAGCATTCCGTTCAAGTCAAGATCATGGCACCAGGTCGGAGGAAGCCCAAGACAGAACTTTGGGATATTTTTCATGACAAGCAATCACCTCGAACTTCTCCAGAACTTTCAAATCGTGTTGACAGTCTACACGGACATATCGTCATCGGCACCCCTGCTCTCAATGAAATGTTCCAGTCTATAAACCCAAACGCATCGGATTCTGGTCTCACCAGCTAAGGTAGGTTTTTTAATATAGCGTCTAATCCCAATCACCCATAACAGGGGCGGAATTCTTAAAAGGGGCGTATCCTTAAGCAGTGTCTACATTTAATTCAACAAGTCAAAATTTCACCCCCAAAAAAGTTTCACCTCCCCCTCGATCCCTCCCTGCATAAAATACCAATTTAACTCTCCTTCCATGTTTGCATATATTATTAACTCCATAGCATATTTGTCTGTGTGAAATACACAAAAATTCATAATGTTTTATTTAACAGTCTGTGACATTAGCCACTGGCCAGGGATGGCGACCAAAAGACTTTGACGAATATTCGTGATAATAAAACAGGCCTTCACGAACCTAGGGTGTGTCCAGAAAACATTCACGAACCTTCCAAACCACTCACGAACCTTATTGAACCTTGAAAATAAGGTATAAAAACTAGATAACTATGTAAATACTGCCTTGTTACATCTATAAGAAGAATATTATAATGAAATGAAATGGTTTTGGAATGGGAAAAATGGAAAAAATGAAAAAAAAAGAAACTGCAAGATTCGTGACCACGAATCTTTCACGAACCCAAAATTCGGAATTGTGACTATTATTGAACTTCAGATTCGTGAATCTTTTTTGGTCGCCCCCCCCGGTCCCCAAGCCCAAGGCCAGTAAAATTACAGCCTGGCCAGTGGAAATTTTAGGAAATTTGTAAAGAATTAATATGTTTTAAAGGCCCATGGGCTTATGGGTCAGTGGAAAATAATGCCAATCTCGCAGATAGATAAAACATCATGACATTCTCAAATTTATTCCATCATCACACTCCCTTGTACCTGGCATCAAAATAATACACATATAATGCATCCAGAAAAAATGCGTCCACATAAATGCATCAAATGCATCAAAACTAGACATGCTACAAAACTTGTTCCTCTACTCTATAATTTATTTTATTCTTCAGTATTCTCGCAGACAGGTGTCTGATTCCATCCAACTAGAAATACCTGTGCTTGCCATACACAAGTGAGCATAGCAACAGGCTCCACCCTCGTCATGCAGGGGAAATCTGCATATTCATGAGCTTTTTCTTTTGATCTTTTTCCCCTTTGTCATGAGGGTCGTAGCCTTTTGCTACCCTAGGGGAGACAGACTCTTTGTTGAAAAGAACAGGTCGTCTGACTGCTAGTAGGCAATGGCCTACAAACGGGTACTTTGTCGACAACACTAAATATCTAACCCATGTTAAAAAATTGCAGCAATATGTGTTTGTAATAATATGAATAATTATAATTGAATTCATCATCACAAATATCAGGAAAATACTTAAAGCCAGGGTATCGTCTGTGCGTTTCCAGGGTTAAGGACTCCACCCCTAAGCCTGACGACGTTGCGGCCGGCGACGTGTTTTCCACTTTTGGAATGTAATCCGGCGACATTATTGGTCACGTCACGAAATTGGCGTGCTTGGGAGGGGGTTATAACGTAGCAAATTACAGCCGCCACACGGACGATACCCTGGCTTTAATCGTATTGAAAAAAATATAATTTGTCTTCCCATACTTCATACTATTATTCAGAAATTGCACTGAAAATGCACACTCACCACCGCTCCTACACACTCACCACTGCTCACATACACTCACCACCGCTCCTACACACTCACTACTGCTCACATACACTCACCACCGCTCCTACACACTCACTACCGCTCCTACACACTCACCACTGCTCACATACACTCACCACCGCTCCTACACACTCACTACCGCTCCTACACACTCACCACTGCTCACATACACTCACCACCGCTCCTACACACTCACCACTGCTCACATACACTCACCATCGCTCCTACACACTCACTACTGCTCACATACACTCACCATCGCTCCTACACTTTCACGACCACTCTAACAGACTCAAAACCACTACTACACACTCACCACCGCTCGTACACACTCACCACCGCTCGTACACACTCACCACCGCTCGTACACACTCACCACTGCTCACATACACTCACCACCGCTCGTACACACTCACTACTGCTCACACACACTCACCACCGCTCCTACACACTCACTACTGCTCACATACACTCACCACCGCTCGTACACACTCACCACCGCTCCTACACACTCACCACTGCTCCTACACATTCACCAACGCTCTTACACACTCACTACTGCTCACATACACTCACCAACGCTCTTACACACTCATCACCACTCCTACACACTTACCACTGCTCCTACACAGTCTGACACACTCACCACTCCTCCTACATACTCACCACTGCTCAAACACATTCACCACCGCTCCTACACTCAACATCACTCCTATACACTCACCACCACTCCTACACACTCAACACCCCTCCTACACACTCACCACTTCTCATACACACTCACCACCACTCATACACATGCACCACCGCTCCTACACACTCACTTCTGATCCTTCACACTCACCACCCCTCACACACTCACCACTACTCTTTCACACTCACCACGACTCGTACACCCTCACCACTCCTCACACACACCACTTCTCCTAGACACTCACAACTCCTCCGACACACTCACCACCAATCCTACACAATCATAGGCAGGCATATCATAGGGTATACAGGCCTGGCAAGCATATCAGACATTTAGCAGAAGCACGGCAATGGTATGAGAGGGTATAGGCACAGGAAATTCAAGGCAGGGTTCGCAGAGAATTAGCACGGCATTGGTAGCAGTTTGTAAACAATATCATTAAGATTCCAGCAGTGGTAACACATGGTTAGCAATGCCACCATAGCACAACCATGTGTTTTATTTTTAAAATAAGAATGCACACTAAAAAAATAATCTGTGTTTTATCGGATATGTAAGGAGTAAGGAAAAATTAAAAACATGAATAGGGCATAAAATCTTGGTTGGATTTATAAATTCTTATAATCACCCTGATAATAAACTGTCTTGCCTAAGCTGCACTATAGCCCTTAACTTGCATCATAATTCTGAAACTTGTCTCTATAGCCCTTAACTTGCATCATAATTCTGAAACTTGTATACAAAACCAATCACATTAAGTTTTAACTACAAACATTCCTTTTTTATCCTTGCAGAAACCTCATACATGAAAAATAAAAGGAAGAGAAATGACAAATGGACTGAGCTGCGACCTCTCATGGCCCGTGCTGTTGTGGAAGAGAACACACCAGCTTACTTTGAGTGTAATCTTTGCAATCAACCTACTTTTGAAGAATACGTGCGTTGTGCAGATTGTGGACCAATGGCATTCTTTTGTCCGGATTGCTGTTCTCAACATCATTCATTCATGCCCCTCCACAAAGCAGAAAAGTGGATTGTAAGTCTACATAATTTTCTAATAAACATTGATTTCATTTTCAAAATTATTATCAATACAGTAAAGACTAACATACTTAAAGGTAGCGAAATTCAATTTTTTTGGTTAAATCTTACCTGTTAAGCTCAAACAAAAATAACTCATTTTCCCCCACTCACCCTATTTTTTTAGCCCACACCGTAAAGTCTTTTTTTAAAGAAAACTTAGGAAAAACCATATGCATGTAAATAATGGAAAGTCATTTCAGCGGAAAAATAATAAAATTACGTATAAACAGATATAATCCTCATTTCTAGGGCCCAAACTAAGGTATTATGTTTTTACTAAAATAAGATATTATAAATTTGTTTTAAAGAGGAGAAAAAACATCCATATATTTTCCTACTTTTCGCAAAAAATTGTTAAGGCACCCCCCACCCACTATAGAAAACAATATTTTCTCCTCGCATTTCCACGTATCTCAAAAATGATCAAACATTTCAAAAAACGTGGAATTCCGCATTTCCATCGAAATCTTACATGCCTGCATATGATGTGATAATTGACAGGTTTCGGACAACCCTTAAACCTCACCTGAGGGGAAAATTCATAAAATCTGATTTAACTCGTGTAACTCGTCTTATCTTCATACAATTTATTTATGTCTATATGGAAGTAGTACAAGGTTTTTGTTATTTTTTCACTCACACAATTATGAATGATTTAATATTTATAACTTTTCCACCAACTTTTGAAGTATTCTGTCTGTCATAAGAAAAGCATAGTAAATGTAAATCTTCCAATTAACACGTCATATGTTATTTTTTTGCACTATTACTGGTACCAAATTGTGCACCATTTCAACAATTAAGTATATGACTCTAACCTCTTTATCTTACCATTTTGTCCTGTTTGCACAATTTTACACTGCAGTGACAAATGTCAAATATAAATTTAGACAAGCATTAGGACCATTTTGTCCTGCTGACCCACTCCCACCCTTCTGAGTATTGTTTGGGCTGACTGGAAAGTTTTATTTTCCTCTGGGGATACGATTTTTTTGGTCAAAGGTTTAAGGTTTATCCCTACAAGAAAAAAATACAATTTGATCCCCCTACTTGATGATGGCGTTTCAAGAGTAGTAGGTTATATTCCAACCTTGCCCACAGCCTGCATCAGCCTGTCCTAGGCCCATTACATTGCACCATTTTCCTTTCCTTTCCATGCCTATAAATTCCATAATTCAACTCTTTATGGCCAAACGTGAGTGGTTAACAAACTACAGAAATTAAACTTTCACCATCCCGACCATAATTATCAACCCCTACAACTTTTTGCACAAATGATTCACCCAAAACAACATTCTTTTAATGCTCGCCCAACTCTTAAGTCTTATCTGTGTAGGAATATATATTTGCATGCGTGTGTATTCATGGGATATCTATATCAGACCATATTTTCTTTCAGGATGGAAAGTTTGTACCTTTTCCCTTACCCCATACAACATGGCAAAGGCCAGGTCATGACTGTGGTTTGAGCTACACTAAACATCTCCTGGTTTTAGACCACAAAGGTAAGTGTTAAATATTATTTGGGTTAATATCTAAAACTGAACTTAAATTATCAACATAATCCCTCTAGATTGGCTGTATTGAATATGAATGTGAATAACAGTTATATATTGCCAGTATAATTGACACAGAGACAAAGGCTTTGAGGGAGATCATTGAGTCAGTGCCGGCCCTTAGTGAGGCGTGGCCCCTCCATAGGTCGGAGGGGTAAAGGTATAATTCACAGGGAGGCCTGTGTTTTGAGGTCTATCCAGTGGTCACTGCCAGCCCTCGCTCGGTAGTTGTTGTCCTATGGTAGGTGGAAATGGTAATAATATAATTCACACATAGACCATGATCTCGGGTAGAATTCAGTGCTCAGTACCTGCCCTTAGTGAGTGGTGGCCATACTACTACATGTGGAAGGGGTAACAGGCTAGGAATATCTGCGTGTCCACGTGTCCTCGATGACCAGAAAATAGGTGTGGACGACCAGAAAATGAAGTTTCGTCGTCCACCTCACGACCACTTTCTTTTGAAGAAATCAATTAAATTTTGCCCCTAGAAATTTTGGATTTTCTTATAATGGATGTGTCCCAATAATGTGGACAACCTAAAATACATGTGGATGACCAGATTTTTGTGTTTGGTCGTAAGGAAGTATTTGAAGAATTTTCCTAGCCTGGGTAAAAGTATATAATTCACAGGTAGTCCACGGCTTTTTGGAAGGTCCAGTGGTCAGTACCTGCTCTGAGTCAGTTGTGTTCATTCAATTTAGGTGGAAAGTGTAGCAGTATAATTGATAGCAGCCATGTGCCTTTAGGTTGATCCAGTCGTCAGTGCAAGCCCTCACTCAGAGGTAGCCAGCTTTCTACAGATAAGAAGGGTCAAAGTATGATAAACATGTAGGCCCTGTTCTGTGACGGAGATCTAGTGGTCAGTATCTTCTCTCATACAGTTTGTGGTCTCTCCATAACGTTTCTTCACTCATATATCCTTTATCATCTATTTTTTCAGAATTCTTGTTTTATAGTTATAGGAAGCAGGTTCTGATCCCTATATATAAATTCTCAACATTCTCATTGTGTAGAATTTATTTCATGTAACCATCCACAGTCATTAGAATAAAACTAGTCATACGGCTTAAAAGAAAATGTGTTGTGTTCAAGTAATCAACCCTATCCTAAACTGTTTACCTCACCCTTATATTTGTTCATGAATACTGTTACAAAAATGTTCTCAGTAATAGAAGTTACAAAAGCAAAAAGAATGGCATATACATGCTAAGTAAATGTATTTCAAATGTTAGAAACTATTCTAGAAGCTGTTTTCGAGTAATTTCTAAATTATAATTCAATAATTCCGTAATCCCTTTTTTTCTCTCTTCGATTTGTCAGTCATAAAGATTACTTTTATTAGCACATACTTTTAAAAGAGGTAAGCTTCTTCTATCTTTTTTTGTACTTGTCTTGGCATTTTTTTTTTTACCCATTCCTGTAATAAAACTTTATCAGTCCTATCTTTTACAGGTTGTCCACATGTGCAGTTTTTCCAATTCTGCAAGTGCGAGGATGAAGCTATAACCTTGGTACGGTTAGGATTCTGGCCATCAACTCCACTCAACCCAGCAATTGCGATTAGCATGCAGTTGTTGTCTTTTCTACGGTCCCTGATATTTGCTGGCCAGCTGTCCTTAACTGCCTTCACATCAGCCTTGAAAAATCAGTTTGCCACACAATTTTCAAAGGTAATTAGGTTTCCCTTTTCTCATTACACTCATAATTCATATATATAGGGGCCTTTCATTCAGTATGTACCCACATTTTCACAAATATAAGGGCCCCCCACCCCTCTCAGGCAAAAATATGCATTGAATATGTACTAGAATCTACACACATTTTCATAATCTCATACCCCCCTTCATGCCTACATAGTAAATGGAAGGCCCCGTAATATTACATTTTGGCATTTTCACTAAGGAAAATATGTTTATGGCCCTTTATAAATTTCATTTCTTTCATCTCAAAGCGTATTAGGTGAATACAATTCAGGAAATAATGGAAACAGGAATGATTTAAGGTTCATATGTAACCATATATTTCTTCTCAATCAGCATTATTTCAATTAGGTCAATTATATTTCCCAATGTCATTGTTTTAAAGGGTACCTTGCATGTAATTATTGGATGATTATTTTCCACTGAAATTTGTGGGGCATGACTTAGGACACTAAGTCCCACAAGGCCCTAAATCGCAAAATGTTGCGACTTAGGGTCATTTTGTGACTTAGGGTCACCCCAAGATGCTAAGTCTCAAAAGAAACCTTAAATGGTAAAGACACTAAGTGGCAAAATAGATATTGACCCAAAGTCGCAAAAAGTTCTCCTCACTACACATGGTAGGGATAGAACAAAATAATTTAGTTGGTTCTAAAACCCGTAAAAGACCCTGTCCCCTCCTACCACACATGGGCCCTAGATGGGGAGAGACTCCCCATGTCGCATGTCAAATGTCCAATTTAAGAAATAGCCATGTTGTCATGTTTCTCTTTTTTGACAAAATTTTGATTTTTTTAATGTAAAACTCAAGAGCTTGGAGGGGAGGACCCTTTTTAATATGTGCGCCCCCCTTTTCAAAATTCCCGGATCCGCCCTTGCTATCGTAGGGCTTATGGGAATTGTCGGGACTGTCGTAAGGCGTAAGGGGGTATTCCACTACACGCTGAAAGATGACTACGACATGAGCACCATATCACACAATATCCTTATCTGGTATGGCAGGAGCAGGTGCCAGCCTGTCTACGATATTCTCAGGCTTTTATCCATGAGAAGTAGATTCTGTGCGACATGACCTGCGACATGACCTACGGCATGGCATATAAATAAAGGAACTTGAACCTTTCCTACGACAATATTAAACATGTTAAATAAAGTCGTAGCCAAAGTTATAGCCTACAATATTCATCTCCATGACTTGATTGCGATAAAAAAAAACGTATCGCACGACTTTAAAGTCATAGAAACTGTGACTTTACCCTAATATGATCATACCGCAGCCGTATCGCAGCCATAGTTTAGCTGATGTCGCGTAGTGGAATATCCCCTTTAGTCTTTACAATAATGACTGTCAGAGACCTATCCTAAGCATTTTGACAGCGTGTGTAAACCCCCCTTCATGTCAACAGCGGTCCAGGCGTGCAGGGGGGGGGGGGAGGAGCAGAGTCCCGTAGGGGGGGGGGGGGGTGGGGGGTTGCTAGGGGGCGCCTCCCGTTGTGTGGAGGGTGTCTGGGGGAGGGGCAGATGGCGATGAAAAGGTCAGGACTGATGCCGGGATGGGCGGGTGTGGACCAACTTGTCAACTCTCCAGGATTTTCCGGGAGTCTCCCTGTTCCCTGACCCAGTCTCCCGGCCTCCCTGGGAGGAGCTGCAGGTGAGAGTATCCCCAGGGGAAGAGGGGAGGGAATTTTTAAGACCTCATTTATATCTTGGTGTAAGAAATTTCAGGAACATGGGAAATTTTGGGAAAATATATAATAAAAATGCCCGAAAATAGGCAACTCCCTTATTAGTTTTCACGCAGAGGTCTGTTTGGGGTCTTAACTACGATCCATTATATTTTTGTCATTCAAAAGTAAAACATAATATTTTCATTATTGGTTTGGGGGCGTCTTCTAGAGGTTATTGGTATAGTCCGCCCCCAAAGCCTTACTGTCGGATGTTTTTCCATTGTGTATAGTCAACAGGCGTGAAATTGGTGCTAATTGGACCCTTCTCCTTCCCCCTTCCCCCTGTCCCCTCTGCCCTCTATTCTCATTGGTCACTGGTGGCGGTTATATTATTAGAAGCAGGAGGGGCAAGAGACATGATTGACATGTGGGGCACGGCAGGCAACTCTGCCGCATCGACACCTTTTACAGGTCTCAATTCATGTGCAGAGGGTTAATCGTTGCAGAGTGCACGGCAGGCGTGTCCAGTGCAGGGTCGGCATCTACATGGACTGGCCACCACTCGCTCCACACACCACCCCTCCTGCTAGACTGTAGTTAAGTCCAAGTCCGCTAGGCACTCAAGCTAGGACTGTCAACTAGCAATCAGGGGCCTACCAGTGTCCGAAATTAAGGGTATTTTTGGTGCGCCATTCGGGTGCATTACATCAGGAATTATGTACCCGGGGCTTTATCTTTGCACACACCAACATATAGTAATGGTAATAAACCTCAAAATTTCGCACATTCCGGGTGCATACATTTTAAAATCACGCACCCGGCCGCGAAAATGTGCGCGACGGGCGCAGGGCGCAGCTTAATTTCGGACACTGCAGGCTACCCATTCCTAAAATGTGAGGGGGTTCCAAAGAAGTCAGGGGAGGTTCCACATTAAAAACGAGGGTGTTCCAACTCGAAATATTGAAATAATTATATACTTTTAGTCTCGGATAATGAACTTTGGAAAACCCAAGGGGGTTCCAGACACCCTCTGAACCACCCCAATATGCCACTTACAATGATTTTGGGTGGAAATTTCACCCTATTAAAATCCCTGCATGCTTTGTGGCCACAGAACCATAAACCAGCCAGCAGCCCGACTACCATCAAAGGGATTCCCAATGCCATTTATCAACGAGTATAGAAGGCCTACTACTCTCGTTGCATTTATAGAGGGTCAATTAAAATAGCCTGAACAGATTTGAAGTGACCAATAAAGGCCATGAACTTTTGTGGATGTAAGGACCCATTAGGTCTATGTAACAGCTAATACGGGTCAGAAGGGACTACATTTCAGGTCGCCACTCCACACTTCAACTCCCCCCACCCCACCCCTCTGACAAAGTGTTAGCCAGGTGGTCTGGCCTCTGTATACAAGCAACGAGAGTAGAAGGGATTCTGTATGTGTTGCCGTCTGCTGCAGACCCGTGTGTAACCCCAACCGTCACGGATGAGCAGTGGGGAAAGTAATCCGTCCCTAACCTACTTAGCTCTTACATAATACTTTCACTTTTGGAAACAGTGGGTCTGACTGCGACAGACTATGGGGAAAGGGGAGGAGACCGGTGGGTAGTAGAGCAGAGGGGCGGGATATCACGACAGTGGTCAGATGGGAGGGTGTAGTCAGGCATACCAGACCTCGGCGGATCCACGGAATTCCGCGGTTTTTGAAATAATTTTGGTCATTTCTTAGATTTGGCCAAATCCGAGGAGAAAATATTTCTTTATATAGGGGGGTTTGGGCATCCTGAAAATTTTGTTAACCAATTTGGAAATTAAGAAAAATTCAGGGGGGGGGGGATTTCTTCCTTTATATTTTGGAGGAAACACAGTTGTGGTTCTCGTCATAATCACATAATAGGTGTATTTCTTTCTTTAAAAATTGATTGAAAGGTGTTTTAAGTGTTTTTTGGAATTTTCCGCGGAAATGGCTATAAGCATAGAGATACATAAGTACATATAAATGTCTATGCTATAAGTGACTGGCATGGCTGTGTAGTGGTCACTGGTGATGGTGTCAGAGGGGGTAGCAAGGGTGGTATCACAAGTCAATCATTGATCATTATAGGTTATTATTTTTCGCCACCAAAGCAAGATTTTTCAGTCCAGAGGACTGAAAAAAATATTTTCTCTTGTATTCACTGTGCAGGCCCTCTGTGCCCGGCACCTCCTGACATTAGTACAATACAAACATTAGACATTATCCCTAGGCCTGTTAATTGCAGAGGGAATAATTTGTTTACACTCCAAGCGCCGAAGGCACTTGTAACAGCACAGAACAGTGTGGGACTTTGCGGCGAATCACCCTCAATGCTAGGCGTGTGGGGTGGTGAAGTGGTTAGAGTGTCCGCCTGTTGTGTGGGCGGCCCGGGTTCAATCCTGGGCTGGGGTGAGCTGGCTACTATACCCCTCTACATGTCTCCCAGTGGCAACAACTGGGATATCAAAGGTCTCTGGTAGACCACCGGCTCTTGTGTGTGGGGCCCTGTCTATGGGACCAGGCACATTAAAGAACACCTGCCTCGGTAAATGTGTAGGGGTATGGTCTCTATCTTCTCATAGATTCGATCATTCCATAGATATGATCATCCCAGACAGAATTGTCAAATTCTCTTCTTGCCGTGATATGACCTTAGATGTTGCTACGGCGTTAAACCCCAATAACCAACCAACCCTCAATGCTAGAAATGATAGTCCGTGTCCAAGTCACTCTCTCACTTTGATGCTTGCTAATGGCTAATCAAGTCTTCCAGATTATACAGAGACTCAAGGCTGGGTTAGCTTCAAATCGGGAAATCTTCCACCACAGTTTGGGAAAAGGCGGAAGGTTTTATTCTTTCCTTGTAAAGCAGTGGCATACCTTACAATATTCTATCATTATGCTTATTTCTAGATGTATTTAAATAACAAAATGTAAAGCACAAATCAAATTCCGTTGCTGCCATATAACACCATATTCAAAAATAGATTTTTCAAAATGCAATTATTCTTTTAAAATCGGAGCTTTTCTATAAAAACCGGGAGATGGGGAGATTTCTTTAAAAAGGCAAGAAAATCGTTATATCTGCTAACAAAGCGGTAGATCTGGAGTCTCTGCCGGATACCATGGATTTCTGGTGCAGAGGGGGATTTGCCGCACAGTTTGTCCAAGTGCGACTTTTAGTTCGGACTCGCAAGCGCTGACGTCATTTTGGTGGGAAACCCTGGTTCCAGGGCCCCCCCTGGTTCAAAATAGTCCCATGTGGGCCCTCTTTCAACCATAGAGAACCAGCTGTAGACATTTAGTTTTCTCTAAATATATTAATTTCTTACACATGAAACTCACAAGATATATAAAGAAGGATATCATAACACACATATTCTTAAATATGGTTATCTAAAGGGGGGTTTACACAACCCTATAAAATCAGGTCAGCCTTACAATAATCCCGATAGCCTTACCATAATCCCGAAAGCCTCATGATTATCCCAATGATGTTGTCGGCCTTTGTAAGGATTTCATTGTCTTAAGCTTGTCTCACTGCTTAGCATAACCTATCCGGAGTACTTCCTTACAATAATGAAAATTTCAGACGTGTTTGAAATTTTTTTGAAAATCCTTAGGATAATTGGCTTACGATAATGAAATTGTGCTTACGATAATGAAAGAGCCTCTGTCGGTCTGTGTAAACGTCCCTGCCTTGTGTTGGAAATTATATATTCATATACAAATCTATATAGGTTACATCAATTGCAAAGAATTTTTGTGAGCTTTACGATGATCATAATCTTAAGAAATTATCGGGTTGTGTAAACCCTAAGGACTGCTACATCTAAGTATAATTGTCACCGATAATCTTAAGAAATTATCGGGTTGTGTAAACCCTAAGTACTGCTACATCTAAGGGTAATTGTCACCGATAGCCTTAGAAAATGATCTACATACATAATTATTCTTCCCGATTTTCCCATTCACCTAAGCCTTACGATAATGTTTTTTCCTAAGCACGTGTTTTCGGCCTGTGTAAACCAGGCTTTATGGCCACAAACTGCTTTTGTTTATTGTGCAGGGGTCCAGGCTATAATTAGAACCACCCGTCGTGTGTCCAGTCCCCGATGATGAGGCACTTCATTGGTGTATACAAAGGAGTGTAGATGGGGGGGGGGGGGGGGGTCCCATATTGGAGGCGAATTAAAGAATTGATTTTGTTGCATTTCCCTGTTTTTCATATTTATTTCGATTGTAAGAACCCTCCACATCCTATGTCTAATTTAAGAAATACCCTATGTCATGTCTTTTTTTCCCGTCATGTCACTAAGGTCCATGTCACATGTCGAACTAAAGAAATGACTATGTTACTCTGTCGATTTTAAGGGTCTACATCTATTGACAAGGGTTGGACGAGGGTCCTCTAATGACACTAAATGATTAAATGTTTTGACACTTAAGGCTTTTGCCAGTTAGTGTGTTGAGGTTGGCACTAAGTCACACAAAATAATATTTTGTGACTTTGTGCGACTTAGTGTCCTAACAGGTGTCACATCTATACTAAGAACTGACAATGCTAGAAATATCTTAATAGTTTTCAACTGTATCCAAGGTTATTGGACTTTAAAATTTCATTCAATTTACTAGTGTTTTTAAGGGAAATCCCCAGATTTGTCATGTCACAGTGTGACAACAGTTATGACGTAGCAAGGACAGTACTGAAAACCTCAGAATTCAGGGAATTCCTAAACTTAATTTTCTTATCTATATTATTTACTACATTTTCATATTTTGCCTTTTTTTTTTCCTTGGGCGACATTCTAGTATTATATAAATGAAGTAAAATACACACAAATTGGGAACTTGTAAATTTATGTGAAAGTAACCCTTTAAACTACTACATGACGGGTTTCTAAGGGGACTGGTTATACGCGCGGATCCCGTGTCGCGGACATCGCGCATATAGAATTTCTTACATACGCGGACGTAATGTCCGCGCATACTCACCTTCTTATATACGCAGATGCAACGTCCGCGCATACAGACCTCCTTGTATACGCGGACATTATATTTATCTGTCTCTGAATCATGTTTTATAGTCGTGCTTACAGAAGCAAATATTTTACCATCTTTAAGAAATAGAAAAAGAAAAAAGAAAAAGGGGGTTCGGGGGCATAGCCCCCGATTTATCATGATAAGTATATTTTTGGTCCATATACGCGGCCACAACCCCGCGCATACACGGCCCCCAGTATGGGCGGACCTTACCCCCGCGTACATAAGAGATACTGCACCCGCGGGGTCCCGATGCCGAGCCCGCGCACATAACCTCAGCCGTTTCTAAGGTCTGGCAATGTTTAGTCCATTATAAACATATAATAGTTGTCTATGGTGTATTGGGGATGGCTTGGGGGACATGTTAAGAAAAACTAGGAGATGGGTTGTGGGCATAGTAATTGTATCTTCCAATCCCTGATTGACTTTTCTTTAAATTTTCTTTAAAACTAGCCCATTATATTCCAGCACCCTGATGTTGTGAAAGTCTTCACATGGGATATGGTTCTCAACTTCAATGTCGTCCACCATAATGTCATTAGCCTTGAGCAGTGTTGTCCTGACCTGGTTCCTGCACAGACATGCCCAGTGTGTCCAGAGGTATATCATTCATATATTCTATCATTTCATTCTTTATAAATAAACAATAGAAAATACAAAATGTAGTTAATATCTGTAAGCACAATCAAAACAGTATAACATATACGGTCAGGGGAGCCATACTCCTGCAAAGGTAGGGCGTTGCAAGGGGCATTTCCATTTTCTTCAACATTGTCAGTACATCTGAGTAGCTTCCGCCCTCCCATTGATGTATGGGCAGTAGATAACTAGTTTTTCCCCCTCAATAGGTGGATTATGATGCCTGTTGCCTACCATGATGCCTCTGGAAGAACTGGTTGTGGTCGTGATTTGGGTTGCATTAAGCCTGGTGGTTCTTCTTAGTGGTACACTGCTTGACAGGATCAGGATGCATCCCGAAGTTTATTTTAGGGGAGGCATATAGTTATTCTTCTCTTAGAGTGGAGGAGCGCTATGTGACAGCTTTATGCATTCCCTCTGGATCTCATCATAATTCACCCACGTTATCTCCTTACTGTCTATTCTGTCAAAGACCGCCTTCATCCACCTACGTACATCCTTCCACTGCCTCTCTACTATCTCTTCTGCCATCTCCCTCATGTGGCGACATATGGCAGCAGCGGGATTCACCTGATCAGTCATAGCTTTCAGAATAATACCCGTCATATCATTTACATACAGGGGGAACGCTAAGTCCTCTCTTTCCCTTACTTTCTTAGGTTTAAATCGGGTAGGTATGAAAATATTAGGCTCCTGTGACACTGTCTGGCAGCTCCAGGCTTTTAAAGAGCTTTGGTGATGTGATCAGCCATACATGGGTAGTCCATTATGGGCTCTGTTGGGATTGGAGCAGTAGCCATTGGTTGGGCCTATCTCGGTGGTGTGTGTTCCACAGGCATAGGTCGTAGATGAGGGTAGTCACACTGACAGTTGAGTTTCAAACCAGGCCATGTGCTCTGTATTTTCCTTCCTCTTTTTCACCTGTAACCAGTATTTTGTTGACTGATTTTGAGCCCGTTTTAGCCTTAGTGGCCCAAGTTTTAGGTGACGGCCACATCCCAATACAAATAGTCCTGTCCCGTGTAAGGTCCAGTGGCGAGTGGTGTGCACATCTTTTAGAAACAAAACTTATAAAAGTTAGTACTTTAAATTTTAGACAATTCTTTTGGTCTTCACACACTAATTGACATTTAATTCCAGACTTAACATGAATTGTCAGTGTGATCAAACATTGCTTTCTCATTAAGTGCATCCTTCCAACTTTAACATGATTTTTTTCTTTTTAGCATGGAAAGACTATTGCCATGGATGGCAATTTCAGTCTTGTAAGACGGAAACGTGGTGGTACATCACTTGAACCAAATGAGAGACATCCTGAGAGATTCTTCTTCCACCAAAAAGAAGTTGATGATTTTGTTACCCAGTACCCAACATCTTCAACACCCAAACAAGTAAAGTATATTTAATCCTAATAGATTCTGTGATTTGATTCAGATACCATTCTCTAATTTTATAGTCAAAGATGAGGGTCCAGTTAAATAAATGAGCACTGGGAATATTATTTGAACGATTTCTTTCACCTACATGGTGCCCAAAATATTAAAGCACCATACCCAATAGGACATTTTTCCTGAGTCCACCACCGGATTGGTGATAAAATCGGCCGATACTAGGGGTAAAGTCAGCTGATTTAAGCACCAATTCAGGTTACCAGTCAGTATGTGATATTAAAATATATATGTTTCATATGCGTCGGCGCTAAGATCGGCCGATTCTTCTAGTAGAGTCGGCCGATTTTAGCAGCAGTGAATCAGTCCTGACTAGCCTGCAATGTATCCCTTCCCCAGCTCCCCAATGTCTGCTATGGAGTCTACCATAGCAATATACAGTCACAATTAACAAGTACATAGGTACTGCAGGTCTGTTCACTGCCCCATACCTATTTTACAGGACAGTCCAGCATTTTGGCCATAGTCCCCTGTATCCCATTCACATAATTTAGCTCGAAAATGTCCCATCTTTTGACAAGACAATTAGTGCTTCACAAATTATAATGTTCTTTTAGTTTCAGGCATCATGGCACCTGATTTATCAATATTTGATGTTAGAGTAAATGTTGCTCAGACTACCACTGCACGAGCGTCAGAATTCAGGAAATTATATTTTTGTAGGCCTTATGTCTTTTTACCAATATTTTTTCAATTATTTTTTCTTGACGAATGATGAGTGAGTTTGGCACAAACATTAGAAGTTATATTAATTTAGTTTGAAGAAAAAAAATTGGGAGTAGTGTCCTGTTTTGTACATAAATGTCCCATTTTGTCTAAGTATTGTTAAAGTCAAGGTCTGGTGAGTGCTGACAAAATATGGAGCTAGCATAGCATTAGAGATCTATACTTCCCCTGCCCTATCACTTTAGAATACAAATGTTAAGAATAAGAAAGTTAAACACTATTTAATGTGTTTGTTTCCATTCTAAAAATCTGTAATCCAACACAAGAAAATTCAAGTGTTTAGATACTTAACATGTTTAGACCCTAAGTTTACACATTTAAATTCTAAACACCTTTTTAACAGTGTAGATTCATGGGTTATTTGATTGACTATTTTAAGGTACAATTCACTGCACCATGTTAACCCTCTCTAACATTGTCTAACCTGTATACTCTACTGTTGTTTATCTGTGAATGTTTCTTAATTACAGGAGTGTAGCAACTTCCAAGCAGGTTCTGTTCTCAGATCAAAAAACAAAAGTGACAAACTGGATGTTAAAGGAATTTTTGGCTCAGTTTGTCGTCATGATTACCCTTACAAGTTCTTTGATCTGAGACACGGTGAAAGGTGAGTATATTTTATTTCTAAAAAGGTACAATATCCAGCCCTGGGCAAGTTCACAACTGTGATTTTGCTCAAGCATGGAGCAATGTACAAATGGAAAAGAAAAATTGCAGAAAGCAAAGGCAAACATGGTAATATGTTATTTTAGAATGCAAAATAAAATTTTGCACCACCTTAGTAGACTAAGGGACTACTACTGACAACTTCAGTAAATAACTAGGCTGGCCATCAGACTTCATGGGGCAAGTATAGGTGTAGTTACCAAGGCTGCTACTGACCACAGCTTTAGTAGATACGTTTGCTTGTGAGCACACAGGCTGAGGTGCATAAGTAGTTACCCAGCCTATTATTGACCACAGGTTTCATAGATTCCTAGCATGTGCTGGACGGCAAAAGGGAGGACTTACATGACTTCTATTGTTGATGAGGGCCGGAAAGTGTGGAAGGGAGAGGGGCCAACCTACATGACTTTTCTCTTTGATGAGGAGCGGGAACAGTGTGGAGTGCAGAGCACAGGGTGGATGCCATGAACGTGAGTAGGGCTAATTATAGAAAGCCCCTTGGGCTCTGGTAACTATTTGATGATACAGCCATTTCAGTTTGCTTATCTCGGGGAATCCTTTGAAGAGCTGTGTAAATTTCTGAAAACTTTAATTTTTAAAGTCAGAGATTACATATTGCGAAATATATTTCCAGACACCTTATTAACTTCCTTATCAAAAAAGGTACGGATTGCAGATGGCCACCTTGAATCTCCACGCAGATTCTATGTTAATGGTGGGGATATGGTAGAAGGCAATGTGAGGAGATTGATTGTTAGTTCCAGTGTCGCATTCCCAATGTGTCCGCTGTAGTATATACATACAAGAACCAACAGACTACAAACAAACGAACTATTCCAAACAAACACCCAGACAGCCAAGAAGGTGGGGAAAACATTAATCAAAATACAAGACACCATCAAAGACTGGACAACAGCGTAGCTCCACTTGGGAACAACCTGCACTACCTAGGATATATTTAGTGCATTGACACCTAAATGTGAGCGGCCCGGCCATCCGGGCAGCACGCACAAAGTAAAGTAAAGTAAAGTAAACCTCTTGCGGACCCCGTGCCCCTCAAATCCAACTCAGTTCCCCGCGGAGGTGTGAAATTCGCGTAGCTCCGTGTGGTGGTCGTAATAGGTACAGCCAGGGATAGCTGGGAGACTGTGGGAAATATATTGGAGTGGACGATTTCAGCAAAAACCTATACTCAACCACAAAGGACTGGAGAACGTTTTATCTCAAGAAAGCATCTTTTGGCCAAAATGGGAAGGGGGGGGGGGGGAGGGACGGATTTAGAGGGGGACGCCTTAGGACTCTAGGTAGACTCTATGCCTTGGCTGACGGTCTTAATTTCTCCAACTTTTGGTCTTAAAATGGTCTTTAAAAGGTCTTAAGTATAATGATTTTTAAAAAATGCGTGGGAACCCTGTCCCTCATACTTCAACATTTTCGAATTTTAAAATATGTTTAGAATACCAAAAATACGTTAATTAGATAGAAAATAGGCTTTTGAAAATGTATGTGCAAGGAACCCTTTAAGAATTGTGCCTATGGGGTTGTTTTCACTAACGTTGGTCACTACAGCTACAAGAAGAACCTGGATAACCGACGAAAAGAATACACAATTACACGGTTTACCTTAGGCCTATATGGGCATGTTATGTTATATTTGGCGAGAAAATTTGTTCTCTCAGCTGATGGCCAGAGTCATAAGTGAACCAGGTACCAGAATGTCTGCGAGCTACCCGATAATGGTGGAATGTTGAGCGCAATTGTATATTGTATTAGACTGAATTTGACAGGATTAAGGACGTATTCCACTACATGATTTTTGGCTCCCAATTCCTTACAATTCTGCTGACGTTTGCTAAAAATTCCAAAGATCAGAAGGCATTCCCGATTTTGGGGGGACATGCAATACATCCTGAGGTGGAATATACCTGACATCTTTTTTCCACGAGAGTAAATAATTCCGAGGAAAACAGATTCATTTATGGCCATGAAAAGTCAGCATTTTGCAAAAAAAGGGATCTTTTTTTGGTGTAAAAAGGGGGCGTTTTCTATTTTGAAGAATGATATGACCTTCTTATCTGAGTGGCAGACCGGGGTTGTACGCTGCTCCCCCTTTGTATGCCACTCTCCCAAATAAAGCGAGTCAGAACATAATACCAACATAGAATCCACCATCCCCATTTCAAGTGCCAAAGGCACTTGTCACACTTAAAAGAACGGGCCAAATCAAAATTTTCTGGAAAGTTTTATTACAAATTCTACACTCATGTGCGGGAATTTTTAGCTTTGCTTTCTGCAATTGTTGCTTAAAATTGTGACATCACGGGGAAACAAACACAACAACAAAGTTGTCTATTCGCCCAGTGAAGAATATGATATATGATATTTCTAATTTCTCTTATTAGCTAATGCCCTATATTGTGTGTTCATGTTTTTAAACAGAAATAATTATTTATGGAACCTACCTTCTCGATTCATATATAAGTGCTCTTACTTCGAACACTCTATTCATTTTTAAAGTCAAACTAGAGCACTGAATATGCTTAGTTACTGTTTCTCAAAAAGTCATTCAGCATCACAAGTGTTCATGACGGAATTCTTCAAATAATGCCAGAATTTGATTTTTTCATGAATTATGTTCGGAATTGTAAACTACTAATGTTTGTGAAACCAAACATAAAGGGATAAGTTAGCCTTTTAGGTATGAATACTAAAGATCTATGAGAAGAGAGGGATATATATTTAGTCCAATTAGGTCAGGGGGCCACCTACCCAAAGTCTCTAAGTAAGCAAAGGAGCGTTAGCCAGTTTTCAGATGAATGACAGCATTTCTATTTAGTTAATCCTTGTGGTATAATTCTATGAAGTCCATTGTTATAAACAATATTTGTGTGATTCTTTTTTTAAAGGATGTCATACCCAGTGTACCTGTTCACCAAACTCAAGGACAACACCAAACTGCTACTCTATGACATAGCATGTAAATTTGAAACCCATCTGAGGGTAAGTATCATACTGTTATAGCTAAATTATTAGTTTTTAATATATAATGTTCTATGCAATATGTAAGTGTAGTTACACTTTCAGGGGAACCTATCACATATGAAAATATTCTTATTTTCCATATTCAGTATATATCAGAAGCTATGTTATGCACCAATGGTTTTATAGTATTCTTATCAAAATATGAATATTTATGTTTCCATGGGCAACTTATATTAGAAAAAATATGGTTCAATAAAAGGGAATTCCCCAACAACCCATTGAAATCTTCATTACAATCTTTTGTTGATGGGTAGATAATGAGTGCACTAAAATTGTATATTGGTTATTTTCTGCACTGCATATTAAGAACGTCTTTAATATTCCCAAATACTATAATTATTACTGTTAGGAAGCTGGATATTCACTACTGAATTCTATAACTGCAGAAGCAGATCTCACTACCTGTTTCTGTCCCTGAAGGACTGACATTTGCTGTGCCAATATTTCATGTATATGGCCATCAAATGAGTTGCCAGGTTAGGTACTTTAATCTTGTTGAATATCATTTCTTATTGACCTTTGGATTAATAATATTATGAAACATGTATTTTAAAAAATATCCCCTAGAACTTTATGCCATGTAAAATTTGAGAAAAACTCATCAGTATCGAATATTACCATGTTTTCATCCCACATCCATAAATCTCTAAATTTGTGATTTTTAGCGTTAAGCCTTTTTGGCATAAACATTATTTTGTTGCATTTACCTACTTAGAATTGCCATTATTTTGATAAACTTTGGTAACAAAATTTGTTACCTAAATCCTATGCATTTAATTCTAGGCTCCACATAATTTTTAATTAATTTTTATAATTTTTGCCTTCTAATGTCATTCAATCCCTTGGAAAACTCCAAACATATCATATGGCATAAGCATTTACATTATGTCCTGCATAACTATCAGTTTCATTATTCTATTGAAAATCTCAAGTATTCCTTTGCTCTGTAATAGGTGTCATACAACCCTAGACGTATAGAAGGTGCAGGACTATGTGATGGTGAGGGAACAGAGCGCCTCTGGTCCTACATGGGAGATTTCTCCAACATCACCAAGGAGATGACAACAGAAAACAGACATGATCTGTTAACGGAACTTCTTCTTCACTATGGTATGAAACTAACAAACCAAATGGGTGAGTGCAATTCTATTCAAAATCAAAGAGTGGTTATAAAATCATTTGCAAATTTATATCTGAACTTGTATTCTGTATTACAATGCGTATAGCTTTCATTTTATTTTAAACCTTGTGCAGATTATTAGAATTGTTGTATATTTGTGTAATGGCCAAGGTAACTTTACTTAGTACAAGTTTGAGGTTTAAAAATTTCATGTGAAACAAGTGCTGATATACTAATACTGACTTAACTTTTCTTTCCAGTGAAAAGCATGTCTCTCAAAATGGAAAAGGCATGCATGACACTTGCATCTACAGAGTCTGAACTTCTTCAAATGGTTGCATACTTTCCTGGTTTGTAATACTGTTTTTCTTTACTTAGCTTTAACTTTTGTTAAAAGTAAATATAATTGACAGAAACACTTCAGCAGTCTGTAAGAAAAGCCTGAAAGGTTGGGTGAATGTTAGAATACTAAAACAATTAACCTAATTCCTTGGAATGCGTTATCTATTAGCTCTTACAGTTGTTCACCAAACAAGTAGACTCTCATATCTAGTTGGCTCACACATTTTTCTTTGGTGCTTACGTATTGTATGTTCAAACATGAATAATGTAGCTATCAATATAAAATTTTACAGAAATATCCATGACATATATTCTTTAATTACTACTGTTTCTTTAAACAGGGAATGTAACAAGACGGAACATTGAGACGTGGAACAAAGCAGAAGTAGACAGTGTAAAGACAAAGGCAACAACAGGTAATTAATGAGAATGAGTTCTTCATTGACTTTACAATTATTTTTTATAAGTAACAATTTGCTTCTGTTACTTTAGAGAAATATGCCAAAATGAGAATGATGTAATGAGTTTATACAGGTGGTAGGGTCTAGAGAGTCTAACCTCTGTCAAACAGCACCTTAAATATAGGAAGTAAGTTTCAAAATTAGGTTAATTGATATATACTAAAAAAGGAGCCTTGAAATACTTCTATAGAATAACGTAATGTTGTAAGTTATAAAAAGTTTCCATCTTCCATTTTAGTTCATTCTTGGTATCTTTACAGTGTGGTTCCCAGAGTGGGAATCTGTAACCTCCAACTTAAATTCAGGAGCAATCAGTCACAAATAGTACCAACATTAGTTTCATAGTGTATAGTAACCCTCAAAAAGCCAGTGCCCCTTCCTGCTTGAAAATGGCAATATTTTGACACTTTGAAAACTGTTTTACTCCACTTTCATCATGGCATATCTAATAAATAATACTCATTAGGTAACCTTCCCGGTGTAGAATGTTTCTATAGTTGCCATTTCTTTTAGCATTTTTGACATACAATTCTGAATTGTTATTTTTGTGTACTTAGTTTCACCACAGCACTCTAATTGTGTTTCAAGAATCATAATGAAAATTTGGGTATCCCCTTATTTCATTAGTCCCACCTAATTTTCTAACTTCATTCCAACTTAATACTTAATATTATCATCAGTTATCTCAGGATTACTAGTAGCAATGTTTTATGTGTACGTTTTTAATCATACAAATTTTGGGCTGACAGATTTGTATCAGGGCTGACACAATTTTATGAGTGTCATTCAGAACGGTCAATGTCAAAAAAAGTCGGAACACTGTGAACACTTTTATTTGAAATAACATATTATGCAACAATTCATTAACAAACAAACCCTATTCAGTTCCAGATGTGGATAGCTGGAAATCACAATATGCACTTGACCTCCACGACTATTTTAAGCAAAGGTGAGAATATTTCAAGTTATTACACAAAACATATACACCTTTTATCTATAAGTACTTGTCCAACACTGATTCAGTCTAAAATAATTTTACTATATCTTATAATTCTACAATTACGGTCAGCTATTGTATACCAAATATGTTTTCATTTCAAAGTTTTGAGGAGAATGAATGGCCTTATGAGAGGGGGCAGACTACTCCTTACCCCATCTCCCGTCCCCTGTGCCTCAGGGCATGTGTCCCAGGCCTCGCTGCCCTTTTTTCCGTCCTGATAGACCTCAGGGCAGGTTTCCCCACCCTCCCTGCCCCTTCTCCCGCCCCATAGGCCTCAGGGCAGGTGTCTCCCGCCTCCCTACCCTTCTCCTTCCCCCTGGGCCTCAGGGAAGGTATGCCTGTGCTCCCTGCTCCTTCTCCCGCTCCCTGGGCCTCAGTGGAGGTATCCCGCCCCAATGCCCAATGCCCCTTCTCCCCCTTTTTAATGATGGCACTACTTTATTTTGGTTTTTAACTGACTCAAGGTACAATGTCATATTCATTTGTCAAGCACTGATTGAAATGTCTTTTTAAGGGAGGAGTTGTATGCTGATGAAGTTCCAGAAGATGATCTCGAGGAGAAAACCATGGAGCTTGCAAGGTAATGTTTAATTCATAGGTCATTTACATTACACCATAGAAACTGTCTAATGCGACCAACTAAGGGACTAAGCTAAAATTGGTTAAGTCAGGTAGCCACGTAATTTAAGGGTTATGCCTGGAGCATTTTTCATGGCAGCATCAGCAGGGGTATGGAGGGGACAATGGGGAAGCTACAGGACTTGTCCCTTTTCATGGGCGGCCCAGAGGAGCGTGGAGTGGACAGAGGGTTACTCACAGGTCTTCTCTCTTTCATGAGGGGCCGTAAGTATTTTGAATTTAGGACCGAGTTGCCTGGGTTACATGTCGTCTCTTTGTTAGGCCGTCACTTACAGACCAGCCTCATTAGTGAAGCTAAATACAGAGAATGCTGTTAATGTCACACTGAAGGGTAGAAACCATATTTAGTTGTAAGGGTAAATAATTTTATTTTTTTGTAAATTTAAACAAAATTTAAACGAAATACATACTTTCCTTTTTTAAAAAATACTGAGACATTGATCTAACACATAAAATCCTCGAAATGAATTCCATAATATAAAATCAATAAATTTACAGGAAAAAACTTCAATTTAGAAATAACACCTAAATTTTGTGGAAAATGTTTACATGTTTAGTGATATAATAAATGTTTTGAATGTATTCTACTTTAAATGAAATTCAGCAGTGTTTATGTACTTGCAGAATGGAAACTAAACTTCGCCGGACTGAGAAGAAACAAAAAATTCAACGCTGGGACAAAAGCTCCCCACACTACATATCAGACTTGGCTGAAGCTTGTGAGAGGCAAAGAAAGTGTAGACTACTGGAAGTAAGGGACAAAGTGGTCAAATACACATTCCTATGTTACAAGAGGAAAACACGTTCAGGTAAAGCTTTGCAAACTTTACATCACTTGCACTCCTAGTTTTAATAAACTTGATTAGTCCTGAGTAAAATTTAGATTATAATGATTTGTTTTGATAGAATTGGATAAATATAAAAAGTAATAACAAATTGGGACCATGCTTATGTTATGAATTATGATTTGCAATAAGGAACATGCACTAGAAGAAGGCACTGCAGTATCCATTCATTTCTATAATCACATTATATTTTCAGATGGCCAGGCATTGGCAAAAAGAATTACCAAACAGATTCTTGCAAGCAGCAAGGAGATGGACACCGCCATCCAGAAATATAACAAGGTGCCTTCTGCTTCAAATGAGACATCAAATCTGACGCGAGAAAGCGCCATGCAACTAGAGTCTCCAGTGTACCTTCAAATCCTAGGTGAGATTGATGCCACCATTGACCCCCAAGTACCATCATCAACGAAGAGGAAAGCTATCGATGTCCTCAATCTCAACTTGTTTAGTGATATAATAAATGTTTTGAATGTATTCTACTTTAAATGAAATTCAGCAGTGTTTATGTACTTGCAGAATGGAAACTAAACTTCGCCGGACTGAGAAGAAACAAAAAATTCAACGCTGGGACAAAAGCTCCCCACACTACATATCAGACTTGGCTGAAGCTTGTGAGAGGCAAAGAAAGTGTAGACTACTGGAAGTAAGGGACAAAGTGGTCAAATACACATTCCTATGTTACAAGAGGAAAACACGTTCAGGTAAAGCTTTGCAAACTTTACATCACTTGCACTCCTAGTTTTAATAAACTTGATTAGTCCTGAGTAAAATTTAGATTATAATGATTTGTTTTGATAGAATTGGATAAATATAAAAAGTAATAACAAATTGGGACCATGCTTATGTTATGAATTATGATTTGCAATAAGGAACATGCACTAGAAGAAGGCACTGCAGTATCCATTCATTTCTATAATCACATTATATTTTCAGATGGCCAGGCATTGGCAAAAAGAATTACCAAACAGATTCTTGCAAGCAGCAAGGAGATGGACACCGCCATCCAGAAATATAACAAGGTGCCTTCTGCTTCAAATGAGACATCAAATCTGACGCGAGAAAGCGCCATGCAACTAGAGTCTCCAGTGTACCTTCAAATCCTAGGTGAGATTGATGCCACCATTGACCCCCAAGTACCATCATCAACGAAGAGGAAAGCTATCGATGTCCTCAATCTCAACTTGCGATCAAGGGAGGAGATTGGACATGTCTGCAAGGACATAGAACAGTTCAAAACATCCATAGCACAAAGAGAAGACGTCTTGCAAGCCAAAGTAGAGGAACTAAAGGAAAAGGACTACCTTGACAGGTATGAGTTGGGATGTATATGTCTCATAAAAAAAGCTCAAGATGACCTACATGAAGTGAAACTGGAAGTAGATAAGTGCTTCTCACCAATTCTGTCACAAAATCAGGTGAATGTTGTTTCATTCTTAGATCACATTCAAAATCTAGAAAGTGAGACTCCACAAGACCTAGATAAGGAAGAGCTGCATGCCATTTTGCAAGAGATTGCAATGTTTGAAAGAGAAGCAGAACTAGATGAACAGCTACTAGGTGATAGGGAGGACTAACTTTGCCTAACAACGTTTTCTTGACCATAGAATATGTAGGTTTTGTGGAAAATATCAATCACCTTCTGTGCATTCATTCTTGTTGTATTCTTTTCAATGTTATTTGATTATGCAAACACGTGGTAAATGAAATAGGTTACTTTCAAAGTAGGTTACTTTCAAAGTACAGATATTTATGTAAACCAACGGTAAAGATAAAAAGGTTTTAGTATTTTTTTCACCATTATCAATTCATTTGATAGTACAGAGAAAGGTATAAATCATACAGGCTTGACTTATTCTGATATTATTGTTCTGTAATAAGTTGGTTATATCATGCTAACGAATTCTGATAACAGCCTTACTGTAGTTTTGCTTCCTATCGTACTCATAAATTGACAACAAGTTCAGAATTTCCTACTCCACAAGTGAAATGTTTAGCATATGTGATATGTACTTACTCTAGCTTCCCTTCCTATTTTACTCATAAATTGACAACAAGAATTTGAGAATTTGCTACTCCACTAGTGAAATGTTTAGCATATCTGATATGTACTTATTCTTGAAAACTGCCTGAAACTGTATAAAAAAAAGATATTCTACTGTATCCATATCATTTAATCAGTAATGAACATGTACAGGATATTGTGATTGCATGCATTGATGAAAATATATATGATGTACGATCTGAAAGCACATTAAAGGAGGTGTATTGTCATAAAAATTATGATATAATAGACATAGTGGTTATTCTGTATTGGAACAATGAAAACGTAAAATTAGAGTTTTACCCTTTTTTCTTTGGATAAACATATCTCCCTTAATATTTGATAACAAAAAAGGGAATTTTTGCAGTGCATAGGTGACTTTTGTTTTTATTTTATCAAATGTAGAAAATTGTTAATAAAAAAATTCCAAATCCAATTTTTTGACATTCCATTGAAAATAGCATTTAAATAAAAAATCTGAGACACCGTTTCTTAGATAAGAATTTCTTGTGAGTATGTGCAAAATTTTATTGTAGTAGCTCAGAAACTAAAGAATATGTGCTAGTACAAAAAAGTAAATGTGATACACTCAATTTTGTAACCAATTTATTTTTGTTCTTAGGGAATTATTATTGCATCTATGTTATGTAGTAAATGTGTTCTTCATACAGAAAACCATTTTTATTGGTACGTATCTTTCTAAACATGTAATAATGAGCTGTGGTCCTATTCAATTATTTCTTGTAACATGAGTTCTTACGATTTTGCAGCTATTCCATCTGAATAAAGAACTTTGATTCACAAATATTATCTTGTCATTATTCATAGAATATCATATAAAGTATTTGTAACTGCTGGAAAAGGAAGGATCATAATGATAGTAACCATACTCTATCAGTTATTGGTAAACAGAAAATTAAATTGTTAAATTATGCTTTTGAATATTTCATACCCTGAGAAAGAAACGACCCACACTAATCTCACACTGCACGAAAAAAGACATTTTAAGACCTTTAAGTTTCTGTAAATGGAGCCATTGAGGTGTGCTAAAGGTAATGGAAAGGTCACCTTTACAAGACCTTTCCAACACTTTTTCAGGTGACCTTTAAAAATTCATCAAAGATCTTGCAAAGGTATTGGAAAGGTGACATTTCCTATGCCTTTAATGAACCTCAATGGCTCCATTTACAAAATTAAAGATCACTAAAGGTCTTATTTCGCGCAGTGTCAGCTCCCATGATTTGGTAATCTGCCAAGTAAGGGTTGGCATTAAAAGATTAGGTTTTGTACTGACAGCCGAGTAGGTGTCAAATATTGCCCCACACTTTAAAGGGCAGAGGTTTCTGTGCACTGAGGCAGAGGGCTCTGGCATAAAAATTATAAAATGCACTTTTAAACTGAGTAATGCTCAGTCCATTTATTTTATGTAGAATAGAAGCTGCTTTTGGTTAGATCATAGTATACTGACGTGGAGTATCATTTCTATTACACAGTAGATATTTTACCTACTTGTTGTTAGAAACTAGACCAGTACTAAGATAGGCTCTCTGACTTATGCACATCTGGGATGCTATTGGAGAGCGAGTAGATCATGTCATGGAACGAGGTAAATAAGATGTTGGTACCTGTACTCTTTAGAGTGAAACAAGTGGACTCTGAGACAACTCTGATACATGAGGGCTTAGTGAGCTTGCATAACAGTTAGGGGCGTGAGCAGAGCTAGATAGGTGAGTTGAGATTAAGAGTACTGGTTGTGACGAATAGAGCCGACGTCAGTCAACAAAGCTCAGTGGCATATGTATTATCTGCATTTGGACTAAATAAACTGGTCCTTTCAAGCCATTGTTCTATGTCGTACCTAAATTAGGAACTATTTTAAAGGACAATTACTGATCGTAACAAGATGGAAGACTGTGACACCTGAAGACATAATCTCACAAAAAAATATGAAAATAATATGTTTCTGTAAAAATTATCTATCCCCATATAATATTTAGAAATATGATATTCAGAGCATATTAAATGACCTTAGAAGACCTCATGAGACTTAGTAAGACTGTGTAAGAGCTCATGAGACCTTGACAAGTTAAAAGCACAACCCACCTTGACAACCGAGCTTGATGATCCAACTTGACTACCCAAATTCACAACCTAGCTTCAAAACCCACCTTCACAACCACAGTTCATAACCTATTTTGACAACTCAAATTGCCAACCCATCTTGAAAACCCATTTTGACATCCCAAGGTGACATCCCATAGCCACCTTCATAACCAAACTTGACAACCCACCTTGACAAGCAAAGTTGACAGCCAACCTGACATCACAAGTTGACAACCCAAGATGTCAACCCGCCTTGGAAACCTAAGTTGTCAACATCATTTCAAAACCCAATTTGACAACCAAATATGATAAGCAACCTTCACAACCAAACTTGACAACCCAAGTTAACAGCCCACCTTGACAACCCAAGTTGACAACTGACCTCGACAACCCAAGTTGACAAAACATTTTGACAACCCACCTGACAAAGAAAACACAAGCTGACAACCCACCTTCACAAAGAACCTTCATAACCAGCTTTGACAACCCAAATTGATAACCCAACTTGACAGTCTAACTTGACACACAAGTTGACAACCCACATTCACAACTAAAACTGAGAACCAACATTGACAACACAAGACGAGAATCCAAACTGACAACCCATCTTGACAACCCAAGTTTACAACCCATTTTGACTACCCAAGGTGACAAACCACCTTGACAGTCAACCTTGACAACACCAGTTGACAACTTAAGTTGTTAACTTAAAAACCCACATTCACAACCCAAAATGAGAACCAACCTTGACAACCCAAGTTGACAAGGAATCTTGACAATCCAAGTTGATAATACACCTTGACAATGTACCTTGACAACCCATATTGACAACATAAGCTGACAACCCATCTTTATAACCCCATTGACAACCCATGTCAACAACCCAAGTTAGCAACTAAGTTGGCAACCCAAGTTAACAACCAACCTTGATAACCTGTGTTGATAACTCATCTTCATAACCAAAGTTGATGATCTACTTTGAGAATCCAATTTGAAAACGCAAGTTGACATACCAACTTCACAACCCACTTTGACAACCAAAATTGACAACCCACCTTCACAACCTATATGGACAACCCACCTTGACAATCCAACTTGACAACAGAAGTTGACAACCCAAGTTGACAACAAAAGTTGGAAACCCGAGTAAACAGCCCACCTTCATAACCTGTATTGATAACTCATCTTCATAACCCAAGTTGGCAATTCACTTTGACACACCAAGTTGAAAACCAAAGTTGACAACCTAACTTTACAAACCACCTGTTTACCCATTTATATCCTTCACAATACGATACACACTAGAATGCACACTTAGATGCACACCTCAGAGCACACTATGATGCACAATATAATGCACACTTTCATGCACTCTTTGTTGCACTTGAATATACACTTTTAGCACTTATTCATGCAAAATATGATGCACATTTGGACTCACACTATAATGCACACTTCGATTAGCACTTTGTTGCTTACTTAAACACACCTCAATGCAATAATGCACGCTTATAATAAGTTATATGCACACTTTATTGCACTATGTTTCACCTAAACCAGACACATGCATATGATCCTTATGATGGAGAGGTGAGAGTGGTAGGTAGTAGATGAGGTTTGCTAGTAACCTGTAGGTAGTGCATGTACTATGATGTAGTATACTGGGTAGGAATGGACAGACAAGATAGGGTAGTGGTAGATGCGGTATGGTAGTATTATCACTATGTTTGACGTCACATATACCAACTACAGGCATCGGTTCCAGAAATAGGTCAGTATGGTGATATTTAGGTACAATACATTCACAACATATTTAGTTTCTTTTACCTGCAGATTTGCCTAAATCAAGGCACATACTGTGAATTTTGTCAACAATCGTCTACCCTAAAGGATAGATATTTTCAGTATACATGATTTTTGGTTCAACATAATGGAAAACTATTAATGACAATTTTTCATTAAGTTTATGCTTATGTCTCTTTTTTTTTTAAAGTTTAAAAGTATTTTTGTTTAAAAATTCGGCAAACTTACCTTCACCTGCCTAAAATAAGTTAGCAGTTTAGACCCTACTGAAATTGTACATGACATGATCCATTTCCCCTGAAATTTCCAAGAAATTTTGAATACTTGATTTTAGTTAAATGTGTCCCAAAGACGGCTACATATCATAAAAGTGAATTGGCCATTTTTGTAGGTTCAAGTTAAGGCAATCACCCTAATTATAGGTATATTACTTACCAAACTGTTCCAGTTTACCAAAATGTGAGAAAAACCTGAGAAAATGGCTGAATTGGGAGAAAATGTCCACAAGCGCCTATGGCTGGATTCTGGTCTAAAGAGTAAAATTGGCTATCCTAAGTAGCAACAGTTCTAACCATACCCGAGCATAGACATACTGGGGAAAATCAAAATTGAAAAGAATAATATATAATCAATATATCGCTATTTATAAAGGTATACAAGGTGAGGGCATATATGGTTCAATGTGTGGATATATTCAAAATTGGAGAAAACCACTTCCAAAAGCTCCCTTTTAACGCTATTTAAGGTGTCATATGCTAGCCCTAGGAATAAGTGGGATAAATATACATTTATTTAATACAACAGCCTCCAGATCTCATACGAGCAGCATGATTCATAGTAGAAATGTGGAATATTCTCTCCTACATAGGATCGTATCTTTGTGGTTGGATAGTATGGGTTCAGATGGTTTCATTTAGGTGTAATGCATTGATTTACAACCTTCTGAAACAATGATGTGTTCTTTTCTGTAGATAAGTAACACACTGCTTCAAGAATTCCCTCATATCAATATCTGAGGTGAAAACATTTACTTCTTGACGGCATATATCGTTCAAAAAGGGGATCTTTTCAATATTGCAAAAAAAAACTTGCCAAAGCTCCCTTTCAGCCATATCTAAGGTGTCATATGCTAACCCTAGGCATAAGTGGGATAAATATACATTTATTCAATACAACGGCCTCCAGATCTCATGCGAACAGCATGATTCATAGTCGAAATGTGGAATATTCTCTCCTACATAGGATTGTATCTTTGTGGTTGGATAGTATGGGTTCAGATGGTTTCATTTAGGTGTAATGCATTGATTTACAACCTTCTGAAAAAATTATGTGTTCTTTTCTGTAGATAAGTAACACACTGCTTCAAGAATTCCCTCATATCAATATCTGAGGTGAAAACATCTACATCTTGACGGCATATATCGTTCAAAAAGGGGATCTTTTCAATATTGCAAAAAAAAACTTGCCAAAGCTCCCTTTCAGCCATATCTAAGGTGTCATATGCTAACCCTAGGCATAAGTGGGATAAATATACATTTATTCAATACAACGGCCTCCAGATCTCATGCGAACAGCATGATTCATAGTCGAAATGTGGAATATTCTCTCCTACATAGGATTGTATCTTTGTGGTTGGATAGTATGGGTTCAGATGGTTTCATTTAGGTGTAATGCATTGATTTACAACCTTCTGAAACAATGATGTGTTCTTTTCTGTAGATAAGTAAAACACTGCTTCAAGAATTCCCTCATATCAATATCTGAGGTGAAAACGTCTATATCTTGACGGCATATATCGTTCAAAAAGGGGATCTTATCAATATTGCAAAAAAAACCTTGCCAAAGCTCCCTTTCAGCCATATTTAAGGTGTCATATGCTAACCCTAGGCATAAGTGGGATAAATATACATTTATTCAATACAACGGCCTCCAGATCTCATGCGAACAGCATGATTCATAGTCGAAATGTGGAATATTCTCTCCTACATAGGATTGTATCTTTGTGGTTGGATATTATGGGTTCAGATGGTTTCATTTAGGTGTAATGCATTGATTTACAACCTTCTGAAACAATGATGTGTTCCTTTCTGTAGATAAGTAACACACTGCTTCAAGAAATCCCTCATATCAATATCTGAGGTGAAAACGTCTACATCTTGACGGCATATATCGTTCAAAAAGGGGATCTTTTCAATATTGCTAAAAAAACCTTGCCAAAGCTCCCTTTCAGCCATATCTAAGGTGTCATATGCTAACCCTAGGCATAAGTGGGATAAATATACATTTATTCAATACAACGGCCTCCAGATCTCATGCGAACAGCATGATTCATAGTCGAAATGTGGAATATTCTCTCCTACATAGGATTGTATCTTTGTGGTTGGATAGTATGGGTTCAGATGGTTTCATTTAGGTGTAATGCATTGATTTACAACCTTCTGAAACAATGATGTGTTCTTTTCTGTAGATAAGTAACACACTGCTTCAAGAATTCCCTCATATCAATATCTGAGGTGAAAACGTCTATATCTTGACGGCATATATCATTCAAAAAGGGGATCTTTTCAATATTGCAAAAAAAAACTTGCCAAAGCTCCCTTTCAGCCATATTTAAGGTTTCATATGCTAACCCTAGGCATAAGTGGGATAAATATACATTTATTCAATACAACGGCCTCCAGATCTCATGCGAACAGAATGATTCATAGTCGAAATGTGGAATATTCTCTCCTACATAGGATTGTATCTTTGTGGTTGGATAGTATGGGTTCAGATGGTTTCATTTAGGTGTAATGCATTGATTTACAACCTTCTGAAACAATGATGTGTTCTTTTCTGTAGATAAGTAACACACTGCTCCAAGAATTCCCTCATATCAATATCTGAGGTGAAAACGTCTACATCTTGACGGCATATATCGTTCAAAAAGGGGATCTTTATAATATTGCGAAAAAAACCTTGTCAAAGCTCCCTTTCAGCCATATTTAAGGTGTCATATGCTAACCCTAGGCATAAGTGGGATAAATATACATTTATTCAATACAACGGCCTCCAGATCTCATGCGAACAGCATGATTCATCGTCGAAATGTGGAATATTCTCTCCTACATAGGATCGTATCTTTGTGGTTGGATAGTATGGGTTCAGATGGTTTCATTTAGGTGTAATGCATTGATTTACAACCTTCTGAAACAATGATGTGTTCTTTTCTGTAGATAAGTAACACACTGCTCTTAGAATTCCCTCATATCAATATCTGAGGTGAAAACGTCTACATCTTGACGGCATATATCGTTCAAAAAGGGGATCTTTTCAATATTGCAAAAAAAACCTTGCCAAAGGTCTCTTTCAGCCATATCTAAGGTGTCATATGCTAACCCTAGGCATAAGTGGGATAAATATACATTTATTCAATACAACGGCCTCCAGGTCTCGTGCGAACAGCATGATTCATAGTCGAAATGTGGAATATTCTCTCCTACATAGGATCGTATCTTTGTGGTTGGATAGTATGGGTTCAGATGGTTTCATTTAGGTGTAATGCATTGATTTACAACCTTCTGAAACAATGATGTGTTCTTTTCTGTAGATAAGTAACACACTGCTTCAAGAATTCCCTCATATCAATATCTGAGGTGAAAACGTCTACATATTGATGGCATATATCGTTCAAAAAGGGGATCTTATCAATATTGCAAAAAAAACCTTGCCAAAGGTCTCTTTCAGCCATATCTAAGGTGTCATATGCTAACCCTAGGCATAAGTGGGATAAATATACATTTATTCAATACAACGGCCTCCAGATCTCATCCGAACAGCATGATTCATAGTGGAAATGTGGAATATTCTCTCCTACATAGGATCGTATCTTTGCGGTTGGATAGTATGGGTTCAGATGGTTTCATTTAGGTGTAATGCATTGATTTACAACCTTCTGAAACAATGATGTGTTCTTTTCTGTAGATAAGTAACACACTGCTTCAAGAATTCCCTCATATCAATATCTGAGGTGAAAACGTCTATATCTTGACGGCATATATCGTTCAAAAAGGGGATCTTTTCAATATTGCAAAAAAAACCTTGCCAAAGCTCCCTTTCAGCCATATTTAAGGTGTCATATGCTAACCCTAGGCATAAGTGGGATAAATATACATTTATTCAATACAACGGCCTCCAGATCTCATGCGAACAGCATGATTCATAGTCGAAATGTGGAATATTCTCTCCTACATATGATCGTATCTTTGTGGTTGGATAGTATGGGTTCAGATGGTTTCATTTAGGTGTAATGCATTGATTTACAGCCTTCTGAAACAATGATGTGTTCTTTTCTGTAGATAAGTAACACACTGCTCCAAGAATTCCCTCATATCAATATCTGAGGTGAAAACGTCTACATCTTGACGGCATATATCGTTCAAAAAGGGGATCTTTATAATATTGCGAAAAAAACCTTGTCAAAGCTCCCTTTCAGCCATATCTAAGGTGTCATATGCTAACCCTAGGCATAAGTGGGATAAATATACATTTATTCAATACAACGGCCTCCAGATCTCATGCGAACAGCATGATTCATCGTCGAAATGTGGAATATTCTCTCCTACATAGGATCGTATCTTTGTGGTTGGATAGTATGGGTTCAGATGGTTTCATTTAGGTGTAATGCATTGATTTACAACCTTCTGAAACAATGATGTGTTCTTTTCTGTAGATAAGTAACACACTGCTCTTAGAATTCCCTCATATCAATATCTGAGGTGAAAACGTCTACATCTTGACGGCATATATCGTTCAAAAAGGGGATCTTTTCAATATTGCAAAAAAAACCTTGCCAAAGGTCTCTTTCAGCCATATCTAAGGTGTCATATGCTAACCCTAGGCATAAGTGGGATAAATATACATTTATTCAATACAACGGCCTCCAGGTCTCGTGCGAACAGCATGATTCATAGTCGAAATGTGGAATATTCTCTCCTACATAGGATCGTATCTTTGTGGTTGGATAGTATGGGTTCAGATGGTTTCATTTAGGTGTAATGCATTGATTTACAACCTTCTGAAACAATGATGTGTTCTTTTCTGTAGATAAGTAACACACTGCTTCAAGAATTCCCTCATATCAATATCTGAGGTGAAAACGTCTACATATTGATGGCATATATCGTTCAAAAAGGGGATCTTATCAATATTGCAAAAAAAACCTTGCCAAAGCTCCCTTTCAGCCATATCTAAGGTGTCATATGCTAACCCTAGGCATAAGTGGGATAAATATACATTTATTCAATACAACGGCCTCCAGATCTCATCCGAACAGCATGATTCATAGTGGAAATGTGGAATATTCTCTCCTACATAGGATCGTATCTTTGCGGTTGGATAGTATGGGTTCAGATGGTTTCATTTAGGTGTAATGCATTGATTTACAACCTTCTGAAACAATGATGTGTTCTTTTCTGTAGATAAGTAACACACTGCTTCAAGAATTCCCTCGTATCAATATCTGAGGTGAAAACGTCTACATCTTGACGGCATATATCGTTCAAAAAGGGGATCTTTTCAATATTGCAAAAAAAACCTTGCCAAAGGTCTCTTTCAGCCATATCTAAGGTGTCATATGCTAACCCTAGGCATAAGTGGGATAAATATACATTTATTCAATACAACGGCCTCCAGATCTCATCCGAACAGCATGATTCATAGTCGAAATGTGGAATATTCTCTCCTACATAGTATCGTATCTTTGTGGTTGGATAGTATGGGTTCAGATGGTTTCATTTAGGTGCAATGCATTGATTTACAACCTTCTTAAAGAATGATGTGTTCTTTTCTGTAGATAAGTAACACACTGCTTCAAGAATTCCCTCATATCAATATCTGAGGTGAAAACGTCTACATCTTGACGGCATATATAGTTGCAAAATGGGATCTTTTCAATATTGCAAAAAAAACCTTGCCAAAGCTCCTGCTCAGCCATATCTAAGGTGTCATATGCTAACCCTAGGCATAAGTGGGATAAATATACATTTATTCAATACAACGGCCTCCAAATCTCATCAGAACAGCATGATTCATAGTCGAAATGTGGAATATTCTCTCCTACATAGGATTGTATCTTTGTGGTTGGATAGTATGGGTTCAGATGGTTTCATTTAGGTGTAATGCATTGATTTACAACCTTCTGAAACAATGATGTGTTCTTTTCTGTAGATAATTTACACACTGCTCCAAGAATTCCCTCATATCAATATCTGAGGTGAAAACGTCTACATCTACATATATCGTTCAAAAAGGGGATCTTTATAATATTGCGAAAAAAAACCTTGTCAAAGCTCCCTTTCAGCCATATTTAAGGTGTCATATGCTAACCATAGGCATAAGTGGGATAAATATACATTTATTCAATACAACGGCCTCCAGATCTCATACGAGCAGCATGATTCATAGTCGAAATGAGGAATTTTCTCTCCTACATATGATCGTATCTTTGTGGTTGGATAGTATGGGTTCAGATGGTTTCATTTAGGTGTAATGCATTGATTTACAACCTTCTGAAACAATGATGTGGTCTTTTCTGTAGATAAGTAAGGCACTGCTTCAAGAATTCCCTCGTATCAATATCTGAGGTGAAAACGTCTACATCTTGACGGCATATACCGTTCAAAAATTGGATCTTTATAACATTGCAAAAAAAAACTTGCCAAAACTCCCTTTCTGCCATATTTAAGGTGTCATATGCTAACCCTAGGCATAAGTGGGATAAATATACATTTATTTACCACCCTCACCTCTCACCTGTCAAGCTTATATTTTTGGTCTCACTGCTTGATAATTAAAGAGATTACTAACTGTACGATTCAGGAGAATGTTATTCTTAGATTTAGGGTGTTTCCTCTTACAGTAAAAGGACTATCCATACACAAACTTCCACTCAGTAGGAGGTGCTGAGAGTGGGGGGGATGGGGAGGAGGGATGACTGATTGCTCAAGTTGAACTAAGAATAAGATGTGGGGTTGATGGGTCGCACATAGAACAAGGAGGGGGAGGCCAGCAGCACCTGATAGGTGGTGGGGGTGACTGGTGGCACCTATAGTAAAGAGTGAGCGGCCAGGATGTTTTCAGAGGTGCTGGGGTGAATGGTCACACCTAGAATAAACAGGTAGCAGCCAGAAGGTGTTAGGAGGTGCATGGGGTGAGTGTTCGCACTTAGAATACAAAGAGGGTGGCCAGCAGGTGGTGGGACGTCTTGGGGGGAGTTGTCATACATAGAAAAAAGAAGGGGCAGCTAGGTGTTGAGAGGTGCTGGGTAGGACTGTTGCACATAGCAGACCCATACCCAGCTTCTGGAAGAGGGGGGTTTGTTTTTTGGGTGGGAGGGATTGATTTAATGGGGTGGGGGGGCACTTGAGGTGCATGCCCCCCCCCCTTATTTTGTGCCAAATTAAGATTTTTTTTAATAACAGGGTAAGGTAAATTTTATATAGTCGAAATGACTTTTAAGTGTGCATGAATGATTCATTTCATCCTATAGAGGGGGGGGGGGTTAGATATTTTAGAAGGGGGTTCTTCCCCAAGCATAGAACAAAGAGGGGCTGGTGTGGAGATGTGAGGGCCAGCAGGTGAGCTGCCAAACCTAGTATAAAGGGGGATGGCCAGTAATCCTTTTACACTTTTTACAATTGTACTTAAGAAAGTAATTAACAAAATTTACATGATATAGAATTGTTCAAATGATCTAAATATTGTGCTGCCCCTAACCAACCAACACCTCTCTTATACGGCAACTTTCCTGATTCCCCAAGGGTGGCTGCATAAGAGGGGTACGTTTGTATTGTGGAATTCTCATTATCATACCATAGGTATGGTGCTTAAACATAAGTATGTCAAATTATTATAACTTTGAAGTGATGCCTTATATAGAAAACGTTTTCACACTTGGTAATCCTAAATACTTCTAGACTCCTAAGAAACACGTGAATGAATTAAATATTGTTATTTTTACAGTTTTATAATTTTTCAACTGTTCTGCTAGGGATGTGACACACAGATAAATCCTCAGGCAGGCATAGTGGCACGTGTATAAAAGAAAAAACTATTTGATATAAAAATATGGATTTGATTGGGTGATTGCCTACATGGTGAAGATCACAGAAGTATACTAATTCAAGGTCACTGGCCCTTCCCCTTTGAAAAGCATTTAATTTTACTCTTACAAGATAGTGCCAGTTTTGAATAGAAATATTAAACGGTGTAAGTTTTGAGAAAGGTTTATATTGTTGATAGACCGAAGAAACCCTTCCGTACCATTAACATATAATGTTCTGATAATAATTTTATCATAAAAAAAGTGTAATTTTCTTTAGTTGAGTATACATTATGTATAGTGAAACAGTGGATTTGATAAATATGAAGGCAAAGTTCCTTTATATAAATAAACGTGTCTACAGCTAGTATTGTACAAAAAGAGAATAAAGAGGAAATTAATTTGAACTTTTTTATTTTTGAAAAGAATCGAACAGCACATTTGATTTCTGATAACATCAAAGCAAAAAGATTCTTCACTCTTTTGTATATTCAGTCATTGAGGAAACGACTTTACTCCAAATTGTGGCCAAGGTGTAACAGTGGACTCCTGGCCTCCGAACAGAACCAAACATGAACACTTCATTTATGATATCATCAAACAACAATATTCTTTATCTTTTCGACATTTACTACTTCAGGAAACAATTTTTCTCTAAAATTGTATTCATAGTGGAAAAGAATTTATTCCTGGCTTCAGAATAGAATGGAACAGCAACATTTGATTTATCATAACATGAAAACGACAAGATTCTTCAATCTTTTACAAAAAACCTTTTCAACCTTGAAATCATGGCCATAGTGGAATAGATTCTATTCCTGCCTTCATAATACAATGGAATTGGAACATTCGATTTATGAACTTCAAAACGGCAATATTGGTGGATAGAATTGATCAATGATGTTACATATATATGTTGATAAACATTTTACAAGGAATGGAGCTTTAACACCTCAGGCTACACTACAATTCTTACAATTGAAAGAATATGTTTTAAAAAAAATCATTAGTATTGTGATTATTCACAGATCGCACCATTAGTACAAGAAATCTATAATATAGAACTAGAATACAAATATTTGAAATCTAAACTCGTACTTTCATAATATTTAAGGGTTCTTATTACAAAGATTGGTGGTTTAAAAAAACTTGAAAATGTACTTTGATGAGAGTAGTTGATATTATGAAAATGATATTACTGCATTTGTTGTAACATGATACTATTTAACATGTACTCTCTCAAACTTCATGAGTGACTCTTTCTAGCTCTAGCATATACATTTAAAGAGTCCTCTTTTATATTTGTATATTAAATAAACTAAATGCAACATGAACACTAACATGGTAGTATAATACTCATGCAACTATGCTGGGAACATATTCTGTCGCTTTTATTTTCATTAGGTAGCTTTACTCCATGCGAAGAGTCTTTGCTTTGATTCCCTTCGAAAGTGAAGACATTGGAAAACACACGGGTTCTTCTTGATCTTCATATTTAATCTTGTAGATCTTGCCATCCCTCTCTATCACTTCACCTATATGAATGTAATACATATAATCATGCTAAAATTACACAAACATTATATGCATCGTCAGTTTCTGAAATCAAGCTGTGCATGGTGCACACATTATCAAGGTTATGCCCATAATATGCACACTTTTGATCTCTTTTACCATTGCTTAGTATGAGGACGGTGCAGAGAAAAAATTTCAGGTGCACAGGTTAGCTCTATCACTGGTTTCGAGTCTTAACTTTAGATTATGGTTCTGGTTATTGGATGTGCAAAAATTAAAGCATTAAGAAAAAGTATCATGTACCTGATACTATTTAAAAAAAGGCTGTCGCCCTTATAATTATGGTGATCTGATTTCTAATCAAAAAAACTCATATCATGTACATTATTTACCTACCCTTGTACCATTTGGGATCGCAATGAGAGCCTTCTGTATCCCAGAGATGCCAGATTTGCTTTCCAAGGAAGCGATCAGCTCTTCTGTAGGGAAAATAAGATATAGTTGTTGATGGTAATTATAAATGCATGAGACAATGTTTTCTCTCCGTATTCAAATAATTCTTTCTACAGTTATTTGCAAGGTAGAAAAATTAGAGGTGGCAGTCCATTTTAATTTGCAACACCTACCTAATCCCCTTCAACATAACATTTTACCTTGTGAATTAACATGTTTACCTCAAAAGTAACTCTCTTATACAATCCTTCTTCTTCTTACCTTTTCCTTGTTTTAACCTCTTTGTTTTCATCATTTTTCCTTGCCTGCAAATAACAACACTATATTATTAACATTTTATCAATAAATACATTCATTCCCATACTTCCTACATAGAAAATTTGACATCTGATTATTGTTATTACAAGGGCAACGCCTAAACAATTAAGTGAAATCAATTAATCAAAGATAATTTTAAGTTTTCACATGAAATTAATAAAAGCTCAGAAAAGTTAGGTAATGGGTTATTTTGGACAATTTACACCCACCAAATATCAAAGAGCAAACCAAAAACAAAACGGCATTCACTTTTTCAATAAACCCAAAGTGCTACATGGAAGGTTCATAGAAGTATGAGTGGATCAAGACATTTTTAAAAGAGGAGAATATTACATGTGATATAGAGAGAATTTTTGGTCATACTTTGCTAACACTCGATGGGATTAGTTATGAGCATGTACAAACTGAATGTTATAATTTAGATGTTCATTTCTTACCTTTTTGTCATGGTCTACCGCCATAGGGACTGTGTTGCTGCTAGTGGGAGGATGTACTTGGATACTGGCACCATCAGTAAGGGGCAGTATGTCAGTAGCTATGAGTTCCTGCACCAGGTAAGGGTTGCTACCAGCGGGAGGATGCACTAGGTTAGTGGCACCATCAGAAATGGGCAGTATGTCAACAGCAGTTAGTTGCTGAATCAGGTCAGGATCATTGATGGTGTCAATGATAGGATCATTGATGGATGTTTCTTGAGCTTGGAAAAGGGTACCATTTGACATCGGTAAGAGTATTTGAAGCGCTGTTGGTTGGGGCTCTGAAAAATAGCGAGATTGTTTATATAATATGTTAATTTGTTGGGGTAGGTGAATGTCTAGTGAACCCTTAGGAGGTCTTTGTTTGAATGTTGATTGTATCAAATATACATGTGGATTTTAAGAAATATTTAGGTAAAGCACCTAAACAGACCGCATTTGCTCATCCATAGATTAAGTTCATATAAAGTAATTATGTTAGTAGAATATTTTTAGGAGACAATGATTTTGAATATGATATATTACCACATATTCTAAAATACTACTTCATCTTTCCATCACCATGATAATTATTGACATTTTTAACCAAAAGTTATTGCTAATTAGCTTCAAAAACTGATGAAGGGCGTGAAACATCTATCTTGAAATATTTGCAATTGTCCTCATATGGACTGATAGTATTTTTGAATTATTGTGTTGATGGACAAAAAGACCCCCACCTACCATTCCCGACGCCCACCTACCATTCCAAACCACACACCTACCATTCCAGAAACACACCTACCATTGCAGACCCCCGTCTACCATTCCAGACCACCATCTACCATTCCAGACCCCTACCTACCATTGCAGACCCCTCACCTACAATTGCAAACCCCCACCTACCATTCCAGATGGAAACCTACCATTTCAGACCCCCACCTACCATTCCAGACCCCCACCTACCATTGCTGACCACGCAACTACCATTCCAGACCACCACCTACCATTCAAGACCACACACCCACCGTTGCTGACAGGCCACCTACCATTCCAGACCCCCACCTACAATTCCAGCCCCCTACCTGCCATTCCAGACCCCCACCTACCATTGCAGACGCCCGCAACTACCATTGCAGACTACCACCTACCATTGCTGACCTGGCACTTACCATTCCAGACCCCTACCTACCATACCAGACCCCCACCTACCATTCCAGACCACCCACCTTTCTTCCAGGCTGTCACCTACCATTCCAGACCCCCATCTACCATTCCAGACCACCACCTACCATTCCAGACCCCCACCAACCATTCCAGACCCCTACCTACCATTCCGGACCTCCCAACTACTATTCCAGACCGCACCTACCATTGCATTCCCAACCTCTACCATTCCAGACCACCACCTACCATTCCAGCCCCCCACCTACCATTGCAGACACACCCACCTACCATTACAGACCCCCACCAGAACCCCACTTACCATTGCAGATCCACCAACTACCATTCCAGACACCCTACCTACCATTCCAGACCCCCACCTACCATTCCATACCCCACTACTACCACTGCAGATCCACCAACTACCATTGCAGAATCCCACCTACCATTGGTGACCAGCCACCTACCATTCCAGATGTGTACCTACCATACCTGACCAGCTCCTACAATTCCAGACCCCACGTACCATTCTAGACAACCCATCTACCATTGCAGACCCCCACCTACCATTGCAGAACCATCAACTACCATTGCAGACCCCTCACCTACGATTGCAAACCCCCACCTACCATTCCAGATGGAAACCTATCATTTCAGACCCCCACCTACCATTCCAGACCCCCACCTACCATTGCTGACCACGCAACTACCATTCCAGACCACCACCTACCATTCCAGACCACACACCCACCATTGCTGACCGGCCACCTTTCTTCCAGGCAGTCACCTACCATTCCAGACCCCCATCTACCATTCCAGACCACCACCCACCATTCCAGACCACCTACCTACCATTCCAGACCCCCACCAACCATTCCAGACCCCTACCTACCATTCCGCACCTCCCAACTACTATTCCAGACCGCACCTACCATTGCATTCCCAACCTCTACCATTCCAGACCACCACCTACCATTCCAGCCCCCCACCTACCATTGCAGACACCCCCACCTACCATTACAGACCCCCACCAGAACCCCACTTACCATTGCAGATCCACCAACTACCATTCCAGACACCCTACCTACCATTCCATACCCCACTACTACCACTGCAGATCCACCAACTACCATTGCAGAATCCCACCTACAATTGGTGACCAGCCACCTACCATTCCAGATGCGTACCTAACATACCTGACCAGCTCCTACAATTCCAGACCCCACGTACCATTCTAGACAACCTATCTACCATTGCAGACCCCCACCTACCATTCAAGACCCAACCTACCATTGCAGGACCCAACCTACCTTTGCAGACCCACCAACTACCATTGCTGACTCATACCTACAATTTGAGACCACCAAGTACCATTCCAGAACCCAACCTACCATTGCAGACCCACCAAATACCATTGCAGACCCCCCATCTACCATTGCAGACCCCAATCTACTTTTCCAGACCACCCACCTACCATTGCAGACCCCAAACTACCTTTGCAGACCACCCATCTACCGTTGCAGACCATATCTACCATTGCAGACCTGCCACCTACCATTCCAGACCCCCACCTACCATTCCAGACCCCAAAACTACCATTGAGAACCCATCAACTACCATTGCAGAATCCCACCCACCATTGCTGACCGGCCACCTACCATTCCAGCCCCCCACCTACCATTGCTGACTACCCACCTACCATTGCAGACACCCACCTGCCATTGCAGACCCCCATTTACCATTACAGACCCCCACCTATGATTCCAGAACCCCACTTACTATTGCAGACCCACCAGCTACCATTGCAGACTCCCACCTACCATTCCAGAACCAAACTTACTATTGCAGTCCCATCAACTACCATTAGAGACTCCCGACTACCATTTCAGAACCCCACCTACCGTTTCATAACCCCACATACCATTGCAGACCCCCCACCTACCATTGCAGAACCCCCACCTACTATTACAGACCCCAATCTAACTTTGCAGACCCCCACCTACCATTCCAGAATCAAATTTACTATTGCAGTCCCACCAACTACCATTGCAGACCCATATCTACCATTGCAGATCTACCACCTACCATTCCAGACCCCACAACTACCATTGAGGACCCATCAACTACCATTGCAGAATCCCACCTACCATTGCTGATCGACCACCTACCATTCCAGACCCGCACCTACCATAACAGACCCCCAACTACAATTCCAGACCCCACCTACCATTCTAGACAACCCATCTACCATTGCAGACCCCCACCTTCCATTGCAGACACCTACCTACCATTGCAGACCATCTACCATTTCATAACCCCACCTCAAGCCCACCGTTCCTCAAGCCCACCTACCATTGCAGACCCAACAACTACCATTGCAGACCCCCCACCTACCATTGCAGACCCCAATCTACCTTTGCAGACATTCGCCTACCATTGCAGACCGCCACCTACCATTTTTGACCACCCACCTACCATTCCAGAACCTCACCTACCATTGCAGACCCCCACCTACCATTGCAGACACCCTACCTACCATTCCAGACCCCACTACTACCATTTCAGAATCCCACCTACCATTGGTGACCAGCCACCTACCATTCCAGATCCGTACCCACCATACCCGACCCCACCTACAATTCGAGACCCCACCTACCATTCTAGACAACCATTGCAGACCCCTACCTACCATTGCAGACCCACCAACTACCATTGCAGACCCCAATCTACCTTTGCAGACCACCCATCTACCGTTGCAGACTCATATCTACCATTGCAGACCTGCCACCTACCATTCCAGACCCCCACCTACCATTCCAGACCCCACAACTACCATTGAGGACCCACCAACTACCATTGCAGAATCCCACCTACCATTGCTGACCGGCCAACTACCATTCCAGACCCGTACCTACCATACCAGACCCCCACCTACCATTCTAGACAACCCATCTACCATTGCAGACCCCTACCTACCATTGCATACCCACCAACTACCATTCCATACCCACACCTACCATCGAAGACCTTAACCTACCATTGCAGACCACCATCTACCATTCCAGACCCTAAACCTACAATTCCAGACCCCCACCTACCATTGGAGAACACCACCTATCATTGCAGACCCCACTACTACCATTCTAGACCCCTACCTACCATTGTAGACCACCAACCTACCATTCCAGACCACCACCTATCATATCAGGCCCCCATATAACGTTGTAGCCCCCAACTCCTACCATTCCACACCCCTTCTACCATTCCAGACCCAAATATACTTTGTTTGTTTGTTTGTGGGATTAGTTTAAAGTCCAGCCAACCCTTTAGGGTTCTTTTACCAGACTGCACAAACCCAAATATACAATTCCAGATTGCACACCTACCATTCCAGACAACCACCTACCATTCCATACCCCACCTACCATTCTAGACAACCCACCTACCATTCCAGACCCCACCTACCATTCCAGACCTCCACCTACCATTGCAGACCCACCAACTACCATTGCAGACCCCCCACCTTTCATTTCAGACCCCCCACCTACCATTCCAGACTCCAGCTACCATTGCATTCCCCACCCCTACCATTCCATACCACCACCTACCATTGCAGACCCAAACCTGTCATTCCACAATCCATTCTTCCCCAGCCCTACCATTCCAGACCCAAATATACTTTGTTTGTTTGTTTGTGGGATTAGTTTAATGTCCGGCCAACCCTTTAGGGTTCTTTTACCAGACTGCACAAACCCAAATATACAATTCCAGATTGCACACCTACTATTCCAGACCACCACCTACCATTCCATACCCCACCTACCATTCTAGACAACCCACCTACCATTCCAGACCCCACCTACCATTCCAGACCTCCACCTACCATTGCAGACCCACCAACTACCATTCCAGACCCCCCCACCTTTCATTTCAGACCCCCCACCTACCATTCCACCTACCATTCCATACCCCACCTACCATTCTAGACAACCCACCTACCATTCCAGACCCCACCTACCATTCCAGACCTCCACCTACCATTAATATTGCAGACCCACCAACTACCATTCCAGACCCCCCCACCTTTCATTTCAGACCCCCCACCTACCATTCCAGACCCCAGCTACCATTGCATTCCCCACCCCTACCATTCCATACCACCACCTACCATTGCAGACCCAAACCTGTCATTCCACAATCCATACTTCCCCACCCCTGCCATTCCAGACACCCACCTACCATTGCAGCACCCCCTCCTACCTTTTCAGACCACCCATATACTGTTGCAGACCCCTACCCTTTCAATTCCAGACTACCACCTACCATTCCAGACCCCTGTATACTATGCCAGAGCCACACCTAATATTCCAGACCCCAATATCAGGCATGCCAGTCATAAAACGGCATTTCCTCGGAAAATCATACAATTCATTAAAAATGTATTTTAAACTCATTTTTAGGGAAGAAATACACTTGGTATGTTAATAGGAGGGCTTTAAAAACTGTTTCCTATATAAATTGAGTATGAAATCAGTCCCTCAAATTCATCACGTTTTTCAATTTTTGCCAAATGAATTGTTAGGATGCCCTATCCCCCCCCCCCCCCCACCTATATTAAAAGTATTTTCTCTTCAGATTTGGACAGATCTTAAAAATGACCAAAAACATTTCAAAAACCGCCGATCCGCGGAAGTCTGGCGTGCCTGAATATACAATTCCATATTGCACACCTACCATTGTAGACCCCCACCTTCCATTCCAGAACCTCACCTACCAATGCAGACCCCCACCTACCATTGCTAACCACCCACCTACCATTCCAGACCACGCACCTACCATTCCAGACTGCAACCTACAATTTCAGACCCCCATTTGCCATTCCAGACCCCACCTACCATTGCAGACACCCCCACCTACCATTTTAGACCACCAGTACACTGTTGCAGACCCCCATCCTACCATTCCAGCCTACCACCTACCATTCCAGACCCCCGTCTACCGCCAGACCCTCCACCTACCATTACTGACCCCCACCTACCATTCCAATCCCATACTTACCATTGCAGACCCTGACCTACCATTGCAGAACCCAGGACCTCACACCTACCATTCTAGACCCCTGACTACCATGCCAGACCCCCACCTACCATTGCATCCACACCAACTACCATTGCAGACCCCCCTTCTACCATTGCAAACTTCCACCTACTATTGCTGACCACCCACCTACCATTGCAGATGGCCACCTACCATTGCAGAGCCCCACCTACCATTTCAGACCCCCAACTACCATTGCAGACCCCCCAACTACCATTGCAGACCACACACCTACCAATCACACAACGCCACCTAGCATTCCAGACCCCCACCTACCATTCCGGAACCCCACCTACCATTCCAGACCCCACACCTACAATTCTAGACCCTCACCTACCATTCCGGAACCTCACCTTCCAATGCAGACCCCCACCTACCATTGCTGACCACCCACCCACCATTCCAGACCACCCATATACTGTTGCAGACCCCACCCTTACCATTCCAGACTACCACCTACCATTCCAGACCCCCATACCACCCACCCACCATTCCAGACCACCCATATACTGTTGCAGACCCCACCCTTACCATTCCAGACTACCACCTACCATTCAAGACCCCTGTCTACTATGCCAGACCCACACCTAACATTCAAGACCACCATATACAATTCCAGATTGCACACCTACCATTGTAGACACCCACCTACCATTCCAGAACCTCACCTACCAATGTAGACCCCCACCTACCATTGATAACCACCCACCTACCATTCCAGACCACACACCTACCATTCCAGACTGCCACCTACAATGTCAGACCCCCCATTTGCCATTCATGACCCCCACCTACCATTGCAGACCCCCACCTACCATTGCAGACCACCCATGCACTGTTGCAAACCCCCAGCCTACCACTACAGACCCCTGTCTACCGTAACATACCATTCCAGACCCATCACCTACCATTCCAGACCCCCACCTACCATTCTAGACCACCCACTTCCCATTCCAGAGCCCCACCTACCATTAGAGACCCCTACCTACCATTGTGGACCCTAAAACTACCTTTGCAGACCCCCCTTGCATTCCAGCCTTCCACCTACCATTCCAGACCCCCACCTACCATTCCAGATCCCCCACTTACCGTTCAAGAACCCAACCTACCATTGCAGACTCAACAATAACCATTGCAGACCCCCCCTCTACCATTGGAAACCCCCATCTACCTTTGCAGACCGCCCACCTACCATTGCACACCCCATACCTACCATTCCAGACCCTCACCTACCATTGCAGAACCCAACCTACCATTCAGGACCTCACACCTACCATTCTAGACCCCCAACTACCATGCCAGACCCCCACCTACCATTGCAGAACCCCCTTCCACCATTGCAGACTCCCACCTACTATTGCTGACCACCCACCTACCAATCCAAAACGCCACCTACAATTCCATACCCCCATTTGCCATTCCAGACCCCTACCTATTATTGCAGATGCCCCAACTTAACAGGCATGAAAGTTATGGAAAGTCATTTCCGCGGAAAATTAATAAAATACCTTAGAAGCAGATATAAACCTCATTTTTAAGGGGGAAAAGTAAGGTATTATTTCTTTACTAAAGCAAATATTATGAATATATCTTAAAAGAGGAGAAAAAAACCTCCATATATTTTTCTACTTTTTTTGCAGAAATTATTCAGGCACCCTCCACCCCTATAGGAAAAATATTTTCTCCTCGGATTTGGATGAATCTCAAAAATGATCAAAAAATGTCAAAAAATGCGGAATTCCGCATTTCCGCGGAAATCTCACATGCCTGCTTAACCATTCCAGACCCCCACCTACCATTGCAGAACCACACCTACAATTCCAGACCCCACACCTACAATTCTAGACCCCTACCTACCATTGCAGACCACCAACTACCATTCCAGACCCCACACCTACCATTGCAGTCCCACCACCTACCATTGCAGACCCCCCACATACAATTCCAGACACCCCACCTCCCATTGCATATCCCAACCTACCATTCTAGACCCCATACCTACTATTCCAGACCCCAACCTACCATTGCATATCCCCACCTACCATTCTAGACCCCACACCTTCCGATTCTAGACCCCACACCTACCATTCTAGACCCCCACCTACAATTGCAGACCCCCACCTACCATATCAGACCCCAACATACCATTTCAGACCACCCACATACCATTCCAGACTCCCACCTTCCATTCCAGACCCCCGTCTACCATTCCAGACCCACACCTCTATTCCAGCCCCTCATCTACAATTCCAATCCACCTACTACCATTCCAGACCCCCACCTACCATTGCATATAACCTACCTTCCATAGCTGACCACCCACCTGCCATATCAGATGCCCACCTACCATTCCAGACCCCCATCTACCATTTCAGACCCCCCTCCATTCCAGAGCTCCCATTCCAGACCCTCCCCCACTATTCCAGAATCCCTCCTGACACACAGACCTCCACACTCCCACCCACAGCCACACAGAGCCCTGTACACTATCTCATCTACAATCTAATCAGGAATTAGGCTTTCAACAAACATAATATCACTCAGAGGTCCCCATAGCATAGTGGTAAGATGCTGGCTCCCAAATCTGTAGATAGGGTGTTTGAGTCCCATCAAAGTCAGAGAAAGAGACAGGGAGGGAGAGGTGGATGGCGACTCCCCAGCAAACAAAATCCTGTGTTCTAGAGGTTTGAGGACAGGAGCAGAGGTAGACATGGGTCTAAGACCTATCTCAACAACTACAAGTCCTATCAGAACCACAAAACCTATCACTAACTGTTCCCATAGGGTTCATTACAAACAAAATCCCACATCCAACCACAAGGACTTGAACTGCAAAACTCAAACAATTTTCGGACTTTGCTCCCATAGACCCCCATACAACACACATGTAAAACTTGTCATGAGACAAAAAGGCTGAAGCTAGCTATATAGTTCCTGCGGTTGAGTCAAAAAAGCATTGTAACACGCTGCAAAACAGCGACCAGTGAAAGACAAAAAGATTAGGTCAACATATGAGCTCCCCACTAGACTTGGGAGACAGTACAAGATATTACACTGCCCCTTCCCTCTTACCCCTTTCAGCCCTGTCCTACCCCTCCTGACCTTCTCCTACCCTACCAGCCCTTTAATACTCCTGTCGACCCTCTCCTAACCCTACCAGCCCTTTTCTACCTCTACTGATGCTGTTGTAGCCCTGTAGGCTCTGTCCTCACCCACCTGAGTTTCTCCTACAGGCCCTCCCCAGAAAACAAAATCCCGTGTTCTAGAGGTTTAAGGACAGGAGATAAATGGAGTTAAAGACGTGTATGAAACTCCTCCAGGACTCAGTATACTGTTTATAGCATTTCTGCTATTATAAACGTTTTTTGCTGGGTCTTCCATACCTGTCCACCCTCTCCTAAACCTGTTGTGCATCTTCTACCCCTGTTAACTCTGTTCCAACTGTACTGACCCTCTCTTACCTCGTCTTGTAGCCCTTTTGGCTCTCTCCTTTCCCCACTGACTTTCTCCTACCCTTTAATACTCTCCATTTTCTAACACCGGGGGGGGGGGGAAGCACATTGCTTGGAGGGAAGGCATGGGCGGGACAGAGAGAAAGCTCCCTTGCAGGATTGGCCCTGTGATTCTCCTGCCGACCCTGTGGTTCTAATCTGTACCCTAATTTTGCTTCTCCTGTCAGTCCCATACTTCCATTGCAAGCCCTGTGCTTTCACTCCCATCCTGTGCCTCCTCTCATAAGGGCATATACCTAACTTCCCTGGAAAAATGGATATACAAATGAGAAGTATTGGATTAAAAGGTTATTGAAACGACCCTCTAAATGGTGCAAATGTTTTCCCCTGTCAAAATGGCCTGTGAATAAAGTAGACTGACTGCTCAGTTTAAGGGCAAATTACAGACACAAGCTGCCTCTCATTTTAAGGAAAATATATGTTAATACATGTTTTTGCAGCCCGAATCAATTCTTCTGATTTGAGAATAAATTTATGTTTTGTGATTGGATGATATGTTAATTTTATGTCCAAATGTTACGTTTAATTTTATGATGGCACATACTTTGGGTCAGATTTACATTTTATGGGCTAGCAACCGGCGCCCCAGAACCCCACAGGAAGGTACTTTCAAAAGATTTGTCTGATGAGGTGTTCTAAGTATGAAAAGTATTAGACACTAAATTGTGATATAGTATTTACTATTTGGAGGATATAAAAATTGGTTGTGAAGAAACAATTCTAGGACAACTACCCCTGGGACAGCTATCCTTGGGACAACTACCCTGAGCAGAACTACCCACTAGGACAACAACCCCCTAGGACTATTACCCCCATAGGACAACTACCCCTAAGGACAAATACCCACATAGGATAACAGTGTTCAAGGCCAACTTTTTCAACCCTCGGCCATCAGGGCCGATAGCATCAAAATAGCATTGGCCCTGATGGTCTCCATTCAGCCCTGATTTGCACCAAAGAAAGCTGCAGATAAAATCCATAAAATCTGCATACAAATTTCATAAGTGTCAGCCAAAAACTGTGTTGGCCATCCAGGCCGATCTGACATTATATTTTGCATATTTCATTGGCCCTGATTAAAAAATGTTGGCCATTGGCTGACGGGCAGACGTTAGTTTAGAACACTGGGATAAGTGGGGCAATTATCCCTATGGGTAGGCAACTACCCTATAGGACAACTATCCTATTAATAGGACAATTATCCTTATGGGTAGGACAACTACACCTATAGGACACTGGTGATAATAGTCCTAGGGGATAGTTGTACTATAGGGGTAGTTGTCCTACCCATAGGAGTAATTTTCACATTGGGTAGTTGTGCTATGGGGGTAATTGTAATACAGGGATAATAGTCCTAGGGGATGATGTCACCAAAGATACATTTCTGAACATGGGGATCCAAACTATATACATTTAGAATGAAGATTTATGGTGAGTATATATATTCATTTACATGTTCTATGCATGGACAGGAAAAGTAGACTGTAATACTTAATTTTACGTTTGGTTTTCACGGACATAGGAAAATGAACAGAATGCGAATCGGTCTTGTTATATTTTGTTAAATTTGTGTGAAGTGTTACACATTTGCAATAGTAATGTGTCAAAACTAAACAACATTAATAATTACATGATAGATAATGTTAAAACAAAATGTACCTTGGATTTGTTCATGAGGCTCTGCAGTGTGGGTGTCATATGTAGGTGCCTGATCGGCAACTGCAGGTGTAAAGGCTGTGGTTGGGGCAGGGACTGTCGCAGTAGTGTCTTGCTGGTGAACAGATGTGTTGTTCTCAATAGTTTTTGTGGAAACTTGATGCTGCTTAGCTGAAAGAAAATGTAAAGTTGTTAGTCATCTGAGTCTGATGTATTGATGGAAAACATAATTTTTAGAGCAAATTCACCCTCCTACAAAAAAGAAAAATGTAAGATAATGAAATCTGGAAAAGATTGCAAATGTACTTTTTATGTTTCAAATAAAAATGGGCTTTGTTATATTATGTTAAATTTGGGTAAAGTTTTACACATTCACTACATTAATGTCCTGAAACTAACTAACATTGAAAATTACAGGAGAGATAATGTGAAAATAAAATATACATTGGATTTGTTCACCAGGCCCTGTAGTGTGGGTGTGATGTGTCGGTGCCTGATCAGCAAGCGCAGGTGTAGATGCTGTCATTGGAGGAGGGACTGTCCCAGTGTTGTTTTGCTGGTGAACAGATGTGTCATTCTCAATAGTTCTTGTCGAAACTTGATGCTGCTTAGCTGAAAGAATATGTAAAGTTATTAGTCATCTGTGTATGATGTATTGATGGAAAACATAACTTTTATAGCAAGTTCACCCTACTACCAAAAAGAATAATGTGATGTAATGTAATGAAAACTGTAAAAAGCGAAAAAAAACTAAATTAATGAAACAGGTGTAATATTTGGAAAAACCCCAACAAGAATTTAAATGAAATTGAACAAATCACTAAATTTTAAATATAACCCACCATATAGTATGAAGTTTTTAAGTTCTGTACAGAGCCGATTTGTTTGGAGTGACCGGGATTTGAGATATTGCAGCCCCAGAGCACAGCCACTTACGCAATCGTCAACGTCATCCACACCAAAGGCAGCCATGTATATGCCAGCATCAGCCATTTCAGCAAACTAAAATGTGTTAAAACAAAATGTTAAACACTCACACATAAGCTGGCACAGTAGAACAAGCTGTTGCATAATAGACAAAAGATCATGACTAAGTTTGATGAGTTTATTCTTCTCGTTGTGTACATCACTCGCTCTAACCCTCTGGTTGCTGTCTTTCAGCGTCCAGCCCCCGTCTCCCAGACTGAGCCTCCGGGCATGTTAATATACCCCTTTCTAAAGAGTGGCATGATCACAGACATCACAGCTACGTCTATCCCATATAAGGCCATGATCACTCCGCCCTAACGCAACTAGTATTTTGGGAGGCAAATATGGGGTTCTCACAGTGTTATCAAAACCTTAACAACGGGCACTTTGTTAGAAAGAATACCATAATTATACCGTGTTGTAATATGTACATAAGAACAGACCTGAATTAACTTATCAGGCTGTCAGTTTAGAAAAACTTAACTGGAAAAAATGTAGAATTAAACACCCCATATTTCTTATCACATTCTAAAGTTCTAGACCCCCAATCTGTCTTTAAAATGATTATTTAACTATTAACCCCAGAAAAATGAACAGATTCCGTTTTTGTCACGAAATCCTAATAGCAGGTGCCATTTGATACTTTAAGTGAAAACGGTATGAAATGTGAAAATAGAAAATGGAGAGGGAGAGGTAGGGACTGGAACAGGGACAAGTATGGGTTGAAGCTTGACAAGTAGGAGACATGAAGAGAGGAGGTTGGAAGACAGACAGGTAGGATAGAGGAAGACGGACAGGTAGGCACAGGAAGAGAAGCAAGTAAGGAGTTGGAAGAAGGACAGGGTGTCAAGGTAGGGAGGGGAAGAGGGACAAGTAAGGGGTTTGAAGGACAGGTAGGAGGTTGTAGGCTGACAGGTAGGAGCATTGCTAGTTAGTCAAGTGACAGTTGAGTTCAAGTGTGAATTTTGTGACTAGTGAGTGAGTGTTTCGGGTTTTTATGCAGTACCGACAGCCGGGGTCATTTTCACAGTGATAACCAGTTGGGACGAATTCTGTCTTTGGTGATCAAATCTATGAGATGAAGGTGACAGAGCGGGCAAACAGCAGGGGATCAAAACCTGGAAATCATTTTAGCTGTACCTCATCCCTTACTAAACCAATTACTAACCGGGAATTGAACCCAAAGAACTTGGTCAGTGCTGGGTCCCCCCTTTCGTCACCCTCTATGATGAGCAGGGGCTACTGGAGGCCTATTCTTACCTGGAACCCCCACAGGGTAGGCTCCAGAGAAGTCTGTGAAGCCTTCTCTCGGGAACTACCTGTACAGGCTGCCGGAAAGGATCCACATCATTGACAAAGGGATAGAGAGTGTTTATTAACTAATGGTAGACCCGACAGTAGAGCCAGTTTTCCATGGGCAGGTTTCAGACTAACCAAAAAAGTACAGTCACAGAACATTCTTGTTACGTTGCTGGTTGCCTGGGAGTCACATCCATGCCTGATGCAAAGGTGTGCTCTGTGATGGGTGCGAAATTGGGATTTCTACAAATCAAACTGGACTATAAGTCAAGTTTGTTGACAACTTTCAACACCTCTGTAGGACTGTACCATTGGCTGAGGCTATTGTTCAGCATAAAATCAGCACCCAAAATCCTTCTTAGTATTATGGACACAATGTTACTTTTGTTAGAAGACATAGATACTGTGCACCCTTTAATGGAGAACGTACTGGTCGCAGGGATAAACAGGAAAGACCACCACACCATCATGAAGAAGGTAGGAAGGCGAGTTATGGAGTGGTATCTGAAGCTGAACTTTGAGAAATGCCAGATTGAGAAGGCCAGGGCAAAGTACATGGGACATGTCATATCTGCGGAAGGACTGAAAGTTCACATAGACAATGGGCAGTGCTTGAGATGCCAAAACCAGAAACCAATGAAGAATAAAAGGAGGTTTCATACCATACGTTGTGAAATGTATTGCTGGTATGAGTGAGGTGGAGACACCACTACGTGAGCTTACCAGGAAGCACGTCGACTTCGTCTGGGAGGAAAAACGGAAGCAAGCTTCAATTGACTGACAGAGCTTTGCTGTGACACTCCAGCCTTAAGCTTGGCCTACTACAATGCCAAAAAGCCAGTAAAAATACAGCGTAACGGCTCCAGTCATACCATAGGCGCAGTACTACTTCAAGACAACATCATTACAATGTTTGGTAAGGAAGTATTGATTGAAAGTGAACATAACCTTTTCAGGCAATATACACCAAGCCCCTACAGCGTTCTCCCTAGAATTTTTTTCCGCGTATTAAATGGCCCCTCATGGCAAATTTCAGGGGGCCATTTTCAAAAACGATGAGCCATAACACATTAAGCACACATAACACAATAATTTGACTAAACTTATCTATCTGATAGTATTAAACAAATAATCCTACTGCAATATGTCAGGGGCCATGTTTTCATAACTAATCAGGAAATTTGGTGAATTTATATCAGGGTCTCACTTTTAGTACAAAATGTCTCAGATCCAAACATTTTTCTTTAAACGTCTCGAAAAGGCCTTAAGTTGGTACCCTAAAAGCACTATGAAGGACTTGTTGGGTCTTGTTTTGATTAGTGAAAAAGTGTGGATATTCCATAAAACCAGTGCTATAACGTACCCCAATACCCCACCCCCACCCCCATTATCAAACCCACACCCACACATGCCAGTGTCCGTAATTAATGGTGCACCTTTGTTCCTAATTGATGAAACTTCCGAGATGTAAATGCAAGAGACAAAAAGTAATCTGTTAAACTAATATTAAAAGTTATATATTCATGTCATAGCATAACGTTTATATAACCACTTAGTATTGACATATACAAAAAATTATCCAATCCCTTTTAAACTTTTTTAGCTATCATATTCAAAATATTTTCAGTTAGATTTTGCATTTTTCCATCTCGGAGATTTGACTCTCAGAACTTCTTCAGAAGTCAATTTCCTATCACCTGGAGACAGAAAGTATATACATACAGTATGCTATTCTTTTGTTGATTTGCATGGTATTACTGCACTAGGATAAATTCAGACCTTTCTTACAAGAAAATTAATCATTTTTACGCTTTTCTTTTGTTTTGAAACAAAATGCAAAACGTCTGACATGGACGTCTTCAAAGTAATTTATCTGGTTGTATAATATTTAGTATGCTCCCATGATTTAAAAAAAATGATTTAGAGATTTGTTATTTTTATAAGTTGGTAAAAAATAAGTGTTTCAGTGTATTTTCTTCCAACTATTTTTGTTCCTCAATTTTAATTTTTGAACTTGTAATAGATACTTAGTAATTCTATCTAAATTAGCCTGCGCCGAAGCCCAACCTCTGGTCTGGAATGGGAATATCCAGAGGCAAATACTTTGTCTAGATTTAAATAAGCGATGTCAGGGAAATCGTTTTTCTTATTCATCAAAATACTACTGAAGACTTGAAAATGCTATACACATCTTTGAAATTGATTAATCTTCAAGGAATAAAAAGTTCAGTAATTCTCTAAAATTTCACCTTTCCATTTATGATATTCACAGGTATTTTTGAAAAAGATATTTTTTTTTTTTTTCTCAATCTGCATTTTCAACCTGGCACCAGGTCCCGTCGACCCGCAACTGTGAATACTATATTAAGGTGGACTGAGCCACTGTTGTCGTAGCAAAGTTCTTATCTTAGCTAAAAAGATTAAATTCAAAGGCTGGTAATGTCTAATCCAGTCTAATCCTCACCTAATCTAACCCTACGAGTTAGATTAAATATTTAGCCCCTAAACAGGATTTCAGAAGATAAGATTAAGCTATGACCAATCATATGTTCTCTTAAAAAGTGTCTTGGGGATGCTACGAGCCCAGGGCTCAACATTAAGACTTTTGGCTTGGCTGCCTATCGGGCAGGTGTGTGTACAATTTTGCCTGCCCCACCTTTAAATTTACCTGCCCCGAATTTACTTTATTATGATTATATGGCAAAAATTTACCTGCCCAAAGTATGTCAACATTTACCTGCCCCACCTGAAGTTTTACCTGCCCCAGGCAGGCGGGCAATGCTTAATGTTGAGCCCTGGAGCTGTTCCCCCTAATCCCGGTTTTTGCCTAACCTGGTCTAATTCAATCTAATTTATCCCGGAGATTACAGCGGATTAGGAAAGTTATAAGCCATCTGGCCCAGGGCTGAAGACCTCAGCCCCCTCCTCCTCGTGCATTTTCCCTTATTAAAACGCTGCTCTTCACTCTCCGCCGCGCGTGAAAGTAATCTGAGGGCACTGTGTTGCAGAGTGGTCAGGTGCGGGAATGGCCAACTCTACAGGGGCTCAATGCGGGAATAAAAATCATGATGCGGGAATCCCGCATCCCGAACCCCTAGGGAGATCCCTCCCCTACTAGCAGCACCAATGCAGCTATAAACCATGATGCTCAGACTACAGGTGTATTACCTGAAAGTATGCTCCCTATGGGCGATGCCATGAGCTGGGTAAGTGTGGTGGATATGGAGCTAGAGATCAAAACTGCGAGCGTTAATATGGTTAACTACATCGCAGTAACCCCGACCAGATATCGGAGCTTCCAAGAGGCCACCGCTAATGAACGATACCAACTCTACCAGAGGGGTTGGTAGACACTGAGGACAAAGTTCCACATAGCATTTGGCATTACTAATACTGGACAAACAGAGATGAGCTGTCAGTCTAGAAAACTATGTGAGACTGAGACGCAAAATGGTGAGACAGTTTCACGAGATGCATATGGAAGTCAACAAATGCAAGCAGAGGGCACACAAAGTGCAGCATTGGCCAGGAATGGGTCAGCAAATTTCAGGAAATGCAACCAGAAGAAGCAACCTGTGGAGATGCTTTGTCCGACCCCTACCCCTGAGCATCCCTGGCAATAGATGGCCAGTGACATCTACTTACTGTGGCCTATATGTCAAAATTTATCGAAGTCAACAAAATTCAGGATCTCCAGTGCCTCTACTATTGATGCACTGAAACACCAGTTTGGCATACATGGGTCACCCAAAGTGATACAATCTGAGAACAGGCCCCAATACTGCTGGTGTGTTTGAGGATTTCTTTGCGAAGTTGAACATTATGCATGTCACGTCATCATGTGGCTTCGAACAGTCCAATGGAGAAGCTGAAAGGGCAGCCCAAATTAGAGCATATGGCCTTACTGGACTATAGAGAGCTGTGGACTATGTCCAGTGCAGTTAAGCATGGGGAGAAAACCAAGGAATAGCATGCATTTATTAACATGTCATGTAGTTTGTTTAAATGTATACAGTAACTTATCCTCTCAAAGATAAAAAGAGAGATTTAGCTTGTTTTACAATATTCAGGTGTGAGCGACCTTGACGTTTGTAATGGTTTACAGTACATAAAAGCAACTTCTTTACTTTAGCTACAGGATCGTTGGTATGAGGCATCATAGGTGTGCCTATAGTCTGCCCCTGAGGTGTGATGGCCGGCCTTGGCCTCTACTAAAGCTGTGGTCAGTATCAGGCCAGGAAGCTTCACCTATACTCAACTGTGAGGGACCCTGTATAGCCTAGGCCATTACTAAGACCTGTGGTCAGTAGTAGGCTGGGTAGTTGTGCCTATACTGAGCCGCTGAGGCATGCTGGCCAGCCCCGGCATTGACTAAAGGTGCGGTCAGTAGTAGGCTGAGTATATGTGCAAATTTGATACATTGAAAAGTGTTATACTTACCATATTACCCAGCGTCCTCATAAGGTAATTTTTTCTGTGCACAAAATCATCTCCTACTAAGGCCTCAGTTGCGTCTTTACTATTTAATGCAGCTGCTCTTGAATTGTACACATCTTGCTCTGATTGAGAGAGTTTGTTCCACTGATCAGGCCACCACTTGTTTTGAGCTGCAAATCCTTGTGCACGCACTTCAGCTGGAAATATTTCATAGAAATATTATACATTTGATAGAGCTATTAATATATCAACCAATGTTGGGAGGTTATAGATTAGTGTGTAAGACCTATAGAAAATTCAAAACAATGACATAAAGATGTGATTAAAGTATCTATATTTTACTAGAGCTTTACCTGAAATATGTTTATTTAAGGATAGAGACCTATTTCAGGAAACTGTATTTGAATTCCTTTATGAAGAACGTGAATGAAGAATCCTTCTGATGGACCTGCACTGTGCCAAGCTTATGACTAGTAGGCCAAGGTGGTAGGAGCTACAAAGCTCTGTCAGTGCACTAAAAATATGTCCACAATAGGATTCCAAATTAATATCACCCTGTTGGCCCAAGCATGATAGTTATAAATCAGGGCTGACAAATTTTGAGAAAATTACATTAAAATTAGGCCGGATCTTTGACACTTGCAATAGGCTTAACTATATATGGGGTGAGAGCCTGGAAAGTTAATTTAAGTGTGGTTTGAAAAATAAAAAGATACGTGTTATCCACTTTGAAAAGCTAAAATGATAAAGAATCACAAATAGATTGTCAATGGAAGTCGAACAAATAGAACAGATGTGAAATTCAGACTTAGCAGGGAATTTCAGTCATCCCATACTACAAGGCTCGACATGGAGCATTGCCTACATGCCTGGGGCAGGTACAAATTTATTTGGAGCAAGTAGATTTTATTATACCCCTGCCCAAAGGGGAGTAAAAGTTCCTGCCATATAATAATATTTGATAAAAGAAAGGGAGGTTAATTTTGAGGTTGGAGAGATAAATTTGATGTACCAGTGGCCAACAGGGAGAAAAATTGAAACCCTCAATATTGACAAATGGTGTATCCCCGTAGTGAGAGACTGAGGAATCAGCATTTTTTGTTTGTTTGTTGGGTTAGCAGCATCAGTTTTGACAATCCACATGGGTAGTAGAACCAACTGAGGAAACGCCAAAAGGTAATTCTTTATTTCATAACCCAAGTATGCTAACTTTACTGAGAGACTTGAGCGTTAAGTATAGTGTGGCAATAAGCAACGCCCTAAATATACAGTGTTCATGGGCTGTGGGGGTGATGAATATTAAGAATGTTAGAACTTTTATAGAAAAATGTATTCTAAACTTAAGCATAAAATTCGGATGAAAATATGCAACGCCAAATATGTTTGACTAATGTATGAATATCATAATTATTTTGTTTACCTGGAACTTTATGTTCTGAACAGAACAAATTGTATCCACTTATTTTCCTTGGTTTCCCTGCTGGGTGGTAATCACTTCCTCCCTTGCGGGACTTTTTTTTGCGGGCATTTGCGTTGCCTATCCAACTCTGTAATGGATAATCGAAAATATAGATGGATGAGCGTGATTTTTATTGGAGGTGATTGAATTGAAGATAACCCTCTATAGTAAAGTGTTATTAGATAATTTCTTGACAAAAATTCATATATGCTAGGCAAATAATATGATTTAAGAAAAATACAAATTAGATTGGCTTAAATTATAGTATTTATGAAATTAAACCAATATGCTCGGATTTACTAGATTTGATAACTCTAAAATAGTAAGGTTTGAAATGAAATTTTAACTATAACTTTCAAATACAGTAAATATAGGAGCTTTAGGTAATACAAAGTCCATTGCTTCAGTAAACAAAGGTTGTATCCTAAAAATTATGTAAATGTTTGGGAATACTCATTACATCCTTGCACATAACTTTATAGGACTCCAATTTTTGCGTTCAGTTATGTATCTAAAAAATGTAAAAATAAAAAAAAAGCCAAAATGTGAAGATATGAGAGATTTATTCGGGAAAGAAAACTAAATTTGGGAATTCCCTAAATTCTGGGCTTTCAGTACTGTCATTGCTACATCATAATAAGGGGATTTGTTTGTTTGTTTGTGGGATTAGTTTAATGCCTGGCGAACCCTTCATGGTTATTTTACCAGACTGCACAAGGTAAAGCTTTGCAGATAGTTTTACGCCAGAGGGGTAGTGACCCATTCTATGATATGATTTAGAAGAAACCCGCCACTGGGTTCGATACCCTACTCTTTTCAAAGAGTGGTAAGGGGTTTTTGATGTGCAATGTCACATAGAAAGCACATCACACACCCAGCCATTGATAACGCTGTTGGGGGCACAGGGTTCACAGGGGATAATAAGGGGAATTCTCTTTCAAAACACAATAGGAATCCCAGGTTATTGAATACATTTAGAGTGGTAAAAAATAGAATTAATAACAAGATCAAGTATGTTAGGTTCTAAAGAACCCAAAAGCTCCGTCTTATCCGCTTTGTTAAATAGCTGAAAGTGACAGAGGGGGGAGGGAGGGAGAGGAGGGAGGGAGACAGAGAGAGACAGAGAAAGACAGAGAGACAGGTACAGAGAGACAGAGACAGAGACAGAGAGAGAGAGAGAGATTTATCGGAGTATCAAGGTTATTGACTGGACAGTTACAGAGAACTGGATGGAGGTGATTGATGGATAGCATTGACGATCGGTTTGAGAAACCGAAGAGCTTCGGTTATTCGATTTTGTTGAAAGAACTATATTTTGGATATAGAAAAGCATCGGCATGATGTCGGCATGACGTCGACATGACGTCCGATGACATCCCCATGACATCCCCATGACATCCCCATGACATCCCCATGACATCCCCCATGACATCCCCGGCCCATGACATCCCCGGCCCATGACATCCCCATGACTATCCCCATGACAATCCCCATGACTATCCCCATGACTACCCCCATGACTACCCCCATGACTACCCCCATGACTACCCCCATGACTACCCCCATGACTACCCCCATGACTACCCCCATGACTACCCCCATGACTACCCCCATGACTACCCCCATGACTATCCCCATGACTATCCCCATGACTATCCCCATGACTATCCCCATGACTATCCCCATGACTATCCCCATGACTACCCCATGACTACCCCATGACTACCCCATGACTACCCCATGACTATCCCTTTACCCCTTTACCCCTTCACCCTCTTACCCCCATACACCATGGATGAAGAGTCTGAGCTCATTTGTGTGAGGAGATTGTATTGGTCATATGCAAATTTATTCAATATGGCCGCCCCCAGTAGGGAAAAGGGATATCCCAAATCTATTTATAGAATTTTCATAATGACATCATCTGGTCAATCTCCAGGTAATGCCTTTTTTATGTTAATTTTTACACTCTCAAGGCATTTCCTATGAGGAAACCATCACTCTCTGACCAGGTTCACAATGTCCCCCCCGGCTGGTTAACACTAACTTCTATGGGATTTGGGACAACTTATAACTCTGATATATCGGACTATCGACGTGATCTACAGATCGAAAACGGAGAATAACTTGTATGGGCCCAAATAAAAATATTGGATGCCTAACTTCAATTTCCTATCTATTTCTTTTTTTTAGAGTGGGGGATTCCCTTTCATCAATACATGGGGTACCCCAATTACTCACTGTGTGACGTCACAAATGTGGGCATTCCCCCTAAAAATTGAACTTAAATGCAAGTTTTTTTAATTTCCCCTAATTGTGTTCAAATAGGGAATTTTCTGTAAAAGAGAATAAAAGTGCAAGATTTGAATGACATGCTGCACTGATTGAAAAATTACTATGCTGTACTTATGTGCAAGGTTCCCTTTTAAGGAAGGCAGTACGTGGTAGTAGATAATAAGGTGACCATTCTAATAAAATTCTGGAAATGGCCATCCATAGTAGCTTTTCTTTTATCAGTTTGTTTCCTTAAAATGCCAAAGAAAGAACTCCATTGATTTTCAAGGATTCAGTTGATCAACGTGATGTAGCTTTATATTTGTTAGCAAAAAGGGGTTGGTCTGAAACAAGAAAATGGAGGTCAGTGTGTAACCATGTCATTTTGTCATATTTCAGATGGTTTATATTTTTAGATTGAAGAGCTTCATACATTGTTTATATTGAAAAAAAATAAATAGCAAGGTAACTCAGATATTGTTTACATACCTTGATATAACTAAGGGGTAGGCCTGTCTCTTGCTGGCATCTGGCCATTAAATCATGTTGTTTTGTTGATATCATATGTAGTTCTTCATAGTACATCAGAAGAATACGTTTCTGTTCTTCAGTTGGTGTTACCTATGTGAATAGAAAGATGTGATTTAACTCAGGACAATTATAATTTTGTTTTAATAATAATGTAATAGCTGTCATCTGTTGTTGGAAGTGATCACAGCGAAAGATATCAAGAATTTAAGATTTTCTAATGCAAAACTGTGGCATTGAATTATTTTTTACAATTGTTTATTGATTCAACAAAATTCAACAAATACCCATGATTAAATAGAGTGTAGTATTGAGAGCCCTACACAGCCCTACCCTTGTCGCGTGTCAAATTTTAAAAACGGCAATGTCACCTGTCCCTATATCTTGGTTTAGACCCATGTACCATATCGAATTTAAGAATAAGCTATGTCCGATGTCGAATTTAAGAATTAACAGGCATTTTCTGGTCGTCGAGGACACGCGGACACGCAGATTTTCCTACCCTGTAAAGGGCTATTGCTATTGGAGTTTACTATAGAGCCACTTTAGTGGCTTCCCGTGGTGAAAGGGTTAAGTAAGAAAATACATCCTCTTTAAATAAGAAAAAAAAAGTAAAGATCCATGCTTATCTTGCTAAGATATGTAAATGTTTACATTGCCAGTGTTGTTTAAGTTGTTGATGACGTTGTTGTCATGACGTCGTCGTCATGGTGATGACGTCATCACCATGACAACGGCATTGGCGAAGTACTCATGTAAACATCCCCGGACATGTGACAGAAAATAGTGCTTAGTTTTATCATGGATTACAGGACATTTTTCGTCACTATTACGAAAGTATAATATTATCCTTATTTGGGGGCCTTCCATTAAGTACGTACGCACCAAAGGGGGGTGGGGGTGTGTGATATTTTAGGAATTTTGTGTACGTTCATATATAAATCCAATGCGTATTTTCACCCAAGGGGGGGTGGGGGGTCTAGAATTTGTGAATTTTTGCGTACGTACTAAATGGAAGGCCCCTTGTGGTATTTGTCAATAGATAACCTTGAATATTAAGAAGAGTTAATAGAAACATAAGAAATCAGTTGTTAAGGTACCTCCCGACCTACCTTAAAGAATTCTGCTTAAACTGTTGTTTTTTTTAAGGTAAGGTGCTTCGAAATATGGCATACCTTAAATTTTTACGGACTTTTAAGGTTGCACCTTAAATTCCCTAGCAACCACCTTAAATCCCTCAAAAGTTTAAGGTTAAGCACGGGGGTGGACAGATAATGTGTATTCCGGAGCAAGCGCTCGGAAAGTGCATACCTCGGAGCGGATAATGCTACTTCTGGAGCAGATTTTTGAAAGCCGGTTATGAAAATTCACTGTTATTTTAGAAAATACCAACTATTTCTTAGATTTAACTTGCCCACGGAATATTTCTAGGTCAAGTCCTTGCATTTTTACTATTTTTGTGGGGAATACTCATGTACTCATGGGTGAAAAGTGTGGGGCAACAGGGGCGGACCCAGGAATTTGTAGAGGGGGGGGGCCAAAAACATGAATGTACGGGGGAGGGGGCCCCTTTTTAAACATGATTTAACAGGGGAGGAGGGGGGGGGCAAGGCCCGTCCGGCCCCCCCTGGATCCGCCCCTGGGAAAAATATTTGAATGGGGCAAAGGTTGGATCCAAAAAGATGCTCTGAAAACCCACACTTTCTTCATGAAAATCAAAATGGAATAATCAAAATGAATTGAATTAATTAGTTTGTATTGATAACTAATTGTCCATTCCGTGGCTATATCAGAATTAATGTAGTAATATATTTATTTCATGTCGTGAAAATGCGGGAGGCTCCGAGGTATGCATTATCGGCGCCGAGGTATGCACTTTCCGAGTGCTTGCTCAGGAATACGCATTATATGTGCACCAGCGTGTTAAGGAGTTACGAAATATCGGGCCCAAGTAAAAGAAAGGGAAAAAAAAGAAACCGACCTACCTAGATCTACCCAGGCTAATTTGTTAGACATATAGGCTATGTTACCTGAACACAAAAATTCATTTTTTTGGTCTAATACACGCCACTACTATATACTGAATAACGTTAGTGTATAGATGATGATAATGAGGTGAAAGGAGTAAATGCGAGATGATAATAGTCTACATTGGATTAGAAATAGAGATCTGGAAATTATTGAAAGATGCACCCCACATCTAACATGTGCAATATAGATCTAGACTTTTCCTCAATTATCGCCCATGGTCATGTGTATGTGATGAAACTAAAACATATGATAATGATTGATGTTACTCTTTGAATGATTAAAGCGAGGGTATCGTCCGTGAGATGGACGTAATTTGCTACGTTGTAACCCCCTGCCTGACCCGCCAATTTCGTGACGTGACCAATAACGTCGCCGGATTACGTTCCAAAAGAGGAAAACACGTCGCCGGCCGTCGCGTCGTTAGGTTAACGTCGGCGTACTTAAGCTTAACAACCACAGGACGAGACTGCCCCTTTAAATAATGAAATATTACATACCGTCCGAGATGAGTTGTGTTGAGGCTGTTGCTGTTCCATGTTTTTGAATTTCGTTGTATGTAAAAGTGACGGATTTTAAAAGTGCAGCTAGCTGGGTTGATCTACGTCACGTCACTGCTAAAATGGCGCCTTGACCTGCCTTGACCTGGTAGTGAATGTGACGTCAGATGGTGTTACTCTTCAATCGTTTAATCAGGGCCTGTTGATTGTGGGATTGGAGATTGTAAAGTTTTCGCGCCTCGAGGAACTGGTGGATCTAGGTCATAGATTGCGGAGGATGGGTGGAGGTTTCTACTTGGGCTTAAGCCAGCCAGCATGAAAAGTTTCACGGGTATGCCCCCGGTAAAGAGAGAGTTAAAAGTAAGGTATGTGCCCCACGAAAAGGTGTGGAAGGGGTACGGTTGTAGAGAGAAGAGATTATCAAAATATCTTTACTTAAAAATGTAGAAGTTCTCAAGGAAGAACATCCTTCATTGGATATTTGACCAGTTATATTGCCCCAGAAGGCCGAGGGGAAACTTGGTCTGCAGCCGAAGGTAGGCTAGTGTAATATTATTATTTGTCAGATAAACTACTGACGGGTGTTCTTATAATGTTCCTCATATGATATGTATAACAGTTTTTTTCAATATAATATCATTTGGCAGGGACGTGGTAAAAAAGGGCCCGAGTCATCAACTGCAGACATTACAAGCCGCTGGCTAGGGAAACGAATCTATGGTAGGTATATGACCAATTATCATATATTATATGTTATAGAATTTTTATCGACATTACTTTTTGTTTTGTTTATGTGCGGATTGATATTATGCAGGCAGGTACTTCAAAAATCATCAGTGTAAGATCAGTTAAGAGTATAGAATCCTGCTTTGACAAGATTCTTTAGATTTTGTGTGGGCATGATCACGTGACCATATGATCACCATAACGACTTGGCTTTTGGAACTGACCCTGGGGGAAATGGTGATTTTCTTATACTACTTACAAGCTAAACGAGACGTTTTCTCTTGAAGTATTTCTTCAGTGATTCTATCCTACAACATGTCCACAACTCACATCTTTAAATAGGTATAGGTCTACTAATTAAGGTCTGAACTGACCCTCTGTTACTTCAAGATATTTGCTACAGTTATCAGAGGATTGGATCATAGTTTCTGTAAACTCCTTCCAGTGTATAATTATATTCAACTGTATGCGTGGGGTAAAAGATCCATTTCAATATACTACACAGAATATCCCTATAAATTGCCTTATCTGTACAAAACTGTTCTTGCACTTAGTCTGTCATACTTAGGCCAAAGCTTAATAGACCATTGTTCAATAAAACGTACCCTCGAACAGACGGCATGGTGCCGATAAAAGAGATATCACCCTCACAAGAGTCGTAACTTGAATCATCTTTGACCAAGGGACATGATAAATGGCCGTGCATAGCAATAAAAATACTATTACGAAGAATGCTATTTCTCCCGTTGGGTACAATAGGGCCGTTGCTGTATGAATCATATGCCTACATGCTATAATAACGATAATTGAGGTCATGAAAGTTCATCGAATGTAGGTAATAAGGAAGCAAGATAATTGGTATGTTTTACAGAATATTATGGTAGTCAAGGCAAAAAGGTGGTGTCATTTGGGAGTTTCATAGACAACAACAATGTATGTTTTGTTAATGTATCTTGCCAGTGATAATTGTGATTACAAGTGCACAAATTGGGAAAATGATAGGCATATGGTCATTCGATGAAACATTTTTTTCTAGAACTGCCTTGGCTATTAGTCAGATTTGAACTATCTGCTGGTCTTAATGTGGTTTCCTGAAGAACACAGTTACATACACTGTAAAAAGTAAATGCTGTAAATTTACAGTAAACTTTGCTGGCAACAAAGTTTCCAGTAAACTTTGCTGTATAATTACAGCATAAGATGTACTGTAAATTGTACAGTGCATGATACTGTAGGCATCTTACAGCAAATAGTGCTGTAAAATTACAGCGCTCAATGTACTGTAAATTCTACAGTTCATGGTACTATAGATGTCTTACAGCAACCATTACTGTAAATTAACAGCAAACTAAGTACTGTAAATTTACAGTAAACTTTGCTGGCAACAAAGTTTCCAGCAAAGTTTACTGTAAATTTACAGTGCACCGTTATTTTACAGCACTTCAAATTAAAAGCCTTTTATCATCAATTTAACCTAATATATTACCCATAATTCAAATAAAATGTAAATTCCCAACCACAAACCAATGTTATAGAGGTTGTGGGATGTAATTATGCTAGATTTACTAGCACATACATGCATTGGGTGATGTTGCAGCAGGCTTGAGAGATCATTACTTACCTATAAATTAAACTTAACACCAAAAAGGTGTCTATGCATACAGTTTATAATTATCGCATAATAATTACAATTATTACTATGTATTTCATTAACTTAAAATATCAGTTCATTTTGTGTGTGTGGTATTCAGTTTTTGACATCATTAAATGTAATTAATTCACCTGGAAATATGGTTTAAAGGTAATATGCCAAAAACGTTTTTTTACTTTTTACTTTTGCACTCCTGGTGGTCACTGTATTTTACAGTAAGACGTACTGTAAAAAAACATTCTCATCATGTAATTTCAAATTTACAGTACAAATTTTGTAATCCTACGGCAAGTTTAACTGTTTATTTTCCAACAGCAAACATTGCTGTAACTTAGCTATACAATTTGCTGTAGAATAACATTAACTTTTTACAGTGTACATTACAGTCTGGGGCCTTCCATTAAGTACGTACGCACCAAGGGGGGGTGGGGGGTCTGATATTTTATTAATTTTGCGTACGTTCCTATACAAATCTAATGCGTATTTTCACCTAAGGGGGGGTGGGGGGTCTAGAATTTGTGAATCTTTGCGTACATACTAAATGGAAGGCCCCTCTCCCAAACACATTAATTTATTGTATTTTGACTAAGTCCAGTTAATCATTATCTTTGGCTGTCCCCTGAAAAAGTTTGAAATGATCTGGGAAAGATTCATATTGTCTGAAACGAACCCAGATATTCACCTAGTATAACACCTAGGCCTACATGCAAAATTAATGGACTACAATTCCCTGTAATACAGTCCTCAGATAAGTTGAGGATCCAATACATGTGGCAATAAATACTATGATCTGATATGCCACATTTTTAAAATCAATTTTATGTCCTACAGTCCGCCTGAGCACGACAAAAGAGGATACGAAACGACGGATGGTGCTTGGAGAGTTTCTCCGCACTCAGAACGAGGCAATGAATGACGTCAGCGTGTTGCTCCGACTATTCCACCAGGTGGCGCATCTGTTGGACCACCTTCACTCAGATAGGATGTGTCTGGGAGAGATGACCGTCGACAACATCGAGGTGGACCTAGATAACGTGAGTGCAATTAATGGGGGTGTAGATGGGGGGTCCTCATGTCGCATGTCAAATTTAAGAAATGACCATGTCCCATGTCGCTATACTTTTTATATTCATGTCGATTTTAAGAAATGGCTTTTTCCCATGTCGAATTTAGGAAATGCCTATGTCATGTCATTTATATTTTTCTTCCTGTCACAAAGCCTCATGTCACATGTCGAATTTAAGATTAATGGCCATGTCGCCAAGTCGATTTTAGATGTCTACACCCATATAAATGAGATTCCAAACCACGCCACCTAGTGTGGAACTGATGCCCGGAACTACTGGTAGGATAAGCTGGGGGTTATTTTCTGTCTGAGTCCATGTAAATTGGTCATGTTCAACCACCCATAACCTTTTAGCAAAACAAGGTAGAATAATGCCATAACAATTAGCCCATAGTGTATATTGCATTTCCATCTCTTTATTGATATTATATAGACCATGATTATGTACGGATGTATTGTATTTTAGAATCATTTTTTAGTTTTAAAAGTTTTAATTTAATCCTTAGCCAATGGGAAGGGTACTCAGAGGCCTTATCAGCATTATGTAATGCCCCCCGACCAATTGGGGTTGTTTGTCCAGCCTCCACTGCACCGTAACAGATAGTCAGGTGTGGAGAAGAGTCTATTCAAGTTGTTGCAGAGATTGGGGCTGTAGATGGAGGTGGGATGTTAGCAATTACAATCACGGGCATGAACTCTCTAGATGGCGCTACCCCTGTCTCATAGTTACTTATAATACTAACAGGGTAAGAACCTAAAACTGTACCCTGCAGTTTGCACATACATATATTTTGGATTTATGCTTAAACTGTATGTTCTTTTGTGAAATAATAAATAGTTTGCATCCTAGACAACTAATAAAAACTAATTGGCTGTCATATTTTATTGATATCTGTGTTTAATCAATGGGAATTGACCATTTTATTGAGAAAAAATGAAACCCCACCCAGTATTGCAGCATACCATATATGGCAATGCCCTTATTTGGAAGGACTTTATGAATGGAGGTCACATGACCAACCATATAGGGCAATGTGCACATAGGCCTTTTGGTAACTATATGCAATATGCAATGGTATTTATAACTTCTGTCCATGTTAAAACCTATGTTTGCCCATAGTTTTGCCATAATTGTGTAATGTACATTGCTATTTCCTTCAGACTGGTTAATTAGGGCATGGGAGGGTAGGGGAATCCCCTGTGACATCATCATGTTAGTTATACAAGAGGCCCCTGAAAGGGGGTTTTGAACAAAAACCTCATCCCAAACATAATACAGCAACCTCATTCAGCCCAAGCATTTTGTTCCACTGTCATTACAGCAAACTGTGGTATAGTGGCTATGGTGAGGGACTTCAAATCAGAAGGTTGGTGGTTCAAACCTACTGATGGTCATGTTGCAGTTTGACCATGTTGCATTCTTTCTTATGCAAATCATCTTCAATCTCATATTATTATCAACTTTTACAGTGCTAATCATTTATCTTTGGTATGCACAAAGATATTTCAATTTTAGCTTAATGTTATAAAGTTGAATAAAAGGAAAATGAAATTATTTTTTTTACAATTAGACACAGGTCATTAGCTGCAGAGTTATAAGCATTTATACAGCCTATATATAAGATAAATAAATGGTTGGATAGACATGAATGTGACATCATTCTGTTGTTCTTTCACCCAAATGAATGCTTTTTTAAAGTGATTTCTTCATTTATTAAAAAGAGTGACACTGCCCTGACATGGGTGGGATTTGAAACCCCAACCTTTGGATTTGAAGTCCTAGACTCTAGCCTCTGGGCTATTTCTGACCATGGTAGATATGGGTGTTAATGAAGGCTATGATTATACAACTGCTAACTTTCTACTTGTATTGAGTTCACAGAATGTCTGAAGAAGTTTGTGGGGAAACCCTTTTAACACTATAAATAACCACCCAATCCAGTGAATGAGTTGCATTCTGTTCAAGTAAGGGGCACTGAAGGGGGAAGCATACATAGAGCTATATCTTCCTGGAAAACATTAACTACAAAAATTCAAAGCACACTGCAATAATTATGATTTAGTATTGTATTAATGACAAAAAGATAATAAGTTTAGTTGTGTTTTTTTATATTGATATCAAATAGAACTGGGTCATTCACTGCAGTCTTGTGGGAATCCCATGCATCTGCTGGTCATCAGCTTATAGGTTTTGCCAGGCACCAGCTAAAAACAAAATGGCGAGTGTGCTACCCTTTCTATTCTTATAGTTCTAAGCAGGAACCCTGGTGCCATCTAGAGGGTTCATGCCCGTGATTACAATAATATACTTTGAAAATGGTAACAGTAAAAGAGTAATGCATGATTATTTCCTTTCAGTCTGGTACTTACAGATGTTTACAGGTCTCGCCATTTGCTTGCTATTGAAACAGTCATTGGGGGACATCTGTTTGGTGCTTGATGTTGGCCTATACGAGAATATAGATACTGACAGGACCATAGCCAGCTTCCAAGTAAATCCAAGTGTGTTTTAAAGCAAATTTACAGGGGTTCCAGTTAAATCCAGCAGGTTTTAAGAAATTCCAAAGGTGTTGCAGAGAATCTATGGAGGTTCCAGATGAGAAATCTTCCCAAATTTGCTGTGTCTTATGTTCCAAAACCTTAAGTTCAATCTTAATGGGATTAAACACGACACTGGAATCAGGTGTCCTAGCCTTCATTATCAAGGGCGGATCTAGGGGGGTCCTGGGGTCCTGACCCCCCCTTTTGGTGGGGGACTTAAACTTGCCAAAGCAGAAGAAACGCCACGCACATTTGTGCGAATGCACACCGTTTCAGTACTTAGCCTATATGTGGACCCCCCCCCCCCCTTTCTGAAATCCTGTGTCCACCCCTGTTACTTGTATTTTGATAATATAACTCTCAGTTATCTATTAGTTTTGTCTCTTGTTTCTCTAGTCCCTGCGGGCGTCATGCCTGACCTGGCCGGACGTCTCTCGGATCGCAGACAAGATGGCGGTGGCCGATGACGTAGCAGAATACGGCCAGCTGATGGCCCACCTGCTGCGGGCCTATTTAATGAGAAAGAACCGCACCGCCGGAACCAGCAAAACCTGATTCACCGCATGACCTTTGGCCTATGACCCTTGACCTCTGCTTTGACTTCTTTTAAATCTATTTCTGTATTCATTTGTAGTATAGGCCTACGTATAGGCTAGACCTGTACTTATTTGTTCTCTGAGAATTATGCATATGCCCTAGCTATAGCTTGACGCAATACTGTAGATATTATGGCCTGTATGCAAAGGATGTAACTATGTTGTTTTTTTGGATATGATAATGGCGCCTATCACTTTAATACTTGTCGGATCCTTTAGGCTCTATGCCATTTGTCGAATTTGAGAAATTGTTCCGTTGCGTCAAATTTAGCAGTCTAAAGTCTAGACCAATATCAATGCAATTGGGATAGGGTGTAACGACATATGCTCTTTTAATGACGAGGAAAGTTTGCTGCAAATGATCTCCCTGTGAAATGGGAGTTGATAGATTGGCAGACTTGTGATTCTCACATTAACCTAGTATAGTGGGATCGACAGGGGTGGATCCAGAGCCCGTGCTCTAGGGGGCAACCCCTGACCCCCTATTAAATATTGATTTTAAAAACACCAGATGTACACAGATCTTCAAATTCTAAGATGCCAACATTTTCTGGCTTGGCTCAGAAGGGGGTAATTGCCCCTTTTGACCCCCCCCCCCCCCCGATCCGCCACTGATTGACACATGCCTTTATCATGTAACAATTCACAACAACCATTTTCTAATGATAAACCCATTGATGATCTCCCTGTGACATCGGATGTGATAGATTGGTATATACTTCGTATAAATGAAAACAATCTTGTTCTTTCTTTTAAAGATTTCATTGAAAAAGACCTACAACATAATATAAAAGTAAAGAGTGGTAGTGCATTGAGGATAATAGTATGAATAGTATAACACCATGAATTATTGGGTATTATGGAGCAAATTGAGGATTTTATTTATTTAGATTCTATATGACTTCTTGCCTGCTTAAAGAATTACCATTCCATTAAATATACAATTCAGGAGTCTAGAATCAATCAATATGTAAGAAGAATGATTTCTTAAATCCGACAGGGTGATGAAATATCATTATGGGGTTTTCTTCTGCTAGACAGAGCGGCATCGGCCGGGGACCGCCCATATTATTAAGGAAAGCAATTGCATAACTATAAATTATCACACTTTAACTTATTAATTACTTATCATACTGTGAGACAATCTATTTCCTTCCAATGGGATGCAACATGTTACATTTTGTCATATCCTTAGAAGTCTGATAAAGGCTCATGATTTGATTTACGAGGAAGATGAAAATGTTTCTAGGACCGTTTCATTTGTATTTACATGAAGCTAAATACTTAATTTGATTGGCAACCTAGATAGGTTTCCTCTATGACTTGTAAGTTACTTCGACAAGCCTATGATGCTTATTTAAGGATGGATAAATGTCTTTGTTACATCTTAAAAGAGGAAATGAAGCTAAATACATCTGCCTCTAGATACTGAATTATCAGTACACAAACATTGCCTTTCTTATGTATTTGAGGCAACTATCATGTATTGTACTAGGATTTTATCATTAAAGTTAATAGCTGTTACAGATAATTTGCTTGTTTTCACTTTATTATTCAATGAGAAAAATCTAGATTTTCCTCAGACTTGTCGATAGACATTAATCTGGCCACCCTAGTAAATTTGTTGTTTGTTGAAAAGAACTATTAAAGGGAGCCAAAAGATATACGAGATCAGAAATTCACGAATTCTATTACCCATTGAAATACATTCTATGGCCATAATTTAGGGCCATAGCAAATATGTACAATGAATTCAAGTGAAGTTAAAGTTAATTTTCACGGCTCATAGTTTACAAATAACCAAAGTTAGGCGTATAGCATGTTTTTTTGTAACTATTTGAATTTGTAAAATTTGGTCAAATTTTAACATAACATTGCATTTGGCTCCCTTTAAAAGAATTAAAAGTGTATGATAACCTACTTCACTGTCCATCTTGCACATGTATATTCATAGAAAAATAGAAAAGCAACGTTTTACGGCATGCGCAATGACACAGTGTATTTTAGCTATCAAAAAGCAAAAAGAAACACAAATTGAAGAAAGTACCAAACCTTTATTAAGCAATTACCAGTACAGTATAGAAACAAATAATACAAGAGCAAACGATGCGTATCTTAAATTGTTGCAAAATAAGACGACCTATTGTGGAGTTTGATGTGATATATATACCCACAGCTGATAAGATTCGTCCAAGGCCGCTAGACCGAGGGCAGAAACCTAATCAGAGTTGTATATAAACCACAGAAAACAGCACAACAGTGTCTTAAACATTGCTATGTATACATAATGCTTTTAACGTCAGAAAAATAAAACAAACATCGCGCTTAAGTGGCTTAAGCCTATCAGCAATGCATATTTTCGAAAGAATAGATATGTGCTGTTTCTCACCATATATATGTATCTCTCATGTCAGAGGGCATTGCATAAACCAGAGATCTCACTATTTTACCACTTCTTTGCTTCTTTAACCACCTAGGCCACTGCAGGGCCTATTTGTAAGAGGCTCCGTCATAGTTCACAGATCATGAATACATTGGATCCTACAACAGCCATGCATAAGGAGCTTATCCATATAATAATGTGGAGCTTTTGTGCGCGGTAGCGTTGTGCTGCAACAGTGTGTGGCAACGGTGTGCGGCAGGGGTGTGCGACAATGGTGTGCGACAACAGTGTGCGGCAATAGCAATGTAATATCTCCATAATTAGAATTATAGGAGTTACATATGGAAATATAAGTTACCTGACTGTGTCACCAGATCTTTTGAATGAAGAATATCAGGTCTGTAGACTATTTCATAGAACCCTTCATAACCACGGAGATATCATGCCTTTTTCACGTAATCTTACGAGGGTTTGAAAAAGTGTTTCGTGAGGTACTCATCCGTAAATGCGTTCAAAAGCTCCGTAAGAGGCATTAGAAGATCTATAAAGGGTACAAATATGGATGCAAGAGGCATCAAAGGGTACATAAGAAAACTCCCGTGCCTTGGGAAATGTTTCATCGTAAGGGCATACACTCTCGTAAAGATTGTTCACCAATTTCCCTTAAGTCCTCATGAAACAGCCTACAAAACTAAAAAATGTTCACCAATTTCCCTTAAGTCCTTATGAAACAGCCTACAAAACACCTTCTTTGTTGGTATTTTCCGCTAGTTGCACAACTGTCTGGTGGTCAAGACTGTATAAGTATATCAAGACTAGAAAGTTCTCTTGGAGCCTACGTGATCATTCATAGTGGGTCTAGTTTGACCAAACTAGTGATTTGTGATCAACAGTCTAGACTTTGCTAGTCTATTGGTCACAAAGAATTGGCTACTACTAGAATGGTCAGCCTAAACCTCATCCATCCAGGTGCTAGATAGGCCACCTGTGTCAATGATAGGCTTCCTAAACTTCCCAGATTTGATGTACTTCTAGAGTCTTTGCTGTAATGGTTTACATAGAATAGGTTTCAAGTATAGCTTTTTCGTACCAGTGCATAGACATTGGTTGACTAGGATAGTTCTCGTTATATATAACTCAAACAGCATGAATATTAGTTATTATATAACACACATACAGGTACAATGAGAGTTCGTAATATTCCTAATAGGATCAAAGTCTCATAAAGTCAAAAAGAGCATTTTTTTACTAAATAGTTTTGATACATTGTATTGTGATTCTTTCTATTTATACAAATGCATGAATCACATCTATGAATACGTTATCTACCTATATGCTTAGAATATGTGCTCTCGGATGTCTACTTTAATAAGACACGGTGACTATATGGCACTAATATTAATTATGTTTTCTGCTGTCATTTTCGGGTTTACGTAAAACGCGGTCTTGTGAGGAGCCCAAGCATCACGGTTATCACAACAAGAACAACGCTGTTCGGTCTTAAAGTCCCGACGCTGCTGGAAATTGTGCCTGAAAAGAGACAGAAATACAACACTATCAATATCACATATTTCATCCAGTTTTGATATACGTATTCTAATAATGGGACCAGGGATGCCCAAAGGCTGATATCCCTGACACACCGAGGGTTGATAACCTACCGAGGACCTTCTCCATGGTTTGTTATGGATTTGTCATATCCTGGCAATATTTTAGAATGAATTCTTAAAGCTCTGACTGACAAAACAAGGAGAACTATTTTCTCTGTCAGAACTACTTTCCTTTATCATACCTGAGGGTGATACACATTATAGTAATTAAGAGTTTAACGCCTGTCATATCAAACCCGGGTGATTACCAGCCTTGTATCACCCTCCCAGGAGGTACAGAAACTTTTATTTTTCAATAATTTGTATTTAAAAAAAAATGAAATGAAATAATTAAGAAATGAAAAAGCAATCATATTATGTATTATCTGCACAACGTTCCTAGCTACATTTTACTTGCTGTTTGTGGATTTGATAGATATCAAAAAGGTTATATGAAGAAACGTTAAAACATGTGCAGCATCATAGCACCACAATCACTGATTAATCAGTTGCTGTGTGTGCTTCCTTGGGAGCTTGGATCTAACAGAAAAGGTATAATAAATCTATAACCAACCTTGAAGGGAGTCCACAGGGAGTCAGCACCCCTCAGCTGGACCCCGATATCAGCCTGAAGTCTGCCCTGCAGGCCCTGCCCTTAGGCTGATATTGGGGTCCCAGCTCAGGGTGCTAACCCCCCTCGTACCCCCTTCTTAGTTGGTTATATGTATGTATCACCCTAGGGTATGATAAAGCCATTAATGATAAAGTTTAACCGAGTCTTACTGTAGAGACTGGCCCCTGTTGACTGTAAGGCCGCCAGCTGACTGGGGGACAGTGCCGCCTGCTGGGCCTGGGTCACACATTAATTATAAAGTTTAACCGCGTCTTACCGTAGAGACTGGCCCCTGCTGACTGTAAGGCCGCCAGTTGACTGGGGGACAGTGCCGCCTGCTGGGCCTGGGTCACACATTAATGATAAAGTTTAACCGAGTCTTACCGTAGAGACTGGCCCCTGCTGACTGTAAGGCTGCCAGCTGACTGGGGGACAGTGCCGCCTGCTGGGCCTGGGTCACACATTAATGATAAAGTTTAACCGAGTCTTACCGTAGAGACTGGCCCCTGCTGACTGTAAGGCCGTCAGCTGACTGGGGGACAGTGCCGCCTGCTGGGCCTGGGTCACACATTAATGATAAAGTTTAACTGAGTCTTACCGTAGAGACTGGCCCCTGCTGACTGTAAGGCCGCCAGTTGACTGGGGGACAGTGCCGCCTGCTGGGCCTGGGTCACACATTAATGATAAAGTTTAACTGAGTCTTACCGTAGAGACTGGCCCCTGCTGACTGTAAGGCCGCCAGCTGACTGGGGGACAGCGCCGCCTGCTGAGCCTGGGTCACACTCTGCGCCTGCGCAGTGCTGAACTGTCCCAGCTGGGTCGCCGCAAATCCCTGAAATTTCACAATACTTTTTGTTACAACAAGAAATATTGAATAATATTGAAATTTTTCTCTCATTTTTCCATTATTTTCCTAAAAGAAAGACCAAAGCATTGAACTCGAAAAGATACACATTTGTAGGTCTACAGTTATGCAAAAGGCTATTTGGTTTGCATAGATAAACGTAAGATAAAATTGAATTGTTGATTAATACTTCACATATTATGTGTTAAAGCTGTGCATATAATTTAACTGTTTATATAGGAAATCAAAACTGAAAACTGTATTATAAATTAAAAGAAAAAGAACACAAGGTTAACGTCTAAACTACTTACAGCAAATGCCCGAGGGGGCATGGTGCTGATAGCCGTTTGGTTAAGAGCTTGGATCTGTGATGATGACAGCTGTTGCAGTTGTTCAGTGTTAAGACCACCTAGAAACAAATCAAAACGATAACAAATTAACCATCTAGATTGAATTGTAGGTTAAGCTAAAAGAAATTCAAAGAAGGTCTGATTTTGATTGAGAATACAAAATAACAAGTATATTAGGAGAAGTATTTTTCTGGGCCTTTGGGTACCAGCCATAAGTTACCAGTGTACCACTCTGAGAGGTTTCTTTGCCACTGGTTCCTGGTGAGATAAATGGCTAACCTATTGCTGGTACCCATTGGCCCGGAGAATTCATTCTCCTCCTCAAACAATAAAACTTAAAGCTAAGAATCATATCATTAAGCATGTCTGCATTGAATATCCCTAGTTGGCATGGCTCAGTTTCCAATGACATCAGAACTTCTTGTCAGAGAAGAATCTCTGAAATTGAGACCCTAATCAAAATTTACTTGACCCTAAACAAAATTTATATGATAAGCCTTGCTATCAGTCACATAACTATGGCGACTGAAGGGTCGTTTGAATTTTCAAATACTTACCAATCATTGTTCCCACAGTGGTTAGGGTCGAACTGTCCCATGTTGTCAAGCCACCAAAGGCCGTCACGGCATGAGTAACGTAACTGTTCATCTGTTCCTGGTCACACTGTAACAGCATACCAATCTCATCGGCTGCGCCCCTAAAAGCAGGATCGTTTTATTTAATAGATATTCAAAATGCAATTTTCAGAACACAGTAACAGTAGACCCTATACACTTATGTCAGTTGTGTGTGCGGTGTGTGCTTCTGTGTGTGTGTGTGTGTGTGTGTGTGTGTGTGTGTGTGTGTGTGTGTGTGTGTGTGTTGTTTGTGTTTGTGTTTGTGTGAGTACTAAAAACGATTTTTACATAGCTTATTTGAGAAGAATGAACTAGCAAAAAATACTTTCAAGTTATAGATGGTTTAGACACAGAGTGGTATAAGTAAAAGTTTTTTAATATCCTATCATCATCATTTTCTTATATATATTTTCATTTTCTTTGATGAATATTGTGGGGCATATGGGAAACGCTGCAAACGGAAATCATAATTATTCAATCACTAAGCGATGGCCCACCGCAAGGTCGACTGCAAATGATTCTATATTGTTTTTTGTGATGTAAAAAACATTTTTTGACTTTTTTATCATTTGATTAGAATTTTTAAGATTTTTTTATGATTTTATATCTATATTCTATAATTATTTTATATTGTTTTCTTTTGAATGCTTGCGGTGGCAGAAACGAACATGTTCGTTTCTGAAGCCCAAATTGCTTGCGGTGCCTAATTTAACCACCGCTAGTGGCGACCCACCGCAAAGTGGAATATGGCCTTAAAGCCTGCATTTTACATGCCAATTTTGTGGTAATCTTGGTTAAATATAGACAGATTATATACCACTTGAAAGGTATGTAAGATGTGTGGTTCCATGCTATTTGAAAATCAAATGAGTACAAAATCGCAATCAAAAAATTAGAAGTACACTTACTTGTATGTGGCTTGTGGGAATAAGTCTATCTGTTCTGTTGTTGCACCGCAAGCAAACCCATCCACGCCCTTGAGTTCAGAGGCGTCAACGTTGGCCGGGTTGTTGCCTTGGGTCAGTGACAACCATTGGCTGAAAACTGTCCTCAGCTAGAAAACCAAACCAAAGAATACATATTAGGGTTAATTGGTCATAGATGATAGTTAATCAAAGCATTTTACCATGTTCGTTTCAATTGCCCGCGCAATCAGAGTGTATAAAGAAATTATAAAATGTTATTCCATTAAGTTGAATTGAAAGCAGCATGCTTTCGGACATGGTTCATATGATTCAGTTCAGGAGATTTCTTTTGTCTATGCATGTTTTAATGCTGTGCTTAGCAGGGTATTGTACAAAAAGGCTGTTTCAAAATTGCTAGCCATTCATAGATTTAAACTCGAATAATCCAAATTGAAGGTAACGTTAAGAAGAGTAACAACAAGGATAGAAATGAAAATAACAACAACAATGATAATGATAATGATGATGACGACGGCAACAACAACAACAACAACAACAACAACAACAACGGTAATGACAACAACAACAACAACAACAACAACAACAACATAATTATCAAACATCCCACCCACCTGCTGGGCAGTCCAACCCGAGTAGCCTCCCATAGCACTGACGACATCTATGGAGTAGAGTTGGAGCTGGGAGAGTTGTACGGTGCTCAGACCATGGGATATGATACCAGCACTGATGATACGTGTCATCGTCCACGCGTTCGGCTCGCCCCACGTCTAATAGGGGAATACAGGGATAATTATGAGAGTGTCAATGTATTGTTGGTGTGTGATACAACCGTTTTTTTCTTTAGTATGAAGTACATGTATACATACTTATTGTGTTTCACCGCCAAAAGCAAATAGTCCATATCCATTCATTTTAATAATAAAGATAAGAAAGTGGGCATCCTATCAGATAATGTTGGTACAGAAAAATGTGTTCGATGAACTGTATCTTGATTTTCAGTAACAGTTACTGTTATCCATAGATTTTAGACGGGTTTTATGTATGTATAGGCTTTTTGCAAGTTGTACAATGATAACACATTCTGATCAGTAGATATAAACACATGATTGCTAAAAAGGTCATTTGTGGAATGGAAAACCCTAGAAAATGTATAGACCTTGTGCAGACGTGGTCAGGTGATCAGATTTTTGAGATCACCACGTGGTTCTCAATGCCACATGGCAATAACAATAACAGATATTTAACATATATAAATCATCAAAATTGTCCATTATTATTGAGTGAATTTAAAAAAAAAATGTTTACTAAATATTCTAAGATTATAAGTTATTGTTATTCTATATTGATCACCAATATGGCAGCCAGCCTGTTTATTTTGAGATAGAGGTATGACGTCATGTGCACAACGTCTATATTACTGTTGGAAGATCATGTATTTCATGTGAAACAATGAAACCAAAAAAATGATTTAAAAAAACGAACCGTGCTTCGGGTGGCAACAATGGCCAGGGTCTGTTTCTGTGAAGTGGAGAGGCTGGTGATGGCACCAAGTGTCTCGGCACAGTCCAGGAAGACCTGGTCACTGAGGGTCAGTTGTTCAGTGGTCAGTGCCGTCACGCCAACACCCAACCGCTTAATGTCACTGCACGTCAGGGATGCTGAAATATAGTAAAATAAGACTGATCACTGAGGGTTACTATGGATAACTGAGGGTCAGTTGTTCTGTGGTCAGTACCATCACGCCAACACCCAACCATGTGATGTCACTGTATGTCGGGGACGCTGAAAGTTTTCATGAAACATTAATAGAATTTCAAGCAAAACTGTTAGAATTTTCATATCTATACAAAATTTCTAACTATACATTTTTTTTATCGGCATACGTGGTTATACTTGTTTTTACTGGTAGTATATACACCATTGTGTGTTCCTCCCTATGATTAATATGATTTGAAAGTGCATTGGTTGCAGAAGTTATAAGGCTGCAAGGACAAAAAAGGTGTTGACCAGACTGGTGTTGACCAGAGTCATGTCAGACTCTACACCCAACCACGGATAGCCAATTTCTAGACTTTTACCTGCAGGATAATCTTGTTCAGGGTGCATGCTGGGTAAGATGTCGACAAATCACAGGGCTTTAGCATAAGAATTTTCGTTAATCATGTTACTATTTCTAGGTTGACATGAAGGAAACCTAGAGATCATTATATTTTTTAAATGTATCTTACATTACAAATTTTATAAGTTGTTCGAAAATTCGTTCATTATACGTGGAATTATCACACTTATTTTTTATTTTTCTATATTTTTTTGATGAGTTTTGTCAACAAAGTTGGTCAAAGTTAGCCTGCATGTGCTTAAAATACTATAAATCAGCTATCTGTGGTTGGGTGAATTACAGGCTGCAGAGGCCAGATAAGAGAACAACCGTTGCAATGGGAATATATACAGGCAAAGATCGTTCTCCATACCCTGAACATTCTAACCATTCTTCTTCCAAACCTCAGACAGGCCGCTAGCCAGCTTTTTTGAGAGGGGGGCTCGCTTTTTGAGTTATAGGCTATCTTTTTCAGAGACGGGGGTTCATTTTTTGAATTTTGGGCTAAAATATGTATTTTTGGGTTCGCCCAAGGGGGGGTTCATACGAAACCCCCGAACCCCCACTGGCTAGGGCCTGGTCATAATTAGAAAATCACATCCGAACCAGCAAAATATTAACTGAACCATACTCACAATGGGCTGAACGCTTCTTCCTGTTACCCTGAGTCCGTTTAGACTCAAAGGTTAATGCCAGACGGGCGTAGACCCGTGCGTCATCTGCCTCTCGTTCGTTTGTGTCTGACTGACTGATGTCCGTCGTTATACCCATCTCAGTACGTTTACCGATGTTCGAGGCCCTCGCCTTGTAACTCTTCAGGATACGGACTGAGGCTTTCCTCAGAGTTTTCTGTGAGTTGGAAAATATTATGAATATATTATATTTCTTTATTGCTGAATCTTTTGGATAAAACAATGACCATGTATGTATGTGTCATGTAATGTTAACCAGCCTATCTGTTGATATATTGCTGGGACGTCTATGGAAAATAGACACTGCCTAAAATGTACAGCTCATGACAAACAAATTGTTGGAAATGTTGAAATTATCCTATTTAAATTTCACTTTAAATCTAGGTCGTTTGCGTAAAGAAACTATGATACCATGATCAAGTGTTTCAATTCCAAGGCGTTTTACACACATTATGAGAGAGAATATTAAAGTGTGAAATAAAATTGCTCTTGATATAGTATAAACACATTTTGCAAGGTTGTTCCATTTAAACTATATTTCCTTATAATTATTGTTATCATCTTACCAGGTTGATAGCCTGTAGCTCGGCCTCAGGTAGGTACGACAAGGAGGGTCCCATCTTGACCAGCTGGCCAGTGGTCATCGTCGACGCAGAGCTACAGGTAGATGTGGAAGTGATAGACGATTTTACAATTTTCGTTTGAATATTATATAGGGTGTATTGTACCGTGTAACGTTTACGGGGAAAATCAAACAAAATTAATACAAAAACAGCAGCATATTTGCTAAGAACATATTATAATGTTCTGATTGGCTAGAAACTGTTAACAGAAATTAGCATGGGCTGAAAGGGAAAATAACCCATTGCTTATCCAACCTCCATTTCTAGTACCAAGTTTCACACTCTTAGATGATGTGGCCTGAATCTGATCTATAAAGCCTGGTTTCCACCAGCAAATTTTGACTGCAGATTATTGGTAATTTATTACTTTTAACTAGTAATATGGCAAAAGATTACATATTATCTCACATACCATTTGAAAGAGAATTAAATACCCTTTCTTTTAGTATATAACATATTCATGATTAACCGATATTCCCAATGCCGATTTCTGAAAATGGCAGTAAAAGGAAAGCTGGTTGAAACAAGGCCCTTTAGACCCCAATCTGGCCATACCCGCCCGTGGGTGTGCTCCCAAATCCGGCCGTAGCCGCCCGGAAAAACGGAAATTTTCTGTTATTTTTCCATATTTTTCCACAGGAAAACACTTTAATGAATATTCAACATACAAAATCGTCAAATATATCGTTTAAAATCTTATTTAATTTCCTATTCAATGCTCCAAACCCCATTCCCATAACATTCATGGATAGGGATTGGTTAGCCTTTGAATTTGGTCAAGTACGAAGAATTTAAGGAATTCCAGAAGGAAATCCATGGAAATCCTTGGGAAATCAAGCAATTTATAAATACAAACTTTGGGGTCTAAAGGGCGAACTTACATGTTGAGGACCGAAAGGGCGCGCTCGGCGATGACCTTCTCCACGGCGCGGGGCATGTTGCACTGTTTGGATATCTTGCGGATGCGGTTCCTGAAGAACTTGTCCTCCAGGCGGGGTATGTCCGTCTCCTCCAGACCACAAAGGGCCCGCCCGGCGTAGCGCACACCACTCAGCTTGATCTCCGCGGTGGTGCCGTTGCTCTGAGAGAGTCAGAATATATGGTATCATAAGTTAGTGCATATAAATGTATAGACGTTATGCAGATGCCGTCACAATTCTCCATACCACGGATAGCTGATTTTCAGTATTTTAAGGACCTGCAGCCTGATTTTGGGCAGATTTTGTCGACAAAACCCCTAGAAAAACTATAGAAAATAAGTAGATAATTGCTATTTGTCCATCAAAAATTAATTAATTTTCAACCAACTCAAGAAACAGACATGTATATTGGTACTAATTTATAAAATAATGATGGCTAGTTTTAATCAATGGTAATCTACAAATAACTGCACAATTCATGAAAATTCCTATGCTAAAACCCTGGGTTCTGTCAACATATTACCCAGCATGCATTATGTTCTAGGCTAACCTGCAGGTAGAATTCAAGAAAATGGATATCCGTGGTTGGGAGAAATCAAGAATGGGATGGGGCCATTTTGGTGATCAATTTATGATAGCTGTTAATTCTGACTCTATATATGTGCATAACATATGGACATGATGCTATTATTGTAATATATGATAATTTATCAGATAAGATTGATATTCTTTTGGGGAAGGGGACATGGTTTCTCTGTAGCTATCAAAGCTGTAAGACTCACAGAGAATAAATTGTGTCAATCAAAAAACATACAAAGTTGAGACTTACCATAAACTTGTATTTTCGGTCTACCAAATTTCTGATAATCTTACACAAATGTCACTATATTTTGTTTGGTTACTTCTATTGATCAATAATAGTTATTTTTCACTTATAATAATGTTTTCTCGCATTTAGACAATAAGGTAAACATTATTTTTCTCCAGAAATATGACAGGGAATTATGCATCTAGTATGTTGTTCATAAGGGAATTCTAAAACTTTTCTGATCATATAATGATTTGTGTCTATATATTTCAACATTATTCCCGTTGGCTATTTTTTAAATCAGTGGTAAAATCAGTATGTGGAATGGCACTGAGGTCAAAACGAACATGCTTAAAGTGATAGAGTAAGTGTTAGATGTACTTAAACTGCTTCTCAGCAGAGGGTATAGGTCTTTACTTTAGTTAGGTTGCTTCTCACCAGACTGTGCAGGCTGAAACGTCTTCTATTCTATTTTATTTTACAATTAGCTTTGCTTACTGTATAAGAAATAAAGTAGACAGTTAGATGTAGGGGGAAATAAGATAAATGAGTGGCTATTGGAAGTGAGTGAGACAGTAACATCTGCTTTCTAAGCATGCATAGTATATATGATAGTAGCACTTACTCTTGATATGCTTAGTTAAGGGATTACAATAGGTTGGTATAGCGGGAATGGTGTATATATAAGGAATGGAATAAGGAACCACCAGGAAAAGACCGATGGAGAGACTTTAAAAAAAGCTTAAACCTATTATGTATATTTTGGAGCCAGTAGGAAGATCTTAACGTTGGTGGCATTCTGGTGACCATATTTCTAGTTGGACTGTACTTAGACTGTGAGCAGGATTCCTGTAGGAACATCTACTAATTATCAGGAGTATGACTGGTAACATCAGGCTGGATGGGGAAATACTACTCGCAGTCAACTAGAAAGGGTAGATTGTCCTTGAGCTAGATGAACGTTGGCTATAATTGCTAAGTAAATACCATCTGTGAATAACCCTGGCCAAGCGATCTGGCTTGGTCTTGTGTCGAAGGATTGTACTCTTCAGTTACCTTGGATGTGAACAAATAATAAACAGTATTACCTCTGCAGCGAGTGTCTTCATTTAGACTTGAACTACCTAGATGAGGAAGACTCTAGCTACCCTATTGGTAATCAGTTAACTTAAATGACGTGAAAGCCAGATTTTATTTGGTCTTTATTAGAACTAGCAGTAACATGGATAATAAGTAACTGTGGAGCACTGAAAGATAGCATCTCCATTTTATTTAACTTGACCAATACCCTAAAAGTTAAGTAAAATCACATCATTGTTCAGAATATAGACATAATGCATAACTCACTGCACACTTGAGGGCGAAATTCTTCAGGACGATAAGGTCTTGTCGGGGAATGTTGTCAAGGCGACGTTTTCCGATTGTCTTCACAACCTTGGTACATGAGGACTGCGGTATGGAATCCAGGTCGGCTTGACTGCACCAATTGAAAAAGAGTGTGAGCTTTATAACATAGGTGTTAAGGTTATATTTACCATGGTTATCAAATTAAATACAATCTAAGGGTGCATAATTTGCTACTTGATTTCTGAAAGGCAATTTAAATGTTTTTGAGTTGATAAACCCCACACAATTTCATCATTTATGAATCCCATATTTGAGAAAACTTGAAAGTAACTTTCTCCAGGCATTTAAATAACATTTCAAATGACTTTGAAAATTCAGGAAAGGTTCTGAAATAGATGCTACACCCTCTGTTCCTGTAATAACACTGCATTTCTCTTCCTTTTTTCTTCTATACCTTTAATATTACGGATCGTATTACGTTTTCATTTTCATAAAAAATAAATCACTATAGGCCTAACGACGGATTTCCCCAAAACAAACAAGCTCAGCTGAGTGAGCTTGACAAGTGTTAACCCTTTCCATCATAGGCGGCAAGTGCTTCAGCCTGTTGGCGACATTGGTCGCTGTGGTTGGAAAGGGTTAACCCAGTGACTAAACCCGGCTTAAAAAACGAGAAGCCTACCTGAAGAAAGGTAGAAAGCCTCCCAGTTTGGTCATGATGCCGCTGGTGAAGCGGTCAAAGTTGGGGCCAGTCGTGGTGGAGTTGCCCCACAAGTAGTCCCTTACACGGACTGCCAAGCACCGCATCTAATAGAAAAAGTTAAACGGTAAAAGAATTGTGTTATTAACATGAAATATTATTCAACTAATGTCCCTTTGTTTACATATAAATCCTTAAATTCGGCAATAAACATTACAGATTTTGTTACATGAAGGTATTACCCAAAAATGATTAAATTGGCAAACTTAGCATAATACACCTGCAGGGCAAGATTTATTCAGGGCCATTAACATGGGCCACTTGCCCATATTCAGGGCCATTAACAAGACCCCTTGCCCATTTTCAGGGCCATCAACAGGGCCACTTGCCCATTTTTAGGGCCATCAACAGGGCCACTTGCCTATATTCAGGGCCATTAACAGGGCAACTTACCCATTTTGAGGACCATTAACAGGGCCACTTGCCCATTTTTAGGGCCATTTACAGGGCCACCTAGCCATTCTTTACTCACCTGAGCGTCTCCGAGACACCTGTCCTTCTGTTTGATCACCTGGTAGACTACACTCCTGAACATGGATGTGTTGGGTAGGGACATGATGTCGTCACAGGTCAGACCACAGATGCTCTCTCCGATCGCCTTCCACATGGGCATGGTGTAGTTTGCTACAGGACCGATAAGGCTGACGAACTTGGACATCATTCGTCGGGACTACATCACAAAAGAATGATGTCGGTATCAAATAAAATCATAAGGAGGCATAAATGTAATGATTGTAATAAAGACAATTATTCCACCCCTAATAGCGTAGTGTCTATACATTTTCTCTTTAAATGTCACAATAGTATCTACATCAAGGATAGATTGCCTTATGGAAAGCATTTCTTGAGTTTGAATACCTTACATAAAATTAAGCAATTTTATTGATATCGCTTATATCTTTCCCATTCTATAACTGTTTACAAAACATGGGTAGGACCACCGGAACTATTTGAAAATTAAATTGGTACGTTTTTTAATGAATAAATACAAAATAAAATGATATGATGAAAGAATAAAAGAATACATTTATACGAAAAAGATTTTAAAAAAAAAAAAAAAAAAAAAGTGAGAACGCCCTTGACAGTTCAAATAATAATTTCCCTTTCATTATAGTTAAGTATGAAAATATCCCTATCTAACATAATTCATAATCACCTCTTGTGAAAACCTGACAATACCAACATAATGTACTGAATAAAACCTGTTTGTAAGTCTTAGAAATGTATTATATCATCATTATTCATGCTCATCATCTATCACAGCATCGGAAGGACTTCGTGCAATTGGGAGAGATGTTTAATCAAAATTTAAAAAAAAGTGATTTTAACTTACCTGGCCTGACGTCATGGTGACGGTGAGGGGTGTCATTACTTGGAGACTGGTGCCCTTAAAGGAGTCGTAGGGCAGGTTGTCTATCTCCTCCAGGGTCATCTGCTGGAAGAAGGCTCCCAGTTGGAAGCCCAGAGACCCAGCGAGGCCTCGGGGTACGGACGTCTGCGTACGGAACTAGAGGGGGGCCAAATAGGTAAGTTATTATAAGGTTAAGATACCTATATAACTGCGATGCAAGATTTAGCAACGATGCAGGATATGCAAAGTTACCAATATACCTGCGATGCAAGATTTAGCAACAATGCAGGGTATGCCACGTTACCAATATACCTGCGATGCAAGATTTAGTAATGATGCAGGATATGCAAAATAATGTTGCTAGTTTCAGTGTTGTCCCGAACCTGGATATAGTTATTGGTTGAAATGTATAGTTTGTGAAGGAAATAAGGGGGGGTATCAACTTTGCGAATGTGATGGATGCAGCTTTTTGAAAGTTGGAAGGTGCTAATAGAAAGGGGAGCGCTTTCCACTTTTTCCAGAATTTTATCTTAAAATTATCTAAACTTGGCACCGAAAAAAGGAGCCATATGTCTCTGCATCCCCTGGTGATTGTGGACTGATTCTTAACCGATTCCGAAATTGCTGTTTTAGTGAAAGTGGCTTTTTCGTATTGAATATGTATTTATCATCTCTTATTGGTAAAGAATGGATTTTTGGACCAGGAGATGTTCCTGTTCTTCCTTCATACATAAGATAAAATGCATGAGAGTTTGTCGCCTCCTGGATCACTAGCTTAATGTTCGAAAGGGGGGAGTCACAATTTTAATTAGGTCCCTTGAATGGAGTTCTGATATACTATTATCTATCATCTCCAATAATAGTATATTCATAGAACGGTTAATCTGTGGCTATTGATATAATTGATATTAGACATCAATTTTGATGTTTTTACAGTGTAAAATAGTATCTTTCTATTTTCTTTGGCGAAGAGAAAATGGCCAACAATTTAGGCTTACCTTATCCATTATAGATGCTCGCGTTGAATCGTCCAATTCGTAGTAAATTTCGACAAAAGTGCTAAGAGCATCGGTTGCTACATTAGCGTCTATACTTGTGACGTCACTGGTGCGGATACTCTTCATTTGCTTGCCCATTTTCTTTAGCATGCTAGCATCAACACCAGCCATCTAGTGGTAAGAACGAGCAAATTATATCAATGATATTTCCCTACGACAGTCAGCGAATGATAATTAAAAACCCTCAAATATTAGTATATACGAAGACATTAGGTATATGACATACAAGTAAGAAGTGAGAACCAAGTTATAAGTTTCGTGGTTTCTGTTCAATCATAGTTTCAACAAAGGGATTTTAATATTATAAAATATTATTGGAAATTGAAATTATGGAGAATAGAAAACTAAAGAAATAGATATACTTACCCCGCCATACTGGCTGCTGATCTTCTCCAAGATGGATCGACTCTGAAAGAAAAAATGGCGATGAGTTTTAGATATATCAATGTATTACAAGTACTATTCTTAGATATAAGAATAACCCTCATCTATTTGGTAGATCAAACTTCCTCAGCACTCAACATAATTAGATGTTAGTCCCGCTGTGCCACCAGTCCTGTTCTGCTCCAATCCGCTATACAGTAGGATAATAGGTAGAAACAAGTAGATGAATACTGCCAACTGACGAATTGAGTCTAAGCTTGTTCTTTCAAACTTTTCTTTGCCGAATACCCCAAGTGGAGAACCCAGGAACCCACATACACTCAATTAATATATTAAAACTCTTTTTAACTTTATCTAAATTACTCATATTCAGTATCGGCATTTGGCGTCTAAAACACAATTGTGCCCCAGTTTGCGCACACCTATATATGTATCCCGTGGCCATAACATTGTGTGCAAACCAGAGCAATAACAAATGCTTCATGCCTCCTTGGTCTGTATTATATATTTACCGAAGTCTTGGGGAAGTCGACCGAGGCGAAGGAGGACGAGTTGATGGCCTCTAAGATGACATCAGGGCTGAGCTGGTCAATAAAGGAGTTGGGCATGGCCGCCATCAGATTCTTGGCCGAGGTCAAGAAGGAGGCGTTCCAGTTGGAGGCGTTGGACAAGGTAGCGTCATCCAACAGCCGGTCCGCGAAACCAAGTGCCTGAAGAGTAAAATAAATGTAGTTTTTAATGAAGTATTTTTATGTTATTTATTTGCAAGCATGGCAGAAAATATTTACTTAATTGTCAGAAACAATGTGTTTTCTACTAACTTTCCATGATAACACCAAAGAACCCCATTACATCGTCTAACGCCTGGTTCCAATGAGCTCTACTAAGCCCCCTTTGTATGTAAATAGATTAATAATTATTTATTGTTTATGACTGTTGATATTACAATAGAATCATTCCCAGATTGTACACTGCCTGCTGGGAGGCGATAAAAACCGGGCGAATAAGGCCTGATGACCCTCTCAGGATAAATAAAATTTACCAAAACAAAAAAAATAATTTCCCCAATCTACCAATAGATAATTATCTATAAAGGTATGCATAGCAATATATGAATTCATGTTGAACTCTGACATCTATTTATGTCTTAATTACAGTGGCAGATACAGGATTTTGGAAAGGGGGACTATGCTAAAACATAGTGCACTCGTTCATATATATATGCGTGCCGTCTTTTTTCTCTTTGTCAAGTGTAAATCCCCACCGAAAAGGGAGGGGGGGCCTCAGGACCCCCTCCCCGATCCGCCTTTGGATTAGACTCAATTCTCTAAATTTCATCCCCAACATCACTTAAAATAGGAGTGTATATTGTATTGAAATCGATGTAAATTATGTATGGGCGTTGGGAACTATTATGTCATACGAAGCTGCCCCAACATAAAATTGATCTGTACAAGCCTCTCTGGGTTTCATAGCGAGGCTCATAAACACTATTCAATTGTTTAACCTAAGATGAAAACCCTTTACCTCAACATTGTCCATAGATTTGTTGCCGATAGAAGACATGGAGCCGAGAACGGCCGAAACTGGTAGTGCCTCAATGAGATCCTCGTCGTATTTGATTAAATCAGCGGCACTAAGAAATAAAACCAAGACAAATTATATTTAAAGCAGATGTACAGTATTCTTAGGACCTGCAGACTAATTTGGGCTGGTTTTCTTGACATCCCATGAATAACTATAGAAAATAAACTAATAATTGCCATTTATCCATCTATAATGATTGAATTTTCAAACAACTCAGGAAATATAAATGTGTATGTGTACTAATTTAAAAGATAATGATGACTAGTTTTATTCAATGTTAATCTCCAAATACTGGTACAATTCATGGAATTGTCTATGCTAAAACCTTGAGTTTTGTCGACATATTACACAACATGCAACCTATTCTAGGCTAACCTTTAGGTAGAATTCAAGAAATTGGCTATCCATGGTACGGACAATATACTATTAAATTGACTTTCTTCCCTTAAGAAGGCAGTATTATCTTGAGTGAGCCTCACGGTTTTTTGACTTACAAACACTACTCTCTTGCAGTTCTTGGTCCTGGTTTTTCACGTTTTGATTACTTTCTAGTGGAATAGGATATGCATGTGGACTTAAATCTCACCTTCCCAGATCAGAGGTAGTCCAATTGGAGGGGTCTCCGAAATCACCGATGACGTCGTCAAAGAATTCTGCCGCTGTTTCGTCGTCGAATGTGACATCGGTCATGTACTTTAGTGCGTCTTTTTTCTAAAAGAGATTGGGTAGAAAAGCAGAGTTAAGTGTGTAGGCCTACTTTTTCTTCTTTTTTTTTCTTTTTGGACTTCAGAGTCCAGTATGAATATACATTTCCAAGTTAACGGGAGAAGTTACGACCCCTCTTCGCCCCACCACCATCACCCCCAGCACCATCGGAATCCACCAATGGTACCAAGGTTTCTGCACGACCACACTTCTTGTCGGTAGGTGCCTCGTGCCTTACACCGCATTTCTTGTACAAATTAATTTTTTTCTGCTTTTTCCTCATGGTCGTCACGTAACAATAACCTTTAAATGCGCTCAATTAATGCAATAATGCGTTATAAATGCTTTTCAAACGTCCTAAACCCCTTAAGGATGAGCTTAAAATGTTGTCTTGATGGTGGTTGGAACGAGAATGATGGGACGGTTACGTGTCCCAATATTTATAGTGACGTGTCAACAAGCCTGTGTCGCCTTCGTTACGTTCGCGGTTACGTCACGGATCCGTTGAAATAATTATTTTGTTTACGTCTCGCCTCACAAAATATTACATTATGAGCAAAAGAAAGCTCTCAATTCTCTATGTTTGTAAAAGAAAAAAAAAAGATTTTTTGTGAATTCAAATTAGTTGAGGAGGACAATAAAGATCAATCATACTTTTATTACATTTAAGCTCTTTTTCATTGATTCTGCTTAATCACATAAAGTTCATGAATCTTGTTTTTCTTGGAGTTTGTAAAAGTTGTTTCCTTAAAGGGACTATAGTTTCCTTATGGTTCCTTAATATACATAGATAGGTAAGATGAATAGAGAAATATGATATGAATATGAATAGATGAATATAATATGGAAAGATGAATATAATAAATGTATTAAATGATCGAAATTTTGATTTAAAATCTTAGATTACAACTTACGACTGCAGGAGAAATGGTATCAAAGTCCTCTAAGTCCATGTAGTCGAGCATGGCTCCCATGGAGCCAAGTACTGACCCATTCAACTGGTTGATACCACCAGACAGCTGGCCGACCTGGGCAATCACACTGTCAGCAAGATCCTCCTCCAGGTTGGCCACGTCATTCGCCAGCTGGTCAAGTCTGCAATGACAGCCATTTATATTTAGTATATTGTAGAGCTATTGTGAAATGCCATGTCGCAGCATCTTGTCAAGTCAGCAGTTACAGACAAACAACAGTATCAACAGTACAAAGATTGCAAAACATCTTCAACATCATCTGACAGCTGGTCAGGTCTGCAATGACAGCCATTTCTATTTCAGTTTAATCATAGAGAGTTTTTGAAATGCCATGTCTTCAATGTTTGACGATCTAGTTTGTCAAGTCTGCAATCACAGCCCTTTGTATTCATTATACCATAGTCAGATTGTGAAATGTTATGTCTGTCAGGTCAGCTGATAGCTGTTCCAGTCTGCAATCACAACCAGCTATATCTAAAGGTCTGCAGGGCAAGAAAGGACTGAAAAACTTGAAATATCTGGTCCTTCTACCTGTCTTAAAAACGTAGCGCTGTTAATAATGTTACGATAAAAATACAAGTGGTATATTTAGATTCAGTATATTTTTTTCTATCATTCAATACCAAAATTGTTTGTCATGCACAAGTATTTTAATAAAGAAATGGGAGTAGAATCTGGAAAAAAACGGCACAAGTTTTCAAAATATAAGCATACTCCTATGTGACATTGCTAATGAATATGATAATTAATGGGAACAGTGGGGAAAAAATATAAAATACTTTCAGATGATAAATGGCCACAAATGACACGCAAAATATGTTTAGAAAATTCAAAAAGTCATCAATCATGTACTCCCCCACCAGTAAACTTATATGGTTGATATAAAAAAAAATACTATAAATCTTTGGAGAATAGAACTCAAGATCGAACTGAAAAGCAAAACCAGCCCTTTCTTGCCCTGCAGACCTATAGTACAGAGAGTCTGTGAAATTCAATGTCTACAATGTCTGACAATAGCTGGTCAATTCTGCAATAATTACATACATTTATATTTAGAACATAGACTGTTTGTGAAATGCCATGCCATGCCATGGAACATCAGCCAATAGCTTGTCATGTCTGCAGTTATAGCCCAATAGCAGTATTTAGTAGGCTATACAGGTAGTTTGTTTATATTATGATTTAACAAGTTGGCCTTTTTGTCACTGATTTATTATATTTTAGATCTGCACTTTGAAAGACGGGGGACGGGACAATAATTCTTTGATAAAAAGGAAATAAAAAATGGCACAAGTAGACAAAACATCATTGCTTTAGTTTTAAAGCAGGACAGTTGGCATCATAAGTGTACATAACTGTCAGTATGTTCAGTGACAGAAAAACGGAAAGTTCCAACACAACCTTTTATATACAAGCATACCTGCATTAATGCATCGTTTATTGGTTACGAATCATAGTATCCAACCTTATCTCATTGATATATCATCATGACTAATATAGTATGGTTGTCATATTTCAATGAGATAATATTGAATTGATTTCATGATGTAAAATGCAATTCATTTATATCATCTTCTATAGGTGTACATTGTTTCGTTTCATCGGTATGTTTGAGTATACTTATTCAGTTGCCGTATAGAACTATGTGATTCCTTCTAATTGTGCTTCGGATGTAGGAATATAAGCATGATACATAATTACCTTATATCAATCATTCTCCAATGTAATTCATTGTAATTAATCGTCTAAGTAACTGTCTTTATTCCTTAATTCCGATTATTGACGTCTTGAAGTGTAACCAGGAACTTAAGTAAATACTCTAAGACCTTACATCATAAAACCGGGACATATATAAACACTTGGTCAGTCTCAGACCTCTAAGCGTTCGATCACCTTTTATAATAGAAACGTGCTTGATTAAGCAACTGAGGTTTACCGTGAAGGTTAGACAAACACTAAAGCTGAGAAGACATTGATATAAACCCTACTACAGTCTTGTATAACAGTCTGACAAGTGTTCTTTCGGAGTAAACAACTATGCCGTTTGGGGGGTAGGAAATACTAGATGAAAGAGCTACTGCAAATAGTTAATATAACTCTCCATGAAACCTGTTTGCACGTTATGCTGTTGATTTGTCACTGGTAGCAACTGCACAACATCGTAGGGCCTTTCTGTGCATACTTAGTTCTCCCTGCGGAAAATTTGGTTATAACACAAGCCATGCTAGGTGGCTAGGCATATATACAATCGCTAAGTTAAATAGTAGGCATGAACAATAGGACTAAGTACCCTGATAGGCCCAGCGGCAAGCATGTAGTAGCTAGGCCTGGATTACACATTGCAACACCTTCTTTGGCCCTCCTTTCGGTGCTGCTTATGAAACATTGGTATTGTTTACAAAATAATATTGTTATATGTTAAATATAAATGTATGAAAAATACTTTTGGTTATTTGTGTGTGTGTGTGTGTGTGTGTGTGTGTGTGTGTGTGTGTGTGTGTGTGTTTGTGCGTGTTTGTGTGTGTGTGTGTGTGTGTTTGCGTGTGTGTGTGTGTGTTTGTTTGTGTGTGTGTGTGTGTCTGTGTGTGTCTGTGTGTGTCTGTGTCTGTGTCTGTGTCTGTGTGTCTGTCTGTGTCTGTGTCTTTGTGTCTTTGTGTCTGTGTGTCTGTGTGTATGTCCGTGTGTCTGTGCGTTGAGGAGTACGTGGGTGAAGAGGGGTATGTCTTTTGGGCAGTGTTTTGGGAGGGAGTTTATAACTATTTTTATTGCTTTTCAATCATCAATCATATATAGTAGGATGATACTACTGAGAGTTTAACCTTTTTTGTAACTGATATTATAAAATCTCATGTTGTGAACAAGTCTTACACAAACATGGTAAATGCATTAGCATCGCGCATACCCGTTAGAGTCACCTTCTGGTAGATTAATATAATTGTAACCCGCAACACTGCCACCTCCCAGCCATGCACTTAACTGTTTTCACAAGTGGCAAGTGGCGGGGCAAACCCCGATCCCCACTATTATGGGCCGTCCATAAATGAGCTCATGCAGCAGGGGAGGAGGGGAAGTTCATGTTCCCATGGCCAGGCATGACAATTTAATTTCAAGAATTTACAAGACAATTTTAGGTGTGTTTTGAGGGGGGGGGGGGGTAAAGGGGTCCTCTTGACGTCATTTCTAAAGGGGGTTCAAGGGTCACATGAAAAAATATGACAAGGGGGGACAGGGGGTCAAAAAAATGTCTAAAATAGCATAATGTTTTTATGGACGGACCCTAAAAATTTAATGATGATAGCAGACAGATCTTCTAATTTTAAGATGCCAACATAAAATTGCCTCCATTGGGCCGGGGGGCAATTGTCCCCCTTTTGCCCCTCCCCCTTGGATCCGCCAATGCCTGGAGTCAAAAAGAAAATAATATATTCTATTGTGGAATAGGCCTATTCATAATAAAGCCCCATACCCACTGGGCTGAATTGACGCACAAATTGGCTGAAAAATATCAGAAATCGGCAGAAAAGAATCAGAAAAGAATTGCACCTCTTCCGATCCCTAATCAGTATGCAATATTGAAATGTACACCTTTGATATAACTCAGTGCTAAAAGAAAAATCGATTGATTGATCAGGTAGAAATTTGCTGATTTTGTTCCTGATCAACCAGCCGACTCGGTGAAAATTGCCTACCGTGTACGGGGCTTAAATAGGCCTATATCAAAATTTAGACACCACCTCTAGCAAAGTAGTATATTGCCTTGGGACTTACTTGTCAAAGAGGACGGCAGGTGGGACGTCGGTCATATCCTCGGGTTCGAGGCCACTGTGAAGTGTCAGGGCTACTGACCAGTCAGTCGATGACCACTCTGCAGGAGCTCTATCCTGCCGCATGCCTTCCACTGCCGCCATCTCCATCTCCACGTCGATCATCGATATCTGATAAGCAGCAGAAATAAATTACCAATCACTTCCATAAATTATTAACCACTGAAATAGATTTTTTAGTATTTGTGCGTTTTCGTGGATTTTCGTGGATTCTTTGTGAATTTTTGGAAGATTCTTGTGGATATCAAATCATGAGAAAGTGATATAAGAGTGCTTGTGGTTATAATGAAAAATTTGTAATCATGATAGGATTGCTCGGGATAGTCAAGACCAGACAAAATTAGGTGTTGGTGTTGGTATCTATATATGGAATCATCTAGTAACCAAATTGGAAAACGACTCAACCTTTAATAAAAGTGACAAAAATATGGCAACTGATTGGGCCTTATGTTGCAAGCAAAAAATATTGAATATGAAAAGCCAACTGGGGAGTAGGTACAGGGTGGGATATCAACCCAAGGTGTGTCAGGGATATCAGCCTGAGGGCAGGGCCAGCAGGGCCACCTGAAGGCTGATATCCCTGACACACCAAGGGTTGATAACCTACTGAGGACCTTCTCCCTGGTTGGTTATGGATTTATCATACCCTGGCAATATCTTAAAGTGGATTCTTAAAGCTAAGACTAACTTAACAAAGCGAACTATTTTTACTACCAAACCTACTTTACTGTATCACCCTATAGGGTGATAACACTTAGGTTATCACCATGTTTGTATCAGAGATGCATTAAACCCTTAACTACTGAAGCTGTATCACCTTAGGGTATGATAAAGCTATTTATGTTTGTTCTGTATACCGGTCACTTGAAGGAAATGCTGAAAGTTTTGTTGATACCTTATGTGCTGACGTTGAACAGCTGTTAAAAATTGCTGATAGGGAAATATTCATTCTGGGAGATGGTAACATAAATAATTATGTTAAAAACTAAGGAAAAACTGTGAAAAAAAAACTGAATGACGGAGCTTGGATTAAAATAATTGACTTCTAAACCAACTCACTATGCAATTAACAATCCAAGTACAAATTTGTGTATCCCCATCACAGGAATATAATCACCATTGATTATCCAACCTGTGGGTTAAAATCTTTACGAATTCAAAATATATCAGAGGCAGGAATGATTGACTGAAGTGTTAGTAATCATGAAACTATCTTTGGGCATAGGGAAAAAAATCAGGATCCTAATACACGCACTTATTTCTAAGGAAGAAGATATAACATTTTCAATGACGTTGAATTTACTAGAAATATTCAAAATTTCAACTTAAATCCGATATGTGAATCAAACAATCCTGAGGTAACATGGAATACATTGAAATTGATTATAGAAGGTTTGCTTGATGAAGTCTACCTTGTTGATAAAATCAGGATTAGGAAATTGAAAGCTGAATGAATAGCTAATGAACCACTGGAACATATAAAAATAAAGACTTTTTTTTTCCAAAGCCGGAGCCTCACACAGCTCCTTAAATAATAATTATGGGTGTCTGTCAGGATCTATCCGGAAGGGCACGGTATTTAGAACCTCTCCAAGTCTACAGGGCAGAGGGGAGCTCTTTTCTTCACCTCTTTCAGAGACCAGGGTTACACAATGTAGGAAAACAAAAGTTATGGTCTTTGGTAACAAAGGGAGTCTTAAGAAAAGTCAGGATGCAGAGATAATACTATCTCTTATAACTTATGACTGTAAATACCTACGAATAACTCTTGATCAGGAACTAAAATCTGATCGAATACTATGAACACAGTCATTTATAAAAGTTGTAATCATACCAAGGAAGTCTGTATATTTACAAGGCTATGATCTAACCGTATATTGAATATGGTGACTGTTTCTATAAACCGGCTACTCTTAAAAAACTTACACAATCACAGACCTACCAATAAGAACATATGATGCGCCTGTAATTAAAATACCTTATTATGTTATACCAAGATCACAAATCGACATTATATTCATTATATCGGAGCATCAAATTGGAATGATATGGAAGTAGAAATCAGAAATGTCCCTTCTTTATACATCTTTGAATCAAAGCAGAAGAAGCTGTTAAAAAGAATTAATCCATAACTGATTGTAATGATGCGGATCGTGTTCGTTGTGACCATGCAATTGCTTAAAGAATAGTTCATTGTGTACGTGTTGAATGTGACAAATATTATTGACCAGCCTAAAAGACATAAAATAAGGTGTTATTTATATGTATTATTTTGGACATGTATCGACTGCTGGAGCTTGGCGAAATCCGATTGTAATCGAGAAAACTCAGGATAAAAGAGAGAATTTTTTTAATGTAGCCATACCAGTTACGTGACTTGTCACAAATTCAATCCAACGAAGGGCATAAAGACCAAAATTAAACATGACGAATCGATTGCTTCACAACGTTTCACTGATAAAGCAACCATTTTACTTATATTTTCGCATTGTTAATATAAAAACAAAGTATACATTAATACAACCGGAAGAACTTGTATACCTTAAGGGCCTTTGTAAAGTTGTTGGATAATAATGTTAAAAGACAGTTTTTTTCTAAACAGCAAGAATGTGGTTTCAATGTGTTTCTCGTGCATCAAAATTAGTCACAGGCTGTGATTCATGATAATGGCAAGATTACAGACAAAATCTACCAACATGCGGATTTCTTTTAGGATCAAAGTTATTTTTTCATTTACCAATCCTTATGCATACAATTTTAAAGAGGATTATATCATATACCTTCAATATGGGTGTGTTTGATATGTGATCCCTTCATTATGGGTACATTTTTCAAAATCATATTGAAGACCTTCGAAATGGGTCTCTTTGCTTGCAAACCCCTGGTACACACATCAGGGCATAAAACAATCAGCCCCCCCCCCCCCCTCCCCTCGGGGCTCCACACCACTGAAAACTGTGCGTAAGATCAGAATTTTTTCCCAATTTTTTTCCACAAAACCCAATTAATTGATCAGATCACTACAGATCACACCATTAAATATTGTGAGAAAAACATAATCACAATAAGATCAGAATGTGTGCTTACATCTCCGCCGCTATTAACCAAATCGCTGTAGACGGAAGCACAGTCGACGGAGCTCATGAGGCTGGTGGCCGAGTCGGCGTCAGTGGTCAGCAGGTTTCCACAGACCGTGGTGCGCTGTTCCGAAGTGAAGTTGGCTGCTATCTGTTCTAGGTCTGCGCTCTGTAAAAGAAAAATATTATTTCTCATGTTCATGATTATAATGATGATTATTTTTTTCACTTGTTGTTCTCCTTTAAATGTGGAAATTTTACAAAATCTGAAAATTATTATTTTCATAGGAACTATCTGATTTTCTCTGTGCAGTCTGTATACTATGCTTTATAAAGAAGTGCAATGTTTCCCCATTATTTTGAGTAATTTAAGTATAATATAAGATATTAGGAATAACTGCCATGACAATATTTTGGTGAATGCATGGAGAAAATGCATAGATATCTTTTGTGTCTCACTCCATGGAAATTGTCTGAATGTTCATCAGTTCACTTGCTTAAACCAATGTACTTCGATCACTGACTTTCTATTGTTTGTCTTATCTTTTTTATGAAAATGATAAGGAATAAAGTATTTTAGTTCACGTCATTTGAAATACTCATCAATTCACTTGCTTAAACCAATGTACTTCTGTGCATGACTTTCAATTGTTTGTCTTATCTTTTTGTTGAATATAAAATGGAACAAATATATTATTTCAACTTCATTTGAAATACCTTTTTTTCTTAAATCACCACAGGGCCCATATCTTCGTAAAATTGTTTCATGGTTAAGTGTGCCATGGTTAATTTTGCCTTGGTTAGGCCATGGTCAGCAGTGGTCCTAACCACGGTGCATATTTTCGTAACATTTTCAGCTAATCACTACTAACCAAGGTCTAACCAGCATTTTGTGGTTAGGGTTTCGTGGTTAAGGATTCTGGGTTTAAACAAAAATAGTGATGTAACTGTATAAAATCTCAATTAGATATTTGTACATGTATTTACAAGTTCTAACCTTGTTTGCTTTTAATGTACGTATGGAGATGGACAGTGCCAAGCTAAATGTAAGCAACTTACAAATGGAATACCCATGCAAGTACAAACAATAATGAAAAAAACACATATTTTTGAGTGGGATGTCACATTATGAACTGTGGGTAATTGAATCTGGCACATATTGCATCAAAGAATGTGGATTTTGTAATGTTGACAGCACTTTCAGAATAATCTCATTTAATTTAATACTTATATATGCCTCGTACATACCTAAGTATATTCATCATAACATCAGGTATTCAAATATTTGAGACATTTATGATTTTGACAATTCTCCTGCTATTCACTCATCTATAACAAGTAATCACATGTTATCTCACCCTTAAGAGATTTGGCAACGCCATGGTTAGCCTAAACCATGGGCTAAACCAACTCTAACTTAAGTCTTGAGGAGGGTTAGCAAATACATGGTTAGCAGAAAAAAAGTGCCTAGGTTACTGTTTCGAAAATATGGTTCATGGTTACATTTGCCTTGGTTAGCCTAACCACGAATTTTGATGACCTTGGTTAATTACGAAGATATGGCACCAGAAAGAAACCAATTTCATTGAAAAGTTTCCATGATGACCTATCTTTTTTTGTGTCTTTTTGGAACCTTTAGAGGTATAACTTCCATACTGGAACATTTACAGAAGATTTGAGTACTAGATCTATAATGGCACGAATGCATTAATGCTAGTTTACGGAAGCATTTGTTTCTTATCCTATTTACTCCCTACACAGGTGCAACATGTGTTTATGCCACTTGTTGGACAGGTTTATACTCTGATTTAAATTAAGCTGGCTTCATAAGTTGTTTACGCCGAAAATGAAAGCACCTTGGTGGTCTTGGTGCAAGTGCGAAGGAGACCTCGAGCTTATTGCGCAAACCAATGACCCTTTCAATTGCCAGCGATTTCTGGCAAAAATATAACACAATCCCAATGCACTCATTTAAGCCGTCCTTGAGCATGCATTGGAGAGAATTCACAGAGTTCAAATTGGCTCCTCAAACTTATTTCGTTTAATATTTCAGACCTAGAAAATAATATAGATTGGGATCCAATAGAAGGATTAGGAGTCTGGCGGGCTACTTTAGAACCTGTTGCCAGCTTTGTGGTTGGCTTCTCCAAAACATAGTGCAAACACTATAGAGGCGGTGGGTGGCCCACTATGCGATTATGACCCGATTCTGAACCGATTCCGGAAATCGGTTTGACAACATTTAAAGATTATTCGTATAAAGTATGGAATTTATCACCAACTTTTTATAAACTTTTGTAACCAAAAGGATATTCAAACCTGAAAGTTTGTGTCTCAGTATATGAAAAATGCATGGTAAGGAAATCGGCTGGCGTTTTGTCGAGCCGTGAATTACTGGCTTAACTTTGGATTACTCTAAAGTATTACGCATCCTAAGCCTGTTTGGGTGGTAATACGTTTTACATAAGGAGTTTAGATTGTGTTACCTGTAAAGTTTAGAATGGATCTATAATCAGCTTCGAACGGCCGAACAGTTCACATCAGGTGAAGGCTATGTGCCTTGTCCCTCCAGTTTATGTTGGATTCAAAACTCCCTAATAGTAATATTAATCATTGCATAAAATAAAGTTTATCACTCCAAAACCGACTCAAACAAGAAACAAAGGTAAACTTAATGGTAATCCAATAGTTTACAACTTCAGCACATCCCTAACAAAGTATCCTTCTGTGGTTAACCCTTTCACTGCCAGATAATTAAAGGGAATTATTTATATTAAGGGGTTTACATATTAAATTAACTATCGTCTTATAAGCAGGCGATTGAGGTTTTGTGCTTAGAGTTATAGAACACATTAAAGGCGGTTTTTCATTTTCTTTAAGCATGTGCAGCTGCAATTTCGAGAGTGATAGATAGGGTAATTTTCAACAAATATGTCAATGGTCGGTAAAACTTTTGAAAATCACAATAATCATGTCACCACATTTCAGAAATTGCATAACACCTAGAAAGAAACCACTTTGAAACAACCACCTTATGGTGGAACTCGCTTCGCATTTTTCCAAGGTGCACTTAGAATTAAGTGTAACGTTCTCAAAGGTCAAATCAAGGAGGAAAATATATTTGTATGGAATCGAATGTTGGTAGAGGGAGAGTCTGTGAAGTTGGCTCCCCTGGCATCGCACCAGCATTCAGTCCATGAACAGGTGGTAATGTAAAGTGGGAAAGTCAACGTAGGACGTAATACATAGACTTCGTACCATGCAACGTTTACGTACCCAGCCGCGTTATGTATTACGTTAATGTTTTCCTTCAAACATTGGTAAGCTCTATAGGAAATCGAAGCTTAAGGTGTGGAAATTTTAACATAGCCTCTGCTTTGATTTCCCATATGGGAGCGTTTCAGACTAGGCCTCAGAATGCGCATTTAGTCCGTAGTTAACAGTCAAAGAATGCGCATTCTGTGGCATGTGTGTAATGGGTATCAAGTAACATAAGTCTGTCTGGTGATACAACGAAAACGCTTTTCAAGCGTCATATAGATCTATGTTGACACGAGGTCCCTGACTTGATTGACGTCACATATTTATACTGCATACAATATACCATACCTTGTGCCATGTTACATTTTATGTTCAGGAGCATGGAAGGGGACTAGAAATCAACTGTGACGTTTTGGTTTTACAATGATATACGAGATACTTCTTTAAACTACCATTTAAAAGTAGACCTATAGGCCCCTATGTCAATATATCAACAACAGTTGTCTATATATATGTTTTTTTAAATGGGGTCTGTGTAAATTTAAGTGAGTTCCAGGTAAGCATTAAGGGTTCCAATCAAATCTGAAGGGGGTTCCTGATGACAACTTTTTCCCTATTCCCTGACCTGAACTTTTCAAAATCTGAGGGGGTTTTTGGACACGTTCAGAAACCTCCTCCTCCCCCTCCTCCCCTCCAAGGTACAACACTGGTAAGGTATACTTCCATTTTCTTAAAGTAGAAGGTATGTCAAAAGACAAAATGCCAAAATAAAACTGGCTTTATCTGGTTTGATCCCAATAAGGGAAAATTATTCAAAATTCTCATAATGGTTTTTGAGCAATTACAAAAAAAGTTTTTGATCACAATAAGGGTACTTACGCCTATGCTCAAAAGAGCCTCAGGGGCCACGAAATCTAGGTCTTGAGGTGAGAAGTCGTCGAGTTGTAACCCTGTAGATCCTCCAAGGGAGTCTAAGTTGTTCAATATGTCGAGCATCTCGTTCGAAGGTTGGACTTTAAACAGATTATACATGAAATTAATTCATTACAATTCAAACGATATTCATGTGTACCACAGGGTTGCCTTAAGCTATAATCACTGAATAAATATTAATAATGCTGTGAACATGTATTTATTATAATGCATCGGTTACATAATTATCTTGTTTGGCAAGTGCTCATTGCTTCATCCAAGTGTATACAAACCTTTTTTCATTAAAATAGTGATCATTGCCGAGTTGGAAGAACATTTCCTTTTGCTTCATTTTCATATTTAGCATCATATCGAAACTAGATTTTGCTCAAAATGGCATTAATTAGATACAATCAATTCACTTGGTGAGCTACCAGTATCAGAATTGGAGATGAAGATCATATCAGTATAAACGTCCACTTAAATTGTATATACACTATAATGTTTCATCTGGAAGACCAGGGGGTTACCCTGAGGATGACTTTTTGGAGAGAAAAAAAAAACACGTCTCTTATTGTAGATGTAACTTTACAATACATTAACATTCAGGTTTATTGAAAATGTTCACATTAAAATAATCTCAGGTTATAAATCACTGTTGTTAGTTGTACATCTAATACTGGGGAAAAATTGAAACCTTAAACACTACTCAATCAAGGATTGCTAACCAAAGTACCGTGAAAATAATAGTCATTAAAGAAATGAATAATGTCAGTATAATCACTGCAAATCAGTCATGTTAAATATCATAAGAAAGGTTGAGCAGAATATTTTACATTAGGGCGCCCCCTCCCCCCCCCCCCCCTTTTTTTTTTTTTTTTTTTTTTTTGGAAATCTCTGGATCCGCCCATGAAGTATTTAGGCCTATAGGATGAGGATTTCTATGGAAACATACGCACTTTCCCACAATGTATGATCCCTTGCAAGTTGATGCGTTTTATCATAAACATCATGACCCCAAATTATATGAAATCGCACATGGAGCAAGCATGTAGATTATCATTAGATATTTCACTTCTAAATTATGAATATCTTTTTCTGATAAAGGTCCGTTATGCTATGTACTTTTTTTACATTTGAATATCTGTTCAGACTCATCATATATAGCTTCTCTATGGTGACCATTTTAAGCAAAACCTTTGAAAATGTTTACATTTGTGATTGATTGCAAAATATATGTAAAATTTCAGAGAACAAACAGTTGACAAATCGTGGCCGTTTAACTATTCCTAAAGGCCAATTCACGCTATCCGACGAGGTTTGCTGTAATCTTGGAACGTTGGAAACATTACATTTTTGCAGACCAGATCTGAGCGGTTTCAAAATCGCAAGAGATAAAATAACCAACAAGTTGGATTCATTTTGTCTCAGCCATGAGATTTTAGTGAGCTCTAACATGTAAATAATCACATCTGATCGCAGGAGTCTTTATCTCATAGGCGCATGCTTGCAACAAAAATTTCGTCCATGTGATCATTGTATCGCAGCAATGAGACAATTGTCTGATCCATTGCAGCAAAAATTGTATGGCGCAAATACACCTTAAGTGATCTTAAACTAATGAGGGCAATCGTAGAACACAAGATATGATAAGGTACTAAGTGTTATAGCTATTTCAGTAAGGAAGAGTTGACCAAAGTTAAGAATTTACGCTTAAAAGCCTATGGACCAAGGTCCTATTTACAGGAGAATGTTATCATAGAAGACTATCATACTGAAAGGTATAATTATAACATTCAAACCATGGCAACACCAAACAAAATCGGATTTACCATGTAATTATAATTATGTACAGTTAGTGAGGAAAACAGAAATTTATGTTAAGTAAAAAGGATCCACTAAAACCACCACCACCGTTTGTATTCTCATTCTGAATTACCTGATATGATTGAGGTTCCAATTTCAACGGTATCATTGGGTTGCTGGGGGGCTGGTGTAACGGGATAAGTAGGGCTGGGGAAGTAGATACTGGAGAAAGATACTGAGGATTGTGATCCTCCATAGCTTGGGGAACTTGAATATGATGAACTGTAGGAACTTGGGTATGGGAATGACAAAGAAGAAGAGTAAGAGTATGATGACGAGTAATGGTATGATGAAGAGTATGAAGAAGAATACGGGGAGGAATAAGAGTATGATGAAGAATACGAGGAGGAGTAGGAGTATGATGAAGAATATGGCGAGGAGTAAGAATATGAGTACGAATACGGGGAGGAGTAAGAGTATGATGACGAATACGGGGAGGAGTAGGAATATGATGAGGAATATGGGGAGGAGTAAGAGTATGAGTATGAATAAGAGGAGGAGTAAGAGTATGATGAAGAATACGGAGAGGAGTAAGAGTATGGTGAAGAATACGGGGAAGAGTAAGAGTATGATGAAGAATACGGGGAGGAGTAGGAGTATGATGAGGAATACGGGGAGGAGTAAGAGTATGAGTATGAATACGGGGAGGAATAAGAGTATGATGAAGAGTACGGGGAGGAGTAAGAGTATGAGTATGAATATGGAGAGGAATACGAGTATGATGAAGAGTACGGGGAGGAGTAGGTGTATGATGAGGAATACGGGGAGGAGTAAGAGAATGACGACGAGTAAGGGGAGGAGTAAGAGTACGAGTACGAATATGGGGAGGAGTACGAGTATGATGAAGAGTACGGGGAGGAGTAGGTGTATGATGAGGAATACGGGGAGGAGTAAGAGTATGACGACGAGTACGGGGAGGAGTAAGAGTACGAGTACGAATATGGGGAGGAGGAAGAGTATGATGAAGAGTAAGGGGAGGAGTAGGTGAATGATGAGGAATATGGGGAGGAGTAAGAGTATGAGTACGAATACGGCGAGGAGTAAGAGTATGATGAAGAGAACAGGGAGGAGTATGAGTATGAGTACGAATACGGGGAGGAGTAGGAGTATGATGAAGAATACGGGGAGGAGTAGGAGTATGGTGACGAGTACGGGGAGGAGTAGGAGTATGATGAGGAATACGGGGAGGAGTAAGAGTATGACGACGAGTACGGGGAGGAGTAAGAGTACGAGTACGAATATGGGGAGGAGTACGAGTATGATGAAGAGTACGAGGAGGAGTAGGTGTATGATGAGGAATACGGGGAGGAGTAAGAGTATGAGTACGAATAAGGGGAGGAGTAAGAGTATGATGAAGAATACGGGGAGGAGTAAGAGTATGATGAGGAATACGGGGAGGAGTATGAGTATGAATATGAATACAGGGAGGAGTAAGAGTATGATGAAGAGTACGGGGAGGAGTAGGAGTATGATGAGGAATACGGGGAGGAGTATGAGTATGAGTACGAATACGGGGAGGAGTAAGAGTATGATGAGGAATACGGGGAGGAGTATGAGTATGAGTATGAATATGGGGAGGAGTAGGAATATGATGACGAGTACGGGGAGGAGTAAGAGTACGAGTACGAATATGGGGAGGAGTACGAGTATGATGAAGAGTACGGGGAGGAGTAGGTGTATGATAAGGAATACGGGGAGGAGTAAGAGTATGACGACGAGTACAGGGAGGAGTAAGAGTATGATGAAGAGTACGGGGAGGAGTAAGAGTATGAGTATGAATATGGAGAAGAGTACGAGTATGATGAAGAGTACGGGGAGGAGTAGGTGTATGATGAAGAATACGGGGAGGAGTAAGAGTATGACGACGAGTACGGGGAGGAGTAAGAGTACGAGTATGAATATGGGGAGGAGTACGAGTATGATGAAGAGTAAGGGGAGGAGTAGGTGTATGATGAGGAATATGGGGAGGAGTAAGAGTATGACGACGAGTACGGGGAGGAGTAAGAGTACGAGTACGAATATGGGGAGGAGTACGAGTATGATGAAGAGTAAGGGGAGGAGTAGGTGTATGATGAGGAAGATGGGGAGGAGTAAGAGTATGACGACGAGTACGGGGAGGAGTAAGAGTACGAGTACGAATATGGGGAGGAGTACGAGTATGATGAAGAGTAAGGGGAGGAGTAGGTGTATGATGAGGAATACGGGGAGGAGTAAGAGTATGAGTACGAATACGGGGAGGAGTAAGAGTATGATGAAGAATACGGGGAGGAGTATGAGTATGAGTACGAATATGGGGAGGAGTAGGAGTACGATGAGGAATACGGGGAGGAGTAGGAGTATGGTGACGAGTACGGGGAGGAGTAGGAGTATGATGAGGAATACGGGGAGGAGTAAGAGTATGACGACGAGTACGGGGAGGAGTAAGAGTACGAGTATGAATATGGGGAGGAGTACGAGTATGATGAAGAGTACGAGGAGGAGTAGGTGTATGATGAGGAATACGGGGAGGAGTAAGAGTATGAGTACGAATAAGGGGAGGAGTAAGAGTATGATGAAGAATACGGGGAGGAGTAAGAGTATGATGAGGAATACGGGGAGGAGTATGAGTATGAATATGAATACGGGGAGGAGTAAGAGTATGATGAAGAGTACGGGGAGGAGTAGGAGTATGATGAAGAATACGGGGAGGAGTATGAGTATGAATATGAATACGGGGAGGAGTAAGAGTTTGATGAAGAGTACGGGGAGGAGTAGGAGTATGATGAGGAATACGGGGAGGAGTATGAGTATGAGTACGAATACGGGGAGGAGTAAGAGTATGATGAGGAATACGGGGAGGAGTAGGAGTATGAGTATGAATATGGGGAGGAGTAGGAATATGATGACGAGTACGGGGAGGAGTAAGAGTACGAGTACGAATATGGGGAGGAGTACGAGTATGATGAAGAGTACGGGGAGGAGTAGGTGTATGATGAGGAATACGGGGAGGAGTAAGAGTATGACGAAGAGTACGGGGAGGAGTAAGAGTACGAGTACGAATATGGGGAGGAGTACGAGTATGATGAAGAGTAAGGGGAGGAGTAGGTGTATGATGAGGAATACGGGGAGGAGTAAGAGTATGAGTACGAATACGGGGAGGAGTAAGAGTATGATGAAGAATACGGGGAGGAGTATGAGTATGAGTACGAATACGGGGAGGAGTAGGAGTATGATGAGGAATACGGGGAGGAGTAAGAGTATGACGACGAGTACGGGGAGGAGTAAGAGTACGAGTACGAATATGGGGAGGAGTACGAGTATGAAGAAGAGTACGAGGAGGAGTAGGTGTATGATGAGGAATACGGGGAGGAGTAAGAGTATGAGTACGAATAAGGAGAGGAGTAAGAGTATGATGAAGAATACGGGGAGGAGTAGGAGTACGATGAGGAATACGGGGAGGAGTAGGAGTATGAGTATGAATACGGGGAGGAGTAAGAGTATGATGAAGAGTACTTGGAGGAGTAGGAGTATGATGAAGAATACGGGGAGGAGTATGAGTATGAATACGAATACGGGGAGGAGTAAGAGTATGATGAAGAGTACGGGGAGGAGTATGAGTATGAGTATGAATATGGGGAGGAGTAGGAATATGATGACGAGTACGGGGAGGAGTAAGAGTACGAGTACGAATATGGGGAGGAGTACAAATATGATGAAGAGTACGGGGAGGAGTAGGTGTATGATGAGGAATACGGGGAGGAGTAAGAGTATGACGACGAGTACGGGGAGGAGTCAGAGTACGAGTACAAATATGGGGAGGAGTACGAGTATGATGAAAAGTAAGGGGAGGAGTAGGTGTATGATGAGGAATACGGGGAGGAGTAAGAGTATGAGTACGAATACGGGGAGGAGTAAGAGTATGATGAAGAATACGGGGAGGAGTAAGAGTATGATGAAGAATACGGGGAGGAGTATGCGTATGAGTACGAATACGGGGAGGAGTAGGAGTATGATGAGGAATACGGGGAGGAGTAGGAGTATGGTGACGAGTACGGGGAGGAGTAAGAGTATGATGAGGAATACGGGGAGGAGTAGTAGTATGACGAATACGGGGAGGAGTAGGAGTATGATGAGGAATACGGGGAGGAGTAGGAGTATGGTGACGAGTACGGGGAGGAGTAAGAGTATGATGAGGAATACGGGGAGGAGTAGTAGTATGACGACGAGTACGGGGAGGAGTAAGAGTACGAGTACGAATATGGGGAGGAGTACGAGTATGATGAAGAGTACGGGGAGGAGTAGGTGTATGATGAGGAATACGGGGAGGAGTAAGAGTATGAGTATGAATAAGGGGAGGAGTAAGAGTATGATGAAGAATACGGGGAGGAGTAGGAGTATGATGAGGAATACAGGGAGGAGTATGAGTATGAGTACGAATACGGGGAGGAGTAAGAGTATGATGACGAATACGGGGAGGAGTAAGAATATGATGAGGAATACAGGGAGGAGTATGAGTATGAGTACGAATATGGGGAGGAGTAAGAGTATGATGAAGAGTACGGGGAGGAGTAAGAGTATGATGAGGAATACGGGGAGGAGTAAGAGTATGAGTACGAATACGAGGAGGAGTAATAGTATGATGAAGAGTACGGGGAGGAATAGGAGTATGATGAGGAATACGGGGAGGAGTATGAGTATGATGAAGAATATGGGGAGGAGTAAGAGTATGATGAGGAATACGGGGAGGAGTAAGAGTATGATGACGAATACGGGGAGGAATAGGAGTATGATGAGGAATACGGGGAGGAGTAAGAGTATGATGAGGAATACGGGGAGGAGTATGAGTATGATGAGGAATACGGGGAGGAGTATGAGTATGATGACGAATACGGGGAGGAGTAAGAGTATGATGAGGAATATAGGGAGGAGTATGAGTATGAGTATGAATACGGGGAGGAGTAAGAGTATGATGAAGAGTACGGGGAGGAGTAGGAGTATGATGAGGAATATGGGGAGGAGTAGGAGTATGATGATGAGTACGGGGAGGAGTAGGAGTATGATGAGGAATACGGGGAGGAGTAGGAGTATGATGACGAGTACGGGGAGGAGTAAGAGTATGATGACGAATATGGGGAGGAGTACGAGTATGATGAAGAGTACGGGGAGGAGTAGGAGTTTGATGAGGAATACGGGGAGGAGTAAGAGTATGATGAAGAATACGGGGCAGAGTAGGAGTATGATGACGAGTACGGGGAGGAGTCAGAGTATGAGTATGAATAAGGGGAGGAGTAAGAGTATGATGAGGAATACGGGGAGGAGTATGAGTATGAATATGAATACGGGGAGGAGTAAGGGTATGATGAAGAGTACGGGGAGGAGTAGGAGTATGATGAAGAATACGGGGAGGAGTATGAGTATGAATATGAATACGGGACGGAGTAAGAGTATGAGTACGAATATGGGGAGGAGTACGAGTATGATGACGAGTACGGGGAGGAGTAAGAGTATGAGTACGAAGGGGAGGAGTAAGAGTATGATGAGGAATAAGGGGACAAGTAGGAGTATGATGAGGAATACGGGGAGGAGTATGAGTATGATGATGAGTACGGGGAGGAGTAGGAGTATGATGAGGAATACGGGGAAGAGTAGGAGTATGATGAAGAGTACGGGGAGGAGTAGGAGTATGAGTACGAATACGGGGAGGAGTAGGAGTATGATGAAGAGTACGAGGAGGAGTAGGTGTATGATGAGGAAAAGGGGGAGGAGTAAGAGTATGAGTATGAATAAGGGGAGGAGAAAGAGTATGATGAAGAATACGGGGAGGAGTAGGAGTATGATGAGGAATACGGGGAGGAGTATGAGTATAAGTACGAATACGGGGAGGAGTAAGAGTATGATGAAGAGTACGGGGAGGAGTAGGAGTATGATGAGGAATACGGGGAGGAGTATGAGTATGAGTACGAATACGGGGAGGAGTAAGAGTATGTTGAGGAATACGGGGAGGAGTATGAGTATGAGTATGAATATGGGGAGGAGTAGGAATATGATGACGAGTACGGGGAGGAGTAAGAGTACGAGTACGAATATGGGGAGGAGTACGAGTATGATGAAGAGTACGGGGAGGAGTAGGTGTATGATGAGGAATACGGGGAGGAGTAAGAGTATGAAGACGAGTACGGGGAGGAGTAAGAGTACGAGTACGAATATGGGGAGGAGTACGAGTATGATGAAGAGTAAGGGGAGGAGTAGGTGTATGATGAGGAATACGGGGAGGAGTAGGAGTATGAGTACGAATACGGGGAGGAGTAAGAGTATGATGAAGAATACGGGGAGGAGTATGAGTATGAGTACGAATACGGGGAGGAGTAGGAGTATGATGAGGAATACGGGGAGGAGTAGGAGTATGGTGACGAGTACGGGGAGGAGTAGGAGTATGATGAGGAATACGGGGAGGAGTATGAGTATGAGTATGAATATGGGGAGGAGTAGGAATATGATGACGAGTACGGGGAGGAGTAAGAGTACGAGTACGAATATGGGGAGGAGTACGAGTGTGATGAAGAGTACGGGGAGGAGTAGGTGTATGATGAGGAATACGGGGAGGAGTAAGAGTATGAAGACGAGTACGGGGAGGAGTAAGAGTACGAGTAAGAATATGGGGAGGAGTACGGGTATGATGAAGAGTAAGGGGAGGAGTAGGTGTATGATGAGGAATACGGGGAGGAGTAGGAGTATGAGTATGAATACGGGGAGGAGTAAGAGTATGATGAAGAATACGGGGAGGAGTATGAGTATGAGTACGAATACGGGGAGGAGTAGGAGTATGATGAGGAATACGGGGAGGAGTAGGAGTATGGTGACGAGTACGGGGAGGAGTAGGAGTATGATGAGGAATATGGGGAGGAGTAGGAGTATGACGACGAGTACGGGGAGGAGTAAGAGTACGAGTACGAATATGGGGAGGAGTACGAGTATGATGAAGAGTACGGGGAGGAGTAGGTGTATGATGAGGAATACGGGGAGGAGTAAGAGTATGAGTACGAATAAGGGGAGGAGTAAAAGTATGATGAAGAATACGGGGAGGAGTAGGAGTATGATGAGGAATACAGGGAGGAGTATGAGTATGAGTACGAATACGGGGAGGAGTAAGAGTATGATGAGGAATACGGGGAGGAGTAGGAGTATGATGAAGAATACGGGGAGGAGTAAGAGTATGAGTACGAATACGGGGAGGAGTAAGAGTATGATGACGAATACGGGGAGGAGTAGGAGTATGATGACGAATACGGGGAGGAGTATGAGTATGATGACGAATACGGGGAAGAGTAAGAGTATGAGTACGAAGACGGGGAGGAGTAAGAGTGTGAGTACGAATACGGGGAGGAGTAAGAGTCTGATGAGGAATAAGGGGAGGAGTATGAGTACGATGAGGAATACGGGGAAGAGTAAGAGTATGAGTACGAATACGGGGAGGAATTAGAGTATGATGAAGAGTACGGGGAGGAGTAGGAGTATGATGAGGAAGACGGGGAGGAGTAGGAGTATGATGACGAGTACGGGGAGGAGTAAGAGTATGAGTATGAAGGGGAGGAGTAGGAGTATGATGACGAGTACGGGGAGGAGTAAGAGTATGAGTATGAAGGGGAGGAGTAGGAGTATGATGATGAATATGGGGAGGAGTAAGAGTATGAGTACGAATACATGGAGGAGTAAGAGTATGATGACGAATACGGGGAGGAGTAAGAGTATGAGTACGAATACGAGGAGGAGTAATAGTATGATGAAGAGTACGGGGAGGAGTAGGAGTATGATGAGGAATACGGGGAGGAGTATGAGTATGGTGAAGAATACGGGGAGGAGTAAGAATATGATGAGGAATACGGGGAGGAGTAAGAGTATGAGTAAGAATATGGGGAGGAGTAAGAGTATGATGAAGAATATGGGAAGGAGTAGGAGTATGATGAGGAATACGGGGAGGAGTAGGAGTATGAAGATGAATACGGGAAGGAGTAAAAGTATGATGAGGAATAGGAAGATGAATCTAAGCCAGAATAGGCATTGGATGATCCTATATAGCTATATGAGATTGAGGATAAGTAGCTGTTAGATGCTCCATTGCTATATGGAACTGAGGATGAATAGCTGTACGATCCTCCATAGCTATATGAGACTGAGGACGAATAGCTGTACGATCCTCCATAGCTATATGGGACTGAGGACGAATAGCTGTACGATCCTCCATAGCTATATGGGACTGAGGACCAATAGCTGTATGATCCTCCATAGCTATATGGGACTGAGGACCAATAGCTGTATGATCCTCCATAGCTATATGGGACTGAGGACGAATAGCTGTATGATCCTCCATAGCTATATGGGACTGAGGACGAATAGCTGTATGATCCTCCATAGCTATATGGGACTGAGGACGAATAGCTGTATGATCCTCCATAGCTATATGGGACTGAGGACCAATAGCTGTATGATCCTCCATAGCTATATGGGACTGAGGACCAATAGCTGTATGATCCTCCATAGCTATATGGGACTGAGGACCAATAGCTGTATGATCCTCCATAGCTATATGGGACTGAGGACGAATAGCTGTATGATCCTCCATAGCTATATGGGACTGAGGACGAATAGCTGTATGATCCTCCATAGCTATATGGGACTGAGGACCAATAGCTGTATGATCCTCCATAGCTATATGGGACTGAGGACCAATAGCTGTATGATCCTCCATAGCTATATGGGACTGAGGACCAATAGCTGTATGATCCTCCATAGCTATATGGGACTGAGGACCAATAGCTGTATGATCCTCCATAGCTATATGGGACTGAGGACCAATAGCTGTATGATCCTCCATAGCTATATGGGACTGAGGACCAATAGCTGTATGATCCTCCATAGCTATATGGGACTGAGGATGAATAGCTGTATGATCCTCCATTGCCTGCCGAAGATGAGTAGGAATGGGAGTAGGAATATGGATAGGACTGGGAATAGCTGTTAGATTCAGACCCTCCATTGGAGTTTTGATACGAATAAGATCCACTGTAGCTTGAGTAGGCATCTGTGAAAAGGACCACATAACAAAATTTATTCATCAATTTACTCACTTTAAAGAGAAGCAAATAAGCCAAAGAAATTACTACAAACTGTTATTATTCATTATTTGACAAGTACATTTGTTATTGAACACAGTATCATCTCTGTTTGAAGTGAAATAACGATTTTATTGGTTCTACAATTGCTATATTCTAATAAACCTTTTCATGTATGACAAGTTGCTCCTTTAAAATTATTTTTTCCATTTATAAATTGATGTATCCTTCTTCTATTCTAAGCGTTTCATTATGTCACTGAATTTAGATTAGGGTTGCCCTGTAACCAGCTGAAAAGTTTTTTTGTTGTTTGTTTCCCTACAGTTCAGCTACAGATTTTCAAAATATCAAAATCCAAAAGTAATTATGAGTTTTAGGCTCATCTAGGCAGCAATTATTAGTAGTACACATAATATATATTTGAATGATGTGAGAAAATATCAATGAACTTTTATGTTTGCCTTTCTTTGTGTTGTTGGTATTTTCTTTTCGAAAGCCGAGTGAAAAATGTGCCATCAATTTAGTTGTGGTTGTCAATAATTATACTATTCCCGGTCCATGTCTTTATTGTTGTTCAAGTAGATTTCCCCCTCAATGAACCTCAAACACAGGTTTATGTGAAAAATCTCCGGAGGTTATTTAAGATAAATTTCAATTGGAAACCCACAAAGGTCCATGGGAATCTTAGATTGTTTTTCTAGAATGTATGGATGCAGTATAAGCTCGTAAACTGCCTTCGCGTTTTACATTCACTTGATATAGTCGATGTATTGGCTCTGAAGCATTGTTTTTTACTTCCGAATTTCTCAATTTTATTGTTAACATTTGTGAGATATGGACATGAGAAATGCTGATGGATATATAAGACTCACCTGCAGATATCTGTCTCACCGTCCCTGAAGACCCTATAAAAGAAAAGAAAAATGTGTGAGAAACTAATGATAAAGTTCTTGAACCATACGTTCAGTAGAGATCTTATCGTTTGATGCGGTTTTACTTTCAATTCACCCTACACGAATAGCTGATTTTCAGTATTTTGACTAATTCTGTCGACAAAATCCCTGGAATAACTATAGAAACAAGCAAATAATTGATATAATTATATCCATCTACAATGAATGAATTTTCAAATAACTCAGGAATATTAATTGTATGTAGATACTAATTTAAGAAATAATGGTGCTTAGTTTTTCACAATGTTAATCTACAAATAATGATACAATTCATGAAATTTCATATAGTAAATCCTTGAGTTTTGTCGACATATTACCCAGCATGCATCCTGCCTTAGGCTGACCTGCAGGTAGAACTCAAGAATCTGGCTATCCGTGGTTGGGAGAATTCAATGGATCTTTTGATTATCCAAGGTTTCCTCATGTTTATAGCACTGCTGTCTTGCAAGAAAGTGTCAAATGTTATTTGTTTATACTATTTGGACATAGTGAAGGGTTTTTTTTCTTCTCTCTCTTTAATGAGTTGCAAATAAAGCTGATTTCCAGTATTTCAAGTAATATCTGAAGGTTAATGGTGGCTAATTCTGTAGACAAAAACACTGGGAGACCTATAGAAAATATACAAATATTTGCCATACGTCCATCTGTAATACACACATTTTCAAACAAACCTAAAATGAAACATAGATACAAACTTGCGAGTTTCCCATTGTGTTAACCCTTTAGACCCCACAGGATGTACACCTGAACTACTTGATTTCCCCGGGATTTCCCGGGATTTCCCTCCAGAATTCCCTAAATTCCTTGTACTAGAGGAAATTCAAAGACTGACCCTACCCCATCAACAAATGTTTTTGATATGGGACTTGTAGCATTAGATTGGAAATTTAATCAGCTTTTAAACGATATATTGGTCGATTTTGTATGTTGAATATTCATGAAGGTATTTTCCCTGGAAAAATGTGGAAAAATTATGGAAAAACGGCCATTTTTCCGGGCGGCTACGGCCGGATCGGGGAGCACACCATCGGGCGGCCATGGCCGGATTGGGGTCTAAAGGGTTAAACCATAAAGAATGCCATGATCAAGGAAAAGTTATATGTTTAAGCCCTGTCACTTGTCTACTTATTTCCCAGCATCCATCTTGATCTAGGCTAGTCTGCAGGTATATTCCCAGGCAAGCATGTGACATTATCATAGCATTGCAGCAACATTCTGTTTGGCTTTGTATCAGTGTATTGATTCTTGTTATATTATTTCGATGGCTCCCAATAATGTTGCTGCAACGTACTGCTGTGACCTTGCACTGCAACAATATCACACCATTCTGGTTACATTCTTCATCCCAAACATAATGTTTTAATTTGGTCTTAACCTCACCAAAAAATAACGTTCTATTTTGGTTTGTCATAAGTCACATGTTTGAAGTTATCTAAAGAGAATTGCGATTTTTTTCATGGAGTAAGCTACTCTTCATGATTGTCAATAGAATAAGTGGCAATTAAATTCTTGGATCACGAAAAACTGGTTTTCGTGGTGATTTTGGGATACGATTGCAATGATGTGCGACCCAACACAAGGAAAGGATGCTCCGAGATAGTTATATCTTAAGCTCTAATTCCCACAGGGAGCATCCTTTCTGAGGGGTTTCTGAGTGGTAAGACACATGCATGTGAATTTGTAAACGTATTAGGGGGAACGTCAAATTGCATTTAACAGGCCTCTAACAGGCTGTCAGGGAAATTTCAGAAACTTGAATCCAGCTTTATCGAAATAATACAGTTTGTCATTTGATGTCATTTTTCATATTTTATTTAGGGTCATAGATACTTGGGATAGGTAGGTATGGAACACCAAACCAAAGATCAAATGACATGCCTAAGGCGGACGATTTACAATAAGGAGTTTTATGGGCTCCTGACTCAAAAAAGCTACATTTTTCACACACACACACACACACACACACACACACACACACACACACACAAACACACACCCACACACACCGCCCCCCACTTGCATTCTGGCAGATGTAAGAATGTGCCCTGCTCATAGTCCAGTTTTCATTTTCAAAAGGTATTGTGAGACAAAATTTGTAATTTTGATTTTCCTTCCCATTTACTTTAATACCTGTCTTCTTCTTCCTACTTTACAGCCATACAATCTAATTTGGCATCGTGGATAATTTTGTGTGTCGACTTAACATAATAATTCCCTGAAAGATCACTACCAAAGTGATAGGCTACTTAATAGCCACGAATGCCTTATCAAGAAGGAGAAGTATGTGGAATATTTCTATAATTATGAATTAGTATATTCAAAGGGAAATACATCATAGTGTTACCTCATTACAATCTAGACCTAAGATGCAATATTTGAAATTAATATGCAGTTCTTTAACAACAATAGGCCTATGCTTCCTATTAGCATATCATGTTACATGCGATGTAATATTAGAATTACAGATTACTGTAGGCTAAAGACTATTTGAGGAAAGAATAATTATGTCCGTGTAACGGTACACATTTCGATTCTCTATCTTTTCCCTGCAAGCCCTGTACTAATGAACATGTATATGACATATTGGTACGCATAGAAAAGGCTAATTTCAAGGCGGAGAAAAACAGCGAGGAAGTGTTTGCTACATCTTCAAACAGGTGTGAAACACATGTAACCATGAACATTTATGTAACTGCAACGTGTCACTGCTTCTAGTAATTGAATCTGCGTGAAAACTTAATTCATTCATACTTCACTTCGCCTTAATTTTTGAAATGTAAACGAGTTATGTCTTTTGGCAACTTTTTTTTTAGTTATTTTATTTATCATGGATACAGAAACAAGAAGTCGGCCTATGGCCGTTTTTCACTTGCGTCCAGCATTATAAACATATTTAGCGTAGTCTTATCAAAGTAAATAGAAATAACTTCAAACAGGGATAACAAAAAATCAGACTCAGAATCATAAGTTTTAGGAACTCATTCTTCTCTTCAGATGATATAATAATCAAAATATATAAGAGCACATTGGTCTTATTTGCCTTGATCAAAATCATAAATCACTTGGAATTACATGATTGGGAGGTGATGGAATTACCGAAAAACTGTTTCTTGTCGCATGTATTTAAGTATGTAGGCACTGTTTCAATTCCGATCCGTTCAGCTTTAAATCTTAGATTATATAATCACAGCTTAGCGGCGTAACAAAAGAATCCAATCCGATCGGTGATGTGCGTCTGTTGTTTTGGTAAGTGCTACCGGAGCAAATGGAAGCGAACGGCATTGGTTTAACCATGGTTTAACCATGCATGCAAGTTGCCATTCACATTCAACAACCAAGGAGGATAAAAAATAGATTCAGAGCAGAACAACTCATATGACGATCCATTGTCAATCCCTGATGTCTTTTGGCATAAACTGCCCAGGTGTACAATATACACTGGTTTGATTTCTTTAGACAATTGCTTAAACAATTCACAATCTGATACCCTGACTTCGGAGAGCATTGCCAAGTATTATAGAGTACCCAAAATAATTCTCTCACATACTTATATCAATAGTGCTTTGCGCTTAAGGATAGACACAATGTCATGTTAGTAACAGCCGATTTACAAAGACTTCGATATCTCAATAACTATCCATTCCATATCAAAATGGAATACATCTCATGAAAGCACAGCTTTTTCTCCATCTTTTGGTAAAAAATAAAGTTATTTGGCTTAATTTTTGTTTGTAGTTTTCTTGAATTTACTTGTAACTGACGCTACATCAAATAGGCTATAGGCCTACTCACATATCAAACTGAGCTTAAGCTTCAAACTAAACCAAGTAAAAACCTTCTTCTTTTTTTAATTATTTTGCGTTCGTGTTTTTTTAACTTAATCATAACTTCGCTGATTCAAGCATGCCCACCTAACAATGTTGCGGGTGACGATGCGCAGGTCCCCAAGTCAAGACCACAAAAACATTTTCTTAGAAACATATTTTTACCCATTGGTCCAAAATAACTAAGGAAAAATTAAGAATTATACTCACCTAACAAGACGACAAGGAAGAGGAAGGAGAAGGGGTGACCATGGAGTAGCCCAGCCATGGTAAAGCCTTCGTCGAATGATCCTCTAGCACCTGTGTTACTTGTTGTTTGTCCCGCGACCCCCAGCCATTGCCTTCTGCCACCAGTGCATGTGGCCTACTAATCAGAGTAGGGCCGCTGCGCTTGCATTTACATGCATTCACTTACCCCTGGTGGCAGAGGCGATTGTTTTCCAACCCGAATGATGGGTGTGTGGACCGTTAAAATCGACAGGACGACATGGGCATTTCTTAAATTAGACAGGGGACATAGGCTTATCTAGTGACAACGACAGAGGACATGAGCATTTTATATATTTGTTAAAATCGACAGGGCGACATAGGCATTTCTTAAATTCGACAGGGGACATAGCCAAATCTAGCGACAACGACAGGGGACATTAGCATTTTATATATTAAATTTTGTTAAAATCGACAGGGCGACATGGCCATTTCTTAAATTCAAAAGGGGACATAGACAACTCTAGCGACAACGACAGGGGACATAAGCAAATTTTGTTAAAATCGACCGGGTGACATAGGCATTTCTTAAATTCTAAAGAGGACATAGCCTAATCTAGTGGCAGGACAGGGAAGATAGACACATTTGAAATCAGCAGGGCGACATAGGCCATTCTTAAATTCTATAGGGGACAAAGCCAAATCTAAGTGACAACGACAGGGGACATAGGCATTTGTTAAAATCAACAGGGCGACATAGGCATTTCTTAAATTTGACAGGGGACATAGCCAAATCTAGCGACAACAACAGGGAACATAAGCAAATTTTGTTAAAATCGACCGGGCGACATAGGCATTTCTTAAATTCTAAAGAGGACATAGCCTAATCTAGCGACAGACAGGGAAGATAGACACATTTGAAATCAGCAGGGCAACATAGGCCATTCTTAAATTCTATAGGGGACAAAGCCAAATCTAAGTGACAACGACAGGGGACATGAGCATTTTAGATATAGGCATTTCTTAAATTAGAAAGGGGATATAGCCAATCACTAGCAACAACGACAGGAGACATTATAGTCATTTCTTAACCCTTTCCACCCGCCAGATGTCTGGAGGTATTGCCACCATAATTATATACGCCAGATGCCTGGAAGCATCACCAGTATAAACACGCCAGATGCTTTGAGGCATCTTTTCAATAGATCACATAACTATGATGAACAAACGATGAAAATGATTTGTTTTATCTCAGAAAAAGATAAATTTGTTCTCTAGAGATAGGGCCAATGTGAGAAAGAGGTGGCGTATTTTGCGACTATCAACTTTGGTGGATTGGCATTATATTAAATCCTTATTGAAATATAGGTGGCGAGTGGAAAGGGCTAAAATCGATCGACATGATTACATAGGCATTTCTTAAATTCGACAGGGGACAAATCATAGCGACAACGACAGGGGACATAGGCATTTTTAAAATCGACAGGGGACACAGGGACCCCCCCCCCCCCTCATCTACGCCCCTCAAATGGCCAGACGTAACAATAAAGGCGCTCAGACTTGTACCAGAACCAGGCCATAAAGTGAGTTCATGTACTTAGCATTATACATTTGGCCTCTCACTCATAACTGTGAAAGTTTGGTAATGTCTGAACTTTCATCAGAAATATGCCTATGTTAGTAATGCGTGTATGCTCAGGCTTGCTAGGAATTCGCAGGGAATACCATCAACTTATTGAAATACTTACTGGCGAATGTTCTTGCTTTTATTGTTCTTATTGTAATAGGCCGATACCATTTGACAATTCAAACCCTGGCCCTTTGTAACAATTATATAACATGTCTACTGCCTATAGACCTCATGCAGACTGGGCACGTGTTCATCAAAACCACGTGGGCTTCTAAATAAATTTAGTATTTTTGAGTTAAGATATTTTGTTTATTATGAAATCCTATGATCAATAAAAAAACCGAAACACAGTTATGAATTTTAGATTTTGGTTGAATGTGAATATTGGTTATTTTTAATTAATCACCAATAATTACGGCACCCATGGGAAGTACTATAGACCTACAGGATGGACATATATATAACGTATCTTTCATTGAAATGTAATCTACAGAAGAACATCCGAGGGAGTAGGGTAATCTGTTATACAATTCATTAGCGTTTTTGAAAAGGCTATTGAAACGTATAGAACAATGACCTCGTGAAGACGCCGGTCCTACAGATTCAAGATCCTACCATAAAACCCCTAATTCAAGCCGCGGCTTAAATAAGGGCAAGTTTCAGAAATGAGAAGCAAAGCTTTGAGGGTGCTCCTTAAGTTAGGGTTTTCCCACCATTAAACCCTATGTAACATCTAAAGAATTCAACTGAAAAAAAATAGAAAAACTTAAAGTTAAAAAGTCAGGGTGCGGCTTAAAATAGGTTGCGGCTCAATTAGGCATATTACGGTAATCCACGTATTTTTTCTTCATTCAAACCTCAGTACAAGGATTGCTCTCTTTGAGTAGTGAGTTTCGGGGTAAGGATAATTCATGGAAATACAATGGCACAAGTCCACTATTTTTGACCCAAAATATGTCAAAATTATAGAATTTCTATGTTCGGAACAACTTTGAAATCAAGGTTTATTATAGTGGGTGAGCAGATAACTCTTGACTAGAAGACGTTTCACAACGTTCTTGTAACGTCGATTAACGTCATAGAACGTTATGATAACATCTCAAAAGGTCATCATTAGGTCACACCTCGGCTGGGTTACCTAGAGTAGCTGCAGAGTTCTCAAAGATAGTTTTGTCTAACCGATTTTGGCATAATTTTGGCGAGCTATTTTTGGTTTGTTTTTTTTTTGTTCTCGCAGATTAATTGTTCTCATGTGACTTTATGCAAGCATTATTGACAAATGTCTTGTCTGATGGTGCAATCGTGAAAAAGATTGTTGTATTATAGTTATCTTTCGGCTGATGTGTGAAAAATAAATACAGTTTATAGGGATAGACCATTACATGTTGTTTGCGTATATGGGCCCTATGATTGTAGATACAAGTTTTCTTCAAGTGACTCTTGAAAGTAATGTTATTGACTACAGGCCAACCCTGGAGTCATAACCTTTACTTCAACCCGCCTTTTACATAAGCGTGGCCATGCCATGGGTTAATTTGAGTCAATACCTTATGTGTGCAATCAAAACAAGGGTCTTTACAGAAAAAGGATGTTGTGTAAAGTGGATAAGGTGTTATTTTCTGTATTTTGGTTATTGAATACTCGTTGGCATGATATTATAGAAGCCCATTCTTTGATACTAAGCCTTTCCTTTGAACTTTGAAATAGCTCACAGATTTTGAAATAATATTGTATCTCAATAGATCCCCGTTATTTTAAGGAGTTGAAACGTTTCAGTAACTAAATGTTAATTTGATGAACAGAGAACCCTATTCTTTCCACTTCTTTGAACAACTGTTAAAGACGACTCAAGGTAAGACAATAGTTATCTATTCTCATGACAATACACACACATATTTATGTACAATGTGTTAGCTTATAATTATTCATTTAAACGCCCATAATTCACTACAGATGATAGAAGATTTGACACCTGTATAAAATTAGAACGGAGTCGCAGCGCACCGTGTAAATCTTATTGATTTTTGCAAAATATCCAGGACAGATATTCGTGATCACGTCTCTCGAGGCATTGGGAAAACACCCATCAGAAGATAATCCAGCCCATAAACTATAGTGTGCATGTTTATGACTATAGATCTGAGACACAAGAAAACCTGAACATTTTCTTTCACCTCCTGACAATTCATATATAATTTCCTATATTCTTGTAAGTTGCAAAATTTACTGGCTATAATCATGTGTACTATTGATCTACAGTACTGCATATAGAATGAAATAAATAACATCAAGCCAAAAATCTGACTCCTTCCATGTCATACAAAAAATTATACAAAAGAAGCTGATTCTTGATGATCTGGTCCATAGGTCCCCGGTAGTGAACGTGGTGGTAGGGAGGAAGTAGCAAACACCATTTTCATAATAGACGTACTGTTGGTTGAATCAGCTAGGGCCCTCATTCAGTGGTGGAATTAGAAGGGGCGCAGAGGACCCCCATCCTTTTTTTTCTCCTTCTTCTTTTTGCCAAATATTATCTTTTGTAATGTAACATTCTCAGACCCGGATTTCCTGGCGGATTTTTTTGTACAATATAGGGCGCCCCCCGCCCTGCTTTATGAAAATCTCTGGATCCGCCCCTGCTCATTGGCCATGCATAAATGGTTTACAATCGTAATTTGTCATTTCCAATGTATTGATATATTTTTTTTTATTATTCAAAAATCCAATCTCACACGAATAGGCCTATAAGTTCTTCCTTGGATACATGATGACAATGAGATATATATCCAACATGGGGCCAACATGATGCAAGCCGATTTTAAAACTCCATCTTAACGGGGAGCCGCATTTCTGACCAATTGTCATTGAAGATCATAATTGTTGCAGTGTATTCTGCAGTTTTCAAGCTATATCGACACCAACTCACGTTTGTGTTTTAAAGGTGGGAACCCACTGAGCATGGTTTTCTGCAGATCGTTAGCGAAACCAATATCTGACATTATCAGATATTTTCCAAGCGATTGGCCACTTTTTGTTAGATTTCTGGTCGATTTGCTAAATGGGAACACCAGTTCTAGTAGTTTACATCTAGTTCCTGGTAGTTTGCTATCAGGTCTGGTCACCTAAATGAACAGAATAGAAATTTGATCGGTTAATGGGTTCCCGCCTTTACTTGAACCTGGGTCACCCGTGTTTGCAAGCCAGGCACACTGCTCACATATACAGCATTCTACTCCCGTTCATTGTCATTGATTAACGCAATTAGTGCAGCATAACTTCTAGCCTTGTTGATAGCGGGGTCGAAGTGACATAATGGAAAATAAAAGGGGCATTCAATAGAAGTCGAAGTGTGCCTAGATGCCCTTTCTCCCCTTTACTACCATCAAAGACTGACTTATGAAATACATGTACAAGTATACAAGTCCTGCAAGAACGTTCGCCAATTATTTTACATTTTATGCACTCAAAGCTTTCGATGGCTTTTGATCTTGATTTCCATGGCATGAAAGTTGGCATATGATGTTTGAAAACATTTTTACATTACCTTGTCACGCGAGCCTCCTGTATATTTAGTGTTTAAATGTTAGTTCACGGTGGTCAACGGCCGATTTAGTAAAAGAAAAATCGATAAACTGTTCGTATTTTTGCAACCTAAATTTCTAGACAAGGTAAAATCAAAACTAGGATATATTCTTAGACAAGGATTCCTCCTAATACGTCTAAACTGTAAACAGCCTATCGGCAGCCTATATACCTTTCGTTTTTATTTCATTTCATTTCTTCTTCTTTTTTTTTTTCTTTTTTCTTTCTTTTTTTTTTCTTTCCTTTTCTTTTCTTTCTTTCTTTCTTTCTTTTTTTTTTTTTTTTTTTTTTTTTTTTTGGGGGGGGGGGGGGGGTAGGAGGGGGTGAAAAGAGAGGACATGTGAGGTTCAACCATAGAGATACATAAGTTATGTTATGTATGTCTATGGTTCAACATATAATTCCATTTAAAATAAAAAGCTAGCACAGGTTTGACCATATAATAGGTAACCTTAGTTTGAAATGGGATTAACGATTTTGCATGGGGAAAAAGGTTGTTTTTTAATAACTTGCCATATTTCAGCCGTAACTTAGCTATAGCTCTGTATATACATGGCGGCACATCTCCTAAATGGGTTGGTGCCATTTTGTGAATATTACTAACATTCACCAAAAGTTGGTCACGTGACCATGTCTCAACAAGGTTTACAGAAAGCCTTTTCTTGCTTTTTGGCTGACCTTTTCAAGGGGAGGTCTAGACAAGTTCTTACGATGGTGGCGATGGTGGTGGTGGGGGGGGGGTGTGCTCCGATGGACCAAGTCCAAGCTATTGGCGGCATTTTAATAATAGAACTAAACATACTTGTTTTTCCATTGGTCATTGATTATATAACGGGAATGTCCTTAGCCCTCAGTTCATCATTGATAATGTAGGTTTGAAGACCCTATAGGCTTAAATAAAGACTTTTACTAATGGAGTTTTTTTTTTCAAGGAACGCTATTTTTATGCATTTTTCAAAATGTCCGTATATTGCTTGTGAAACGCAAACCCCTGTAGGTTCGCGAATTGATATTTCCAGCCCTTTAATTTCCAAATAAAAATTATCTCATTGTGAGGATTTTATGTGTATTAGCCTCTGTATATATATATATATACATGAATGTGTGTGTGTGTGTGTGTGTGTGTGTGTGTGTGTGTGTGTGTGTGTGTGTGTGTGTGTGCGCGTGTGTGTGTGTGAACATATATGTGTTGCTGTTTTCTCTTACATTCATTTGGATCCCCATTGGAAGCGAGGTTCTACAAGCACCTGAATAGTGAAACTAGCAGTAGTTGCTTGGCACATATGAATAAACAAGTCAAAACAATTTACACCTTTGGCTTGACCAACAGTTGATCGGTTGACCACTTTTCCACTTAGAGCTGGTTCAACGCCAAGACATGCAGGGCCAGACAACCCTTAAGCAGCGTCCCCACTTGGGCGACTAAAATGTTAGTAGTCCAGCGAGTAGTGTTAACCCTTTATTTCAATGGCCACCAAGACCAATTAAAACCACTAGCCGTGGTTGTAAAGGGTTAACGGTTAGGCCTAGATGGGCAAGCAATTACCGGTATACAAAATGAGGATGTTTTTTCAGGATTTTATTTCGTAACATCAAAATTTAAAGTATAGAATGAAACTTGCAATTTGAAACGCTACAGGAAGATGTTGTGTATGTAAGATGTTGATTCAGCTTTTTTAAAGGTTTTCCTGGTTTTCGGTATTATTACACAAGGTATTGAAAGAGATGGGAAAAGAATGAGTGTGTTATTTTCAGTAAGCCTTGGTGAATCCCTTTGAATTTATATACCTTATAAAGAATGTCATAAAAAATATATATTGATCTACTTCATTAGGTCCAATATATATTGTATTGATCTTGATGTATATAGTTATAATTTACACTTGAAATGTTTATGTACAATTTATACTCATCGTAATATCACCGAAAACCAGGGGCAACCCTTAAGTGATTTACTTAATAAACAATTTTTTTTTAAATCCATGGGTCAACTTTACAATGGCACAAGTAGGAAGTGTTGTGCCATTCTTAAAATCGCTATGGGTAGTTTGACCTAATTAAAATTACATAAAGATTTTGCATTGTTAAAAATACGATGGGCAATACGCAGAAGCATACTCCAGAGCCAAGATCCTCCTGAATAATGCCAATAAAGGTAGCTCTAGGTATTGACCGAAGCTAGCATTTGCCTAATGCACCTAGTTATAAAGAATAAGAGAGGTCGTGAACTGCATTGATGGACATGCACCCATTCACAATGGTTGTTCTCACAATGGCATTTCATATGATATCAATGAAGCGTCATATTCATGTACATTCGGTCTTCTTTTCATCTCTATCTGAATAGCGTTGTTGAACTGAGTCTTTGGATGTATGGTATAAGTTATGTTCTCGGGGGAAAGATTGAAAATAAAACAGTTTCAACTTTTTTCAGATCTACTTTTCTCAGAGTAAAAAAGAGTCAATATATTGAGACACGTTTCTTTTCAGCTGCTACCTAAGAATGATATTCGTGTTTCAAGATTATGTCTGTAACCATATAATTGATCAATATTTTGTGTTGAAAGTACATATAAACCCGTCAAGGAAATCTGATTATAGATCTAACAAAGAATGTTTTTGTTTGGGTACACTAGTAGTCATCCCATTCACATCATTAGAAAACTTTAATACTTACCAATGGGATGATTTAAGGTGTGCACCGTGTATACATCCCTCTCCCTCTTCTCCCTCCATTATTGGCCAAATATTACCAGAGACTCCAGATCTCCCAATTTGTCAGGAGATCTCCCGTTTTTCTTGTCTTTTTCTTAATTCTCCCGACCTCCCGCTTTATGAACAAAACCTCCCAATATTTTTTGGTTTTAATCTCAGTATTTTGTTCATTATGTCCAATATCAAATTTGAGAAATCCATGCTAGAAATCGGGTCTGACTGGACGCTCCTACTGAAGAAATGATTAAATATAGGCGGACTGACATTGTTGAATATATGAAAATATCACTCTAACAACGCTGTGTGAAACATGAATTATTATCATGAAATATATAAGTCTGATATGAGATGAGAATTTGTTACTAAATATATAATTGAAAAGTAGTAATGAAATTTTTATTCTTAGAAATGTTGCAATTAAAACTAATTTGGGGTGGATATCTCCCAATTTTAGGCAAATTCAACTTAGAGTCTCTGTATTTTTTTATGTATAATACTAACAACTTAGAGTCTCTGTATTTTTTTATGTATAATACTAACACGCTGGTACATTGAGCGCCCCCTCCCCCCAACGCCCCCCCCCCCCCCCCCCCCGCCCCCCAACTTCCTATTCATAAATTCTGGATCCGCCCATTCCCACAGGCTGATCAGGCAAAAATCACGAAATTGAATTTATCAATAGATTATAGGGCCTATGTGCTGTAAGTAGTGCATTTTGATACTGTGTCCAAAATCCCGGCCACAAACACTGCGAGATCTACAGTGGTATAGAGCAAATTAAAAGGCAGTGGTTTCAATGTTTGTCTAACAATCTAAGCATGCTTTATCAAACGCCCAGACTGGGGAAAAACAGTTCGAAATGTTTACACTTCCCGTCTCTATAGACTTGAGTTGAATATGGAGGTACGTTGTGTACCACACGGTGTCGAACCATGTTACTATTTGGGATACCAACAAGCGTGGCCAATACATATATAAGATAGTCTTTAGACCAATATATTCCTGTTACGCAGTATCTCATCATTGTTGATGAATGACTTTTAGTTCCAGTGTGAGTATTTAACACTGTCAACACATTTCATGCAATACCCAGGTTGAGAAAATACATAGAAATGTTTACTTCCCGTATCTATGTGCAGAGTTGGGCATAAAAGGATACTGATTTGTTTAAACATTTAGACCAGCTGAGGCCCCTCACCCAGGGCCAATGCAAACGACTCCCTTTTTAACAACCTTCTTATTGTTCGGTAAAACATTACCGATAAATAACTTAATAATGAACTCATGAGATCAAAAGAGATTGTTACTTGGTATATAATCTTATCAATATTGTTGGGTCCCAGTTTGGTATTACGTGGTGCATCCTTGGGGCTGTTACATTTTAATTTTCCTCGCTGTTATCAGGTTATTCTATATGATAATGTGTAAGAATGTCTATGTACTTTTCTAGGACATTGGCATTCTAATATTCTAAACATACGTGCATATGTGTGTATTATTTCCCGTTGTCAAAGTTGCGTCCGCATATCGTTATACTATTACATAGGCGGGTTTATATCAATCTAACCTCATCCGCTTTTCATAGTATGAATAAAGAAACACTGATAAAAAGAGTATGTGGAAAGGGAACGTTATTTTGTGTTTTTATAATAATTATATGTCTATATAGACCACTAATTGCTCAAGTAGTATGTAGTGCCCATAATATATTGTATCTGTATGGGCGACAAATCAGTCCACACATATCATTAATTTTGTGGGATGCTTTAACTGAGCAATCAGCTGATTGTCATTTAAAAAATCATTTAAAAATATGATTAGGAAATGCAATCAGACCTATCAAGATTTGTTATAGGTTCTGTTTAGCATTATATATTTGTATTTCATCTGATTGTGTGTAATGAACGCATAGACTGGTTGATTTTGACTGTGTTGCAAAATGCCTAATTTTCATAATCATAAAATTATATTCACCATTTCATGTAATTATCTGAAAACCGGGAGCAACCCCAAAGATTATTACATTAAACCACGTATTAAGAAATATACACTATACCAGGAATCATGCGTGTTCAACCATCTTGCTCTTTCTTTTAATACAAAAAACTATTGATTTGAATACGTACAAGTGACCCTTCACTTCCTATCAATTGCTCATTCATAAAAACGCCATGTCCACCATTCTAACATTATCTTATTTCAAATGGCCATGGAAATTATTACGTTTTAGATTACTTTCACAAACTATTCCTGGTCATAAAACAACGTGGAACTTTTCTCTGATGGCCTAACTCTGGACCCTCATGGACCATTATATATGGGTACGTGTACGTGTATAACCCCAGCTGGAAGGACTGTAGTAGGCACCTGAATAATTAGGTAAATCAAGAGTAGCCAATTCGGGATCCCGCCTTGGCCTCGCGCGGTAGCTCCCTCCTGAGTTAATACCTTAAGGCAACACGTACTTAAAACACTTGGCTATTTTCAAATTGTTTTGCAACGAACTCTACCGGGATAACTTAAGGACATTTTTCTTTCATTGAGGATACATACAATCAGAACATGATCTTCCATTAATCTTCCATTTTACTGATACGTTTGGACAGCATTTTCATTCAGAGCAGACTTTATGGATGCAATTAATATCATAAGATGCTGCCTCTTTGACTTTTATTATCAAATCACTTGTATCAATTATCTACATGAACATCTGTTGGAAGATCTTGTAAACACAGGAAACAGTCAATAAAAAGAAATTATATATACATTATATAAGTTCTTATTCCATTGCCCCGTGATCTATTTCTCACAAAAAAAAATCGTCTACAAATAAATGTTAGGATGGGGGCCAAAATTTGGGATAGATTAAGTTTTCCGGAATCATTTTTTCATGGCCAATACCAAGATGCACCATTTTAAGACTTCTCATGGCATGCACTGACAGTTTTAAACGGTCTTATGCGGACAATGTCTATCATAACGAGATAAAAGATTGACACTCAGTAGCGCAGACATTGAGCTTCTGGTATCCACAAAGGCGTGGGGGGGGGGGGGAGGGAATCAATCAATAATCATGTTGACAATCGTTTAATCCGCCTGTGCGAAAACAAGCATGGTTGGCCACTATCATAATTTTCTGTTAGCTGAGAGATCCCCGTCAACTTATTAAAGAGGGGAGTATGCAATGCAATTTCGGTAAAATTAATTATGCATAGGCCTATGTGGTTGTATGTATCTGGTGAGCACGCAACGGCCAGGTTATAGGGACTGATCCTTTGAATTGGCTTCTTCTCACTAGTCTACGAGATCGTAAGTTGAGTTACTGCAACACAACATGTTGTTGTATAGGCTGGGGGAGAGGGGCTACGTGACGTCAATTGGTCCTAGGCTGCTTTATCCCAGTTAAAGAGAGAAACGGAGTGAGCATGGGTGTTTAGTAGCACAGTCCTCAATTTAGGACACTAATTTTACTTTTTGTAGAAAGGAAAATCTGTAGACAAATTTACAGGGACTTGGTCTATGCCTAGGTGGAATGACATAATTAATCCGAAACATCAGACTTAAAATTTGAAATAAGGCTATCTTAAAATGCTATAAAACTGCTGTAAAAATGCTGTGAATGTGCTGAAAATTTTCATTTAAGGTGACGATGTTAAAAAAACTGAAATCAGACAAAAATCTGAAAACTAATATCCCTGAACTTAAATAAATCAGTTACATTTCAAATTGTTGATAAAAGTTTGACAGACGAACCCTGACCTCTCTTAATTCCCCCAACATTGCAGGGTCGCTGACTAACGAATGGTCGTCGTAAAGTTAACAGGATGACAAGACCAATTATTGACATGCGACATGAGAAGCAGTGACATGAGAATGATATAAAACTGAACCGCTGGATGATCTTATGTAAAACTTAGGAATTGGTAATAAAAACAAAAAAAAACCTGGCTGATATATATGACGTGAATACAAGACTTTCTCAGCAAAATTAAAATAGGCCTCAGCATCATTATTATTACTATGATCAGTTGACGCATGGGGACTCCTCAGTAGTCTTCCACTTCTTACAATACTCAATTTGTTGAATGGGGCAAGGCGAACTCATTGGTCTTAAATATAGGAAAGACAAAAGCATTAGTAATAGCGAAGAGCCATTTACTTAAGAATTTACAACTACCACAGAAATTTAATGTGGGTAATAGACTAATAGACTTTGTGTCGCACTATACCTATCTCGGCACTGATATTGATACTACTTTATCCCCTAATCGTGTATATTGTTCTGTAAAATCAAAGGTTAACAACAAAATATTTCAATTGTCCAAATTGCGAAATTTGATTGATAAGAATACTGCAATTTTGATATATAAACAGACAGTCCTTCCTCTCTTTGATTATGCAGGATTTATCCTATACACTTGTAACTTGAGCCAGAAACGAGAGTTACAAATTCTTGAGAACAATGCATTAAGGATCTGTTTGAATGTATTTTTGAATGACAGAATAAGCATTGAGAGGCTACATACTTCCATGAAGCTCATTAGTCTAGAACAACGGCGAATCAGACAATTATTGTATTTGATGTTTCTGGTTAGTAAGAATGTAAATAATATTGTGATTCCTACTAGAATAACAAGAATGTCCTTAAAAAGGGTATTTAAGGTACCATCCAAAATTGGCACCAAATATCTCAATAGTCCATTCTATAAAGGTACTTTGTTATGGAATGACTTGGACATTAGAACTCAATATTGTAATGATATTAGTACATATACAAACTTGGTCAAACAGCTCCATAATACTTATGTGAATTTACTGTGAACTGTAAGAACAGGACATAACATTCCTGATTTTACTTGTGACTGCGTTTTCTAGATTTAATATCATAATTTATATCACTCTTCATTACTGTACAGTATCAACATGTAATACTCCTGAAAACCAGGGGAAACCCTGATGGATATCATGTAATAAAAGTCCTTAAAAAAAAAAAAATTTCAATCAGAAGAGGAAATGTCGTCTGCCTAACAATTTTCACCTGATGGAAGAGAATACTACAGGTTCTTTTTAGAAAATTTAATCTCTTTTCTCGTCACAAAATCCCCAGAATCCCTGTAATTTTCTTCACAAAATTGATACAGATGTTTGTTCTTAATCTCGAAAATGTTCTATAAAAATTATCAGATTTCAATGATTGACTTCACATTACATTGCCATAATTATTAAGGATTGGCATGATTTCTGGCTGTCTGGTAGTAATAATTATGTAAAAAGCATTAAAAGGCTTCCAATGAAAAGCACCAGGTGGCAGTGCTAGGACGAGGGAGAAGTGTTTTAGATTAACTTTGGCAATTGGCCGAATCTCAAACCCAAATCAAAATAGGTAAAAATTAAAAAGAATGCAAAACCAGACACTCAGGTTATGTCTCAATGTACAAAATCCCCGAGATTATGACTGAGTAACACCAAAGATGCAAAGTATGACAATAAAATAGGAGACGGATAGTATATACCTTTTCTTCGATGTATTTTTTAATAGAGAGGCACAGAGCACCTAAGTGCTCAGATTTACACAAGAAGCAAGCATGACTGACTTTGCATTAGCTGATTAGATAAGGTCAATCTTAGTGTATATAAAAATAGGCCCTAATACACTGTGCCCCGTCGCATAACGGGTCTCGCTGTAGCGAACATTGGCACATTTCAAAAGACCTCTCCCTGTTCAACAGGGAGCGAATGCACCTTTCATCCTTACAGGGATGGTTTGCACACCCGATTTTTCAATTTATCAGGGGGACATTTTGGGGTTAACATTTTAAGATTTTGTTTTCAGTAAATGTTAGATGTGTCCTTCAGCTTATAATTTGTATAGGAGGCAAGTGGCGGAAATGATTTATTAGCCAATTAAATTAAATTCAAAATGTGTACAAAACCATCGCAACAGGGAGGATTGGCACATCCCCAAAACAAGGAGAGAAAAAAACAGCGACAAATCCATTCTTAATCGCTCCCTCTTGCGAGAGTTTGGTTATGCGACAGGCCACTGGGGCTATTGCATGGAACAATATACAAATGCACATAGGCCTACAGCATGCTGAAGTCGGACATTATTTAAGAGCTTAATAAAAACCTGGACTGAGTTTTATTTGGCATGCCGAGTTGTTTGCACCGATGAATACAGAACGATGGCGGGGCACCTTCACAGGGTGCGACTCAATTTTCGGAATTAATTCATAGGGATTTTTCTTCTCTTTCTTTTTATGCATCATACATTGGCAATTTTCTTCCTTTTTGGATCACTCTTCTTTTCATGTTTTATATTGCAGTCTTTACCTCATCCGTCTTTTTATCATTTGTTTCCCCAAAAAAAATTTCATTCAAAAATATATCCACATGCCACTGTCATATGCATGGTATAATCAACAATGAGTGCGACGCATATCATTATTAAACCAAACTCTCCGCTATGGTTACCCGACTAACCCTATTCATGGAACACTTCTTGAGTTATGCATAGTAGAAAATAAAGACAACCATGGGTACCTTAAGATACAAAATATTTATTACCTCTCTTTGGCACATGTTTTTCTCTTCCCGTTTGAGAAACTTGTCAGCGAGACAATGACAAATATTGAAATCTATTTCCGAAGCACTGATTGAAAAATAATTAATGTATCGATTATGTACAACTTTGTATGTTGAATATACATATATTCATGTGCATCATATTTACATGCTTTTTCTAAACCAGGATTTTCGAAAGTGGGGGTAGTTTCACAATGCTTACCAAGCTTTCAGTTAGTGCACTGTTTTCTTTTCTGTAATCTAGTATATACAAATAGATTGAAACGTTAAAACAAGGGTCAGTATGTCGTTACGGTGAAAATTCAGATGCTTATTAAATCAAATGTTGTCTTATGGAATTGTATAAAATGATTGAATGTGAAAAGGACCAACTGGGCTGTTTATCGATCGTTACAAAAGTTCTTATGTTTATCAATGTTAACTATTGAAATTAAATAAAGTGATTAGGTATAAAAAGCAATATGACTTCGGTCACATAGTATGTATGACTGGAAACGAAATGTCATAATATCGTTACAAGTAAATAATTAATGCTTTCCAATGTCCGATTGGATAATTACTGTATATTCATTATTCAAAGTGATGACACCATGTAAGCATTGCTGCCACTGCAATATTAATATCAAAAGCTAGCATAAAGCTGTAGCTGTTTAATATAGCAAACATTTCCAATACGTTACATCACAGGTGTTTTCTTATCGCTAGGTAGCTGAGGTTATATAATAGGCGAGGTTGATTCCAGCAACATACAAACATTGAGGTCCTACAAAATTATTTACAAGTCAGTTTTTTTTGTACAGAAAGAAACGACAAAAGTTATAGTGAATTTGTTGCAAAATGACATGAGTATTTATAAATGACATCTCAAACTGCGATTGTGGGTTATGTTCTTGGAAATGGGGGCAAACGCAACATTTTCAAATTCCTCCCAAGCTTGCTCTATTAATATACAAATGCCTCCCGACCTTTTTACATGTATCACAAATATCAACTCAACACATGAAACTTGAGATCTTGAACATTATTTGAAACGTTTTCTATCAGGCATATAGAACATTTCCCGAAAGAAAAAGGTCAATCATGAAATTATTTCTCATAGTCCTCTTAGGACAGGGCACCGTATAGTCATAAACTCCGAAAGCTAGAAAGACAACGCTTAAATACCCTATGACAACTTGTTTTGCTCTCATAATTCAGAGAAGTTTGTATTATATATATGGCACGGTTTCCCCGGTAAAATTCATTAACAGGCCTACCAGCTTTTGGTCGAAAACGAAAAGAACAGCCTGTTTTCGAGGATCAACAAAATTCCACTTTATTTGTTACATCAACACTGGGAACTGTTTCAACACATTGCATTTTCCTCTTGAAATTGATGCAATCCCCGGTAGAAAAGTTCAGTTTTTCGACACCAGATGGCGGCAGTATTGACTCGACCATATTGAGGCCACTCTGCAACACGCCACTCTCTCCAGAGAATCGTTTCATACTCCACCGTCGCTTCAGGTTCCACAGTAATCATCGCTCCGAGTATAGCATTCTGGGTTTATGCGAGTCCCGAATGTTGGCTTGACCCGGCGCGTAGTGATACCAACTTTTAGAGTAACAAAAAAAGGCTTTGGCCACAGCGTTACTTTGAGGTAGAGTGGTGGACGCGAAAGCAGTGCTGTGAGTACAGTATGAGAATCGTCTCTGCACTGAAGCAGCCACTGGGTCAGCCTCAACAGGCCATATCACGCCAGCGAAAACCACCGGACTACTTTTAAGCCACAGGGCGTAGAAATCTTCGTCTGCTGGTGGCAAGTTTTCTCCCTACACTTTTCACAGACTATTTTCCCGGCGTTTAGGGCTTCTCGTAGCAGAATGGATTGAGGCAGTAGTTTCTCTGGTTCTGTCTACAATAGAGCCATAGATAGTTGTGGTGTATGGGTACCGGCGACAGCCATCAACAGTGGAATGTCATTGACATCAAACCTGATAAAGAAAGAAAGAAATGCAAACTTTTAAAGTACATAAAAAGTCATTTTAAAATAATAATTGTAAATCGATTTCAGTGCTGTTATTATACTTAAATAATAGTATACAAGGAAACAGCACCAACGTTATTTTAGTTTTTGTTATGATTATAGAAAGAAGGGATCTCTCCTCTATAATTTGAAGGGGAAAAAATGATTTCTGTTTTTTCCAAATTCATTGTTTAGGAAATTGTGTATAAAAGACATAATACTGTCTTTTTTTTAATCATTATTGAATCATAACTATTTCACATACATGTGCTCTTCCAATAGTAGTTAGATAGTGACAATATGATGAGAGGATGTTTGTATAATGGTATATTGGATCTTTTCTTAATAGTATATTATTGCAATCATTTCATGAGAAGGAGCTATCCTACACATGATTATATCCATTGTAATCAGACAAGAATATATTCGTTATTGTGTGTTAAGCTGTCTTTAGGCAAATTTGCTGTCAAAAAAACATTTCATGAGAAGGAGCTATCCTACACATGATTGTATCTTTTGCAGCCAATCTTCCCATTGATTTGTTATACTTGTTTTCCAACATGCAAGTTCCTCCACTGGTTTGTTCCTTATATGTGCACAGTACGGACAGATTTTTATTTCAACTTCTACTATGCCTCGTCAGAAATGGCAAGGAGATATCCTCCCCAATATTCTAGCACAAAACAATGGGAATTGATGAAAAACTATCAAATTAGCCACATAAAGATAATAGTACTCTTAAAAGAGGTAGCAGTATTCACATTTAGGAAGGAAAGTTTAACTTACTTGAGAATGGTGGCAAGTTGTTTGATGTCGATACGTTTGTGGAGACGAATGTATTCGGCTAGGGTACGACTCTTAAAGAAGATCTCCTGAAGTCGGTCCTCTAGATGCATCAAGCACTGTAACAGCAGAAAAACGTTAGTGGTTTGTAAGCATTGAATAATGGATAAATGAGATTAAAAGAAGTTTCTTTACTGCGTCCCTGCTACAAATGCATATCGCAGGGATACTAGAAATAACAATTCGTTGAGACAAACTTGATGATTGTTGGAAATTATTGAATTCTAGTAGTTGTGTAGACGAGGCGGTGCGAGTCTCCAAATGTCCCAAAAACACACCAGTGGAAGTTCTTTCATGTCTACAGAAGAATGAACCCAGTAGAAAAATTAAAATATGATAATTGAATACTAGGCGACATAGCGGCACTTTCTCCAGGGTTAAAATGTATAAATTGTTTCATAATCAGAACTTACGAATTCTGGTGACATCTTGAGTTTCCACAAGCTGTGAACTGACTCGATGATGTTACAGATGAGAGGGGATGCGGCCACCTCGTTGGTTTTAACACGGTCAGCCGTATCGTAGTGGCACTTCTGTAGCTTTACCGTCCTAAAAGTCAACAGGCAATAAATGTTATAAATCAAAGCTTTTTAGTATGTGTATTATCAATGGTTACATATTTTAAACTTGATGCTGTTTCACAAAGTTAAGTTTCCAACACTGATTATTTTGAAGCTCTTAATGGAACATCCCCGATACTTTTTTTCATACACATGTATTGGTAGTAAGACACATGATTTATGATGTTGAACTACCTATAAAGGTGAAACTGTTGGAAGATCGTGAACCATAAAGGAAGCGTCGCGAAACCAAAAAAATATTCAAGAATTTAATTGGAATAAGCATGAGAGTAGTTTAAAAAATTCAACAGTACCGGTAGATATACATTAAAACCGATCTGACATTTGTAACAATCAACTTACCAGTTATCGACATCCGCGATCAAACAACAGACTTCTGATATTTGCTCATCGAGAACAGAGTTCTGAAATAAATTAATCAAAACATCAGGCAAGTAACCCCAGCAGTCAAGGAATTTTTATCATTGAAATTTATCACTTTGGAAAAAAGAGAACAAAAATCTTTCATAATTTAACGATAGTTAATAGAATTTAAGTTATATTTCATTTATATCAGGATTAGCCAATGTTTTTGACTTGTACAAATAACTATGATTGAATCTATAGGGGTGAGAAGCCATCCTCGAAAAACGATTAAGTAAGAAATACCTTTCTTACTATATTTCTCGAAGTAAATAGGGGAATAAATAGTCCAGAGATATCAAACATAGCTTCAAACAATAACATAGAAAATAATCTGAAATGGACATCTAAAATGGGGTGCACAATCCAAAATTACTACAAAGTAGGAAATCTTACAATACGTGTAGTCAGAAAAATAAAATCTCTGATGTATGCATTATAAAAGTTAATGTGTAACTCTATATTTTGCTGTATAAAGACTCACCTGTACAGACATGGTCAGGTCAGTATGAAGTGCCCCCTGGAAGTTGGTGTCAGAAGTACCATGAAGCACAAAGTCAGAAAGGTACCGCGGGGAGAAGCCGGCTAAGAGCGACCGGCCGAACGAGCGCTGAAAGGACTGCGCACCGCCCGAGTCATCACACTGGTCACACCTGAAGATATAACACGGAAAACGTGACTGATTGGGTCGAATATTTATTCTAAATGTGTTTTTTTGTTTTTTTTCAATTGGCTGAATGTTTGTCTCTTTTATAAATTGCCAATTTGCTTTATTGAAGAATTTAACAAAACACTTTTGCTACCTCATTATTTCTTTGAAAGACGACTAATTTTAAATAGGTCTTATCTGATGTCATATCCCTTTTAGACTGCTTAAACTGCTTAAAGTGCTTGAAAGTGCACTCTATCACTGAACTACCATACCAAATTTATTCTAGTTCGTACTTTGTGTGCTCTCCTAATGGGGAAGCCAAAATAAACTTACGCGGGCATGTCGACCTCTTTAAGGTTCAGGAAGAAGTCGGCTTCGATGCTGCTGGCGTTAGACAGGGACGACGCGTGACGCCGCCGGTTCAGCTCTGTGGGCGTCACCGACCTGAGGGAAAGGATATTTTAGATTATTTTAAAACGCTATACATACGTTACATGTACCTACCAGAAACTAATATAACGTCCAAACCTGATAACTGAAGCCCTAAGCTGGTTCATGTTGTTTACTGGTCAGAATAATTCCCTCACAAAACGTTTTCATAAACCCACATTTTGTTATACTACTTACATATGATTTTCATTAATTCATTTCTTTCTTGAAGTTTTATTGAAGTTTTCCAGGAGTTTCAATAGGAAGATAGGAAAGCATATATGGTATTCATCTTAATGGATGCAATGTTATGAAAATGCAAACCGTAACGAGTTTAACATTTAAGGTCTAATTCAAAACAGTTAACACTGTTTCAATATAATATTGCCCAAATCTTGTGATATTTTGAAAATATGACAAAAGATAAATGCAGTGTTCGCCCTACCTGGTTCGTGCTGGTGTCAATGTTGCAGTCGACTGGCCGCTCATTTGTCGGTGTCTTGGGGTCGTCCGATCATCTTCCTTCTTCCCGGCTTTCATTATGAGAGTCTCGGGCCTCGTGGCTTTTCTCCGGTCAGCGAGATGGGATCGCTGGGAGTCCCGGGCTTCTCGGTCCTCAGACAAATGGCTCTCAAGGCTCAACGTCAACGAAACCTGCTCCTGGGCAGGAGAATCACAGCTGAAATATTCATCAAATATACTTGTGTCTCGCGGGCTCGTGCAAGACAAGTTGGACACCTCGGATATACGTGAGGTGTCAGGACAGGGCACACTCATGTACTCATCGAAAATACTACTGCTCCCTTCGATGGACGCCATGCGTTTGAATCGCTCGGCATCTGACTTGGAGCGCTTGGGCGGGTCGCGAGCCAGCTGCGACTCGTGTTCCTCGGTCTCCTCTGAGAAGTACTCGTCGAACATGCTATTGCTATGTTGAAAGTTGGGAGGCACTCTGTAAAGGCTTTCCTTTTTCGTGTTTTTTTCTTCGGTTATTTCCTGGAGCTGACTGCTTTCTGGGAACTCCTGGATGGGCTGGTGGGTAGGGGTGGAGGCATCTGGGGATAGCGGAGGGTGCGATGACACGGATAGACCGCTGTCCCTGGGTTGTAGCGGTGGGACAGGGTGCGACTCCGGGTCTACGGGTTGGGATTGTGGTGATGTCGATACGATTGTATCGTACATGCCACTGTCATGGGAGTACTCACATTTAGTTTCAGGGCCTTCATCACCCTGTACAAAGTCTTCGTCAGTATCACAGATTTCCGGGAGAGCGGCGAGTCGCTCGCCCTTCGGGTTCGTATCACAGGAAGTGGGGGTTGTAGGGGTAGCATCCTGTTCTTGCTCATCAAGCTCAGCCTTTTGGCTTGCGATGTCAGTACCAGGGAGAAGTCCGCTCGATATGGATGGACACACAAAAAGCAGAGAGGCTTGTCCGACATGACGTATGCGGACTGTGTCTGGATCTTCCCGAACACCGGTCGGGGACATCCGACATAAAGTTTGACTGGCCGACTCAGGTTCCGTATTGAGTTCGGTTTCAGCACTCAGCTGGACAACCTCAGAAGAGAGTTCAGACTCCACAGAAGCTTCTGAAACTTGGTGAGCTTCTGTTTGTTCTAAGCAATTGTTTTGTTGTTGTTGTTGTTGCTCTAAGCAATTTATTTGTTGTTGTTGTTGATGTTGTTGGTCTAAGCTATTTATTTGTTGTTGTTGTTGTTGTCGTTCATGTTGCTCTTGCGCCAAGACCTGCTCAGTACTAATCACCACCCGATCGAACTGGTTCAGAGGCGACTCGATCCAGGCGGAAACCCGGCTGCCACCTCCAGGGTCCTCCTCCTCCGACCCCAGCACCACACTCTCCCGGCTACCGCCACCAGCACTACTTCCATGTTTTAACTTCACACGAGCAACATCAGAATGCACCAAAGGGGAACCCAGTGTTCCACTACCTAAACCCACAGGGGGAGTTTCTGACCTGGACCCCGGTTGAAAACTACTCGTACTCCCACTTCCCTCCGGGCTGACCATCGCCCGATTAGCCTGGCACTGGGCGCAGGCGGTTTGTAACAATGGCTCCGGACCATGCACTGGGGAGCGCACGCAGCCGCAACTGTCAGCGCCAAACACTGAACTCTGAGAGGCACCATCGCTCAAGGGCCGGTCTGCGTCCAAGTCCAAGCCATCCAGTTCTACATCCTCGAACTCATATGGCTGCTGGGTTTTCTCCAGAACTTCGCTGCAGCGGATGAAATAGCTGAGGATATAGAGGAACTTGTTGACCATGTCCGCCTTTTTACCGACTACCAGGGTGCGCGCTTGGCGGAGGGGGAAGCCAACTGCACCATATAAGTCTCTGAAATACAATAGATGGGATGTCAGCATAATATTGGTAAACATATTAGGATAATAGTGGTATAGTAGTATCAATTCCAGTGGCGTAGCCAGGTGGGGGAGGGGTTCCTGGGCGTCTGGAACCTCTTTGATTTCCTAATATAGAAGCAAAATATAAGAAATCTTCTCAAAAACGTAGGTTGGAACCTCCTTAAATTTACCTGGAAACCCCTATGACTTCCGGGTTGGCTACGACCCTGGTCAACCGTCCTATTTAAGAGTGAATTTTCTTACATTAAATACCTGACAGTAATGGTTATTTCGGTATGATCTAACACTATTTAAGAGTTGAAATTCCCCAACAAGATGCACCCTTTATGATCTGCGACTATATTCATTACATTAATTTCAACTAGATGAGATCAAGAATCAATTATCCAATAATCCCCTTTTTCTGAGTGCCTAGGTAATAGGTATGGCACATGATGGTAGTGTCATATGACATTGGGTCTTTCTCTTTACACCCATGATGAGTCATACAAAGAATTAAGAAACGTGTTACAATCCACTGTGATACTAAGTAATACTTGTGCACCTACTTACCTGGTCAACGCATAATGACTATAATTCTACCCGCATGGTGAATAAATTGGACCTTTGACTTGTATTCCAATCTAATAGTTTTAGTTATATCGGCTGCCGTGTTTTCCTTAATTTTTTCTTTTATCAAAACCCTAATATTTCAGAAAACCGGACAGGATAAAAATAACTACTTTCCTTGTTCTATTCCTAATTATATGTATACAATAGTCACGCTATTCTATTAGGTTACTAAGTTTTTTCGTTGGTCAGTATTCTTTCTAAATTCAGATAATTATATACCAACATGACGATCAGGCCATTTTTTGTTTAGGGCATTTTTTAATTGACAACACTACACGACTTTATTTACATGTGCACTTGAATTTGTATTAATTGGGATCCTCATGCATGGATAACGTCAGACACTATTCGGTATCATATGAGCGCGTCTCTGTAAGTGACATCAGCGATGGGTAATTTGTCTGAGTTTTATCAACCACTAACTGACATAAATAAACATGTGCCTCCTATCAATGACCTACATTATCATAACAACATTGGAGATACCATTTACCATGCCGTTAGCCTGATCTATGTTTTTATGACATTAAATTAAGGAATAATTATAAAAAGATTACGCGAGTTTTTTTTGGTTGTTTTTGGTTTGTTGTTGAAAATCAAGTTTTTTTTTGGTTTTGGTAGTTGTTGTTGTTGTTGTAATTTTTGTAGTTGTTGGTGTTGTTGTTGTATTATACAGTAAAGGCAACAACTCGCCTCGTCCACTCAGAAGTATTATGTAAGTTTATATTGATATATTACTGATAATGCACGGCACTGTTTCCCTGGTTTGTCTTGTATAAATGCTGAACTGTTGTGCTTTTTTCCGGCTGACACAATGTGCTAAATTGTCACGGAAATTGTTCCTGGAACTTATCCAGCACCATTATGATGATGGGCCCTACTTAGTTGCCCTGGTTGTAAATATCACACCAAAAAGTGTCTTATCATGTGTATAAATGACGTGACAAACTAGCGCTCCCCAACACTGATGATGACAAATCAGGGTACCGTAAAACCTCTATTTTAAGTCGAACCCTATCTTAAGACGCACCCCAACTTTGGGGTACGTGCTTTAGGGTCTTTCTATGACTTTAGGATAAGGGAAAAACCCTAATTTAGGACGCACCCCACCTTTAAGCCAGAGACGCTGAGGCAGAAATAGTTTATGAATTGGAATTTTTCAATTTAAGGAAATTTTCTTAAATAACATGTGAAGGTTTGGCAAAAACCCTAAATTAGGACGCACCCCCACCTTTTGGGTCTCAATTATTCTATTTTCAAAGACGAACCCTTATTTAAGCCGTGGCTTAAAAAAGAGTTTTACGGTATATTATATACGGCTGTGTTGTAAACAGTCCCACTGTCCCCATATACTTCAAGAGATGCAGGTCTGGGCCAATGAAAAAAGTGGTGTTATGAGAGATTTCTTTTCTGAACTATGATAATATTTTGATGCTGAGCAGAATTTTTTTGACCTATACTTAAGATGTCCAAGTCAAAATATTTCAGATTAGCTACAAATCTGAAAACTCACATTGCTAGACTCACATTTGTAGCCTGAAAATGCTACACTATGTTTTACACTGTGGTTGAAGATTGTGGCCATGGGTATTTCGCAATTTTCTACTGTGTTGGTCCAAAACAACAAAGGGCCGTGAGTGGGAAGTTTATTGTTATTTCGATTTGATCCATAACGTTTTATTTGGTCATTCAAATCACATTTTCCTGCCCAAAACCACATACAGCACGAAAATTGATACGTTCACAGGTTTGTTTGTTTTCCCGAACTAAATGGATAACATTTTCAAATTTATTTCCTGGGTTTCTGTGATACATCGACGTAGAGAAGGAAAACAGGCTAACTTACCCTAACTGCGCCCACAGAGGGTTGTATGGGTGCGATTTGGCCACGGCATCCAACTGAAACCAAACAGGTTCTATTATTAGAAAGAATACAGGAAACGAAACAAATAACAATCAATCAATCATATGAAACCATAATGCATTCGAAACCCCATGCGTTTTACTTTGCAATTATATTTTTTGCTTTTACGTTACTTTATGAACAATACTTTCTGGATGTTAATCAGATATCAAAAGAATCACTGCAGTTCATTGAAATTGTTTGAAATTAGATCTAAAAAAGGTTCAGCTTTTAATTCTATTCAAAATATGAAAAAATGTTAATCATGTTACTTTCTCCTCATACTTTAACAGTAGTTAGAAAGTGAGGGGCAGTCTCTGATCTATGACTACTTACCCATTTAGCGGAGTGTTTATCAAGGTAGGAGCGGGATGGTGTGGCCCCGGCTGGCGTGACGGTTGGTACCCAGGCCAGGTGGTTGGTCAACACGCCCGTAATCAGCGTGCTCAGAAAACTGAAATGATAAATTTTCAATATGATTTTAAACTTTACAAGGACAATATTTTCTTAAAAACAGTTATTTACTATTTGTGGTATGCCGAAGTCGTTAGGGTGACTATTGCGATGAAATTTCTGTTATCACAGCTATGTCATGGACTAAGCTAAAAATATGTGTTGATGTTCTTTATGACCACCAGCGTTATCTTTCTTGTTGCACTAGTAAAAGAACAAAAACAAAATTCTAAAATTACTTTCAAAATTCTAAGATCCTACTTTCCAAATTAATGCACGAACTGAAATGACCAATTATCTGTGTTTGTGTGGCATCATAGGTCATAAGTACTGGTAAGTAGATTGAATGGCAATTTCTTACCCTCAAAACCAGATGTTCAAATCCAGATGTTGGTCTGACTTACAAACTATACCGTAGGATACTTAGGACAATTTTTTTAAACTATACCATAGGATACTTAGGACAATTTTTTTAAACAGGATACTTAAAGACAAAGGGGGAAAACTACTCACAACTTTGTCTGTTTGGTGTCATATTTTCCAACGGCTAACATAAACTCTCTCAGGAACCGTTGGCAGAGTGACACCCGCCGAGTGGTGTAACACATCATGTTTAACCAGACGGGGTCCGGCAGGCGAGGGGTCAGGTACAGGTCGGCCAGCAGCTGGCGGAACGTCTCCAGTGCCTACAAATAGTGGACACCTTTTTAAATATTTGTCTTACTTTTATATATATATCTATTTTAGTTTTAAAAAAGTTATTTTTTTATACCATGTTTAATTTGCAAAAATTAGCTAATGCATTTTTTTTTTTAAGTTAGCCTCCCTGCAAACGGTAACATCTTTCAAACAATTTCTTTTCTTTTTTTCCTTTCCCCCCCTTTTTTTTGCTTTATTTTTTCGTAGTCTTCTTTCTTTTGTTCCTAAAATAGTAAGGCCTTAACAAAGCAGCCACCAAACATTTTGACCCGCCATCTATAAAAATATTGCACCCGTGTAATTCAGTTATAAGACGTAGTATATTAATCTCGAGATTTCTTGTAGTTCCATAAATGGGGACTTTTATTGGCTGATATCTCATGAAAAAGCAACTTTAAACGTATTTTTTATTTGAAAACCGTTTTCATACACAACTCTGGACTTTCAAAAGAAATTTTGCACTGATTAACTGAGCCTACAAACCTCGACCATGAGGTGGACGAAGACCTTCCTGTTCGACATGGCCCGTTCTACCCCCAGCTTCAACTTGTTCATGTGGCCCTCAATCAAGGTGACGTGGGAAAAGAAGAAGTTCTGGAACAACCTGAAAAAGAAATCATTCAATTTAACTCTAGAGCTCAAATAAATATTCTAAACATGAATTTGCTCTTCAATGTTACATTTTAAATATATGTTCGGGGATACATGGTACAAATTATTTAGTTTTTGACGAGTTTATGTTTTTTTTGTTTTATTTTCTCTTCATACCTGGGGTATATTTCTTCCTGTAAAACACCGGTGTCAATATTTTACTGATAGACAAAGACGTTTTACGTTTATGTTTTATGATAATGTACTTATTTAGTGCTAAACACAATCGGCTCTGCTATCATTATGTTTTATTTAATTCATGTTATTATCAGCTTACCTGGCAGCTTCTTCGTTGTCCTCCTCCAGGGAGATAACTATAGCCATGCCCACCTTCGCTGGCCGCTTGGTAGGCGGCAGTGGTTGCTGCAATCATGACATAGGATGAGGGTTATTCAATCCAATACTATATAAACATTTACTTGATTATTTGAATAAATGTCAACACAGACTGCAATAAAAAAAGGATAAAATATGTTTCTCCGTCAATTAACGAAACCATTTTTCATATTTTCATATTTGAAGGGTTTCGTTTTTTATTCGACATCCTTTTTTTCAGAAAATTATTTACTATTTTTTTCTTGTCACGCCAACAACAAACCATTAGCAAAACATTTTCCGCCGCTCAAAGGAGCCATAAACAAACTGGATACTGACTGTTTACAAATTTATGGGCATTATTTAATAATTTTTTTAATAATTTTCTTGATTCTTTTTAACAAAATTTTTTTTTTTTATTTTAAATTCGTTTCATAATTTTCTTTACACCCACCTCGTAAACACCCTCGTCAGACTGGCGCTTGAGCAGGCTGTGCTCCAGGGAGGTCTGCTGGTTGCGCCTCCAGCGGCGGGTCATGGAGTTGTACGAGTTGGAGTTGATGCTGGAGGAGCTGGAGGAGCGTGGGATGGAGGCGGTCAGACTCGACAGGCTGGAGGCGGCCGAGGTGGAGAAGCCGCTATCTTCGGGCTCGGGGTCCGCATACCCTCGGTTAGGGGGAGACGGTACGTCCATAGGGACTGACTGGGCTGTGGGTGGAATCAAGATTTTTTTTTTTAATCAGCGAACTAAATCCTTAATTTATCATCATTAAAAAGATCCTTAATTTATCATCATTAAAAAGACAGCATACTCGTTTTGTTGTACTTCATTGACTGTCCATGCTTTTTTAACAGTGTTTGTGGATTTTTTTTAAGTGGTAAAAATCTTATTAAACGTGCAATTGGCAATTCAATGGTATACCTGGTAACGGAATATTTCTTTAAAAATCTACTCCCCATCGTTGTGATACATTCCTTGAGGTTTCGAGGAAAAAATTGTCTTCTCTTTTTAGCAATAAACGGGCATTACCAAATAGATCTCCTCTTCCAATCAGCCATATGTGCCAATGAGCTCCTTCCTTTTTCACATTATATTCAATCACAACTTTTACTTCTATTACTTTTACTTATCCTATAGATTTGTCAGAAGAGCAAATACCTTGACCATAAAATCCCAATCTTACCTATGGATGGGTTAGCCTGGCCACTGCCTGTGATTTTCTGCGGTGTGGCCAGCTCAGTCGACGAACAGTTAAGGCTGTAGTCGAGGCTCTCTCCGTCTACGCCGGACTCTCGCGTACGGTTGAGAGTGGGAACGAACACCTTGGTGACCATGAGTTGGAGTGGGGTGCGGATGGTGTGCACCTTGAGGGTGGAGCCCCTGAAGGCCATGCCCACCGCCCCGAACACCATCTCCTCCAGCATTTTGGTGTCCGAGCCTGGTCGCGAAAACTGAACAAAGCAGAGAGGGAAAAACAACGTTTTTGTGTATAATGTTCATTTCCAGAACGTTTTTGTTAATAATGTTCATTTCAAGAACGTTTTTGTCATCTATGTCCATTAAAAAAATAAATGGATTAATGAATTCACTGTATTGGCATAGATTTTGAACATTATTAGATATTAGGTGACAATTTCTGTTTAGAAAAATTTAAAACACTTCAGTAAAACTTCATTAAAAGAGCGGTTTCATAGTCAGCCAGGATTTCATAAGGCTTGAATACATTCTTCGTTCATGTACATGTGGAACAAAAGGCTAAACAAACATGAGGCAGGAATAACCCAAAACCTTCCCGTTAAACTAAATCCTAGTAAATTCCACCATAACACAGTCATATTGCGTTTCTGTAATGGCCTATGAAACTAATGCTCGGGCTTATGTCTTTTTTCTTTATAAACATCAGGTGACCCTAAATAGGATACCTAGTAAACTGGGTTAGCGGAACATGTCAAACGGCACGTACTGTGTACTTGGGGAGGGGCTGGCCGCCCGGTCCCACATCCTCCTGCGTTGATGGCTTGGCAATATGGCTAACAAATCGGCCGGGGTTTTTCTTTTCGGATTTCTCATTCTGAAATCAGATTATATAAACGTCATGATGTGGTGAATTAAAATATATACATGCATAGAATATTATCAAGACTACTATTAATATTCAAATTTGTTCAACTGAAACATTCTCGTTTAGCTGAATTACAATGTATAGGATGTGGAAGTGTGAAAGTTGTCAAAATCTACAGGGAAGATGTAGTTTTCATGAAATGTGACGTGTTCTTACTGTTAGCATTTACAGAATAACAAAATCAGTATTTTCGGCCGAGTTAAAGATCTTTTGTGTAAAAAAAAAAAGCACTTCCTTTTGAACCAAAATATCAAGAGCGTCATACTTTGGCTTTTTTTTAACTATGTATTTTTTTGGCTTATAGAAAGAAAAGCCACTTCTGAAAACCATCAGGCATTTGCTTATTTTTACTTAATAAAGGTGTCTATCGTTGTTTCCTAAAGTCTCCAAAATTAAGGGTTTCTGCTTACCGGATGCACGATTTTAATTTAAACAAGTGCACCTATATATTATAGGAACATACCCACAGAAATGTACCTGGGTGGACAATTTTAAAAGCTCTGCACTCCGTGAATGCACAAACTAAAACCTGAATTTCACTGTATGCTGTATAAACGTCTTACCTGGTCCTCCGCTAGATGCACGGCCTTGGAGTCGAAGAGGAGGCTGCGGCCTTTGAAGTCCTGGTCCCGGTACAGGACCAGGCGCACCTGGCTACTGCTGAACTCAGGCTTAGTCCAACTGGAAGAGTTTAAAACATGGACAGCGATATAAGTCAGGGTACATAACAAATCTTAAACCAAGGAGCGAAAATCTGTAATGTCTTGAAATACTATAAAACGTCATGTAAGAAATTAGTCTTGAAAAATATTTTTTGAGGTGATGATGTGAAACAAGACAAAAATCTGAAAACCTACATCCCTGCATAGACATCCCAATGTTTGTATTAAATTTAGGGCTTGACAAATTGTTTTCAGCTCTGGTTGCCAAGCTCGTGATCTAAGGTTCATTCCCAAACATTGCCCTATATGTTCTTTACCACTGAGCAACTAAGGCCCTCAATTTAGTTGTGAGTAATGTTTTCTGGTGATCCTAGGGCTACCGAACACCCGATTTGTTAAGCCTCAAAATTTAATTGTGTTTAACTCGCCCCCCAAAAATCTTGTTTTTATGCGTTTACAATGTCTATATGATAGTTAATGATGTTCACACAGAAAGATTCGTCATTATGATTAAATCGCATTGGCTCTGTGGCCGCAAAATTTACTTCCTGACATCCCTGTTTTGCCTCCGGACCTCATTTTTTCTAGTTGGTTCCTAGACTCTCTCCGGATACGTTTTGATAAAGCATACATCAATATACTTCCCTAATCGCGATTTGCTCCCCTAAAAGCTGTCTAAGGATAACAAAATCCTGCCCAAACTGGGGGAGTGTTTTGGGATGTGATTTTTGAGTTTTGATTCGTACAGAAATGGGGGAGTATGCCAGGATATATTGCAAAGTCTATCCCACGGTGAAACAACAAACGTTGTGGTATTGTGGTCGAAGCACGAGGAAGTCATGGGTTCCAGGGTTCAGGAGGTGGTGAACTTACGAACCATAGATTGATCTGATAATAAGTTAAATAAGCATTGTTTTCTGACAAGTTTTCATACTCTATCGCGATCATATTGCAATTTGATATGTCAATTAGGGAGGTGCACTTTCGCTGGGATGGGAAATGGCCTCATGTGACTTGGGTTATGTATACATGTATGCATTTCGAATCAGGTGATCTGGTTTGACCCACTTAAGGTACGTTCAAGGAGCATGTCTGGGAACATTATATAATAAATTAATAGTTTAAGCCCTGCGAAACGAAGTCTTAATACCAATACACTTGTCCTTATAAAACCGTCACTGTAAAGGCCCTAATATAGGTATATTGGGCCTCAACTTTGTCGGTGTAATTTAAATAAGGATTTTCCCATGCCCTTTTGCATTAAGCACTCATGAAAAAATGTTCGGAAGAAAATTGCCAAAATTTAAGTTAAGTTGCAGCTAGAAAAGAATTGCAGCTTAAATCAGGGTTGTACAATAAAAATAACTGGTTTAACTTAAAAACAATTTCGCCTTCATATACATGGTCAGCTGACATTGCAGTGGTTAATGTATTACTGATAGGTATAATATCTAAAATTTGTCACACAGATACATGTGATGTGAGTTACAAGCAAAAACTGATGTATATTTAGGAAATTGTATACCGTGTGCAATGCCATCCAAAAATATCACATCCCCTCGAGTGCAAAGTAAGCACAGAAATTATACTTTCCATCCTCTCGACTCGTTTATTATTGTTTCTGGCCTATCCCAGACAAATGTGCTATATAGAGATGCTCTCTCTTTCTATATCCAAAATTAACTATGTTATGATGTGAGAAAATCCATGAGGTTATATTTACGTCCATAAACATAACCGGTCAACTATACATTTATTCGGAAACTCGATAAGGTCATCATTTTACCATGATGAACTATTCTTTTGAGATCAGCAAAAAGGATCAGCGTGACCAAACCACCCTACGTCGCAGATTCTACCCGAGTCCTACACATAAATATAAACGATTATACATGTACGTTTTAACTTTTAATATTAAACTTAAAAGAGATAATACAGGATAAGGCAGTAAATACATATATAACCTAGTACGCAGACTATGAGTTTTTTTAAAGGTCTCTTACTGAAATAGTGTCGTATGTGGTACTTTCTTTCTTTTTTATTTTCCCTTTCCCCTTGCAATTTTTATTTAACGTTGATGTTGAAGGCGCAAAAGATTCAAATATGTGTATCTTTGAAAAAAAAGATCCTAACGAAAAAAAAAAACAGTTTTCACGAAGTTAAGACTATACCTAGTCTACTACAGTAAAACTGTTGGGTCTTGGGAACATAATGCCGGACTCCCCTTTCTCCCACGCCTTTTCTTTTCGAAATATTTAATCTTCCCTTGTGGTTTGAGGACTCAGCGCAGTGCAGGATACACCCTAATGTCACTGAGAAACTTAATCAGAGGGTGGGGCTAGAAATCTTACTAATGAGGTAGTGTGCAAACTTTACTTTGTTGTGTAGAACAAACTTTTGCTTTGAAGACTTTAACTGTTTTGAGGTTTTTTGTAAGGAAAATATAACTTTTTCTTGTCAAAAAATATCAAATGGTTAGAAGCGTTGTCCAGGGCCTGAGCCAGTGGTACATCAACTTTTTACTTAAAACATAACCGAGTGCGCACTTTATTCCTTAATGAAAAATAAAATTATTTCTCATCATATTCTAACACTATCAAGGCTAAGAGTCTCATCCTGTCTACGTCTAATTTACTACGAACAGACACGACGACACATCCGCCCGGAATCCCATACTTGAAATTCCCGAAGTTTCTTCACCTCTCCTCCTTTGCCACATCACCACACACCACACAGAAGGATCGTACGGGCGCGGGTCGTTTGGCTGCGTGCCAAGTGACCGACATCCTTCAGACTCATGTGATCCGAGTCACATGTGTGGGCCGACCGTAAACCTTCTAATAACCACCCGCCCGTCTATAACATAAGCACCCACTCAATATTAACTCGGGGCAACAGGTGCAGCCGCACTCCACGCTCCCGCCACCGACATATTTTCCTTATTATTCAGTTATATTTTTCCTTTTTTCCTAATAGGATTCTTGACTTTTGTTTTTCTGTCACGAGAAATAACTCGTGTCTCTCCCTCCTGCTGCTTGGCCCGCCGGCTGGTATTCTTTTAATTTGAGCCGAAGGTCTGGACATGTATATATATTTATGTCTGTTTTGTTCGCCAGCTTGCAGGAAGTTTTTTCAGAGTAACTGGCTGAAACTGTATTGTTATATGAATACATGTAGGATATAGCTACTTCTATGGGCCAAGTAGAGCAGAAATACGTGGAGAATATTCCCATGAAACCTGACAGCCAAGTCATTTAAATGTGTGAGATATATTCCTAGGCAGGCAGAATATGGCATTGGCCTTATAAATAAAAATGCGCCATAAGAATTGCAATACCCTTTCCCCGCCAGTGTCCCCATATTTCCCATTGTAAAGAGCCCAAATTTAAGCAAAAGGGTCTGTTGGAAGATCCCATACACTCGAAGCATACGAAGCATTCAGTCATATGAATTCTAGTCCAACTGGAATCACTGCAGGGATTTTCCTTTACATTAAGTTACTAGTACCGGGTACTAGTAAAAATCATGCAGGGCTAGTACAAACTGTTAACAAATAGCCCGATGGGCCAGTGAAAATCTTCAAAATTGCTATCAAATATATATTTCATATGGACTATCGGGACTTTGATCCAGGCTAGTGCAAAGACAGGACCACTAGCCGCGGTGGACAAAACTTAAGAAAAAACCCTGAATTATCAGAAAATAAAATGATCTTCAGCTTTTACATTTTTGTCAATTTACTGGGGTAAAACTTTGAATTAAAAAAGGGAGAAAACTGTAGATCATAAGCACTTGCGAATCATCAATTGTGATTATTAAATGCTGGTTTTTGTCGTTGCATTCAAGGTACGCTCAGCATCTACACTTGGTTATTTTTGCCTGGTTCGGTTGAGCACCTTTGATAATCAGAATCATATGACAAGCATCATGTGGGTTAATACTACTTACACGCTGTCAGGGCCTCATGCGCCCTTAAATAGCATCACGAGACAGGCCTTATCGTGCACTCAACCTGTGGGCCGCTATTAACATTATCATCAACTATCTGTACTATTTCTCTTTATTTCTATTTTTTCCCTTTTTTTCCCGATTTAATTATTTCTATAGTCATAATTACATCGTACAGCTATTTTTAGAACTACTAGAAAACGACATGGTTATCGATACATGTGCAGCATGACAAGATTTGTCACGATCGAGTAATAAGTGAGAAATGGTACGAAGAAAAAAAAAATTAACCTAAAACATTATGAAACATTGATTCATATTGATCTCCGTTATTTTGGATGCTGAGGTAAAAAAAATCAACATGTGCTAAAAGTTAGCTGAGTACCAAATGATGGTAAAAATAAATCAATTCTCCACCCTCATTAAGTCCATAGACATACATAATATATATGTCTGTGTTAAGTCTAATAACTTTTGAAAGTTTGGAAAAAATTAATTTAACACGTATACTCGAATTGTATTCTCAGTATGGGATGCAATCAATACCAGATAGCAACAGAACCAGCTTGCTTCCTCAATAACAAAGTCCAGTGGTATATTCTACAGCTGCGCATAGGAAACAACAATGCACCCCATATAGATTTTTTTAAATTTCAGGCGCTTTAAGTATTACGGTAAGCCAGTTGCATTGAAAGAAATCCCTACCTATTTTGGCTAACTGTCCATGTAGAATTAACATGATCCAAGTATTCCCCATTCACAGGTGACTTCTTCAGAGTCCTGTTAGTGTGATTTTTGGAGGGGCACGTCAAATTCTGAAATCGCTCCTTGAGAATCTTCAGATGGCCCATAGCGGTAAAATCTCCCGTTATTTCTCTGCTAAGTTTGTGGCTACATGTGTGGTGTCATGTAAACATTTTCCCTCGGTTCTGAAAGTGGTATGTTGATGTGCTGGGCACAGACACCCTCATTCCTGAACTGAGCTCCACTGACTGGCCTGGGCTCCGGCTCACAGGTCAAGTAGGCCTATTGGGTCATGTGATTCGGACCTAGGCGTGACCAACGTTTGATCATGACTAACTGACTGCAACGTTCTGACTATCAGGTACGTTGAAATCCTGGATGTTGACTTTTTACCCAATAATTGGGAAGGGGGATTTTTTTAGCATTCTTGTGGAAAATCTGCCCACAAATGTACCTTTATTAAATTCATAGAATATCTACAGTAACCTAAAAGAAAATGTATCAAAACTAATACGTTACAAGTTAGTGACCACATAGACTATCAAACATTTATTTTAAAACTTACTCAAGTTACAGTACAATTATCTTAGAAATATATATTTCAGGTTTGCCTAAACGGAAGAACACTGAAGTTTTCTGAGGCTTTCGCAGACTTTTCTCTCACAATAATTCATATTTCTTAGACCAAAATGATTTAGATAGTTAGAAACTGGAGACCTTAAGATCTATCTTAACTTTAAAAGTTGGCTAGTGTTTTATAATTTAATCTTTGCCAATAATGATTTTATTTAGATTAATGCCCATAATGTTTTTTTAAAGGAAAAAAAGTTATTTAAAATCACTGTTGATTCCAGTTTACACCAGTTCTTAGGCCAGGTACATCCGGCAAATGCCACAACCTGTAATCGTACAATTCTAATAATTCATTCGAAGTAGACCATATTATCTAGACCTCTAGCTCTACCAGAACTCAGATCTGCCAGATTCTATGTCTTGGACTCTGAGGAAATCCAATACCATTTAGATCTAGATCTACATTTAGCACTCATGACTCACTCAAGCAACACCATACAACTCAATGTTTACTACTGGTCAGGACCAGAATAATCTAGACCTAGAACATAATTTGACCAAAAAATAAAGTCTGTAAGGACAAGCTTGACAGAGGCCACAACTGGCACAACTTCACAAGGCTGGACAGATCCAGTCTATCCAGATCTCCAGTTTTTGTATTTTTTTATTGACCAGAACAAAATTATTGGTATATCTACTAGGCCTACACTCTAGAGCTACAGCCAGTTTTAACCTGTGTGATCATAAGTCATAATTTCATAAAGCCTTCATAACAACCAGGAATCCGTAAGCTTACTCAGAAAGCATATACTTGCAATGATTCAGTCTACCTATGCTAGCATGTCAGCATGCTATTCTCGGTTTGTTTACGTTTGATCGAGTAGAAAGTTGACATCGGCGAACGAGTTTTACAGGTTTCTGACTCGTTTGACGACAAAACCTAGGATACAACATAAACCGCTGGTGCTACTTACCCTGTTTTCTGTTCTGAAGTGTACCATTTGGTCGTCGGGGCTTTGTTAGATTTCCTATTTTGGAAAATCCTAGAAAACAGGGCCATTTTGCCCGACTCGTGAAGCCATCATATGACTAACACACGGCATGCCACGCGCGATGTAACGAGGCGTGTGGGTGGCTGGATTTAGGGAAGGATGTAACGTGGTTTCTCATTGGCCGAGGCTCTGGCGCTAATTTTACGACTAGGGGAGGGTTCGATTGGATGCGCCGGCGCGCCGGCGGATGTAGGTTGGTTACACGCCCCTGGCATATAGGCGGTAACAGGCTACAGTCGGGCTGTAGCTGGGTACCGCCTTGCAGACCCTAATATGCAACGGGGACCTTAACCAGCCTATATCCGCCGGCGCACCGGCGCATCCAATCGAGCCCTCCCATTCTAAAAATGGGTTTTAGACACGTGGGTTCACTCTTCAATCATTTACTTGGAATATATGTATTGCCAAATATGGTCTTTCAAAAGAAGAGATATGTGCAGGAAGATTTAATTGTTAGATACCGGTATACATATATTTTCTACACTAGATGGCGCCACCGGGCACCTGCCAGGGATGAGGGATCCAGTGAGTCTTTATCAGTTTATGCTTGATTTAGGATTGTTTCATTATATATTAATTTTTCTATAGTTAAACATTTTTATTTCAAAAAGTACATTATATCTATATTTGGGCGATTTCCAGAACAATACCCAATTTCACTTTACATCTATTATGATCTCAATAAATATTAAATTTAGCATGAATTTGAAGGTCTGTGACAAAATGAATAAAATTGCTGTTATGGAGGGGGGGGGGGGGAAGTTTGCCAAATGGCGACAAATGTAGGTCAACAATTTTATTATGGCATATTGACTTCTTTGATGCTACCTTAAATTGCATCAGATTAGCTTTGCTTATCACCACGTAAATCTCTGAGTCAACTATTTTTATGCTATCTTGAACGTTACAAATATTCACGTATAAAAACTTTTTTTCATGCAAGAGGAGATTGAATGTAGACATATATTGGTCTATAGGCAAATTATCCTTGAACAAAATTTGCAGAAAACTTCAAACCAGTTGGCACAAACAGCATATTCTTTTGACAAATATTTTCTTATTTCGAGAAATATTTTCTTCTTTTTTTCTGAATGGAAAGAAATTTTGATCCAGCATAGTCGCATACAGCAGATAATCTGTTCATATGCAAATTAAAAGAAAGAACGACAAAAGAAAGTCATTGAAATATACATACATTTTATTACATGATAGGCAATGTACATAAAACTTTTTTTCCAGGAAAAAACACATTATAGTCACACAGGTTTTGGCGTGTACCCCTACCCGTCCCACCCACCCTATTAAAAAACAACAACTTTTACTGTTGTCCAGTCAGGCTCCACTGACATTATTTGATAGTAGTCTCGCACGGTCGCCTTAGTATTTATTTTTTATAACATTTAAAGCGACGTGAGATGCTACATTAATTATTTACAGATAATCTAGTTTTTATGGGAACACGCATTGTTCCGTCACTTATGTATAATCTGGTCAGTATAACAGTATTTCTACAGATCAACATATATAAACTGGACCTTTTTTTAAATTGTTATATTCATTTCATAACGGGTTAGTCCAGAGTAATACTGAACCCTTACTGAATATACAGATGCAGTACAATCGAACCTTCTTCATAATGTTAAACTTGTGCAAAGTTTGAAAATACATAAACTTTTACAGCAAGCCAATGATTTAGTCCACTTGCCTTATAACATCCTGAACTCAAAGCACCTAGCAATAAATAAACCAGAATCACCTAACAAAATGGACTTAAAATACATCATGTGACTTTTAGGGAATATACCTGACTTGTATTAATTATGGTCTCCGTATTTTGCGTAATTAACTTTTTAGACTGCTGGTTACAAGCTTAGGAGTACGTGCAATTCAACGGCTTTTTAGTTTTATATGCTTTACTTAGATATCGGTGTTAATGTGTACATAACTATAGTAGACTTCTCTGGCAAAGGCCAACTTTCTGTCAAGACCCAAAAGAATACACTGCCACTGCGGGGATTATTTTCGTCTCATAATATCACATTTTCCTAACATTTATTTACGAAGCGCAAGGGAAGGCGCCGACACATGCATTCTACCGAGACGGCTTTCAAATAAACCTGCAAAAACACTATTAAAAAAAAAATCAAAATAAACCTACAATACATAAACACTAACCTAGGCACTGAAATTGTATGCACCCAAATGCATCATCTTGACAGCATAACTGCCTGTGTAGTACAACGAACATCACATATTCATTGAAACAATATTGTGTGTCTTAAAGCTATAACTAAAGGGAAATGGCATAGTCTGTTTTCAATTCAGGCAATGGATGGAAATCACAGTGTATGTAATACAAGTGTTGGATCGTTTCCTTCCCGCCTTGTGCAATAATGAAAATGCAAGCGGTACTAACTTTAAAAGGATCGCTTCTACGATAGCATTATAACCAACATTAATTGGCGTGTCGCTTACTTTGTCCAACTTTTGTGATCAATTAATCTTTATGCATCATACCTTAGAAGAGTTGTGACTTTCTAAACTTAAATGGGGCTTATTTATATCCCTTATTTAAGTAGGTTGAAAAGCAGATTTACATTCACCAAACATAGCATAGCAACGATCGGTTATTACATTCTGCGCATATTCCTTCCATACAATACTAAGAGAAAGATGCAACATGATGCACCCAGAGCCTGAACGCTGGTGTCTGCTAGTACTGACATCAAAAGTAAACAGAAAAGTTTTACAAAATTATTGAATGTTAATAATACAAAAAGAGGAGAAATAGCATGGCTTCGTGGGCCCTTGGAACAGGGTTATAGAGTATACAGAAAAGGAAATCTGTTAGAAGCAGAGTGATTAACACAAGAATTTATTGCACACCTTCCTCATAGAACTTCCTATCTTTTCAATAACTAGTATTTCTGAGTGGCATATATGTCTGATGTTAATTTTTCCGTGTGATATGCTTTTGACACTAAGAAGATTTAATTCTAGCCCCGACCTTTCCCTCCTCAATTTTCCACCCATATAAACATACCATAAAATTAGACATGGTCACCTAGAGCCTATTCATGTTGTGTGCATGATTTACAAGGGCCATCCCTTTGATTATTAAACCGTCCATATACCACGGCCATATTGTCAAAGTTAAACATAATACTTTTCTTTTTACAATATCATCATGATCATAGACTGAATTCATTCGACAAAAGACCAAGAGTAAACTCGTTTGACAAAAGATCTCGGTCACATAATTCTATGGCAGCTATAAATAGATCGCTCTCATAGAAATCTTCAGTCACACTTTTCTGTTATATTTTATGAATGTACACATGCAACTGACTTGAAAGTATTCCAAGGCGAGCAACCACACTATCCACCCATTCTCCCGATCCTAGAGTACAGGTTTCATTATATTTCTTTTCCCTTTTCTTTGTTGTGACAGAATAACTTCCGATGTTACATGTTTTTGTTGTACTAACAATTCACAGAACTACATTCAAAGAGTTACTAAGAAACATGCTTCGAGAACATAATGGACAATAACGAAGAAAGAGACCCCATTTTCAGCATTTTTGTAAAGTACTCAAGTTTGGTCACATTGCAACACCTCTCCAGCTGCCTTCTCTATAGTACAGCGACGAATGTGCGTTAACAACTTTTTTTGGTGGTATATTCTTTTAAAACATTAGTCCCAATCATTCCGGACAGGGAGAACATATTTATTTTCTCCGACAATTCTCTCTGTATTATATCGCCAGACTTAGGCCAATAAACATAAATAGCTGTGTTCCGGTAACACAAGTTGAAAAAACAAAAATTAGGCCAGTAGATTTTTTTTTTCAAATCCACAAAATTTTTCTCTATGAAATTTACATAATTCAGGTCACAGCAGTCTGTGTAATAGTTCTGGAGTTGCACCTGATTAAAAATTCCCATCCATACACTCGGTGCAAGGGTCGGTCGGGTTACCAGAACGCAACTATTTTTTCCTTTGGCCTTGGTAGTGGTACTAAGTGGCGGTTATGACTTGACTTCCTTTTGAAGGTGCTGGAGGAACTCGTAGTAGGACATGCTCGACTCGGTGCGGTCCTCGATCATGTGCTGGAGGAACATCATTCTGTGCCGGCTGTCATCTCTGTAGGAGGGGAAAATAAGGGAAAGTTTATTCAATGTGTAGTTAGTTTAGTTTTAGCATTATGCCTGAAATATAGATTAGAGCTGCCACTCTGGAGGAAGGGAAAATAGTGGAAAATATGACGGATAAGTTTTAATTCTCATAGTAGAGTGGAAATGGTATTCATGGAAAAGGAAATGTTGACTTTGATAATATTTATCATCAAGCTTAACCAAGGAACAAGACACTGTAGCTTGGAGTGGCAGTCCTCGTAAATTCCAGCAAAAAAAATAAATCAGAATACATGTATTATCTTTTGAAAATATGCGAAACTGTATCGCATGTTTATCGAATTGAAATATAACACATCGTTTTTATAACCTATTTAGATGTGTACGCGAATTCGGATGACAAGTGCGTCATGCTTTGGTTACGGGTTTGCATTAATTTTTCACGGTATTCTTAAAATAGGAAAATTTAAAAGAAAAAAGTCCTTACTTGATGACGTAGAAGCCGGCGGGGTAGGGCCGCTGGTCGTTCAAGTGACTGATGAAGCTGCGCAGACGGTCTGACGTCGGGTTTTCTAGTTCGGGTAACTCCATCTGAAACACGAGAGGTGAATAAGTGTCAAAAATCAGGGGAAAAAAACCATCCAACAGTTAAGAACCTGTTCATCAAAATTGAGCTGAATGAATGACTGTGAATATGAAATTTGAATACTGAATTTGACGGACCGGAGTCCTTAGACTATGGAAACATTTACAATTTGAGTCAGTTATCTTCGATCACATGTGCTTCTTATTCACCCAAAATACTATTTGTTACATACTTTTTTTCCCAGTTTTTGAAGTTATATGTGTGTCTCTATGTTTAACTTGTAATGGGTAAAGAAATCTCATGATGTTATATCTGAAATATTTAACCTGGATAATTAGCATCAATCCAAAATACCCAACCATGCGAATAGATTAAAAGTCGTATTGAAAACAACCTAGTATTTACAAATACAACAGTTTTCAAGAGTTGAAAGAAAAGTAAGTGGAAATTGCTACTGACCAGGCCGTCCTGAATGGAGGCGTAGTTGGGCACGTCAAAGACCTCTTGACAGAAGCGGTCGCTTATGGCGCCCCCTACCCACAGACAGTGGTAGTTTCCCGCGTCCATGACGTAGGCGCCGTGACGGTCGATGTGAGCAGACGACAATTGGATTCTTCCCGGCTGGGGGATCTGGGCGTCTCCTTTACTCAGGGCGTTCTGTGGGGGAAACAAATAAGTATATATATTTAGACATGAGTTTGTTTATCAAGGAGGCTAAGCAAGATTGCAGAAATGAAAGATGTTTTCCAGTATCATGCAGTCCTCAGTGATGCACAGTTACATCGGTAGGTATATGTACGCATACGCAAAGAAAAGATGATAGTTTAAGAATGGTGGGTAAAAGAAAGATAATACTTTTAGAATGATGGGTTTTTGTTTTAAGCATTCAAAGCCTGACATGCAAATTCATTATACAAATGCTGACTCGTCGCTAGTGCTTCTTCTTAATGTTTTTGGAAGTAAGACGTATGTAGGCGTGAAGTATATTTTCTTCACAGAGATGCACCATCGTGTAATAGTGGCATCAGAAATGTTTATACCAGAATACCAATACATTCATTGATTCACTTGCCTTTGTACCCATGCCACCGATATAAATAAACCCAATTTGCAAGCTAAGGTACCGGGTCCGATAACCGATACTTGGATACTGAGGGGAGAGGGGATGTGTTTAGCGATATATTTTCAAAGATATCTGCCCATTTGAGACTCTGATTTATCGTTCTCTCACCATGTTGAGGCCATGCTCTATAATGGGTGTGGGGTATGAGTATATTTTCCGGGAGGGACATGCATAACAGTTATTAGTCTTTATGACGATCACTAAATATACATGTATAATCGCATTATGGTTTCCTTAGTAATCTGTATTTTATTTTCATTATATCTTGGAATTAAACAAAAATAGATAAAAATTCTGTTTCAATTGTTTTTTTTTCTCTTCTAGATAACTTCTATTTTTTCAAAATAAAATGTCCTGTGTTAGTAAATGTAACTAGTCACTACACTTTTTTAACAAACCAAATTAACTTAATGTTATGTACCACAAGAACTACTAAGTGTGTGCATGATTCCCTCTAGGAAAATGAGATCTGCAAGGGAAAGGTTACAGGATTTTGCCAGGAGGATTAAATAAGGAATTTCTCTTGCAGCCACAAGGAACAAGAGAAGAGAAGTTGGCAGGAGGAGAACATAGCTCTAATAGGATGATTCAGTCGACCCTTCCTCACAATCTTACCTCATTTTTCATAAAGTATGTTTTAAAACAGTTAGGACCCATGTCCGTTTCTTTGTCCACGTCGGTGGAGTCTGCCATCTTTGCCACCTATTGGAACAACAGCAGGGTTCGGACTAAAACCTTGATACCCATTTTGAATTTCTGCCCAAATAACCCAATTCAAATATCATTGAAAAATTGTCCTTTTCTTGTTTTTTTTTTGTTTTTAATTAATTTTCTCTACTGTTTATGATTGTCATATTCTCTATGAGTTTGGTTGGCTGTGACTTGTAGAAACAATTTTTCGTTGCTTTTGGGGCATTTTTTGAGGAATTCTCCTATATTTTGTTTGCTGGACAGTTTTCCCCCCACTCGGTTTTACACACGTAATCAACATACACACTGTGTCTAAAACAGTTACATGCAAGAATACAAAAACAAGCATACAAATTGGGATATGACTAGATATGAAATCCCTTATTTGGGGAGTGACCGAGTCGGCATTGGCAGGCATGACATTAATTTATGGCCGCCATAGTTTGTGCAAACATCTCCCTTTTGACTTTTGATATCTGATAAGCAGGAAGGGCAGCAAAATATCATAGCCTTCAAAATATAGATTTGAAAAATACACTGGTAACCCATGCAAAATATATCATTCCATTTCTGGATCTGTAGGGGTTACACAAGTCTCGAGAGAAGATAAAAAAAACAACCATATTTCTTTAAACGTCTGATTTTTAGCATCCGTTGGTAAGTTTAGTTTGATTTTTAGGCACTAAGCCTTGTGTTGATTCTAGGCAGTGGGCTTTTTGGGTTTGATTCTTAGGCATTGGGCATATAGGGTTTAATTCTAAGACATTGCGTCGATAGTGTCTGATTCTTAGACACTTGGCCCATTTGATTCTAAGGCACTGGTCCTACAAGGTTTAATTCTTGTGCACTGATCCTATCGGGTACATTTTTAGGCATTGCGTCTTTAGAGTTTGATTCCAAAGTATTAAGCCTCCAGTTTTTTGCACAAAGCATATCTGCTACACCTGTCCCCCTACGCTAAAGAGCCAAGATTACTAAATACAACTGGAAGAACATGTACGACTATGTGAAGTTGTTGAAAATAAAATTAACAAAAAAATAATATAAAAAAATATTTAGAAAAAATAATAAAAATCATAGAGTGCCTTACCTTGTCGTCGAGGGCGTGCACGGGGTACAGGGCGGGGTAGAGCTCCAGGAGCAGGTGGCACAGTGGTAACGTCTTGCACTGCTCCAGGGCAAACACCCGGTCATCCAACTTTGTACTTGTCCCGAGCCGGAAACCGAGCTGAAATCGGCAAAAATTTGAGGTCATTAAAATGAAGTGGATAACTTGTGTATGTTAACGAGTCCTATTTCTCAATCGTCTTGTGATTATTTCATCTATACTGAGTTTTAAAATAAATAAATATCTAAAAGTTTAAAACTCAAACACAAAAAAGGAATGAAGATAAATACATTCTGCATTGTCTGCACCTAGTTTCAATGACTTTTGTGTACCCTCTAAAACTCTGAACTATAGAAAATAAAAACAGCCAACAGAATTTTAAAATATATCTTTAAAACACAATGATTAATGTTTTATAATTCTTTTAACCCTTTGTTATGATTTTTCTAAATTTTCAGTTGTCAAAAGTACTAACGTCTTATTTTTTTTTTTTTTTTTTTTTTTTAAATTTTCAGTTTTCAGAGTACTTACGTATTTGAGCATGGCGATGCAGTAGAGTGGCATGGCCCTGAGGGTGTAGCAGACAGGCAGCTGACCGACGCGCTGCGAAGCGGCTAACGTCTGACCGTATGCTCCTAACATGTCGATTGAAGCATTGATCACAGCGTCGCGGGCATCGCTCAGTGATTGTGACACACATTTGTCAACAGCTGAAAAATTAAGGTAAAAATAGCTCAAAACACATGTATAGCCCATTATAAACTTATAGCTTTCTAACAAGGTGGACTAGACTTAATAGTTATACTGATCAGTTCAAATCTAGGATTCCCCATTTGATGTGTAGCCCCATTGCCAATTCATTTTATGGACTGAGGAGCCACCACATAGAAAACGAAATGAATAACTTTACTCTATGAAATAAAATATCAAATCAACTATCATTTACCTCATATTTGAAGTTAATTTTTACATATAGATTACTTTTTTTCGACCAGGCTATTATTTTGAACAATCATTTTCATGGCGTTTAACCTGGGCCAAGCAGAGAGTTGTACAATAGGTTTACTCACCCATCTTGGAAAGCAACCCAACGATGGCCAGTTGGTCCGCGCCCCCGTATACAGCGGTTAAGCTATTCGTAACTGGCAAGCAAAGTGTGTGAACTCGGATGCGTCTTTCTCCTATTAAGTAGAAATGAATGACCATAATAAAATCAGTACGTCTTCGAAAATGTCCCATATCTCATGTAAAAGCAAAAATATGTACAAAAGAACCGAGTCAAGAACGTTAGACTTTGTAGCTTTATTCCTGTTTTTAGGTCAATTCTTTAATCTACAAGTATTTAAATCATCAAATCGGATCAGGAATTATGTAATGAATTGTGACTTTTGGTTCCTGTTACCAAGTACATAGGTCTTAACTTTAAATATTTTTTTTGGAGGTATAGATTTTTTTTTAAAGCGATGTGCCATTTTGAATATTTGCATCAGAAGACATTAGGTTTCAAGCCCGAAATATTTCTAATATTTTCATGAATATTTCAGGTTGATACGGACCTTTGCTGGAGGTGTAGAGGAGAGCAGCCTGGAAACAGGCCGTATTCGTCTCCAGGGTGTCTTCTATCGACATCTGCATCCCAAAGCCGGCGTCAGGGTTGATGTTGGGCAGCGACAGAAGGTCCGTAGACCGCACGAAGAAGTTCCCGTGGAACGTGTGAATACTAAGACCTGCACAAAACAATATAGGGTTCAATATAGGGATACACAACTTACAGTCTTAGAAATCTAGGGTACCAATAAAGAAAATCTAGGGCATGGTGAAAAATATATCCCTAGATACCATAGGGCTTTCGTTAACAGTACATCGATTTCAGAAACTATACTGAATATAGAGCCAGTGGCTCTCCCTTTACTTTTTCTACAACACTAGAATAGCACTAATTACATTCTCAGTTTCTTGTTTTTTTTCTATGAGGTTCATTATTGATTGTGTTTACATTTTTATTTGTTAATAAAAAACACATTATTCTCAAATAATTAAGAATTTGTATTTCATTTCAACTTACCTCGTGTACACCTTATCCTCATGACGGCCTCGAAGCCTATTTTCCGTGTGAAGTAGCGGCGTAGGGTGCCTTCTAACCGGTCCGTCTCAGAGGGGTTATTTGTAGCATGCAGGCCGGGGAAGTAGTGGACGCTGCCACCAGAATACTTGGATATACACGCTGCAGAGAGAAGGACATGGAATTAAATTGGGAAATGTTCAGGATATATGAGTATAAATGTACATGAACATTTTATACATGTATTATGTTAGTATCTTATGTCTCAATTTTGTGTTAGGACGAGACGGCGATTTTTGTAGTTCAATTAAAACACACACAAAAATTACAAATCAGAGATGAGACGTGGCTATATGTTACTTCAACAGCAAACGCATTGGAAGTGACAGTTATGATGTCACAGCCTTCTATGACAGATCACTAGGTGCCCATGGTTACAGTGTGGTTACATGTCATGTTCAGATGGTAAAAAAAATTACCAAAAAAATTACAAATCAATTTTTCTTATATCATTACTATAATATACACATATAACATGACTCAATAGGTCAAAAATATAATATCGTTTTATCTCTCCATATTATGAATATCACATTTTGGACGTATTGGCTATTTACTAACGAGACTTACAGTTACAGCCCTAAATTTCCGTCTGATATCTTTTCGAATCTCGCTCAATCTTTTCAAATGGATTAAATTCACGAATATATGGAATGCTTTGAAACGAAATACAGCCGTTTTATGAATGATTAAAATTCTGGAGACTAAACTTACCAACGGATGCTAAATCGGAGTATTGTGAGCTCATCATGAACAGATCTACAGCGATCTGCTGAGCCGAGCAGTCGAGAGACATCTTCTTGTAGAAGTCTGTGGCGGGGCCGAGGTGCTGGACCTTCTGGAATAAAAGCATCGTTATCAGAATTGAAAAACAAAAGAAAAAAATTCACACAGAAGTTAGATTTGTATGTAGGTGTGGGTTCTAAAATATGTAGTACAACAACACCAACAACAACAAAATAGCCCACGTTTGGTTCGTTTCTGTCATTTTCAAAAATTATTTTTACAATGTCATATATATTTCAAATTGTTTCTTCTTCCCTTCTTCTGTGGGCCTTTTGAGGGTATGGCCCTTTTGCTTGCTGGACAGAAACAAAAATCATGCACTGTTTTTTTTTTTCGATTATGGTAATGGTAGTTTGTTTATTGCCTTACCTTGCCTGCACGCTCGTTTGGATCCTCTCGGTTTTTCAAAGCTCCAGGTCCGACTGAGGGAAGCTGGGTTTGGAAAACGGATACCCGGCCACCGGTAGCTCCCTGAAGTTACAAACACACGGTTTAATGGAAGAACATTAGGTGTTTGAAATGCCTAAATTTCAACAATAACTCTTTGTTCAATCGCCCGATTCAAATATTCCTATTCCATTTTTTATTTCAATTAACTGACTCTTCACGATATATGCTTTAATAGTCAGTTCTGGCTCGACGACAAACCCCGTAGCTTTTTCAAAATCGTTTAGTGCTATATAAGACGCACGTTTTCTATCATTAGAAAACATTTTCTAGTTATATACTGGCAAACTAACAGGGTGTCTTCGAAGAATGTTGATGATTACATGGTAAATCATTAATCAGACACAGATTCCTCAACGACCTCGGTATTTTTTTTCCGGGGGCGGGGGCGGGGGTTAAAATCACTTTATTTTGTTTATCTGGTGGTTAACTAAACCAAACCCAGTTGTGTTATTGGTGGATAGTTTTGTTTTATTCATGATTATATTCATTTCCAAATCAACATGACATTCATTAGGATTGTTTATCTGTGTAAAACTAAGAACATGTCTTTGTTACTAACCATAAGTTTGTAGGCGGCCTGTAGCGCGGCGCCCAGGGCGTTGCCGGTGTCCATGGTGTTCTCAAACATCGAGGGCAGCTGGTTGAGAAGCTCCGTGATGAGCTCTTTACTCTCGTGGAGGTTCACAAGCAGGCTGTCCGGGCAGGGTAGGAATACGTCTATAAAGAGAGGTGTGAGAAACCTTGGTGTTTAGTGAGGTATAGCTATGATGGGATCTGAGTCATGGGTTACTGCCGGTATGTTTTTGTAGGGAGAATATGATTGTACAATATATTAGTTCAAAGAATTTTCTCATGAAAAAAGTGTTTTTTAGGATCAAGTATGAGAATGAAAATGGTGGTTATTATAACGGGAACCCCATTAATTCAAGCGAATAATGATGAAGCTATTTAGATTTTTCTTAGTTGATATTTTATAACTAAACCAAGTCAGACTCATGGAATGTACATGAATTATTTTATTATTGAAAAATCTTTGAATTGATCAAATTGTAATTTTTTGTGTTACTGAACAATAAACTCCCTTTTTTTATGCCTTTTAACGATTAAGAGAAAGGTGTAGAAACTAACCATCCACGTCAGAGACGACGAGCATCTGGGGTTGGGAGAGTCCCTCCGACAGGTTGTAGAAGTGCAGCGAGCTGTCGAAGGTGACAAAGCCGATCTGTGTCCGACTGTCGCCCGGTATCCGGTCCATCTCATCGAGCAGCGTCTGACAGAATGTTGACAGGTAACCTGCATGGGACAGATAATGATGAACATAATGTTTAAAAAAAAGTTATGAAATCACATTTTTTAAGGACATTTGATAGTTTTCATAGTATTTTTCTTTCCAAGTTAGTTGTGATATTACGTCATTTATACCTAATATGATTCTAACTGAGAAAAGACAGGTTACTAATTTGCAGGTATCTTTGAGCCAAAATATTTTGTTTCAATTTGGATACTGTAGAATAAATGAAACCTGATTTCTTTTTTTAAGATAAACTTCAATTATGTTGTTTTAAAAACTACGTGTCGGTCATGTAATTATAATAATTCAACCTACCCGTAGATACGGCGTTGAAAGACACATCTAAGACGTACAAATAGACTGCAGGTTGGGGAGGCCTCAACTGGAAAATAAAGAATATTTCAATGAGTTTCCAAACGCAATTCAATTCCAGCTTATCTTATTAAACTGTTAGTATCCGTATTCTTTCAGTGCAGCACACACTGCTCTGGTTGAAAGATTATATTTCAATGAAGACTTCGAATACTTTTTTTGTCATTTCTAAACAAACCTAGATCACTTCAACCTTCAACAAGATTTTGAAGAACATCCAAGTTCTTTCCAGCAGTTATTTATTCTGATGTTGTCGTTTTTTGTCTCAATGCACAAAACTTTACATGATTTCCCTTGACAAGGCAGGAGCCTTGAGAGGCACATCTAAAGATACTATTTGGTGATTGAAGTTGTTTTCAAAGTGCTCCTAACTCAAATATGTACATATAATGTCCCCTGGACACTGTGATCAGAGAAGTGTATCAATTCTTATGTTTGCAGAGATACTTTTATTATATACAAGATATGCGGGTCTCAAAACCTCTTAACGCGTACCGCCTTTTTAAAAAAAAAAAAAAGAGAAACCATGATCGGCAATGGTGGGTGTTCTTTCGCATTGGTGCCTTTTGGAGAAAAGTGGTCATTTGACCGACATTTTTAAATATTGCCCTAATCTCCATAGAGTAAGTGATACATTTTGCAGATTTAACCAGTTTTTTTTCTCATAATCGCAGGGACTGACTTTTCCCCATAAGAGCAAATGCTTGACACTCCCAACACTTCCCATCGCGATTCCTGCTGCGCGATATCTAAAATGCCAAAGACTCCATCATAACCCTAAAACTCGCATATGGCGTATATCCACACTTAATTGATAGTGATGAAATTTAACAAAAACTTAAGTGATTCAGTTTCAAACTAGACAATACCAACGAAGCCTGTTAGTGCTGTAAATTGGTTCAGACTTTACATCTTAGCTATAAACGTGCTAACAAGTTCTGTTTATGGTTTATACATACATTGTCCTTGATAAGAATAATGAATTTCACAGAATATTTCTTAGTTGAGTACCCGCATCAAGTTTACATATGTTTTAATATCCAAGTTGTGGATAATTGATTATATTACTTGATGTGACTTTAGGAAATAGCATAATGAGAAACATAGTTGGCTGGTTTTAGTTCCATACATTCAAAAGGGTACAGGTATCAAGATAACATAATTATTATGAATCGACGAGTCATCAGAGGTTGATACTTCTGTACTCCATAGGTGGAATATGATAACCTTTTTCATATATTTACAGCAAAATGTCGATTGATAAACTAAAGAAGCGCCTTTCAGGTTATACCAAATCATTTGTACAATCATTTGACAACAAATACCTCAGCCTTCGACATTAGCATTTTTCTGTCTCATATTCCCTGAAAGACTTCTTAGTATACTATCAAACAAAATGACTTACCATGTATTCTGACGGCGCTATAAACTCTATGGTGGCTGAGCGGATCTCGGGCCGCCGTTGGGGGTCGCCGTACGTTTTGCTTACAGGGTCGTAATTAAACTCGTCTGGTACTGAAAGTGGTGGAAAATAATGTCAAAATTATCATTTTAAAATATTTTTTTCATCTTAAATGAAAATAAGCGTGTTGGTTTACAGCAGCATCAAGAAATACACTAAAAAATATATTTCCACAACATAAACAGGTTTTAACTTAGAAGGAATACTAAATATTTGTATATCTGTATAGCTATTCTTACCTAAAAGGTTGCGATTGTACGTTAATTTTAGTGTTTCATGTGTGGGGTATTCCATTAAGTACATATGGGTTAAGGACATAAGGGACCTAAGTTTGACAAATCCAACGTATGTCTTACCCAATGTATATCTTATTTAAAGGGGTTGGGGTTTGAAAATTGTGAAAATATGTTCAGGTACTTAATAGAAGATTTCTATACTATGTTGATGAGTTAATTTAGTAGTGGGCTGCTTATACTCACATTCATTGACCCGGTAACACAAGTTGCATTTCCACCGTCTCATATCCACGAAGGTAACGAAGGGGTTGATATACGTTCTACACGACTTACAACGCACTATCACGCTGGACTGGATCACAGGTAGTTGCTGAATAAAACAAATATATTTATCAAGCTCATTGTGAATCGCACTACAATTAATTGTAATTTTAAAATATATGAAAATTTAAGATAATAATCTGTTTTTTTCTAAATACATGTATAGCATTGTTATATTCTGTGAAATCGCGATGCCCTTTTACCATATAACAGTTAATAATAATGACTAATAAAAGTTATCCCAAAACAATTGAATTCTTAAACAAAACTTACCGATAAATCCTTGAAGGGATGTATTAAAATTCCTAAAGGCAATCTAGATTTGCTAAGGAGCGACTGAGATTGAGGCAAAGTCGTCAAAGTGGCTCTGAAAATTCTGCAAAAAAAAGTAAAATATTTATCAGTATTTAATTCCATACCCAAGCAAAATTGACACAATAGTTTTACTTCTCAAGTCAATATATAAACAAAATTGATATCTTATAATGCTTCAATTTCTCAACTATAAAGCAGCGTTTAATTAAATTGAAATTTCTTTTATCTAAGAATATTTCTCAATATTTTCAATAAATTCGTACAATTATGATTACACTTGTCTTTTCTGGATTATTGGTTTTGTTCTTTGTAAAAGGGACTTAGTAATTGGTGCAAAGTGGGAACAGATGGAAAACCGATAATACCAAATTTGTGCCAATAAAAATCAATATTAAAATAACAGCAACAATATCCAACCCAAAATAACCAATTTTCCCAACTTACTCTGGACTGACGTTGGCCTTCTTGTAGTCATGTGGCAGGTTGGGTTTCATGTCCTCGAAGCCGTCCGGAGGCATAAGCCCGCGTTCAGCCATCAGGTTGATGGGTCGGTCCGGGGTGGTGACCGGCTGTGCCCCGAGCTTCATACTGTTGAACGAAGACCCAAGATTGTTGACATTGTTGGCCATGTTGTTAGTCGGCCCGTTGTTGTACTGTGGCTGTCCGGTTGGCATGTACTGTGGCGGCTGAGTGGGCGGCTGCGGCTGAGCAGGCATCTGTCCGGCCATCGTGTTATTCATCATACCAGGCATCTGACCGGGCATCTGACCGGGTTGGGCGCCGGACATCGGTGGGGGCGGTGGTACTTGGGTGTTAAGCCCCGGCTTAGGAGAGATTACAAAGTCAGGATTTATTTGTGGTGTTTATCATTGTGGATCCCTTTATGTTACTTGATATTTCAGCAAATTTATATCTAACCCAAAATGTTATAAAACTTTGAACTTAACAGGCACTGAGTCAGTGAGTGCCATTTCGATAATTACACTATATATTTTGTAAATGAAACGAAATCTACAAAGATATTAATATGTTATGCTCCCGAAGCTCCCAAAAAATAATTTGACTAAAATATTATGATATTCAATTTTTATCTATATAATGATACCCAAAGATTAAAATGTACAGCTAAAATATTTTCATGAAATACTACAGATGAAAATCCTAGGGGGAAAATCCTACCATTTGTGAAATCTACAAAGATATTAATATGTTATGCTCCCGAAGCTCAAAAAAAAATCCGACTAAAATATTATGATATTCAATTTTCATCTACATAATAACACCCAAAAATTAAAATTTACAGCTAAAATATTTTCATGAAATATTACAGATGAAAATCCTAGGGGGAAATCTTACCATTTGTGGGTAGTGACGCTTTCCGGTGATGCCTTGTGTTCGCTGCATGTCCTGGGGTGGGGGCGGTGCGCCCCCTGCCATCATACCCGGGTACCCCGGCTGTGGCTGCTGGCCCATTGGCTGACCCATCGGCTGGCCCATTGGCTGGCCCGGCATCGGAGGCTGTCCCGGGGGCATACCCATCGGGGCTCCCCCAGGAGGGGAACCCGCGCCGGGCGACCACGCAGGCTGACCACCTGAGCGTTAAGATGGATTGGTTAATAGGTATCTCAATTATTATTCAATATATGTATTCCTCCTAACAGAAATCACTGTATGTATAATACAGAGATGCCACTTAGAGGAGATGAAAAATCCTGAAAAATAGGATGGACATTTCCGGAATTTCTGTTTAGAAATTAAAAGGATGGAAATATTAATTAAAAAACGTAGTTGTATGGGATAAATAGCTCAGAAATGACAGGAATAATTTGAAAAGCAAAATTGGTGATTTGGGTAAAGATAAATTTCAGTTTTATTGTAATACTGAACTGTCAAAAATCCGGAAATCCGGAAAAAGTAGGAAAAGTGGCATCTCTGAATTAATATGGACAAAACTGCAGATAATCTCTACTTTATGATTATTGGGCATAAAGAGTATGTCTATTTCGTAAAAAAATATTTTCCTCCCAGGAAAATAGATCCATCGGCGCAATTGATATGGACGTTCAGGAATATCAATGGCCCATAGAAGGTTTGATGGACGAATGAATGACATTTTATGGCCAAAACATACGGGCAAAATGACTTGTGTTATTTTGGAAGATCAACATACATTATGAATGCAAACACTCTGCTGGATAGAATAGGGCTGACCGATTCTGTTACACTGCCAAACCGAATGCTCCAATTGACAACACATGGTATCAATCGTTAAAAATGCAGTTGTAATCCATTAAAGTACGAATTGAGCAGCGACGATGTATTATTCTATTATCAAACATTTGAGGTCATTTGCTTTATGCAGTTTTCAACGCACGCCTCATAGCTGCTTTATAACTTAACACAAAATCCTCTGTTTACAAATAGTTTGAATCAGTTCAACACCAGCTTTTGTTGATAGAAAGCAATGTTGTTTTTCCACCTAAAACTTCTGAGCCGACATATTTTACGTTTTCGTTTTGGTCCGTTAAGCTGACCTTATAAATATATCATTGGCCTGAGGGATGAAACTGAACAATGGAAAGTTCTTTTTCAAACGTATCGGTAAGTAAAAACTAAATACTTGTTCAAATGATATGTCAGGGGATTAAATAGGTATCAAGGGTTCATATCCTACAAAATCGATATAATTATTATCTTGATGTCGTTTCATCATTTGAGGGGTAGTTACAATTCTTTTTAATTTGGGGGTAAGTGGGAATACTAACAATCTTAGCAAAGCAAATATGATAACAATCATAGCAAACACTTACCCTCGAGAGCATCGTAGTTGACGCCTGGGGTCGGGGATGGTGCCCGGGACGACTTCTGAGATACCGGTTCTGGAGGAAAAAAGGGCACTTTTTGATAATAAGAAAAAATATTTCAAAAAACTAATCCGCAACGGTGAATGAGCAGCCACCATGCGTTAAAGCGGACGACACACCGCGACAGGTGGTTGATACAGGCCGCCTCCCATTGTGCATACATATATTTCTATTCCGTCTTGAATCTGCGTGGACCGGTCCTATAAATCTAGACTCGTTATATTGAATAAACATAATATCAAATGGGATGTCGACACAACATTCAACAATATACACGAACTCCTTCGGTTTTTTAAACAGTATTTTTTCTATTTTATGTTGTTTTTTTTTCACTAAGGAGGAGCCGAATTTCTACTTGCCCGACCCAAATATTGCCCAATATTGAAAAAGTTATAGCTTTAATTAACCATAAAAATTTTAGATGACAGACTATACAAGTTATGTTCAACTCGTATTAAACAAATTCAGCAGGTCAGGTGGATCTATGGATTTACCTGCCCAAACTCAGGTTTAATCCCTAACGTTAAATCCTGAGGAGGGAGAACCTTTCTGAACTAACCTTCGCTTGTCAACTCATATCTTTTGTACTATTGTTTACCTCGAGGAATAAACAAGCTGTTTCAGTGTGGTGGCTGTAAATACTGTACACGTATCACCTACCACCTTCTGCGGTCGGAGACCACAGGATGAGGACTCCCCCTAGTGGCCTGTAACAAAACTAAACCGCACTCTCCCAGCACAACCACACTGATACTCTATTCGCACAGGAGTAAATGCACGTAATAATGTATGGTTACACCTTTTTCAGCATGTACGGTTACATTTGTATCGAAATGAGCCGTAAATGGTTACAGAAACACACATGTATGATTACATGGGTACTGAAACAGAGACACACACGATTACACATGTTGATATGTACTCTGTTTGTGTGATTGCATTGGTTGATTTGTAGCCATAAGATCGAATTTTGCATGCTTTTTCTGCAATCGTACATCCAGTGGAAACCTGGTACATTCCAATAGAAATCCCAGTGCAAATATCTTCTCCTCTCATTGGTATTTGTCGTTTTTATGAGGCCAATACTCCAAGCATCCTAGTGTTGGAGAGTGAAACCACTGCCTGTTGCTCACTAGTCCTTTTATGACCTACATATCTCTTACACATCAGTTTGACACCTAGCGGATTTGGACGTAACTACAGTCTAGTTGCTCAGATGAAAGCAGACGACAATTGTCTATATCTGTTACAGGTAGGCTGGGCGGCTCGCGCGTCTCACAGGTGGTGTCGGCTGACACCTGGTCCACTCTACCTGGCCACTTTTTACCTGCCCTGAACGTCCATACCTTCCTACCACCTGTTCCTTCCCGCTCACCTTGACCAAACTAATTAATATTAGAAATGAGGGGGGCATCCTGCACCACAATGTGGCTCCTTTTCTGAAAGGTGTGCACCCGGTGTGAAAGCATAAATACATGGACTTGGATATTAGCTGTGTGTACATTGGGCTGGGTAGATTTTTTTTTGCTTGATTTTAGGAAGATTTGTACGATTATGTGCATACAATAAATAATCAAAAAATTGAGTGTATTGGCAGTAGGAATTGTCAATAGAACATTGACAAGTTTGGCATTCCAATGCTGTCACAGAATAGAGTAGAAGAACAACGGATGTGTTCATTTCCCAATGATTTCGACTATTGAAAACTGATAATAATAGTTTTATTCCTGAAATAAATTCTACTATCGCTCAGTACTGACGCATGGAATGAGAATTTAATTATGTTCTGAGAACAGGCCTTCCGCAAAACTCGTTACAGAAATTTCGAAATGAAATGAAATTGTTGTGTGTATAGCCCACACAATCATAACCAATCTTCCTGTTATTTTCAATGTTGTTTGTTTTATTTTAGCATTTTGTAGTAGAGCTAAGGCCTTCTTTTCATGCGATAAATACATAGTAAATCTCTTTGCTGAACATGTCAGACGTTGGCAATGCTCTCACTTCAGAGTGTAACGTGTCCCAGTTTGTCTCGGGTATATACATTAATGGAGAGTGGGAGACTATGTAAGCCACTCTTACGGGCGAGAGGTCGCATGAGGACACGCTCACATACTGTTGCACCAAAGCGAACGTCATGAACACACAAAAACCTTATATAATGACTTATATAATGATATACGTACGATCCAGATTGTGCTATATAGCTTAAGAGTTCCCGAGCTATTATAACTGATTATTCAAACTGTGTACGTGGCTATTGGGTGTTTGCCAATGATGCTTGAAAAAAATACTATGCTCGATCATTCAGTCCACCGCTTCCTAGAATATATCTTTTTGTAAGGCAATATAACTAAAATGTTCGTGTCCCTCGTATATGATACTAAAGCGGAGAGCTATTTAATTTCATGCAATTTAGTGTTTACATTAAAATGATTTTCACGACAAGTGTGTAGATGGAGTGGGCGTATTTCGGCTAAATTGGCGAGAAATTGATTCAATAAATGGCAATTTCACATAGTATTCCCGACAGGTGGCTCACTGGGACTCCCTGATGCAGCTGGGTCCGATAAATCTGGTCAATAGTGTACACCATGAAAATAAGACCTGAAGCCATAACATTAATGTTTGTTGGAGGGGACTTTGGTTGCTTGAGTAGCGTTGGTGATCAAATCCATTGGAATCTGTTTTGTCCCCCCCACCCCCCACCCCCTCATCCCACCCTAAAAAGTAAGGATTCAGTAAGCCACGTATTCACCCAATTTATGACAGGGTTCCCACACCTTTTCGGAAATCAATTTCAGACCTTTGTAAGACCTAAATGCAGAAAATTTAAGACTTCTCCTAACCTCAATGGGAAAAATATTCAGAAACATAGTTCGACACATAGATACTTGGCTGAAAGCAGCTAATGGTACCTGATGTTGGATAAATGTTTATTTTGAAATCAGATTCAATTCAAAACTTTTTTTTAAGACCTACTGCTAGAAAGATTTAAATTCAATACTTTTTTATGAGCGGAAATTTGATAAAATCAATCTAAGACCTTTCGACTTGTGGGGGAACCCTGTATGAGAACATAGAGATCCTAGCATTCACCGTTTATCGACTCAGGAATTCTCGTACTTCCGATACTGCATAGACACTGTATGAGAATGACAGGCCTTAGTTGTAGCAGTATACATCCGCACTGCAGTGCAGAAGGGAAAATGAGCTTCCAGTTGGGGAATCCGAACTCAAAGCATATCAGTCTGAATGCTGTATCCAAGGACCATCGACCCTCAGACCCACCCCCTCATTTGTAACATTTTACATCACTATGATTGACGATACGTAAAACTAGAGGATTAGATAATTCTAAGATAACTCGGGACGAGACTATCACGTTAGAAATGGATAATTGAGGAGAGTTTAATATTGATAACAATGTTTTTTTGTTTTTTTTTTGTTTTTTTTTTAAATGTGATTAAGGCATTATATTTTTTGTATTACATGAACTTTTTTGCATTTCTGAGGTGATATGAAGCTGTTGTTTGTGTGTTAAAAAAAAATTAATTATTACTATCGTTTATGAACTGTATATACAGTCATAATAACTTACATGTGGAAAGCACTTATCAGTATTCTTAATCTGGCAAGCAAAAGCCTACAACCAAAAAGTGTCTCCCTTTACTAAAATAGTAAAGGTGAATGTAACAAAAGTATATGTACATGTGTGAGTTTGAATGTAAATGCAGTACAGTGTAAGGTTAATGTGTGCTGTTAGGTGTTCATTGATAGGAAAACATTTAGCTGTGAAAGAAAATATAGTAAAACCATTTTATAGGTGGTAAAATGAATAGCTGTAACATACACGAGGCCCATGTTTATAGTGAGGTTGAATTTGATATTCATACGTTTAAAAATTCAAACAAATGCGACAATATCTAGAGTTTGTACCCAAGTTAATATTCATGTGACGTTATGTAAAGTGACTGTAAGTATTTGCATAAAAAAATGTATTTTTTGTAAAAAAAAAAAAAAAAAAAAATACATTTAAAAAATGTTTATCATAAAATTGAATTTCAAAAATATAAATAAAAAGTAGAAAAAAGATGAAAACTGTTTTAAATATAAGAAAAAAGATATGTAAAGAAAAGTGTGTGGCGCTGAGTAGCGTTTCTGTGAGAGGAGTGTTGTTAGGTGTGGCGGTGAGTGGCAGTAGGTTTTCAGTATTACGGGTAATGGTCTACCTGAGTTAGTAGGCGTAATGCCCGGGGTAATGCCGCCTGGGTTCAGGTTGTGCGAGTACTGGGCCTGGCCTTGGTACGGCGCCGGCAGGTCCAGAAAGGCGCGACCTAAAACACACTCACACATCACCAAAACACGCCAAAATGGGTGGTGAGGAAGAAACAGTAACAAAAACTGGCTTGTTATATCTAAGCGAATAACACAAAAGTTGAAATAAAATTGATTTATAAGCGCTGGATTGGGATTTTTTTAAAGTATAAAGGAGTATGGGATGATGTGGGTGTATACTATTGCTAAAGAAAAACATAATTGAAAGAAATATTCTTTAAAATCTTCAATAACAATGTCATTATATGTCGTATAATAAAAGGTATACCCTATTTGAATACTCAAGTTGTCGAGAATAAAAGTAAAAATAAATAATTTGTATGTGTTATTGGAGGGTGATTTGTCTTTTTTCATGTTAAAAAGATTACATGCAAATTCAATTGTTTTTAACTAATGATGAGCAGGGTTTCCCTTAACTCGATCGATCTAATATTGACAATTGAATAATTTGGCCTCCAATGTGACCATTGTTTTTGTATAAAAGTATGGTACAGACGGTACTGATAGCTGAGCGAATTGCTTTGCTCATGCATGAGATTAACTAATAGATACACTGTAACAAAACCACCGTACAACAAATATGAGTGATTTCTGAATAATCAGACGCATCTGGGAGTATGGCAATAGATCACTGAGTTCCCAGCCGTTTTGGATGGGTACCTTTCCACCTAAGTCACTGGAAACGAGTCATAATTAACCCATATACCTAGATACGCACCCTACATCCACCTTGAAATTCCTAGTACTCGGGTTATCACTACAATGGATTTCTATAGTTTAACAAGTTTAACCCCTAGCGGAATTTGTTACCTGGAATTACATTTTCTATTGTCATAGCTTTTACTTTGGTTGAAATATCAACATTATGACATTGGTTTTTTGAAAAACCTATCTGTTAGTACAAACAATCGTACACTTCACAAGTGTCAGAGCGTTGACTGTCGTTTTTATATTCACTGGGATGGGGGGTCTCTCTATATTGGACCAGGACCCTCTATATTTTAGCCCAGGGACCCTCTATATTGGACCAGGGGCAAGAGAACCTTCGTGTAATTACATAGAACCCATTTACACTGACATGTAGTGCTGTCCTCTGGTCTGACAGTTTTCTCATTAACTGTCAAACACGAATCTCTGCTAGCGTACCATAGGAGTGATATGGAGATGGAGGAATAAAAAAAAATCTTATGAAAAAAAAAAGGAAAAACCTTGGCCCCTTACTCACTGACTACATAGACAGAGTGATATGGCCTATTTAGTATAAAAAAAAAAAAAAAAGTAGAAAAATATGGTCATTAGAGATAGAGAGGACTATGTAATAGTAATACAGGCCAATGATAGTATGCTAATCTAATCTGGGGTCGCCAGGTTGCCAATCTACTTCATTTGGCGACTAAATCCATGCTGTTCCTTTGGCTATAGCCCTTATACCAAACTCTTGAAAATAGGAAATTGGCGGTTTTTAAGTGACAAAATCTAGTAGGTTAGGGCAACCCCTGTCAATCGATACATACAAGTCTTTTATAGAAAAATATTTATGTTATTGAAACTGACTGTGATTTGACTGTATGTTAATGGCTACAGGCTAGGAATTTCTGCTCGTTCTCAATGAGGATATAAGTTATTGGAGTGGACGACCAGAAAATTAATTTTGGTCGTAAATTTCCTTATGACCAGATATTCCTTAAACTATTATTTGCCCTTTTTACTTTTATAAACATATGAATGCCTATTCTACTTACTTACATTACATATTTCTTTACCAGCATTTTATCTTAGTAATAGCCTGCAGCTGGAATGATAGTAACTTTCACTTATCGCTATTATCGCCGCTTCGGAAAACATTAACCGCATCACTCTCAAGCCAGAAAGGCATATCTTCTTTCACAAACGGTGGCATATTTATGCTGTCCCTTTCTCTTAAACACTCCCATCTTTTTACACACATGTGTAAAGCTCTTCGCATATCAATTCTCTGCCGAGGGTTATGTTTTGTAGGCGCTCATACTGTGCAACTATTTCTAAACCTCTCACCTTCGGTGGATTTTTGTTAGTAAGCTGTCAAGTTTACGACGTGTTTTACTTTGAAGAGTTGTAAAACAACACTTGTATCATCAAACAAATATGATGAGAAGCGTGACGTATGCCCATGAAAAATATCACTTTTTTGTCTACTTTTCACATGTTCTTGATATCGGTCCATAATAAAATCACAGCATTTGAATACTTTTGCTTCTGAGGCTTATTTCACATTTACATGCATGATAGAGTGCGCCCTGCTGTCTTACAGAAATATTAGGGTGAATGCAACTATACTTTTTTTTCCCTTTTTTTCTGTTTCACTATAATTGCTATCCTCTACGATCTTAGGTCATTTTGGATCTTAAATATCAAAGTCCATAACTAGAATATGAATAAAGATTCCAAGAATAAAATCCTGAAATCCTTTCATAAAAAGAAACCCAATAATTTCAGCATCAGAGAATATATAACCTCAGAAAACAATACTCTTTGTCTTCTGAGCAAGTTTCAAATACTCTTGCATTTCCCTGGCAGATATTATGTTTGGCCATATTCTCTTTTTCAACGTAGAATGTGAGATGTTAGAAGTATGATTCTCGGGGTGTTAAACAGATTGTATGTTTAGTCTACACTGGCCTAAGTCACTGATCTTGGCTTCGGTTTCCCAACTGTCAACCAGCTTGTCGTCGACTCCGGACCTGGATCCACTTACGTAAGGATTGTGCATCAGGAAACAGGCATATGTGCCAGGATTGTATCCCTAAACAGCCAGGACCTTCTATTTATCTAGACACTTATAACTCTTTATTTCAGATATTTTGGGGAATATTAAAAGTGGGCATATTGTGTATTAACTCAAACAGCATTCAGCGGCGCACCTGTAATTGATAACAAAAAAAGTGGCGGATTGAGCCATTTGAAAAGAGGTGGGTAGAATTTTGGAATTCTTTTTCTTTGATGGGATTTGAACCAAATTTTAAAAGAACCAATTTTCGCTGACTCTACCCCGCCCGTCCCCCAAGCAATCCGACACTGGGCAACGACTTCAACGGTACCCAATTTATAATTTTTTTTTTTTTTTTTTTTTTCTATTTGTATACTTCAACTAACAGTACCCTGAGCGTCCATTTTTCCTGATCTAAGTTCTCAGCCAGAAAGCATTGGATGCAAGCCTGGGTCCGGATTACAGGTGGACCCCTCCGGATTATGTTTAGTCTCAACACTAAGTCAGCCTCTACATCCAGGGTAGACTTCTGCTTGCCAACACCTTGGGTGTTATCACAGAAGTAACTTCATTTAGAGTCTGTTATTGCAGGCTGGGCTGAGGATTATTTCTGAGGGGTTGGGCTGGACGCACCCACTCGGTCACAGGGTTTGGGTGGTTGTTATATAATGTAAACATGCGTCGGCCACTCTTCTTGAAAATCTTTTTCATACAAATACATGTTATTTTGTGCTGCTAAAATTGTGGGCATTCGGTGATACTAGGCATTTTCGCAGTGTCATAATTTCACATATTTAGTGGTCTTTTCTATAGTATATCTTTTTTTTTAATTCAAGTCATATTTTCACGTATTTACAACAATGTGTGATTTACGTGAAATCATGAATAACGCGAACTCACGTGCACAGTACGTGCACTTAAAATATAGTACTTTCTACACAATATCCTGCATAAAGTAAATAAATATATGTCTCATTGCTTTGTACATCATGAGTTATTTTTTCTCGTGCTTGTTTCATAGGGATCTACGGAGATTGTGAAAAGTAACTTTCTTAATCTACGATGACCCCCAATTGTTTATCGTACCTAAGGGTACGATTTATTCAAAACTAAAGTCTTGTTTTCATTGATCATTGATAATCAAAGTCAGCACCTTTTACAGCTGCTCAATGTTGCAAAGACCACCCCCAATTTCCAAAATCATGGAAAACATAGGACATAAATTTTCCATAAAAAAAACAAGCTATGCTGAATGCAATATGCAGTATGAGGTTACTCATTAGCGCAGCAGTACATCAGTATTGAAAGAGTACAACATCAGTACGTTTTGGGATAGGTCAGGCCCCACCCCTGTCTGGATGTGAATGAGTCACATGTCAAGACCTGTCCTGGGGGATTAACTTATCTCCACACAGACACTAAAGCTGGATCAGTGTGTCTACCGGGTTAACTGCTGAGGGGTAGGGTGGTGAAGGTTAAATTAACCGGTACTCAACGTGCAATTTTTTATGCTCTTCTCAAACTATCGAGAGCAATATTATACGTTGCTGAACATTTTTTTAGTGTCAGGAATTGAAAGATTGACCTGCATCTGAGATTCGTTATTTTTACTGCCGGTACATGTGTTTTTCTAAGCTGTGCCTGTGGATTCTTTTAATTTCTGGTGAGTAAGCAGTCGTGTACAAAACTCTGTTCATCCCAATTCAAACTGTCGAATGCATCGTTATTCATTGATGGATACTCTTCTTCTGAATTGCGGTCGCTCAATTTTGTTTAGCCTGGAAAAATTACCACCAAATCAACAAATAGTACATTCATCTCTGCTCGTTCCCGACGCTTTCATTTACTCGATTTTCCTACTGAAGATTATAGAAATGACTACGGTACACAAATGATGGCAACATTTTTTTCTGTATCATCCTGACACTCTGTCTACTATCGGTAGATGCACGTACTCACTACCCATGCCAATAACACATTCCTTCTTAAAAAAAGCTTTCAAAATATTATATAAATATCGAAATATTTATTATGGATCGACTCATCATACAAGCAAATAACATTCAGCTATCGGTTACTATTTTTTTCAAGATAAGTTATCCATCAAAAAACAAAATCTACGGCTGCACCTGTCCCCACTAATCAGCCTGTCTGGTTTTGTTTTATATTCCCCTTCACAGATATACTTACTCCTGCTCTGTACCAGCAGACTGTAGGCCAACAGGAGACACATGCTGACCACTGGTCACTTCGTAGGGCCAGCATCCAGGGGGCACTAAGGGTCAAGTAGCACTTAGAGTGGACCGGCGGCTTACAGTTATGTAGGATTTTCTACGGACACTTTCCCTTTGAAAATATAATAAATCTAGGAATCCTGTTAGTGCCTTGTCAATCCCTTGAAAAATGAGGGAATTATAATAAATCCAGGAATCCTGTTAGTGCTTTGTTCGTCCCTCAAAAATGAGGGACTAATAATAAATCCAGGAATCCTGTTAATGCCTTGCTAGTCCCTCGGAAAATGAGGGAAGTATAATAAATCCAGGAATCCTGTTAGTACCTTGCTGGTCCCTCGGAATATGAGGGAATTATAATAAATCCAGGAATATATTGTTATCGCTTTTTGAGCTGTTCCTCATGGAATCATTACAAGTTGAGCATCATCATAATATATAAAAATATGATTCCTGGTAAAAAGTCATAGATGCATGCAATGATTGCAGTTGGAATGGGTAGTTTTCCTGTCGATATCACAGAAATAGTGGTCCCTGTTGTGAAGTTGACATTTGAGTTGACGAAGCCTATAACGCTGCCTCTTGCTCATGAGTCATTGACATTTTGTTATCTATTTGATCAAATATTCCTAAACACGACCACACTTGTCAAATCAGGGCTGTGTGTGCACCGATGAATTATATATCCATTTCTCCATGGTGGCATTATCGGTACTACTGCTACTACTAGACTCCACCTCGCTATACGGATGTATGCTCGAGGCAGTGCACACGTAATATATTAACTGCACCACGCGTCCTGTGCGTACTCCATGGATGTATAAACGAACACTCAGACTTCTGCATTTTTCTGCACAATGCAAATTCCGCATACACACAGAGACAAAGTGCCTGTTGTGCTGGATGTGAAAAAATACAAAAAAAATCCCAGGGGAAAAACACCACTTGGTATAACCATCCAATGTGGGACCTGCTCATCCCAGGTGCTCAGCGACTCATGATGCGGGCCTCACGTGGTGCAGTGAGCAGCTCATGGCCGGGGAGAGAGCAGATGGTCAGGCGAGCAGATCAACCTGCTCATTGCCTTGGCCACCCCCATACCCCTGCTCCTGCTCCCCACGCCGCCCCGAGTACTGCGGGCTGCTCTCCAAATGCTCATCACCTGCTCCTGTTTCAACTCCAAGGTGAGCAGTTTGAGCGCGCTGCGAGCAGCTCGTGGTGGAAGTGGAAGCGATAGAGGAGATGGCACATGCCCCTGGTGGTGGCCGTTGGTTGGTCTGGGGGCGGGGTTAGAACCAGAGGGGCAGTACTACTCAGAGTCAGAGTAGGTGAGGGAGTTGATGTACTGCTCACACAAGCAGCTCACCGGCTATAGATAGCCCGTCACCGTCCCCCTTTTTCGCTCAGTCAGTCATACAGCAGGGATTCTCCGCTCCGATCGCTCAATATCTCCCCACTCCATCGGTGGCGCGGTGGTGAGCCGGTTACATGTATATTACCTATAGGCGTGCTGTTTTTCCCATCTGACGGGATGCTGATAACCACTGATAAGGCCTGAGTGTTTTCTTCCCACACCTACCCACGGGCCGTCATTCACCTACACGTTGAGCCGTGGGCGGCCCCCCAGGTAATTAAAACCAGCCAGGATCTAGGTGAGGAGAACTGACCTGAACGTATATTCTGCTAGGTAAAAAATGAGTTCTTTCTCCCTTACCGGTAAGTGAGCAACTGGGTAATGGAGCAACTCACTGCTACCATGGGATCCGTTGGAGATGCAGAGAAACAGCCCAATTTCAGTTCAGTGATGAAACAGCAATTTCACTGATGAAACAGTAAACTTTCTGATGAAACACCATATTTTCTAATGAAACAGTAATATCGCTGATGAAACAGCAATTTCATTAATGAAACAGAAATTCTACTTATTAAATAGTAAATTCCCAATAGCAGCTGCCTTGTCCCCCGGAGGTAATGAGTTCTATGCAGCCAGGAAGCAGCCAGTAGTAGCGTGAGGTGGAGCAATTGTATGCACGGCGGCTTCGTAATGCGATACGAGGCGGGTATATAGCACCCCTGCTTGCTAATTCTGGGCAGTTCTCCTCTGGCATAAGCTGCTAATGTCCCCGTCCGACAAAGAACGTCCTCCGAGGGACGTTTGTTTATGGTCTTGTATCTGTTATATACACCTGGGAGTCCACGGAGCCCAGGGTCTCCGGTTAACGCTGCCGGTTCGGTTCTGGATCCGACCGGAGTCGTCTGGCAACCGGGTGAAACACTCAGGTATTTGTGTCGAGGAAGGAGGAAATATTGTTTTTCTAACGATGCAACAATAGGAACTGCCGTGTTATGAATTAATATTTTAGTGGAAATGTCCTTGGAGCGTTCATGCATAACTACATGCAGTTGCGTTAATGTGACAAGATTCAGCCCTGGGAGTTCAAATTACTGAACCGCAAATGTTTCTTTTGAAATTCTATCGTGCTATCGTTTATCATTGTAGGTCGCAATCATCCATTCAATAGTACATCACGGTATGATTGGTTTGTATGATTATCATTAATTTACCATCAGAAGATATAATGGCAATATATTAGTTTACGTTGTAACTGATATAGATCATGTACTCTGTACTTTGAGCCCACTGGATATTGATATCTGTTGCCCTAAAATCATAAGGTCCGTCATGTAACGATTATATGATATATGCATATGATATATCTCCTTTTTGAGTCCATTTTTGCTTTATTTCAATAATACTAAAAAACTTTACTATATGACTGAAATTTAGAAATATATTATATGAAACATGGAGAGGCGGTGATAGAACCTGGCTGCACACTGTCCCCGCATCTCATTCTACCATAACCATTTCACGGTAGGAGACACGTGGAAAATGTCCCAGTGGCACAGGTTGTCTGGCCTCTCTCAGCCGTGGAGTACCTTGTCCACGTGGCACTGAGTACAGATAAGACAGGTGTCACTCGACTCGCCTCCAGTACCCGCACTCTACGCCAAGGGGCTGTGTACAGGGGCCTACACCAAGGTTGGCACCACTTAGTGGTATGTAGTAAGTGTCTCAGACAAGAGATTTCTTTTTATCTTATTTTCCCTTTTCTGTTTGTTTGTTTCTTCTTTTTTTCCTTTTTTCCTTTTTTTTTTTTTTTAAATAGAAAAAATGTCCGTTATGTAACGATTATATGATATATATATGCATCGGTATATCCACGTTTTGAGTTAATTTCCCAAAAATTCACGGCAATTCATGGGAACTGCCTGAAAGTAATACCAAATAAAAAACTGTCTGAAAGCACGAGGCGTCGTGGATATTAGAGATAATAGGTATGAAAGAATGAAAATATATGAAAAAAAAGTGGTTTGACGAGAGTTTACATACAAAAACTGCGTATAATTTCTCAACTTTAAGTGAGGTTTCAACATTAATGGCTGACTAGTCTACACAACCCTGTTTTGTATGCTATGCCAAGCCTACGAAAAAATCATCAATGATTAACCAAATCGATCCGCACCCAAACACAATATTTAGCGAGAGCCATTAATGGCAAAAGCAAACAGTTCTGCCAGCTAGGATATGAGTAAACAAGGCAGCGAACCCATTTGAAGCTTCATCAAATTATCCAGTGGTCCTTTTTATCAGCACGTATATTATATCCTCGTCATGCTATATGGCTGTCTGTATCCGTATTGATGATTGATCTCCTATCCCTCTCATACTCAACAAATCTTCGCCGGAACATATCTATCTGATATTGTGCAAACGTTATTTTTTCGGGTCTGACCAGGAGGAATTTCTTTATAAAGGTTTCGCAAATAATGGGCTTACCATCAGACTACAATTATAAATTACATTTTATGTGATCTGATATGAATAAATTCAAAGACGTCCTCAGTGCAAAGCGTTTCGGTTTTAGTTCCAACTAAATTATTTCTCAAATCGACGAGCTGCTCTATGATTACTAGATTAATTGATACTAGATAAATATAATTATCCATGTGAAGGCAAATATTGGGAGAGCCTTTCTAGTGTAGTGGAGCAGCTCAGTTTAGCTCGCACGGCAAGTGGCGCCCCCTAGGAAACTGCTCTGAACACACTGCCCCCTAGTATCACTTCACCTAACTAACAACATTCTAACCTCTGCAAGTGTATATTTCACTGGCAACTACTTGTATGTTTTTATTCGGAAAATGTTACCTGGTAAAAAGTTTTTGACACACGAGTAAATTTTCATTATTGAAAAGGGCCAGTAATTCTAAATATCACACACCACTGGCTTTATTCAACCAGCGGGTTACATTCTGAAACAAGTAATATCACTGTAAAAGAGATCATGCAATCAATAGACTAGAGATATGTTTATTTTGGTGTCTTTTAGGATATTTGAAGAATTAATAGGATTTTTTTAAATAAGATTTAGAATTTTCTTTTTTTAAACAAATAACAAAATTATTACTTACCAGAGTGTTGGCCTTGTTGTGGTGGCCCAGGCGGTCCGTTGGTTGTCATTCGCGGCGGAGCGGGCAACCCTCCCGGTAGTAGGGAACTGCCGCCCATCTGAGGTGGGCCCTGCATGTGTGGGGGCTGGGGGCCGACTCCACCCCCCATCTGAGGGGGCCTCTGTCCTACAAACTGTCCTGGCATGGGGGGAGTCGGGCCAGGCCGCATGATTGGCGGCGGGCCACCCCCAGGGAGTGGTCCCATTTGGGGTGGTCCGGGCCGCATGGGAGGTCCGTTCATGGAGGTGGGCGGGGCCCCGGGAAGGTTCTGGCCAGCCATGGGTGGTCCATTGAGGAAGGGGCGTGGCGGCTGTCCGCCGGGGATGTTGCTAGAGTTGGGTTGACTAGAAGGCACTCCGTTGACCATTGGGGGTAGCGGAGCCATGGGCCGCGACGTGGGCGGGGCTCCGACCATGGGCGGTTGCATCATCCCCGGTTTGGGAGGCATGGGGTTGGGGTTGGGGCCCGGGCCCGGGCCACCCATCATCTGGGGTGGGCGTGGCCCTGGCCTGACTCCGCCCATCTGTCCTGTGGAGCCAGGCAGCATCTGGGGAGGCATACTAGTAGGTGGGGCTTGCGACCCGGGCCCAGTCATGGGGGGTGGGGCCTGCATACCCGGGGGGCGGGGCATGCCCGGCCCGGGAGGCATGGCTCCGTAGGGTGGCTGTCCTGGCCCCGCCCCCATCGGCTGGGAGTGGGGCGGCATCTGGTTCAGGTTGCCCACCGGGGTGGAGCTCTTTGGCATAGAGGGTGGTCCTGGGGGCGGGACCATCTGGGCAGGCTCCTTGTATGGCCTCGGGGCAAAACTAGGTCCCGTCATCGGGTGAGGGCCTGAAAGTAAAATAATGAAACAATAAGCAAAATATTTAAACCGCAATTCAGTTTTGGAGGGGTTGAATTGTGTAAGATTTCTTGACCGAACGATACATCCTTGGTACAGTTCAATGTAAATCAGGTCCAATACGAACACAGGTAAATAAATATGCATGTAAAATATAGTTACGCGCTAGCAGGCAGAAAATAAAATCTATAAAATCTATAAAAAAAAAACAATCACATCCCAATGAATGTGACATACCAATGAAATAAATAAAACATATAACACAGTCAAGAGAAATGCAGAGTACATCTGCAAGTTTCGCTACATCCAAACTACTAGGAGCACTCCCGACTAATGATCAACAATTCATTAATTAAATCACTAATAAAATGTATTATTCTCATTTTCCAATGAAATAAATATCAAAATAACATAAGAACTAACACGTGAATACACGATCACTGCTGAGTGTCTCCGGGTTTAGGTGCATCTGAAAACTGGGAATGCTTGCAACAAATAATCTATTATTTACTACAGGAGGGCGAGCTGTGCTCTCATGACGTCAGAGAAACCAGTTCCCCCCGGTAGACAATCACGTTGGTCAGATACAGATGTAAACAGAGGCAGTGGGGCATGAACAGGGTTATATTGGTGCTACTAGCTGTGGGCTTACACCTAAATGGCCTTTCAATTAATGCATTTTATAGCTACCCATACACGTATAGAAATGCTAGCGACTTGGCAATGTGTAGATGATATGGGTATTTACATCAGAATTCAGTGTATCCCAAAAACCTTTCTTCACGTCGGACATTTGTCTCAAATTTAGTACTTTTGTATTATAATTTTCTTCCCAAAACGTCGGACAATGCCCACAACACATCGGACATGTCCGACGATTTTGGAGTTTTTGGGAAACACTGATCACTAGTGGAACTGAATCAAATCAAATGCTGGAACTGATGAATACTGTAAGTTTTATCAAAGTTATTTATATATCATAATTTATAAATCAATGTGATCTTCATCAGAATATGATAAAACTTTGTCGGACCAGGTACATCAGTTCCTATTGATATTATCACATAGCTACAATTAAATATATGCACATAAATGTGTTGCTCCTAATAGATGTGTCTTATACATACACGTTATATCATAACGGCTTTCTTTAATGAAAAAATTGCACTTCGCCAAAATTAACTTTTTTTCAATTAAATATTTATCTCTCATTTATATTTCCCTGAACTTCTCCAAAACATAGAATACAATGTATGTAAAATCTTTACCATGAAATCATCTTATTTTGATAAAAGATTCTACTCTTCCTTGATCGATCACAAACACTATTTATCTCGTTTTCTTACTACATAGGGTTAATATCCTACTCTTCTCAGGCCCTTGACCAACCCAGAACCCAGTTATTTCCATACTATAATTATATGGTTGATGTCCTACACGTTTGAATACAGGTATCCAAACATTACTTCCCCTTAAGTAACCTCTCGGTCGAGTTGGTTACAATGACCCCTCCCTCACAGCCCCTTCTGACCCACAAAATCAGTCAACTCTAACCAACAAGACGTTGTAAAGGGAGTTATACTATTCAGAGTTGGGCGGGACAAATGTCTCCCACCACCACACCCTGACAATTTTAACTTTTTTTTGTCTATTTTGTTTTTAATTTTGTTTTCAGTAAAGACATTCCTTGTTTGATCTTCCCACAGATCTGTGGCTTTAAAGCTTTCGTCAGATTGGGCAATGGAGATCCCTTCTTTATCATCATATACCTCTCATAATCACAATTACTTAATATCAATTAATGCGTAATCATCATAATCAGTTGCTCGGCTTTCTTTGATAAGTCCTTCTGCACATGAACCAGCAAATCTATACTGTTATATGATAGGGGTGTTTTACTTAGTAAATGGCTGGTTTTAGAACATCCATTCAAACTTAGATTGACCTGTAAATATGGCGTGGTACCCGTACACACTGTTTAAATAACTACCTTTTTCTGCAACGACTGTTTTCACACACTAGCCTAGTCTAATATAGTTCATATAGAATTAAAGACATCTCAGATATCAGTAGCAGTCAAAAGCAAAATTTTTCCCTATGCGTCTGTCGATGATAATACTTATGTAATTTAAGACGTGAAATTTTACATGAATGTATATATTTTATAGTAAATACCCCAAGTGTGCCTGCATTATCTCCCATTATGAATTGATGGATCACACTCTTTCAGGTAGCCATGTTCTACTCTAAACAATACAATGTCATATTTTCTATTTGAGAACGTAACTTCAATTGATTTATAAATAAATTGAGTTCAATAAAAAGTAACTCTAACTCATGAGAAAATCACGAGCTGATAATCACGAGCTGATAATCATGAGCTGATAATCACGAAAATCACGAGCTGATAGAGTGCATGTACAGATTGCTTACCCTTCCAGAATGGTTTGCAGAGTGGTTTGATCACAGGCTCCCTGGGGAGGATATAGCACATCTCATACATGGCGAGGTGTAGGCGTGGCAACCCTAATACCACTTAATAACAATAAATATATCCAATTTCCTCCAGTACTCCTAATGCAATCACGGCAGCCAATAATATCCAATGATACTCCTGAATATCACTCAATATACTAGACTCCCTACCCCCTGAGAATTCCACATTACAGACTTGGTACCCCCTGAGAACTCCACATTACAGACTTGGTAGTTCTGTATGTGTAGATCTCTGTAGATGGGGGAGCGGCAGGTGAGTGTGGCTGATCAGGTAGGTAGGTACAGACGTACTGATCCTCCAGGCAGGTAGGTAGGTAGGTGAAGACCTCACAGCCCCCCACCTCTCAGTCACGAACCCTCCCACCACCTCCTGCTCTTTATATACCCTCCACGGTCCGCTGACGACAGTGCAGGAAACGCCCGACGAGCAAGGCCAAGTTTATACACTCTCCATACAGAGTAGGCCGGTTTTACCCCTGGACTTTAACATTGGCGAGGTATCTGCTTGGAGTGGGGGTTATGATGAAACTGGGCGTATTTACTACATTCTCATTCAGGTCCTGAGACTAGATCCTAAATGTGCACTACTACTTTTTTTTTAAATAAGAGATCTGTTTATATAATCAACAACGCAAGAAATCCTAAACTAACATTCTCTAGCAATATGCCTCTCGTACAAACTGCTGTACCTTATTGTCAATTTGACTAATAATTTCATTCTTAGATTTGTTAAAAGCTTTTGTTAAAAAGCTTTGTTTTGTATATGAATTTCTACACTTAAGTGGTATTATGGAATCGATAAAATGTACTTGGATAATGGAGTTAACTGATATTATGCATCTAATAAAATTACAGTAAATTTATTGAATCTATTATGTAACTGTTAGTCCTCATTCATTAATGCTTTAACCTCTTCAATTTTACCCAAAGTTAAAACATTACATTTTCCTGTATTGTACTTATTTCTTCTCACTCATCATTATGCATATAATATGACATATACTTCAATAGATACAAGCTGGAAGAACACGTAAGTATATGTAAACTTGTCTCGTTGAACGAAAAATAAAGAAAAATTGTGCTCAATTCTGTTCACATAAAATATCCATTTTTTCTTTGGTTATATGATTAGACCTCTTAGATCTATCTACATGATTTTGTCTATTCCGTCTGCCATGCTTCAAGAACTACGGACTACAAGCAGTCTCAACAACATATCTGTAAGTGCAATACCTGAACGAGGCGGGGGAGCTTGTATTAAAAAAAGAGCAGTTAACGTGTCTAAAGATTCCCACGTCATCAGTGGCTGAGTTCTGTTGTCACTTGGGACCTGTTGCTGATGCACTGCCAAACTTCCCTATTCATTGCCTCAACAAGGAGGTCGTGACGACAGAGGCCTAGTCAGCTTTTTTCACTCTTCAATTCATTATGTAAGTACTTTAATTATGAGACCAATTGGTGTGCTAAGGGATGCTCATTTTCCCAAAGTTTGATTTTCAAAGTGATAACAATGTATTGCAGTATCTATTCCAAGAACCGCCATGTCCGAAAATTGTCAAAGGTCTGACGTTTAAATGTTTACTCTAACGTTGGACAATTCGTCCTTAGAAATGCAGGGTATTTTTCAACAATAAATTACATAATTATTTTGTCATTAGTATTCTGATTGCTTCTTCATTTGTTTCTTCTAATTTGGGTAAGACACAATAAATGTTCTAAGTTGTTCCCTTAGACATCCGAAAAAATGTCTGCTGTTTCAATACGATTATTAGGGCTTCTTTACTTTGGCTTAGATTGTAGGAGTGATCTTTATTTTTTTTATGGGCACATCTTTTGACGTGACTTCAAACTGGCGAGACAGCCTTTACATCATGCGTGAGAACCTAGTACTATGCTTCCCGGTATGCTACAATCGCAGCACTGCTTTTATAAGTTTGTAACATATATGTTTACTTTGTCGCTTTTTTTCATCACATAAATATTTTCTTATCATTTGACAAAGTTTTGTTATGTCGAGGGAGAAGCATCGATTCTTTGACCCCAAGCATTGCAAGTATTATCAAGAACTTGTAATCTATTCACAGAATTAACTTGTAGGTACTTATTAACAGGTCAATGTCTTTTCTGGGTACCGCCCTTAGGATTAGGGACATCTATCCGGGATAATCTGTGACCTAATTCAGCTATATATAGAGCGAGACTACCCGGTAGTCTGCCTTGACATTGACATCTACATAATATACACTGTATAACCCTGCAACACGGCTTCACTGATTCTGAATCTGTTATGATATACATAGAGTGGATTAATAATCATACAGACAGACCTAGATTTATCTTAAAATCTGAATTCCACGTGCTGAGTTTGATAGTGCCGATTTTGTATGCGTTTGATTTTTTTTCCCGAAAATATTGCATGGAACCCTACATCCTACACAACATTCGTAACTTTTCTCTTAATTGTGTCTGTTATTACAACAATAAAAATGCTCCTCTTGGGTCAATTATGTAACGATGCAGCTCTTGAGTTTGTTATAATATGAAAGCTTCTCTTGGGTCTGCAATCAATTATCAAAATACTTCTTTTGGATCTGTTATTACTACGTTGCCCTTGGGTCTATTATAATTGGCAGGATGCTGCCTGTGTCACTTACATGCAGAAGGTTTAAAAAGCAAGCACTTAAGTGTGGAAAAACAATTTTCCGCAAAAAATAAATTATATGTGCTGTGAACCCCTTCATGTCCTTAAATGTTCCATTATGGTCACAAATAATAGAATATAAAAATCGGCCAATGTATTTTTTTTCACTTTTCCCCCAGTGCCACTTATACAACAATTATCATTTTCTCAAAGACTCAATCTTCTAACCCAGCACAGCATACTACAGGTGCACAAGCTGGCATGATAATTATGTACATATTCCGCGGTGACGTCGATACACCCGGGTCCCCTACTGAAATTAAGACAAACTCTCACCTGTTGCAAGCTCACAGTTAGCAGGATTCAATAACGAGTGTCACTTAAAACCAGAATCAGATCAGGCAGTTATAAAAGTATTCTTTCCTCCAGGGACGTGGACCTAGACCTCCTCCAGATCATTACAAAACTGAACCGTGGCTGAGGTGACGTGGAGGGAGCAGATCGTTCAACTTTGTCGTTGAGCCCAAAAAAAAGAAGTTTGTTTCCTCAGGCCGTACGATTGTTTCTTTTGTGTGTGTTTTTTGGCCCACTGAGAAGTCATTTTTTCCTATTTCATTCTTATGTTTTGGGGTTAATATTTTCTGTTAAATCCCTGGAAATTAAACTTAATTCCAAACTCCAAACTCCCAACCCAGAGTTTTTGAAATGCCGACGAATATCAGAGCATGTCCGACGTTTTTACCACTATGTCCGACACGATGGTCTACATTTGGTTTCGGCACTCCAAAAACATTTCCACGTACAATGATATAGGAAAATGTCCAATTAGAAGGTAATGATTACCTGTCAGATATAATGTCTCGCATTTCAAAAAAATTTGCATATATATATTAACCACCTATCGAAATGGAAACAAATTTTTATCGAGGGTGGCCTTGCATGGCCTTGGCAGTAGATGGAAGCTTTATTGATTTGTTCAATGCCATGAACTGGGCCAACAAGGTCTTCTCAGTGGGAGTGCTTCACCGTAAAGGAGGTCGTTAATAATATACAAACTGACGTGGTAGTTTGTGAATGAACTCATGGTTACCACCAAAAACACAATTTTGCATCACTCAACAACTGGCATGGTGATGGAAAATGGGTCAATAATACCAATATCCACTGCTAAGCAATCAGCGTTCATAAAATCATATTTTTACCAAAATTGATACCGAGATTAAACTGATAAGGAGTTCTTGTTATTGTTCTTGCAATTTTCTCGGAATCCCAAATATCATGAGCTTTTATTGTTCATAATATTTGGGATTTTATTTACTGAATGTCCAAATCACAGAAAATACTAGCACACATTAGTCTTTACATTAACTTCACCTGCAAATTTACCCTTGTTTTTCTTGAAGTACATCATATTTAACCACTAAATTTCAGACTGCTCTTTCTCCCTCCTCATCCCTAGTTGTTATTCACACAGTAAATTCACCGAAGGAATAACGCATATTTTCCAAAATTTTAATGGTTGATGACCTCTTCTTGTTCCTTAATCAAATGAATAATTTAAGGCCCCTAATTAGACTCAAAACATCACTGGATCTGATAAAGAAAATATGAAGTAATGATCATACCATTATTAAAACATTGCTTCCCAAAATCACTAAGTGCCAGTTTTATGCATGGCAGATTTTGACATCAATAATTCTCTCCGAGTGTTTACTGACTGCCACGTCTACGGGAGGGAGGGGCAAGGCGAGGCGGGGGGTCAGCCAGGTCAATGCACGGAAAACAACCTACATGTGTCTTGGTGTACATATGGTGTTATTCAAGCTTAATGTGCACATGTGGTATTAACACACAAATCTTGTCTTTCCAGTCAATAAACATGGTTACATAGTTGCCAGTCATACCAATCTTATGAATACGTCCTTATGATTTTTTTGAGTATAAAAATCAATCTTTGTTACAATATACAATCGGCAATTGATTTTTTGTATTATTCAAATCATCGATACGTTTATTCATGTATGATTTAAACGACTGTATGATGTTAGATAACATCCATCAGTACTCTAAATGGTTATATAATTTAAACATTATAGGATATGATGGGATGAAAAGTTATGATTTCCAATGTAATATCTACTCAAAATTAGATTTGGCTCAGGCTAATCTAAACCTGGATAATCTTTTCAAGTCGAGTATTTCACTCAGCAGGTCCCCACTGCCACCTGTCAGCCAAACAGAGCTCCTTACCGCCTCCTAGTGGAGATTTTGTGAACTAGAAGTGGGAATCGTACCGAACTGACTAGAAAGCCGCGACGTTCAAGACGTTTGGAATCTGTGGCGGATCCAGGGGGCGGGGCAAAAGGGGCGGTTGCCCCCACTAGACCGGGTGGATTTTTTTCCCCCAAATTACCCTATGTTTGTTATTTATTTTCACTTTTTAGAGGGGGGATTGGTTTGCCCCCGCCCCCCCCCCCCCCACCCCCCGATAACTGGCTGTGGATACGCCCCTGGGAATCTAGCATGATCAAACGAGTTTAAACGTTTGAATAGACGCTTGTAGCCCTGAATGGATAGTAGTTCATATCTAAAAGTTGCCATTCTATGTTAATGAGGTTTAAACAATTTGCCAATTTTTATTCCTTAAGTTAAAATTTCACAATTAACATCTGTAATCCATATATACTCGCCCAGTTCGAACATATGGTAAGGTTACCATTTTCAGGATAACAGGATTCTCTGTTTTATAATAAGTAAAATATCCATGTTCGAATGTTGTGAAAAGACGACCCGAGACCAATGTCAAATCCGTCAGTATGAAATTCTGTGGTGGCCTATCTACTCGGCAACTGAAATCATGTCAAAAAGAGTGTTCTGATTGCCTAGGTAAACTAGACCACTAAACGAACTTTTCTAAACTTTATGATAAGTATGTATGGTATCGAGCGTTTGTTTAATCGCATACGCATATTTTCCTAGCGTAGTATACTATGCATCGGATTTTTTATATCATAAGGACGTAAGCATAATTTTCACTCTCCCCCCACCCCCTTCGATGAGAACCTACTTTATGGTTCCAAAGGCCCCTATAGTGTTCCCAAAGATAGTGGTCTATTTCAAGATTATTTACGAAGGGCCTCGGTAGAGATGGACTTTTGTATACTAACTGTGACGCACTCGTAAGTTCACTGGGTTAATAGGTCATACAGATGATGGTTATAGTGGTTTTCGGAGTTGCGACTTGCAACTACTGAAGTACGTTGATACCCCCAACAACACTTAAAAAATAACATACAAGATGAATTCATCAGCTCAAATTGTTGTATAATATAAATTTAAAAACTAAATTGATTCAGGACTTTCTTTATTGACTTACGGTTCTACGTCGAACTGAACTATTGTTAATGTTTGATTTTAGACTGCGTAAGATTCGTGTATATCCAAGTCTTCATGAGTTGCTTTTCCAGAATGCCTGAGTAATTCAGACTGCGTTTAAAGTTTGTCCATTCACTTCCCAATAGTTCAAAAGAAATGAACGATGAGGGAGCTTCTTAATATGAAAGGGTTTTTATTCAGTACACATCTCATCCCGAGTCAAAGCCACCATGTATAAGTCTTCATCAGTCCACCTCCCATCTCCTATCAGCAATCAACCACATTTAGAACACGAGTTGCTCCAACGCCTTCTAGACCATTCTAGCATTCAGCTCTAACACAATCCTATGTCCGAGGTAGTGGGTATTGGTAAACTCCAGTCTGTTACACGGAGTCGATGTACTTACTCCAGGTATAACTCCTTGGTTAAACATGTTTAGCTGATGTTCTCACTAAACTGAGTGATTACTAACTTCTAACCAACTCACTCACTAACTGCTCGCTCCCTACCTTGCAGCGCCTTTTATACTGGTTAACAGGTGGCGCTAGGAGCGTAAGATATTTCTCCTAGAAGTAGACTAGAAGTAGACTTGCTAAGCCTGATCCTTGTTGGATTATATATTATGACAATGTATTAAAAGTACTAAGCCATTAGTACATTCGACGGCGGTCAGGTGTTTGAGTTTAAGGAGGTGGACGACATAGCTCAAACCAAATGAATATAATGAACTCCCAATTTTGATGATTGGATATATTTGTTAAACCATGGTGGGGTGGCCTTGACTCTCGTGGTACAATCAACACAGTATCAAAAGATTTGTAGATCCGGTTTCAACACAAATTCACAGTGAAATTATTCATTGAGTTGATTTCCACATTTTGAAGCTCAAGGTTAGCAGAACTCGTTCATAAAATGACAAGGTAAGTGTTAAAAATTGATAACATGATTATTTGGATAACAACGTAGATGATGACATAATCATGGTTACAAAATGACAAAGTCAACTTTAGAGGATGAAGTATTCGTCATCTTTAGGTATTCACTTAGTACGTGCCTTGTACATTAAAGTCAGTTCTCAGCATCGTTAGCTGATTTTAAGATTCAAAGATTGCGACACCCGTGCATAAGGTGACAAAGTGAGTTCACAGAATTGTTAGCCCATATTAAGGCCTAGGGATAACGACACCCGCGCATAAGGTGACCAATTCAGTTTTGACTTAGTACATGCCTGTACAGTTTCTGATATTTATGATTTGTAACACAAGTCAACAGAACTCAACATATATACAGTGTAGGGTTGTCTTAAACTTCTAAGAGTAACAAGTGTACATCAAATCCAATTTCAGAACAAATTAACACAACATAAGTCAATACAGAGAATTCGGACATTTTGAACGAATGACTTTCATGATACAATGCGTGTCAAATTTCAACCAAACTTCAATCATAACAACATTATTTACAATAAATACAAGGTCTCTGTATCAGGTTTAGTAATACCGAGCAGTTGGAACCAGAAAATACCACCATTCCTGTCACGCGTCCGCCAGCTATACTTAGTACACGTGTACTTAGCGGGACGCTTGACTGGAGTTCCCCCCCAAGGTTTGACCTCGATTTGGATCCTTCGGGCGCAAAGCGCCCGGATGGCAAATTTCTGCTTCGATCAAACTTTCAAGTTTGATTGTTCGACCTGATATTTTGGGCCGATATGAATTAATTTTGTCGCTTGATTACGTTGGTTGGGGACCTAAGCTTTAGTTTAGCACGAAGTTTTAGAAAAATTAAATGATAATTTGATCATGTTAGCCGATATCAAAATTTGGATCTTTTGGATCAAAAAGGGGTTTCCCAAATTAGCCTCGTTTTGACGTCATTTTAATCAGTGCCGACGGTCTTTTCTTAGAAGTTAGACGTGTTTTTCACTTTGTCTCGCATTTTTTATCTCTTTCACGAAGAACAATGGCCAGAATCGCAGTGTTCTGTTCCGACCGGGAGGCCGGTATACAAGATTACCCCGACCTGCTTTTACAAGATTCCACCAACTGCTGCACGATTTATCCTAGTGCCGAGGCGACCACTGCTGAGCTGGCCGGATTTGCCTTTGCACATCATGTCTTACACCCGGAAGACATTTTGATTGTAGTGGTCAACCTTCTGGATATACTTACATGGGATCAAGAATTAGCCCTGTTTATTCCCCTTTTCATTCGTCCCGAGGAGGCCGTGAAGTTTTATTCTGAACTTTTTAATCGGGCGTTTTTAAATATCCAGTCACATCCGATCCCATCCACGTTTATATTAGCAACACCTTCTGGATTCGATGCCCGCAGCTGGAGTCTCACCGACAGCGACGGATCACTCCAGAAGTGGGTGAATCGACTGGCTCCCAAGATCGGACGGGAAACCAAGCGAGCGAACGACTGGTACGGTGTACCTACCGTCTACACCGGGCAAGCTCTACACCTTACTCGATCTGTGGCAGACGGACAGATGACCATTAATGATTTTAGGGAGTTGGTGGACGGCTATATGCCGTCCGCCCGTGTCCTTCGTCGGTGGGCCAGGGCGTTAGGCCGCGTGATTGCCCGCCTGCCTTTAGCCCCCCGCTAGACCGTCGGCACTCCCTTTGTACATAATGATTCTTCTTAATTCTATTGGAGTGATTCCCGTCTAGTGATTTTTGCAATCAATTCCCGGACAGAACTCAGGATACCACAGATATACTATTTACTCAAGAGGCTTCGGCCGGATCGTTTTCCCAGGAACCCCAGGATCGAAGGACTCCTTAGACTGTTTTCACGGGACCCGTTGCCTTCTTCGCCCGTTGCCGGGCCTCCGCCCCTCTCGTAGAGCCAGCCTCTCAACCCGACCGCTCCGAGACCGGGTGAGTTCAACCTTCCTTCTTGATTGTTCTTTGCACGTTAGGGAGGCTACTAACCCGTAGTTTTTAAGGAGATTGTTGGTCAGGAATTAGTCAGCAGTTTTCTCAGCTCGCCTTCACGTTGTTGTATTCCGGAAGCTGATGTCATTCCCGGAACTAGAAACTGTGTTTCGCTGGTGATTTTTGTAACGGGTAGCGTGGGCGGCCACCTGGTGTTTTGCTTTTGGTTCCAAGATGGTGGACGCGGGCTGAGAACTAGGACCTTGTGTACTAAACTTATTATCTCTTCCAGGTCCTGTGGTATGTTAGGGCGATGTAAATGAAATGAGGTGACACGGCTGGACACTGAATGACGTTCGGCTTACTATTTTAGTGGGAGGGATTGCTTAGGCGAACATGATCAAACATTTTACTTCGCGCGTGGTTGGGCGATAATAGGAGGTTTTCCTAACTAGTGGTTTGTTGACATTACCGATTTAAATAGGCGTTTTGGAGTGTGGGTGATTTGTACCGTATTGGTATTATGGTATTATTTGATACTATTAACTGTTGGTGACCAAGTATTTTGGTCCAGATTGCCCAGCATTAGATTGGCTGTGACAGAATTCTTTGATGAGTTGTCCCCCTTACAGAGTACTGGAAAGATTGACGTGTCGGCCACGTAAGGCGACACCACAGGTGGAGCCGTCCAACGAGCTGTTGGCGACTCCAAGGTAAGTTTGAGATGTAGTGGCGAAGGCCACAGATACCCATCCCATGTTTTAGTCTAACAGCAAGACTTCGTCAGTGTCATCGTGTTAGAATAAGTGTTAGAGTGAGTATTATTGTCCAGAGTCGTCTCGAAGAGGAAAAAATACTACTGTGAGGAGACTGAGATGAAGTCTCTAAGACACTGAATGAACTTCCAGATGAAGATTCTGTCTGTGTCATTGTGAAAAAAGGAATAGTATCCTTATTAAGAGCTAGAAAGGCACCAACACCACAAAGATTATCAAGCGTCCCAAGCAGAGATACACATGTGAACTCTGCGGCGGCTCGTGCGTTCATAGATCGGGCCCAAGTGGGCACCGTTCCACTGAACACAGAACCACGCCTATCAGCACCTGAGATTTCCAAACACCTCAGATAGTGATATCTTTGCGATGAATGCGTGAAAGCCTGTACCCACAGGTTGGAGTTGAGCCATCACAAGAACATTCACCTACAAAGGTTTCATGAGTGCCCGAGAGGTGATGCAAAACTGTCCCGCTCAGATTCCCTAACCTACCTCATGGGGAGATAAGAATAATGATAGGAATTGGATCCCTGGTGATTTACCTTAAGGGGACACAAGGTCAATACTCTTGATAACACTCTTTCTGTACAGTGTGTTAGAATAATTACCCAATACACTCCAAAGATTTATACGCAAACAAGTTAACACCCCCTTCAAGGGTGACAACTGTTCTAACATATTTGACTCCATTTTATGAAGCATTCGCTTTAAAACCCCAGTTTTGTTCTTATTGAATGATTTTGTTACGACAAAATCCCTTCTTTCCCTGCTAGTTACAGGTGGTAGCTCGGCGTTCACCCCCTACATTCAGCCTGGGGTTTGAAGACCGAGTTCCACTTTATATTGGGTAGTGGCGCCCTTCTGAATGCAAACGGGTGCGCCACTAACTCCAAACGGCTCACTGAATAGATATTATACCTATGTTAACAGTGACATTTCACTGTCTACCCTATACTCTACATCACATGGGAAAAACCAACATGGCAAGCGGTTGGGGTAGCGTTTTCATTCCGTGAGGTATAAATGTCATTAAAGGACATTAAGTAGTAACTGTACAAAGGAGGCTGAGATTATTCGTTCCTTATTTGTTATCACTAGAGGATCGGGTCTCAGATTCAGGTTCACTTCTGATCGGATTCCCGGTCCTCATTAGTTACATGTGGTTTGTCGGTACTCTCCCATTCATAGGACCAGAATGGGCAGCACCGAGTTTCCATTGTTATAATTGGGAGCAGACTGCATATATATTTTTTTTTTTTAAATATGCAGCCTACACCCCCTTTAAATTATAGAGATGTGTAAATGCATCTCCTTAGATCACTTACTTCCAGACAGCACCTAGTAAGTCGGGCCTTTACCGAAGTACAGTACAAGGTTAAACCCGTTTTCTTGTTCAGGTCTATGCCCGTTTCTCTTGTGGAGAGTCAAGACTACTCCTGAAAAGACTCCGCCCCCAGCTTATCCTAACTATGCGCATGCCGGGCAGGGATAGGTAGTGCTAAAGACAGAGTTAGAGTTTTTTATCTTCTTTCTAATAGATCGGGTAAACCTATTAGCTCTGGGTGTCAACCAAGTTTATTGTAGCTTGTTCATCAGGGAATCAGTAGTCCATGTCCCCCCTCTTCAGCTCAACTGTTGAGCGGAGACCTGGATACTTTTAGCGCCACGACGGCGGTCAAGACTAATTTTCATTCATTTATTTTTTTTTTTTATTTTTTTTCTCGACGGCGGTCAGCTCTGAAGCCGCTCATTTCCTTTATTAATTTTAGTTATTTCTAATTTTTTACCCGGGTCGAAACTTGACTTCTTGCCGTTTTGTCTCTGTCCCGATTAAAACTGGTCTAAAAGTGGTCTAAATAATTTAGTCTTGAATTATGGGCAGTTGTTCATATACTAGTTGTCGTTGGATCCTGACTTTTTATGTTAAAGTCAGGATCCTTTGACCTAAGACATACGGTGATCCAGTGGCCATTTACACATAACCAAGACGACGGGGCTATTAATAAGGACAGCACCTCGCTCCACCGCCTTGTGAGTTTTCGCTACAGCTTCTCCCCCCCCAGGGATGGCTTATCCCGTCTGAGGGAGTCGCAATATAGTGAGAGAGAGCCGAGCACCCTGTGAATGTCACCAATTCGCCGTTGTCCCTTAACTACATTTCCTTGTGACCTCCGTTATAGCTCCCAAATATAGCACGCCTTGTCAGGATTTGCACATATCCTTGCCGCTGCAGCGTGTCTATGCTAGGAGCAAACGAGCCACGTATAAGGTACTCTCGTGTGCTGTCACGGAGCGTCCCCCCCGAGAATGTTACTAATTATACTGCGTTCTTATTATATTTTGCCCAAAATTCCCTGAGGAAGAGCTCTTAGTTACACAAATATTGGTTTGCTTTATATATTAGTTTTTAGGTAAATTTCTTTCTCACTTGGTTCCTTCGGCCTTCCCATATGCCATGAGACATAGTGGATTGCGCCTGAGCTAGAACCCTTTCCAGCCATAAGGCTCTCTCTGCTTCCCAGATGGTTCTTTTCAAACTTGTTCTGATCACAGAGAGCATGGCTCAACTAAGCCCACGATGTCCAATAATAGGGTATTGGACATGCAGCATTTAGCTCTACCATGGCCTGACTGTACATTGAGCCCTCTCTGCTACCGGAAGATCTTGGACCTACCAGCAGAGCAGAGACGACCGGCCAGTGACCCAGTCGATAGCGATTACCGGTCCCAAGTCACCCTGGGTGGTCACCGACGGTCTGATCCAGGTGAATCTGCCAACCCACACTGAACTTTGACCGTTTTCACTGGCCTTGCCTGTTCACTCCTGAGCTGTCAGGAGCTAGGTGGGGTCTGTCGGCCCCGTACCACGTACATACCACTTACTGGCGGGTGCACACCTAATAGACCTTAATTTAGTTGATTCTGCCGTATGGGATTGGCCTTCCCCCGCACCCATTAGCTCTGAATCGGATTTAAATTTTAGTCGTATGTGCCCCTTGTGACCCAGCAGCCCGATATGTACGCCGACTAGACGGTACCACAGTAGGATGTTAATTCATCCTTCGCTAGACACGGGGGCCTTCAGTACGTCTCTCCCCAGCACTATAAATCAGTTTTAACGTGTCCCCGGACTCTCGCGAGCCCACTGCCGCCTGTTACGAACTACCCTTCGAGGAGCTCATCCCTCTCGGTAACTCGTCGATTTTTTTGTGATGAAGGGACCGCTTGTCAGGAGCCAATCCACCCGGGGCATAGTGACTGCCATGGTCGGGCGTCCACCCCAGTGCCCTTCGCAGCGTCAGTGACGCGTAACCCCAACGTCCTGCCTCCTGTCAGGCACCACTGACACCAGGCCTGTGGGCAGGCTCCTGCTGCTTGTGCAACCCCCTCATCTTTGAGAAGAGTATATATGTAAGCATGCTAAAGAATAGACAGTGGCGTTCCCCAAGTGGCTCCTGTACTGCAGCCCGATCCTAGCGGTAACAACAGCACAGGGGTCAGGTGTAGATGGTACTTGCTTGGGGAAGTTCACTTCGCTCGTTGGGAGCATTGGTCCCGTTGAGCGCTCTTAGGTTTTATACAGAATTTTGAGTTTTTCTTTTAAAATGCTAAAATTTTGCGACACTAGGATCGGTTCCAAATGGTTCCCTACTTTAAAAGAGTTGCCAAATCAATAACAATTAGAGTGTTGAGCTAGGCTACCGGGCATGGGACACTCGACTTGAGAGAAATTTAGATAACCCATGGGTCCATAGAGAGACGGTTGGACCAGCCTACCCGACCCAAGTTTCCCTGACTGGTGAATCCTTATTGATCAGGCTAGTCAACAGAACCCTACCTACCCAAACAGGTATTGCCCAGCGAACTTCCTGTAACATTTTAGTTTTAGTATTCGTACCCTCTGTGTTATTAATTCACCAATTTTACCTGTACAGTACTAGGTCAGGTTTTAACACTCGTTACATTGTCATATGATAACTTCATAAACCGTTCCTGGATTTATTTCGGATGTCCCTGGCCTTATTGTCTTTCGTGCAGATCCTGTTCCGGTCGCTGTTGAGGTGGGCGTGGTCGATCTAGGAGGAGCGTTAGGCATTGTTCCTTGTCCCAACACCGGTTGAGGCCAGTCCGCTCCGACATCGGACCACCCTGCGTCGATGAGGCGAGGTACTCCCATGGGTACAGGAGTGGCTAGCCCCGAGGAATATCTCAGTAGTCTGGCCCTGGTATTGTATTTTAAGTTACTCATCATCAGACGGGCTAGTTTTTTAGATACCCTCAGGGTGTCGGGTAGTGGCACCTTAGATGGGTGCTGTCCAGGTCTAGTCGCTGCTCCCATCAGCTGCGCCCCCCAGGTTACCGTCAGAGTATACTTCAGACACAGCTGGGTCACCAGTAGATCCCTAATGAGCACATAGCCTTCCGTATAAGTGTGGTCTGAAGGCATAGCCAGTTCGCCTAGGAAGATTGTTTCTATCATATGTGGATTGGCAAACTGTACGTACAATCCATCCACAGTCTTTCTTCTAATATTTCTCCACTTTCGCCACACGAGGACCACTATGGCGATGACTAGTACTGCCAGTAATATAGCAAGTACTGCCACCGCAGTGGGGTTGGCGGTCGTGCCCGGGCATCCAGTTAGTTCCTTTTCACTGCGCAGCAGCTCCTCCGGGTCCGCCGCTTCCAAGGCCATGGCCCGAGGTAAAGTCATGGTTAGTCCGGCCAGGGCAGCCTTGCCTTGGTGGTTCCGCCAGCACTTCCAGAGAACACATCCAATAATTGTCACAGCTACCACTATGCAAAAGATGGTGAGGAGACCAAAACCGCCTCCGAAGTTGCCTATAGAGAACCACGGGGCGTGTTTCTCTACCTCATAACGGTCAGTCGCTTTCTTGATACCCTTGGCCAAGTCTTTACGGTGTTTTTGTATTCGTTTGGCCAGGGAGGTTACAGGTATTTTGGCCTTCAGGCTTTCCTCGATTTCCAGCAGGTCTTTCCTAATTGTTTCAGGGATAGGGTCTGACTCTAACATAGTGGGTTCGTTTTTGGACGTCGTGAAATTCATGTCCCACCCCTTCACACGACTTGCTGCTTCCAACAGGTCATTATGTGGGTACACAACCGTGGTGATCCTGGTGTGCCTGTCACAATTTCGCAAGCTATACGGTATCCATGCTCCTTGTGTTTGGAATGCACAGTCGCATTCCACCTGAACCCTTGCATAATTTTCTATGTTCACTCCGACCGCAGGCTGGTTTCTGCAAATCATTTGGCCTCGGGTGTCGGCGCTGACCACTAGCATATCTCCGTCGTCTAGATACACTGCCATCTCTCCGAAGTCTGCTTCCAGTAGATAGTCCAGCTCACATTTTTCTTGGATCGCTAGGTCGTCGCGCCTCAGTAGCGCAGCAGTGCAGGTGTTGTCTGTAATCTTTTTCATATAAGGTAAGTCCTTACAGAGCGTGATGGTCTGTCCATAACAACCTGACCAACTGCCACTAGCCAATGGTACGTAATACTGGCGGGACATGGACATGGCGACACTTTTGGGTAGATTAACAATTTGGAGAGCGTCCTTCTTAAGTCGCCCCCTAACCGTCACTGGCACAGGAAAAGTTAGTACTTCGTAGACCCGGAACAAATGTTCATCAGCCACCACAGGCACCCTTACATACACTATAAATTCCTGAGTGGTTTCATTGAATTTGAACGAAGGTTGACTGTTCTCGTAATAGAAGGAAGGATCTGTGAACGCGACATGGAACCTGGGGTGGATCCCCTTCAGATATCTGTTCACTTCCTGGACCGCTCCGACCATATATTGGCGGGGTACCAAGTCCATAGTCAGCTGGCCCCGCGTCAGGCGCTGTACACCTTTCCTGAACACGCGAGTTTGCTCTACCATTAGTTGAAGATACACCATCTCTCCTAACTTGTCTTCTAGAGCGACCGGTATCATATTCAGGTACAGTTCCATCCAATCCACCTTATGTTGCACGAGTTTCAACCTTCGGCGAGTCGTGTTGTGTGCCTTATTTAGTGATCTTAGATTGTCCAGTAGGCCTATCACGACATGGTTAACCTTTTCGACAGCCTCGTCATGTTTTTCATTCATCAGAGCCAAGTCTTCGATCATTTGGTTCGAAGACTCCTGCAATACTCTAATCAATTCTCTGTTATATTTGACATCAGCCGCCAGCCCTTGATTCCAAGAGGTTGGAAGAGGAAAGGTCGGCCACCCTGGATCGTCTAGCATTGTGGGCAACTTCTTCATTCTCTTAACCCTTCCACCTGGATTTAATTCCGACTCTTGATTTTGAAGGTCTTGTTGAGTGTTCTTTATTAGGGAACTTAAGGTTTCATTAAGAACTTCTCGGTACCGACCCTTAAGCGCCTGTGACGTCTGATCCATCCAACTGACCAGCGACCTGATATGGTAGCAGGCCCGATCAAGGGCGTCTCCTCCCTGTAGATATCGGTGACAGACCTGGCCAAAGGTAGCCTTGTTGAAGGGGCGCCTCCTTGGAATAGTGATTAGGAAGCCTTGTCGGACGTGTGTTATATCCGCGGTGGACATTAACTTCCCTGGTTTTAACACTACTCCATATTGTTCTAAAGCTATCACTTCAGCGTTAGGGGCTAGCCCTTCAGGTGGGCTGGAGTCGTTATGCACTCCCCTAATGCCCCCTATTATAGCTAATACGAACAGCACTAGCCACTTCATTGTCTTTGTTTTGGCCTTAGCGATAGTTTGAGAAAGTTAATTTGGCAGTTTATCTAAAACATGTTCACAGCAAAGTTACCTTATTTTTCTGCGCACTACTATCATCCATGCGCCGAAAAATGCTCTCCTCTCGGGCTTCCTGGTCTGTTTTAGTTTGGGACATGCTCGTAGAGGTTTTGCCCGTTGTCATTTACCACTCGCCTGATGATCCCGCTCTCGTCCTTGGTGACCGTGATCCTCAAGCCTCTCATACGTTCGCAGGACGAGGGGCGCATTGCTCTGAGGGGTCTTGGCCTAGTAGGTTCCAGTCCGAAACGGCCCCCGTTGGATCGTACGACGGTTGGCTCGAGGGGTATTGGTTCGGTACCTGCGGTGGGTTTGTCGTCGGGAGTGGGCTCGGCCACAGTGGACCCCCCGGCTGGCTGGTTGGTGTCCACTGCTGCTGGTTCCATAGTAGTGGTGAGGGATTGGCGTTGCAGCTCGTTGTCAAGCTGCTCAAGTCTAAACAAGCGGGGTCCGCAGGCTGTAAGTGGTGGAGGAGGGGAGCTCCCGCTGGCCCGTTCCCCACCGGTGGGGTTGGCGCGTGTTGACCGGGTGCTACCTCCACTTTTAGTCCTGGAGCGGCGACGGTTAGCTGTTCCCCTCCCGATCGCCTTTCCAGAGTGGGCAGAGGTCGGCCGCCTCGTGTTGTTTGTAGGCTGGTACTTTCCTTGACGCATTTAGAGTTTTGTGTGGTCCTTTGAATGAAAGGAGCTATCTGAGTTTTAATCTCAGCTAACTGTTTGTTTGATTTTGGCACATCCAGTCCTACTGTTCTCCTAATTTCGTCAACAGTCTCGAATAGTTGGAACAGTGGTTGCGTAAGGTCCCAGAACCAGCCGGCCTGTATCTGCACTGGTTGGTTGACCGCTTCCTCCTTCTGAACCGGCTTGGCCAACGCCGTTAGCCTTGGCTCGGGCTCCGAGTCACTCACCTCAGATAAATTGTAGAAGTCTTTATCTGCTGTCTTCTTTTTGGCTGGAGCCGATTTAGCGGACCTCTTGGCTCCGCCTGTGGTCGTTCTGGTGGGCCGCCGGGCTGGTGTCCTTGGCTTCTTCCGGGCAATCCCGGCGTCGGTTGAGTCCGGACGGACACCGCCCCGGCCCGGCCAACTCCACCGCCTAAGGGTCTGAGCCGGTTGTTTCTTAGTACTCTCCTTCTCGACTGCCTTTTCTTTCATTTGGTAAAATCCTAAAAGAACGGCCCAACGAACCTTCCCTTGGTAGGCAGCGCCCTCTGGTGGGGCCGGCTAATCCGTTTCCTTCTCAGGGGGACGATGATTCTTCCCTCCGTGTCCGCAGGGAAAGTAGTGGTTCCCTTTGGATTGCTATGTGGCCGGAGGGCTAGACAGTTCCCCATGAGTCGGTGGATCAGTGTCCCAGCTAAGTTCTCTTTCTGCTCCTTCCAGGAGAAGTCGGAGGTTGAACAATTTCTATCTCCAACTTCTGTTCAGAGATAGAATCAATATCTATCTCCGTTTCGTCCCGGGCTGGGTTGCGCGCACAATCACCTGCAGCAGAGGTGACCGTCTAGGAGCAGAGTTGCGGACCGACTGGTGGATCGGCGCGGATCCCACGAAATTATAACCGATCCGCTTGTCCATGCCGTCTCCATATTTGGAGCTGTATCTTGTTTCAGGTGGGGGGGAACGCTTGCATCCGGTCCCAAGAGATGACGCCCAACCACTGGCATCTCTCTTGGCGTGCGCACCCTCCCTTTCTGCCACGCCCCTGGGCGCGGCAAGGTGGCCGTGAGGCAGACCACCTGTTCCATTAGCGCTGATGCTAACGGTGCCGCTCCGCCGAACCTTTATTTTCACAAGGCGGCTAAATTTCCTGCATTAATCATCCATGTCGTCGCTCTCCCCGCCGTTGGACAGAGCGACGTAGTTAGGGCGGCGGTTCCGACGTAGGTTATAGCCACCTTTCGTCGGGACATAGTCCTTTACTGTTTTTTCTGGGCCCTGTTCCGATGTATCCGAGATCGGCACATCACCGCAGGGTAGTTTTATGGGCTTGTTGTTGCCTGGAGGGGATCTCCCCTCCAACGGCTGGTTTTTTGCCCCTTCGTTTAGCTCGTTTGCGTTTCCTCTGTCCATTAGCGCCAGCTGTTCCCCGTTCACAGGTGGCTTTATTAGGAACAAAGGATAAGTTTGTTGACAGCGCGGTGTCCGCACTGGTGCCCTGACCATCAGTGATTTGCCCATCCGTTTCTGCTAAATCAGTGGGACTTGGACCAGGTTTTTGTGTAGGTACCTTCCTGGTCATAGGAACTGCATCATGCTCACGGGGACCGGTCGTTCCCGTTGAGTTTTCAGTCTCAGCACCCCTTATTTCGCCATCTTCCTCAGCGATTTCACCCGTCGGAGTGTGATGCAATTCAGGGTTTCGGTCAGGATCTGCCCCTTTTGAGTTAGTGATTTTCGCTTCTCTCACCAGTTTGGGAATGTTATGAGGGACGGCGGGAGACCAAGGCCCATGTGCAGGTTTGAGTTTTGAAATGTTCACTAGATGTGGGACCTGTTTTCCAGTTTTTAAAGACACTAGTCTAACAAGGTGGTCTCCTTTTGTTTCAATTACCCTGAATGGCCCAGTATACCTGTTTGAGAACTTAGACGCTTTATTTTCACTAGCTAGAGGGTCGTACATGTATACCATATCACCTTCGTACATCTGAGTGGGCCGCGCCCGCTCATCAATTCGCAGCCTCAGATCTTTTTCGTAGTTTTGAACTACCCTTTCAGCCATATTCCTAAACATAGCAATATTATCCTTGGTTTGCATGAAAAACTCGCAGTCGTTCAGCGTTTCAGGAATTGTTCCTTGCTCAGGCATTCCCATACTGATTGGATCTCTGCCAAACAGCAGGGTGTGCGGGCTGTATCCCGACCGTACACTGATTGTGGATCTAACTGTCCATAATGCAATGGGAAGTAGATCGATCCAGTTACAGTGGTCGTCAGGGATATAATAAGCAATCAGGTTTTCAATGGTTTTATGTAGTCTTTCTACTCGAGCGTTGCCAGTCGGCATACGCCCGGTAGTGAACGTTTGTTTGCACGCTAGTCGTGTGGTGATTTCCCTGAATAGCCCTGAGAGGAAGGCCGCCCCCCGGTCTGTGTGCAGACGGTTTACCCGTCCATATCGACACACTATCCCGGTTAGGAAACAGTTGGCCGCGGTTTGCGCAGTGGAGTCTTTCGTGGTGAAAGCCTCCGGCCAACCTGTTAGTAGGTCTATGAAGGTCATGATATATTTTGACCCATCCCTAGCCCTCTTTAGTGGCCCGATGAAATCACACTGTACCACCTCAAAGGGTCGGGTTGGTCTCTCCCAAGACTTAGCTAGGGCCTTGAAATGCGGAGCCCGTCTCCTCAGAGAGCAGGTCTCACAAGCTTTCACATAGTCTACTATGTCGGCGTTCATGTTCCGCCAGTAGAATTTATCAGAGATTTTGGTAGTGAGGTTACTGATCCCTACATGTCCCCCAGCCAAGATGTCATTATGTAATAGTCTCAGGACTTTGGGAATTAACTTTCCTGGAACTATCATACGAGGTTTTAGTCTGACCAGTTGGTCTTGGTGTTTGTTATACCTTTTGACGTTGAACCTACATAGTACCCCCGGTGCTACCATTCCTACAAAATCAGCTTGGTCCATTATTCGCCTAGCTTCAAGGGGATCTGTCGGTAGGTCTCCGTCCTGCAGGTAGTCTATCAATTGCGCGCACTCTGCATCTTGGAGTTGCGCGTTTAATACCGTAGCCACAGAAAGCTCTTCATCCTGAACTTCGGCCTCAAATAACTCACATCCCACAGCGGGCTCATATTCCTCACCTGGGACATGCTCATGATAGACTCTAGACAAATAGTCCGGTAGAAAATGAGTCGCTCCTGGCTCATATATGATTTCAAAATCAAAATCTGATAACGCTAAAGCCCACCGTCTCAGCCGGGCTGACGGGGCTTTGTAGGCACTCTGTAGCAGGGGAATCAACGGTTTGTGATCAGTCACTATTGTGATTTTAGCTCCCTGCAACATGTCCTCATAGTTCTTAATGCCTTTAATTACTGCCAGAGCCTCCTTTTCTGTTACCGAATAATTTAATTCGGCGTCCCGGAGAGTACATCCCCAGAAAGCAACCGGACGGTAGATTTCATCTAGTTTGTGACAAACCGCTGCACCGCACGCGGCGTCTGATGCGTCAGTTAGTAGATAGAAGTGCCCTCCTATATCTGGATGAATTAGTAAGGGTGGCGAGGTCAGCAATTTCTTTAACTGTTGAAACGCTTCCTCGCAGGCCTCTGTCCACTCAAAATAGACTTCTTTCTTTAGCAGCCGGTTTAAAGGCTTTGCTAGATCAGCGAAATTAGGGACAAACGATCGGTAGTAATTACACAGTCCCAGAAATGATTTAATGGTTTTCACATTATGTGGACGGTTAAAGGCTGTAATCTTTTCTGTGGTTACCCTTTGTGTAGCCACTCCTTCCGCGTTTACTACGTGGCCGAGGAAATTGATTTCACTGCGGCACCACTCACACTTTGACGGTTTCAGTTTAAGATTAGCTCTCGCCAAAGCTTGGAGAACCACCTCAACGCTCGCCAGGTGTTCCTCAAATGTAGTGTCGTAGACAATTACGTCGTCTAAATATGCTAAGCAGGTTCTAGGAATCAATCCCTTTAGCGCTATGGCCATTACCTTGGTAAACTGCCAAGGTGCGCCAACTAAGCCAAATGGTACACGCTTATACTGATACACACCCATCGGGGTTTCAAAAGCGGTATATTTTCTACTGTCTTCTTCGATTACACACTGATGATAGCCGCTCAACAGATCTAAAGCTGTCCACATAGTGGGTTTCTTGTAAGCCATATATAGGAAAAGCGAGCGAGCCGTGGGCATGGGAAATTTATCTTTAAAAGTGACTTGATTAAGCATGCGAAAGTCTGTACAGAGCCTAGGTTTGCCATCTTTCTTCTGCACTACCACCAGCGGGCTTCGCCAAGCCGATTCGCTGGGTTCTAGGACACCTATATCTATGAGTTGCCTAACCTGTTCATCGATGATATCCATTTTCTGTGGAGAGTATCGGTATGGTCTAGAGCTTATTACTCCCTGCGACTCATCCACAATTATTCTCATCGGCGCTATTTCACAGTGACCTAACTCTTCCATTGAAAACGCTAGTGCATCCCTGTTGTTATTAAGCATTTGTCTAAACCTTACCTGTTGTTCTTCGTTTAAGCACGACTCGGTTAGATCTATTTTACTTACATTTTCATCCATTTTACCTCGAGATTTCTCCTCAGAGGTTTGGCTTTCCATTTGCACTGCGTCTTTCATTACTTCTACAGAAATCCTACAGATGGACATTGGGGTCTCCGTTTTAGTTAGATAACACAAGTCTAGGAACTCCTCTATCTGATTTTGGTTTACCTCAGGCACTGCGCATTCTTCCGCAAAAGCTAATACTTCCTGGGGAGTGATTTCTTGCATTTCATCTAGCGGGTTCATGACTTTGATCCACCACTGGCTTCCCACCGTGTTCACGCACCCCTCCACTAGGACTGGTGCGGTTACCGCCGGTGCGCAGTAAGCTACCGGTGAGTCTAATCCCAGCGGCTCTCGAGTGGTTACCGGTATGATGCATTCATTTCCCGGCGGGATTTTCACTGTTTCTTTGCTAACTATAGGGTTTCCACAAAACACTTCTATCTTTGCGCCTGGTAGAGATAAATCTGATCGAAGCACTGTTAATAAGTTTCTTCCGATTACTATTAGGTGGCATAGATCGTCCACTATGTTGAAATCATAGCAGACCACCGATCCCTGGATTGAAAACTTACATCTAATTTGTTCTAGTATTACCTGAGACGAGTTGTCTGCCAAACTGATGTTTCCCTTCGATACCTTCCATTCATCTAAAATGCATTGTTTAGGGATCTGTCGTTTACAATGGGTGGACATGAAGCAATCGCTCGCTCCTGTGTCTACTAAAGATCTAACCTCCTTCTGATCATCAAATCTTAACGTTAAGAAAAATGCTTCGTCTCCTATCTCTCTCCTAGCCGGTCCGTCCACTGCGCCTAATTCTATCGTGGAATGAACGGACCCTTCCTCTAGTTTCCCTGATTCTTTTGTTCGGTACCACTGGCTTTGCTATCTTTGTAGATCCGCGGGGGTTTTTCCCTCAACCTATTCTTTAACCACAAGCACGCTTCTGTAGAGTGACCATGTTGTTGATGAATGATACAAAACTTACTTTCATCAAAAGGCAACCTGGGTCTCTCTACTTTCTGTTGAGTTGGCAGATTCTTTCCCTTATCTGCCTCTCTGTTCGGGGCGATATTGGATTTAGGCTTCTGATCTGAATTTCTTTCCGCTTTCTGGTTTTCGTACCTATCTTTTCTCTCATAACCTTGCTGTTTAAAGTTACCACCACTCTGGGGAGTCCCGCTTTGCCCTGGCTTTGGTTTCTGGAACCATGGAGCGGCCTCTAGTCGGGCCAGCACCACTCCAAATCGTTCGGAGATGGAGTTTAGGGCCGCGGTCTCCTCTGATTCTTGGCTTCCAGCCAGTTCGCTCACTGCATTAGATATTTTAGTTCCCCCTTTGCCTTTGTCCAACGATTCTAGCCTCGTTGCACAATCCACCGCTTCGGTGAACGACTTAGGGTCCAGTATAGCTACTTGCCTGGCTACGCCCTGTTTTAATCCCTCTAAAAACACAGCTAACATCATGCTTTCACTCGCCTCTGCTTTAACTTGCTTTTGTTTCAGAACACCTGCAAATTCGATCACGCTCTGGTCTTTTCCTTGCTTAAGGCCACAGAATTCTGCGTGTTTCTGCCACTTAGCTCTTCGATCACCGAAGATCTTGGTCATTTGGGCTTCTAGTTTCTCAAACGAGTCTTTCTCACTTTCAGCTAACGCTTCTGCCCAGTCGTCGGCCCTTCCTTTTAGGCCTAACAGCGCCATATTCAGGAGATGGGCGTCCGACCAGTCATAGATAGCTTTCAGTCGTTTTAATTCCCTGAAATACTTTTCTATTTGCTCGTCTTCTTTTCCACTAAACCACGGTAACCTAATGTTTGGTCCCCTTTGGTGACCACTGTGAGTCGTTTCACGCACTGGCGCTGGTGTTTGCCCCAGTGCCTGGCTCAACTGTGGTAGAATTTCCCAAATATTTGGTTGATTCGGTGGGTTTGGAGGGTTGTTCTGACCTGGTGGGCCCGGCGGACCTGGTGGTCCGGGCGGTGGAGGATTCGGTGGGTTTGGGGGGTTGTTGAGTTGGTTAAGGAAAGGATTGTTGTTCTGGTTCGGGGGAGGGTTATTGGGTCCTGGTGGATTTGCTTGATTATTCTGGCCTGCTGGGGCTTGCTGACCCTGCTGATTATCCGCTCTTCCTCGGCCTGCGTTAAGATTGGCAGCGAGTGCCATCGCCTGCAATAGGTGAGGGAGCAGGTTTTGATCGACCCCACCCCCTGCTGGCACGGCCCGGCCAGGCTGTTGGCCCGGTTGGCCTCCCCCATCATTTTGTTGCAGTCCCCCAAGGTTTACCCCAGGATTAGGCTGCTGTATTCCCGGATTCGCACCACCATTTCCCCCTGCACCGGGTTGCTGGAGTCCCCCAGGGTTTATCCCCAGATTGGGCTGATTCGGAGGGGGATTATTAATAAGGTTTTGGGGAGGGTTGTTGAGAAGGTTTTGAGGAGGGTTGTTGAGAAGGTTTTGAGGAGGGTTAGGCCCTTGTGGGTTGGCCTGATTATCCTGGCCTCCCTGGACCTGCTGATTAAGAGGAGGAATAAGTCCTTGAGGGTTGGCCTGATCGTTCTGGCCCCCTTGAACTTGTTGATTAAGGGGAGGATTGGCCTGATTACCTTGGCCTCCTTGGGCCTGTTGATTAAGAGGAGGAATAAGTCCTGCCTGCACGCCTTGGTCCGGCTGCTGGATTAGGATCTGGCCGTTCCCATTGTTTTGTTGAGGTCCCCCAGGGTCCATCCCACGGTTAGGATGCCATGCCCCCAGATCTACACCCCCAGCTCCCCCTTCATCGGGTTGCTGGCGTTGATCTCTATCCTCTCTTTCTTCTACTAGATCCATCAAAGGAACGCCCCCTTCCGCCATATTATTGTCGTGGAGGTTTTGTATATCGTGATCGTCCCACTGTTCTTTCACAGGTATTTCCTCTACACTAATTTCGTCCTCACTCTCTAGTTTAGCTTTCTTACCTGGGTCTAGAACATCCTCGGTAATAATTTCGTATGAATACGAGGTTGATTTATCTTCTCTAGCTAATTTTCTATCAGGACTACCCCCTCTGACATCTGCGGCTGCTTGTTCTGTCTCGCTATTTTCTTCCTCGTACTCGTCCTCGTATTCTTCATACAATTCATGAGTTAGAGTGTTAAAATCTTGTGCTTTAAGCGTTACATTTTCTTCACTATCCTGATCGCTTAGCCTCTCTAAATCTATGTGCTTTTCGGGGCTTGAGTCTGCCCACTGCTTTAATATTTCGGCTGGATCAAAGGCCTGAGCTTCCGCTCCCCTACCAGCCTGGTCTAAGTTCGTTTCTACACCGTAAGTTAATCGATAGGGTTGTAAATTGCCTACTTTCTCGCTGTTTCCCTCTGCTTCCCTTCCCACTCCCCTATCCCTTCCCACTGTTTTTCCTTTAGCTACAGTGGAATAAGGAATGGACGCCCCCGGGTTGGGGTGAGTTGGTGTTACCAGTGGGTGACTGATAAACTCAAGTCGTTGGGGTAATGGATAGGTGAGAGAGCTCCCATCAGGTAGGATTACCGGATTTTCGGGGCGTTTTCCCCCTGATGGGCTGGAGTTATCCGCGGTGTTTTGTCGTTGTTTTAGATTTCCTGAAGAAAATAGGTTATCTCCATTGGAAACTTCCTGTTCGCCTTCACCTCCCGCTGCGGGCAGTAAACGATAAGGAACACTTTGGTTACACCACGGATTGTTCACATCAGATTCACAGGTGGAGCGAGAGCTAGTACCAGTTTCGTGGTCCGTAGGTGGTACGTACCCTGGGTTCCAATATTGCTGATATTCCGTGAGACGGTTCTTCCCTTCAACTCGTCCCGAGTGTGTTAGGGTTTCAAGTCCTTCGTCAAGAACCGGCCTATCTTTGGACCCTAGGTGCCAGGGAAATGGTTTACCTTTGCCACGGGTTTGGTAATTTTGTGCACCTTCGGGGCAGAGCTGCTTGGGTCTGGCTGCGACCTCCTGTCTCTGTGCCTCCCCGTCTAAGGGATTACCTACCAGGTGGCGGTTTTCCACATTCCCTGTATATGATGTTGACACATCGTGTCCTGCGGGCCGCAAAGATTGAGGCTTGGGGTTAGAGGAAGCCTCAGAGTCACCGGTGGCTGACATCAAGGATGAGCAAAACGGCACAAGTCATGTTTCGGGTATCTCCACCAAATGAACTATTGTTAATGTTTGATTTTAGACTGCGTAAGATTCGTGTATATCCAAGTCTTCATGAGTTGCTTTTCCAGAATGCCTGAGTAATTCAGACTGCGTTTAAAGTTTGTCCATTCACTTCCCAATAGTTCAAAAGAAATGAACGATGAGGGAGCTTCTTAATATGAAAGGGTTTTTATTCAGTACACATCTCATCCCGAGTCAAAGCCACCATGTATAAGTCTTCATCAGTCCACCTCCCATCTCCTATCAGCAATCAACCACATTTAGAACACGAGTTGCTCCAACGCCTTCTAGACCATTCTAGCATTCAGCTCTAACACAATCCTATGTCCGAGGTAGTGGGTATTGGTAAACTCCAGTCTGTTACACGGAGTCGATGTACTTACTCCAGGTATAACTCCTTGGTTAAACATGTTTAGCTGATGTTCTCACTAAACTGAGTGATTACTAACTTCTAACCAACTCACTCACTAACTGCTCGCTCCCTACCTTGCAGCGCCTTTTATACTGGTTAACAGGTGGCGCTAGGAGCGTAAGATATTTCTCCTAGAAGTAGACTAGAAGTAGACTTGCTAAGCCTGATCCTTGTTGGATTATATATTATGACAATGTATTAAAAGTACTAAGCCATTAGTACAGAACTATTATTCATAGTAAATATCTTATCTGTTATCTATTTTGTTGTATTATAACAACTGTTTTTTTTTTTTTATTCAGTATAGTTCAAGTACAAAGTGCAGAAAAAGTTTACTAGTGGCAATGGAGTACAAACTTTTGGATGCTAGATTGCTGAACAAACGAATAGTAAAATGTTGACATCCAATACCAATGTAGAGCGATCTATCTCAACCTCAACTACCTCTTTATTACTAAACCTTCCCGGTTTCTGACATTTACATTTAATGATACAGTTATATATAGAAATAGTTCATTGATTGAAATTATTGATTGAATATCAGAATTTGAATAATGTTTGGTAATGATTACCGAACAAGACTAGTCTAGTCGATACTTGGAATTTTGAAAGCAGTAGGGGTGAATATAACCAGGGGCCCAGGGGCCTGAGGGCCTTAAATAACAGATCCGAGGGCCTTAATTAACAGGCTGTGTCCCTAGACTTTCTGGGAAAGCACAAACAAATTTGAAATCTAGCAATTGGTTTGCCACAGGGTTTTCAATTTATGATTTAAGGGAGCCAAAACCAATGAATTCAATGAAATGTTCCAAACTCAAATAATCATGGAAGTCCTTTCCTAGAGCCTATTCCTGGCCTATGTTAAAATCTAAACCATGAAATATGGAAAAAACAAAAAAAACATGTTCTTCTTGCTCAAATCAATTAATGTGGATCTGCAAAAATAGGGTTTGTTTACAAACAAATGCAAATATTACCATCTCTTGTGGCATTCTACTTCAGTTTGAGCTAGTTTTCACAGCTAGTACTTTACCACTGACCTTAACTAGACTCATCTAACATATTTCTATATATCTCAGTTTTGAAAATTTTGTCAATTACATTGGTTTTGGCTCCGTTTAAGACACAAGAAGGAGGGCCCCTAGATTTTGGTGAGGGCCCCCTAATTTCAAAAGCTAGGGGCCCGACTTACACTAGCCCCAATATTTTAAACTTATGTCCACACTGAAGTGGTTAGGTAAATTTGACCTAAATTTCCTTTATATTTTTTCATCAAGAACAAAACAACAGAACTGTCACGGAAGCAATGTCCGAAATAAATGGTTCATGATTTTGGTGTACGGTGCATGTTTTTCTTTATCGATGTACCTACAGAATCCAAATAAACAAAAGTGAAGAGTCAAATTCTAAATCTAATCTGCTCAAAAGCATATGTATGAGGCCTTTGAGGTGTTAAACTCAATTACTAAACTTTAAGTTAAAGTTGGAGGCATAAGAATGTAGTCGGGTGAACGACCTGTTACGGTTTCAGTTTGTATCCGATCTTGGATTTCCTCTGGCAACTCTGAAAGAATTTACCAACCTGAGTGAAATCTTTCTAACATCTGGTCCAATTGGTCCAAGCTTTGTTGGGGAATTTGTTATCCTTGATTGCAAATCAGCTGAAGGAGCTATTCTAACTTAAACTTTTTTTTTGAAAACCAGAGGTCCCTGTCGTTGTTTGATGAAGTTAATTGACTTTATGACCTTTTTAAAATTAAAAGAACGAGAGCCTCTATCAATATCAAAATATAACGCCGACTGGCTTCTAGATCTTGTCATATTTTCATACCTATATTTTCAATACGCCTTCTTCAACTTTCTTTTTCACAGCCTATGCCATTTCTCCTCATGAGTATCCCATTTCAAAACCCATACAACATTAGAAATTCAACATGCTTTCTGTCAGTAAAAGTAGTATGGGAGGACAAGAAAATGCGTTTTGTTGTATGGTTCTAATAGTGAATTTACTAATACTATCAGTACAATCTGACAGCATGACCCCTCTTCAGGATAAATATGCAGGACTGTAATAATTATCATTGATCTTGGACTAGGGATGGCAAACAAAATTACATAATATTATTCTGGTTTGCAAACGCTCCCTCCCCAAGTCTCATTTCTCACTATGAGTACCCAATAAGCCCATCCCAGATATACATGAACTTCAAATTTTAGCATGAAATTACATAACAAATTCTTTCTGATTTAATCCCCAAAGATATAAGTATAAAACAAAATGGACCATGGTGTTTTGGTTGACAAACTGCTCCTAAAATTTATAAAATGCAGCTTTGTATATTGGCATTTTCCCCATAGGAACCAATGTTAAAGCCTGTCAGCCCAACCCATAATGTCCAACCCTATTTTCCCTAAAATGCAGCATTTTGATTCGATGGCAAACCTGTAAATCTGTCGATTGGTAAAATTTAAGAAATCATAATATTTTAGCAATACATGGGGATATAGAAAAACATAATTCTTAGTTATTCCAGTAATCCCAACTCTTGGAGACAAGCATCACTTCTAGAGTAATTGTGTCCAACCCTTGTCGAACCCTGGGATATACCCAATGTGGGATGGGCTTATTTTGTCACAACAATGTGGAAAATAGAACACCATTTTACAAGAAACCAAAGATGAAAGAAGGTTAGAATATGATTAAATACTTCAGGACTATTCTTCCTTTTACATCACAAAACGTATGCTATCCTTTTTATTAGTAGGCCCAGTAGTAGTAAGGTGTCAAAAGCTGAAACATGTGTTGGTCCTATGGTAAGCCTTATTCCCTAAACCGTATGCTTATCCTTAGGCTTAGCTAAGCTGACTAGGCCAAGACTTATTGTTTCAGCTAACGTTAGACTACTTCAAGTACTTGGCCTAACTTAATAGATCTACAATGCTGGATAGGTCTAACGATTTAGCTTATGGGTAGCCTAGGCAAGACTTCAAACTTCAATCCTTGAGCTTGAACAGCTTCAGGAATGCAGAACTCAGACTAGATCTATTCTAGTTCGAGAACGGCTCTGACTGTCTAACTCTGAGGTAGGACATAGCTCTGTGGGTCCTTCTCTTACGGCAAGCTCTCATACGAGGTTAGGAGTAGAGAGTCGATCATTCGGCTAAGGTAGGACAGTCAGAGCCGTTCTCGGACTAGATCTACTCCAGATTGTTTTGTTCTGAAACCACACTAACTCAGCGTTACTACATACATCCCTAGGACCACACCCTTGGCCTTGCTATTGCCTGCGATGTACACCACTATTCGAATATCTTTCAGTATCCATGTGCCATTTTAGCAAAATACTATTGCAGTTGGGCCCCACAAAACTATGGCCACATCATCAGAGTGAACGTCAACACCTATCTGTGTACAGATAACTTGGGTAGGTAGAACCGTGCTTTACTGCATAAAAGTGTCTGCTAGCCTTGGCTTGTGACTGTTCTTAGATTGGATATGGGTCCAAACGTGGGTGTCGCATTTCTAAAATAGCTCACGGATAGACAAAGAACTGCAACATCCTTACACTTAAAACATTATTTTACTAACCTGGATACATTGGGGCTCCTCCGGGCATATTATGCATGTTATTTGGAGGGTTGACAGCTGGTGGATAGCCGTAGTTTTGTGAGTGGGGGTCCGCCATTTTGGGTCGTGACGCTACGTCTACCAGAAATAACGTGCAGTTTTCTCGCTCTCAATCCGTCCAGGCAGCGAAAGAAAGCTTCAAAGTCCTCACACTGTAAGTGTATATAGTGGATGAATCTCGTGTCAAATATTTTCCAAAACGGTCATCTTAAAGGCATATTATTGTTGATCTAAACTTGTCATTCGGGAGTGTTCGGTCCGGGCCGCTTTGATCCGGAAGTGGACTTCTGTGAGTCATGCGCAGTGCGTTTCAAACGTGGCATTCCCAGAATTCCCCGTCTGCCTAAATTTAACACTAGGCGGCGACACCGGCTTAGGTAACAAGAAGTAATAACATTTTGCAGAAATTGTACATAATTTGAGAGATCAGATGGCTTCAGCTTTTTAAATTCAAACTGCATTCAGACTGCAAACTGCATGAATCCTAGATAGTTGATAGGAAATGGCCAATTGCTGTTGTTAAGCATGTATTTTTAGTCTAGATTTTTTTCCCCTCTAGACAGCTGAACTATTAGGTGTGAGGTATTTGGTGGATAGCCGTAGTTTTGTGAGTGTTTTATGCAGTAACCCAAAAAAAAAAATAATAAAAAATAATAATAATAATAATAATAATAAAAGGATCTGTATTTTTACCTAATCTCAGGTTTTTATATATATATTGCATGATTAATGCAATTTAATTATTTCGACATTACAGGAGTAACGAATTTGATAGTCTGTTATAAAAAAAAGAGATTATTCTCACAATAATGCATTTAAAAAAGACGAGAAAAAAGGCTAAAGGATCAGATAAAAAAAAAAAAATTTAACAGCACATAAGCGAGCTTTACATGTTCTTTTTTTAAAACAGCACATAAGCAGCTGATAAGCGAGCTTTACATGTTCTTTAATCTTAATTTTGAACATGTTACCAAAGCAACCTTTGGACACTGTCGTCTTTTTTTTAAACTTAAAGTATACAAGATAGTTCTCAGGAATATAGATTCAATTCGCATGACTGAAATAACTGCACATTATCTAAATACTATTGAATTGCTGTTTTACAGAACTGGAGACATGAATGATGATGAAAATTATCATAATCTGCTAGACCACATGTGGTGATGCTGATGGTACCGCCTTGGCCTAGATAAAGCAGTGCACCAAACGAACATGTCTCATTTATTATGTCTAAAGATCACTTAAAGGGAGTCAAAACCAATGAAATTGACACAATTTTCAAAACTCAGATAAGTACAGAAATATGTTTGATGAGTCCAGTTAAGATCAGTGGTAAAGTATTAGCCTTGAAAACCAGCTCAAAATAAAGTAGAATGCCACATTATTTGGTAAAATTTGCATTTGTTTGTAAACAAACCCTATTTTTGCGGATCCACATTAATTGATTTGAGCGAGGAAAACAGGTTTTTATTCATTTTTTACCATATTTCATTGTTTAGATTTTAACATGGGCCAGAAATAGGCTCAAGGAATGGATTTCCGTGATTATTTGAGTTTGGAAAATTTCATTGAATTTATTGCTTTTGGCTCCCTTTAATCCCTAATGCTAATACTCTAATAAACATGCAGTTTTCGTCATGGACCTACTATTTGTGTGAATACTTTATCGATCAAAGAAAACATACTAGACATATTCTGGCAATATTTTTTGTTTTTACATAATTTGGTTTATTCAAAAATAAAAGCACATCACAGATTTGGACGGATTATCAACATGGATCTGGATATTCACAATAAATAAACAACATGATTTATCAACTTTTTGTTACAACACTAAAGCGCTGAATTCCTTGCAAGTAGAAACGAACTATTGTAATTATTTGTTTCAGTTGTCTGACATTTCTTTTCAATTTAATAAGGAATTTTAAAGACTATGAAACAATTTCCTGATAGTGTTCTTTTAACAATATAAACGAAATATATTGTTATTCTACATGACCTAAGGTTGCATAACTCGACAAGACTAATCTTTGCACTTAAGAGATTCATTTACTTTTAAAATCGTAATGATACATGGAATGGAATTGGGTCGCTTCGTATTGTATTGCTTCATTTAAGATAAGGTCTTGAACATCTCTATTTTCTCCTTGTACATCTTGTGGAAATTCTGCGCCAGATAGAAAAATGGTTGATCGACATTCTGCATTTCTTTCTGCAAAACAAATGAAAGGGAAAAACACACATAATATCTGGTAATCTGAATTTTAGTATCATAGAATAAAAGTACTTCTATAGTATCAGCAATACAAGATGTTTGTTTTTTTATGAAAAAATCATCCTCTGTTTCAGTATAGTTGATATGTAAGTTATATGGTGAATTTGTGTGCATAAAATAAGAAAAGAACACTTTCTATACAATTCTGCAGTACAGCTGTAAGTTGATCATTGATGTCAACGTGAGTTCTTGAATACTGATTCTGAATATGTTAAGAATATTGCACACTGATGAGAATATATCATTCAATATATAGCCTAGAGTCGTTCGTTTTCTGTTAAAATCAAGTTACGTATTTCTCCCTTTTTTAAAAATAATACAACAATCATACATGCAAAAGTCATTACCGATTTTATTTTTCGGATGAGAAACGTCGGAAATCCTGCTATAACATAAAATTTGTAGGTTATAGCAGGATTTCAGACGTTTTTAAAACCTGACGAACACTTACTGCTGAGATTTCAAAATACTCCATCCCGTTACTGGCTGCAAAGTCCTCTCCCTCTTTTCTTGTCACGATACGCCGTATGTCCAAGTCTGTTTTGTTTGCTACTAACGCAGCTGAAAATAGTAAAGATCAACATGTATCTAATGAAAATTGGATATCATTAAGGGATCACAACTCATTGTAACCAAAACAAAGAAAACGTTATCTTTAAATAAAAATATATCCAAATAATTTACATTGTCTACAGATGACACCGCTCTGACTGACTTTAGAAATAGATTCTATTGCACTTCCAAAATGCCAGATAACATTCTCTCGATATAGTTATTGATCTAAAAGAGAAATCAAGGATGCACGTGAGAGTACTAATGGGAGGGAAAATTTTAAAAAGTAGAAATCAGTTAATACATTTATTTACTTCCAAGTATCCATTGGGAATTTTTAATTTTAAATCTGAACTTTGTCAGTCTAGAATTACGACTGCAATAGTAACCCACCTGGGAAGGGGACCTCAGGCTTTTGTGACCGTACTCGCTCCAGCCACTTTGCACAACTGTGGAAAGATGTGGCGTTTGTGACGTCATATACGACCAAGACCATTGAGGGATGGTCCCACTGAAAGTACAGAAAGAATGATGATGTTGTGAAGCTGACAAAGAGTTGCTCTTAGAAGTCTTAAAAATAGAATAGAATGAATCTAAACAAGTCTCAGACCCATAATTTTGGGTCTTTTTCAATTACATTAAACCGTTTAAAATGAAAATCAAATGGTGTGCGAATAGGGTTGTTATTGGGAGGTAAAACGGACGTGGAAGATTGGAAACCAAAATCGGCGTGTATTGCTACTTTTAGCTTGAAGTAGGGATTGCTTACCAATTGCTGGACAAATTCTGAGAATATTTCTTTTCCAGCAGAATCGGAGATGAATAATTCCTGGAATATAAAAAACAAAAACATATAAATTACACCTTAGCAGCGACAGTGTAGTACTCCTATGCAAATATTTACACACACAGTAAACTGTTATGGCGATTTTAATTGTAACATTAAATCAATTCTACTGTGTTTTGTTTTGGCCATTATGCTGGTCGATTTGTTTGTTTGTTGAGGTAGTTTAACGTCCGGCGAACACTTATGGGTTCTTTCCAGAATGCACAAATATTGGTCGAAATATCTTGACGTTCACTGAATCTAAATTGATGTAGAATAATGGTGAAGGACGAGGCTATGTGTGCTCTTAACAGCAACCGCATTGAAAGTGACAGTTGATGTAGAATAATGGAATGATGAAGTACGATAATCAACTCACCACAGTGTCATTGGATTCTGGTATGTTGACTTGCTTTGTTACCAACTCGGCCCCTACGGTCTGCATGAACAATAAATTGATGTAAAATATAACTAGAAATCCATTGTACACAGCTTTTTGCTATTGATTCGTTACATCTACAAAAATGTCAATAGTATTTCCTGAAAATATTGAAAATTTGAAAAAATTTAAAATACAACTAACTTTCTGAAAGAGGGTTTAGATTGATCACCATGACCTTAGATTATACTGTGTGGGTTTAGTTCATTTTTACGAGACAAGCAAATTCTCGCAGTCGGGCGGAAGGACTATTGAAAGCGAGGTGGGGATTCCCCACTTCCGGGAAAAGTAGGTCAAACTTTAAAAAATCATAACTTTTTTAAATAAAAGCAAAAAAATCTGAAAAAATATAATATGTTAAAATAATGACCTGTTCTATCGATATGGAGTTATAATTTTTGAATTTATTGCATTTTGACAGATATTTTGGGTCTGGTTTCCTTCCCCCGTTGCTATGAAAGCCCCTAAGCCCCTCCCTCGTTGCTATGGTCCTCGGGGAAACCCCCCACCATATTACCCACAACCCTGTGCGTGTGACGTCAGCCCGACTGCGAGAATGCATCATTTGATAACTCACCATGGCGTAGTTCTTGGGGAAGTGAGACCCATCACTATGGAATACCTGTGTAATACTACTTTTTCCGACGGTTGCATCACCTATAAAAACATTTAGATATAATCAATGAGTGAAAAGTTCTTAATATACTGAGTCTGAGAGTTCCTCTGAAACCTGCATACAGCTTATAAACATTCCGTTTGTAAATCTTTTTTTAAATTTCTTGAACTTTGTAGACATACTGAGCCGCCGTTAGGCATGCCAGTCTCTGATATGCATTTGTATGGAATTTTGTGAAATTCACTAGAACAGGATATAAACATCTTTTTTTTTTCCCTAGGTCACCAGAGCAGTCTGAGCGAGCGGTGTCAGTGAGCGGTGGGATTGAGCGGTGGGCAGTGCACATGTGCAGTGCGACTTTGAGGGTGGTTTCTGAAGTTACTTGACAGGTTGGGGTGGGGGTGGGGGGCTGTGCGACTTTGAGGGTCATTTCTGAAATTACTTCACAGGATGGAAATAAGAGGCTTTATCATTTTGTTTACATAATATAGAGTGGTTTCTGGAAAAGATTAGGGTCACTCATTCCTCCATACCAGTGGTAAATATGTAACGAAATACCACGGTTCAGCTGTGATGTCATCACCCTGAAAGGCCACCAGAGGGCATGGAAGCAGAGTATTGTGCGACATGAAGCTTGGGTTTGGGGTAGTTTGGTGCTACATGCTCTGGATCAACCAGCAGCACACCGACTATACTCTTAGATTCCCGATAATAGATCCCCGATAATAGATCTGAATGGTGCTAACACCTGATTTTCTCTAAGTCAAAGAAATCAAAAGGATTACTCTACGGATCACTGTAAGCGGCATAGCATTTGCCTTATGATCCCTATCTCTAATGTCATGTGTATGCTGATATGTATTATTTGTACTTTACTGTTTGTAAACCTGTATTGAGTTACATGTCTCACCATAATATGTATGTATCTATGTGTAGTTGTAGTGTAGCATAGTCTAGTCTAGTTGTTCTTTTCTGCTTGAAATGACACATAAGCATTTGTAGACTTTCAGTTGTCAATAAAATATATTATTATTATTATTATTATTTATTAAATAAATGATAGATCTACACCCTGCTCAATTATTTTTTTCTACCCGCAAATAATGGAATACTTTGAGCCATGTGCTCATCACAAATGTAGGATCTATCAGCCTCTGCTAGGGCTGACAGACTTTTAGGTTTTGGTAGTCTTGCAGTGACAGTGTGGACTAGTCTGTGACTGTGGACAGTGTGGACACTCACTGACCCAGTGCCAGTGGACAGGGAGAGTGGACAGTGGCAGTGCCAGTGAGTTTCAAACTAGAATTCCATTTCTAAGGCTCGATTCGGACAAAACAACATCCATACTATTACAAAACGTGCAAAATGTCATATGTAACATCATCTCACCGACTATAATGCAGTTGGCCCTCAAAATTGTTGGCATTTTGCTGTTTGTTTATCACTATCACCGTTTGTTGTCTGCTGCGATCGTCGAAAGGTATTCCATGTGCAGCACAAATAGTTTTCTCGGCCTCTGATTGGTCAAAATTCACCGGAAGTGTCGATTTTAGTTTTCTTTTTTCCCGCGTGATGGCGCTCGACTCTTGGTAGACTGTAGTTATGTCCGAGCTGCTAGATACTAAAAGAAATATAATAGAGGTAAGGAGGTCATGAAAGGACTAATCTCTCGGTAGCCAATCAACGCCCAGCAAAAGCAAAACAAGAGAAGCAAGCGACAGGGAGCAGGTGCTCGACAAGCGAACAAAAACCACAAATTATCGACAAACTGTGGTGAGTTCATTGTTTTATTTTTCTCGACAACTTGCCTTTATGAAGTATCTTTTAGTGATGAAGTACATTTTCATGGTTTCATGATGCAAGTTAGGCTTTGAAGGTGCAATGACACGGGTTTTAGTGAGCAGAGTTGGATCATCTGTCACCATCTAGACACTAGACAGTCATTCAGTCTGTTTTAGTTGCCTATTTTGTTACCTATTTCAGGTTTGTCCGTAAAAGGTTGATCTAGATCTACTCCGCTTGCCTTGATCCATTGTGAAAGGGAGTAGCAGCAGCCAAAATGTCTAGCTGTAGATCTCTACCAGACTAATATAATTATGGCAAATCTCAATTCAGTGAACTCAAAATGGTCTACGGTGGCCCAGAAGTAGCTTTTAAAACAAGACCTAAGATCTAGGCCTTGTCCTTAGGTCCTGGAGTGAATCTACTGATCTAGGGCCTAGAGGCTAGATCTAACTAGAATGCCATCTACATGCCTATCTATATGTGAAGACACTCTCTGCTGCCTCACAGGCCTGTGACATCATCTAGGCTATCAGTCACAGGTGAAGGTTTAATTGTGCAGTCACCCACAACAGGAGTCTTAACACCTTGCCCTCCTTATCTATGATATATAGACCCTAGATGACGTCACATGCACTTAGTAGAAACCACTACCTATATCATGTAATTTTTAAAGATTAATTTCTCTAATATTTATTAGAGTAGAGGTGCCAGTTTTCGCGCATCACTAGTTTCCGCGCATTTTGCGCATTTTTATGAACGCATTTTTCCTCAACTCATCAGAAACCCATTTTTTCTACTGAGATACATCAGGGCATCCTGGATGAATAAATTTGAGTATTTTTTAATGTTAATTTGCAAGTATTTAGGTATTCTAGCAGCAAAAACATGTAATAATGTCCAGTTAAAATGGAAAACTGCCGGGATCCTTGTAATATTAAATTTTCTCAAATAATACATACAAGTACGATTTTTTGAGGAAAAAATGAAATCTAAACGTTCAAAATATTACAGATATTAGTTTAAGGTAACGGAGTGGAACAATATGGTGGTGGCATGGATTAATCCATTAGATTCAGACCCTTAGGGACGATGGACGAGAGTCGTTGCATCCATCGTTTTTCTTCTCTGTCACGTTCTGATTGAGCGGTCACAGAGTCTGGCGGGGCTCTAATGAAGGAAAGGACAGAAATGTCGAATCCCTGAATGAGGCCCGGGTTATCAGGTGGGCAGCTATTAAAATGTCTGGCCACTGTAGTGTCGTTGTTGTGATTTATGTCATTAAAGTGGCCTTGAAATCTCGTAAGTAGGCGATTCTTAGTCTGGCCGACATAATGGATGCCACAAGATTTGCATGTAATTGGGTACACCAAATTACTGCTCTGGCAGTTCACATTGACAAGTGGGGTGTGGCTAAAATTATCCCACTGTGACCTGACCTCTTTTGATTTGTTGATCAGGGGGCAGTATCGACACTTAGTAGGTCGATTACACGGGTGATTGCTGAGCCCACTTTTCCTGATGGGGTCCCGTGTAGACGCCCTTACCAGGGCGTCGCCTAAATTTTTATTTCGGCGAAGTCCAAATATAATTTTGGAATCGAGAATGTTACGTGTGACTTTCGATCGGCCTAGGAGTTGCCAATTTTTTATCTAAAAATGATAATTTTCTTAATATATTTCAGAAAATAGACCCCTGCGTGAAAACTAATGACAAAAAATAAGGCAGTCTTCAGTTTTCGCGCATTTTTGGACGTATTTTTCCGAAATTTCCTAATTTTTCTTTATTTTTGGGGGTCAAACTCCCAAAATTCTTCAAGAAAAGCTAATATGTATTGTGAAAATACTTTCCCTTAATAATCATAACCAAAGAGATGATGCATTCGATCTATTTTCATATTTTATGAAAGCAAATTCAAACTTATGTCAATTTATGAATATGCATAATTATGTGCATTCTAATGCATAATAATACGATTTCATCTTTGATGATTTACAAGGCAACATAGCATTCTTAATATGCATTTTTTGAATCGTGACAAAGTAAGTGGTCAATTTAATGAACAGATTTCAAAAGATATTCATTTTTTGAAGCTCTTTTGTTGATTTTTTTCCTTTTTTATATATTTTACTAGTTTTACACATCAAATATTACCTACTGCGTGAAAACTGGCTACAGAATGCGCGAAAATAGGCTACAGTGCGTGAAAACTGGCTACAGGACCCATAGAAGTAATGTAGTATATTTTCACAAAAATATTTTCAAAAAGAAATATTTTTTCTTATGGTTATATTCGAGGACCTTCTTCTGTTTAGTATATGTTCGAAAATATGAGATAAATTCAAATTTTCTTTAATATTTTTCACATTATCTAAATTTCCATCACTAATGCGCGAAAACTGGCTCCTCTACTCTAAATATTAGCAGTTATTTCTGTAGAAATATATGTTTCCGAAAATACATATTCACTGATATGAAAATTAAATCTGCCTTTGCGGTTCTCCTTTAAACATAGGCCTTTCTTAACTATAGATCTAGCCAGGATAGGGTTTTCAGTGATAAGGCATTTGATGTGAACTGTTTGGAGCTTTATTGCAGACTGACAACAGCTCCAAGGAGCTTAATTCCTTTTATACTAAACCCTAGGTCATATGACTTCTACATTAGAATATTTCTCCAGTGGTTCTGGCGGAACCGGTGGTTCCGGCGGCACTTGTGGTACCGGCAGCTCCAGTGGCTCCAGTGGTCCCGGTTGGTCCGGTTGGTCCGGCGCCTCCGGTGGTTCTGGCAGCTTCGGCAGTTCCAGTGGCTCCGGTTGCAATACTGTAACACCATAATTGTAGTTTAGTAGAGACACATTTAAAGGGACAGGTACAATTTTTATAAGGGACAACAGTGTATGGGGATAGAGATCTTGCAGGAGACTTGTTTTATACTTGTGGGCCACCGTAATCTTTGTAAGTTTGTTGGTAGGGGGGCAACAATTATTAAGAGACTGCATCTTTTTTTCAGAAATAGCTGGCTGATACATTTCCTGTAAGTATGCTGCACAAGCATTATTCTTTTGTTTTGTCTAGAGAGGGTACCCAGACTTCAACGTGAAATGTGTTCTTTACAAATAATCCAATAGATATAACATAACTAGATCTAGATATATATAGAGCCCTCTAGATGGGTGGGCTTCAATCTAAGTTTAACCCGACTGCAACTCAAAGACTGGAAGAGTCTTCTTATGCCAACAAATGAATAGGTATTGTCGGTATGACCCCCCCCCCCCCAACAAAAATAAATAAATGGAAAATAATGCATGCCATCGTTAAAAATTGGCAGAAAATTACAAAATATTATTTAAGGCGATTTCTTTCATCTATGAGAGGTCCATCCCCCTTGATCAGTTTATTGACCCGGTTAGTAGAATCTTCTTTTAAACTCAGATACAATGATCTCCATATCTTTATGAGGGAAGTATAAATGCACTCGACCTCCTCAGTTGGTAAACATTGTAACTGGTCCTGGGCAGATGGTTTGAGATTCCAGGTGGCGGGCGGTTACCATGGCAACGGTCAGGTCAGACGGGGAGGGCTAGCTGGTGTCTGGTCCTGGTTAGGGGTTTTAGGCAGGGAAGAGAGATGGGGTTACTAGTTCATTTTATGAGTTGAAAAGATACATAGTTGACTTGTTCCCAAACGTTTAGGTTTGGCCCATAGGAACCCATATCCCAAGTGTTCGGTCCAGGTCTGTTCCGCCAAGATGTCGCCACACCATTGAAAAAGGGATTGAATCCCTATTTGTAGGCTTTAATTCGCTATGATACCTACTTTCTGATCGGCTGATTGGGAGTAGATAATCATTGGAGTACTAACGGAATTATCAAATTGCAAATCTGCAAAACTCACAAGTAACTTGTCTTGGCTCTAAAACTTCTAAATGTAAATGTAAAAGAATTAGATGATACATTTTGAAGTTCTTATCTTAACACACCTCACCGTCATTTATTTCAAAAAGACTAAATAAAAATTGTATTCTGAATAGGCTTTAAAGATGAAACGATTTCTTATCTCTCTCCGACTAGACCCTGTAGGCCTATTACCTCCTTTGCATCCTTGGTCTGGACAGCTCGAGCTATATGTATTTGTTTTTCCGTCTTACATCTATTGGCCCCTCAATCGTTTGGCTCATTTTGGTTGCTTGCTTTTAATGTACTTAATGTACAAAATGCAAAGCTCTAATTTTGCTTCATGTAGAATTTGGCAGTGAGAATCAGTTATCTTATCAACATCCTAAATCAGTAACTAAATTGGAATCATAAAGTTAATTACTGATTAATCTTTATGAATTATTAGACAAAAAGAGAATGAAAGGCATGTTTATACCTTTGGCGGTACGTTCTCGACTGGACCACAGCTAATCCTCAGTTGTTTACTTTAGGACGCCACCTATCCTAACCCCCCCCCCCCCCCCTTCTTGGGCACCAATATTTTGTTCAACAACTGCTTTGGGGTCTAGACACTAGATGCCAATCACTTTGCCCAAGAAATATATTTAGTTTCCTCCCTATTACAAACTGTGGAATATAGGGATGAGTTAGCCCCTGGAGTTAGCCATTTAGGTATGAATCCTAAATAAAAGACCTATCAGAAGAGAGGGACATATATTTAGTTGCTTTCCCATTACAAACTGGAATAGTGACGAGTTAGCCATTAGATGACCTAATTAATTTCTGTGTGGACCAGTCATACTGGTCCCCTTTATTCTATTTGTTGCCTGACATAGTCTTATTTATCACCCTTGTGTGTGTGTTATCACATTAATTATCATACGAAGATAACAGAGGCTCAAACATGGCACACATGTACCATGCGAGGGATTATCATGATAATAAGATAAAGGTCTACCGGGAATGGTAATTTGACGTCTTATTTTCACATACGAGATAACAGAGATAATGAGGCTCTCTCTCGGATTACACACCAATTAAACACTACATTTTCTGATATTTACCACCGGTTATCACAACTACTGAGATAATATTGGCTTCTGGTAGGTCAGGATTGACATTTGTGAAGGAGCACTAAGCCCAAGCTTGTGTGTTGTGTTATTAGTGATATCTGCCACCATGTGCCTTTTGTTTTTAGTCAGGGTCTGTTTTTTAATGATAATCTACCACCAGCTGTAAACTGTCTATATCCACCGGCACGTGCACCGTCTGGTCCTGGGATGGCTTGGGACTATTGTCAAGGCTGTCTTACTGTCCGTTTTTACTCGCGATTTCGAAAATTGCTAACAGGAATAAGGGATTAGTGTGGACATATACTATATGTCATTAGAAGGGATTTTATTTTATATATTATTAGCAATTTTAGATTGTCTCTCGAATGGTATGTAACATGCATATTATGTTCCCATTACATTCCTAATGAAAACTTACAAATTACCAAATTCCTCGTTAATTCGGGCGTAAAAAGCAACCAATAACTAACCAACCAATCAAATTCCTGGGTTGCTAAAATCAAAATAGGTACCACAAATGGAATAAAGGCCGCTTTAGTGTTCATCTGTATCAAAGGTGCGCCGGATCGATGATTTAAATTGAATGGGGGGCTCTTACGGTTGTTTCTCGCAAAATTTGATATTTTTTGCTGTTATATTCAATTATAAAAAAATTGCCCTAAATTGGTATGATGCCAATTTTATATTGAATTAAATTGGCAAAAAAGGAAGAAACAATAAAGATTAGTGCGGGGTGCGCCCCCAGCTCCTGGAATCGCTATAGACATTCAATGACCACGCACCTTGCTCATCCAAGCGTCTGCAGTGCTAAACCCCCTCCCTCTTCCCTGCCTCCCTCCCAGTCTCAACAGCTGACCCCCATCCCCTACCCACTGTAACTCCCCACCCCAGTCCAGCCCATACCAGGCCAGCCGGGCGTGATAAGAGGGAGTCCCCGCCGTACCCAGACCCAGTGCTGCAGGAGCCGGAGGCGTCATGATGCCATTGATGGATGCAACACGTACGGTAATTATTAGTATTCAAACCCTGTAGGTTGGATATCCACGCCAATCGTTATACTGCCCCGAGCACTTTCAGTCAATAACATCGGCCGAAGCTGTTGTTTTATAACTAATTCGCAAGTGGGAGTCAAATCTCTATTGCTGGAATTCAGTGACTCAGGGGCAAAGCATTCATACTGCCATGACTTCCCGGAAATATTTCCTGGCAGATGGAGCTTAAGCTTACCGCCTCTCCAGTCTGGCTTTTGCTTAGATTCCTATAGGCGGATTATATTTCTCGTCCCAACGGCCCAGTGCCTTGGTTCAGAGCTGGTTCATGATTCTGGACTTTTCACACATATATAGATTTCTCATACATTATACTCCAGTACTGAGTCTACAACGACGCCACAGTGACCCCATTTCTAGGAACAGGGTCACACCCGACTCGGAGCAGCTGGCAGTAGCTATAAATAACCCTCCTAGAAGCTCACCAGCACCGCGCGTGCAGTGCACGCTCGCGAGAGGTTATTAGAGCACACTGAGATTATTTAGATAACTCCCCCATGATCTATACACCAGGCCTGGGGAAGGGGGCGTGGCTTAGGCGTGGTGGGTGGGCGTGGCAGGTGTTGATTGACAGATGTGAGTGTCCGTCAGCCCTAGAAGTGGCCGGTGTCTGTGACAGACCTCCAGGGTGTCACAGTATTGATCAGTGTGTCGGTGTGGTAGGTTGTTGGTATAGGCACTCCAGCTGCTGTGGTATAATAGTGTAGACGTGGGAGTATGGAATTACCTCTGCTATATCCCCCTACTGCTATTGCTAAGCCGATCTACTAGGAATCGTTTGCAAACATGAGTCTATAACCTTGACTCTGGATGCTGTAATGTTGTAGTGCTGGCCGCAGTATGGCCAAGAAAGAAGGCAAAGGTAAGAGGAATGGTATATATGATCTGTCTGTTTGGTTTGCCAATGATGAGGCTGTATGTCTATGTATGGTTATGTTAGTTTTGGTTAAACATGAATTTCTGAAACTATGTTCGGTTTGATTGGTCAGTTATGAAAAGTCATGTGTTTAGTGGGATATATCATAAGTCATACGGTTTGGTAAATGTAAGATGTCATTATATGCTACAATGCAATGTTATATGATAATGATATGATATACACCAAGAACAGACTCAATGACGCATATCGCTAGCGTGAATAAATGAACCAATACTTGACTGTAGAAGAATTCATACAACTACAAAAAGGTGTTGTCCAAATGATTGCTATATCTCTTCAGCAAATTATCAGGAAGTACAATATTTTCATTCGGGGTCCTACCAGTTAACATCCCGTTGTCAAGATAATCATCTGTAATTTATATGTGCTGTTAAACTAAAAGATGGCCGTACGTTTAAAAATGAATGATCATTGATGTACAGTATGTAGTGTGATGGTGGACTAACAGCAGAAGCCTGTGCTATAATATATACCAGTATGGGGATTGAAGTTTGATATATAAGCCACACCCAAACCAACAGGTGTTGTCATAGGGACCCGACGTTACTGTAGCAACTTGACATCTCATCTGGTGCACGTTAATTGATGTAACCTAAGCCGAAGACCAATTGTTTTTATAATCCAGTTCAGCTGGTGGAAAAGGACAGATGCAAAACAAGGCTAATGGTATTATGGTTAGGCCTATACTTTATTATACTATGTTAATTTTCAATTTTGCCAATTACGAAAATGAAATTTCTTATATAGACATGAAAAGATGCACATGCAACTAGTTTAGATTTGTAGAAATTATTCTTAGAAAGATTGCTTAATAATCATATTTTCCTGCATTATAATCCTTGGTAGGAAGGAATAGGTTAAGGCTTTTGGCATGGAAAAAAAATGTGTAGAGTCTACTTCAGAGTGGCTGTTCATTTGCCGATATCATTAATCAATGCGGGTACCGTAATACTAATGTGATTTTGAGTGATCCTCTTTGGACCAACGCCCTTAATCTACGGTTTGTAGTGCGTGAGCTGGCAGTATACATGTAACATGACAATACGTATGTTGTGTTTAAAGGCCAACTGGACTCGATCATGCAACGATGATCCACATAAAGAATATCGACCTATTCTCCAGTATCTAAAAAGAAGCCTAAGCTCGACCTGTTTATCTTTTGTATATGGTATGTACACAACTTAACAATGTTTTATTTGACATTTGACGGCACTCTAAAAATTAGATCTTGGCACAAACCAACAAGATTGTAATGCAGAATTATCGCGGTATATCCCTTAATTTTATAATTATGGGAACTGACATTTCTGAAACGACATGCCATTTGGCGCTCTCAGTTCGACATGACATGCATGAACTGCATGAAGAAAGAAAAGACGTGGATTATGGGTCGCTATTGCAATCCACAAGGAAAATGCAAATTTGGGGACATGCGACCATTTCTTCATTTATACATGAGAAGCATGATGCATTGCATCGTTATCTACACACCCAGAATCAATTAACTTGTCCTAGACATAGTTACATACTTGTTTTTTGATAACTTTGATAAAATTATATTGATCTTTCTGTAAGTAAAACCGATTCAGAGAATATTCTAAATGTTTCACAATAATATAAGGATTTTCGATGTATATGGCATTAATTTAGTTTTCAGGCTACCTAACACATGGTAAAAAAAATCTAGATATACTGGGGCGCTGACAAGTCTATCATAGTGGGCATGGGATAAAAGGAACGAGTTCTGCTGAGAATAATGTATGGGGCTAGAGGCTGAGGCCAGGCAACAGAATCGGAGGTATAGATACACACATGGCTCTCTGTGTGGTGCCAACAATCCTGCTTTATGCCTTACAGCACAAAGATATAGACATCCAGCCAGGATTCGCAAGGAGCATGTATTACACGAGGCGATTCTGACTCACCAATTTGGTCTTTAATACATTTTCTTTAGATATATGGAAAATGACCATGTATCCTACATATCATTTGAAGGGGAATTTCAAACCCTTTCTAACGATATGTAACATGTCTATAATTAACCCCGATTCCCAGCGGCGATTTAGGAAATTGGGAGTAAAATCGGCTAGTGGAATGTAGCCTTGAATCTCCTGTTTGCCCGCAATGACCCATAATGTATCTCATTATGATTGTCTCAATACGAGGGCCCTCATCTGGAAGGTCTCACAGGATTGTGGTTTGGGAAGAAACGCAAGCGTCTGCAGATTGTCTGAGTGCGTATTATTGAATTATATTGTTATTTAAACAGGGAAGGAGGTTGCTGGCGTAATATATTTACATTGTTTATATAAACATATCTAGAGAGTGATAACTTTTGCTTTTGTTGATAAAATAGGGGTAAAAACCTAGTGGATCATACATATAAAATAACATAATGCAAGTCTTATATTTAAAAGAAAAAGAGAGAGAAACTTCCGGACTGGTCTTTTCAAATTGCGCTTTTCATTCAGTCTAAAACATTGGTACAATAAGAAGACTATTATTTAAAGGATCTGAACTTTGCAGGTGAGACTGTGGGTGACGTTTCTTTTCGCAAAGGCCGAATCATTTCCCTCTTCTCTTTTTGTGTCTCCATCCGGAAAGTTTTTATTAGATCTGTCATTGTGAAGTGCACCTGTCCAGGTTTATTTGTGTTTATCGACACGGAATCCGGACATAAGCGACTGTCTTACTGCAAGAATCCAATTTTGTCAGATTTTCTGTAATTCACAAATTCCACTCTATGACATATACAAACAGTTAAACCAATAATACGCAATCAGCCACCGTAAGATATGAGCTTAAACTTAAAGCTTTTATTTGATATCATCTTATGGGAAAGAGTATTCAAATAAGGAACATGTTTTTTCCTCCTATTGATTTAGATATACACACAAGCTGCAAATATTATTAGGAATATATATAGTTGTGTTTGAGATATGATCCGTTTTGAATTTTCATTTTACAATATAACTTTCAGTAACTTGTAGACATACGCGGTAATATGGCAGGCGGTCCTAAGTCAGAGAAGCTACTTCTCCCAACTTTTTGGGATTTCCCACTTTTTAATGGCCTCAGCTGCAAAGAGTATTGCGGCACTGTCACCCATATTAAAGCATTGTGCAAATTCGATTCAAGTGCTCTTTTCCTCAACATAATACCTTTATTATGGCCCCAGACCCTTAACATAACATGGTGGCATGGGCATTAAGGAAATGGGATAGGGGATTCAAAAGATGATGATATTGGACATAGCAATATGAATTTCTTTAATTTTACAGAGCGACATAGCCCCGCCCCCCCCCCCCCCCCACCAACACACCAGGTCCCCTATATTCGCCCCTAAGCAATCATAGGAATATCAGGAAAGACTACTCAGTTCTTATTCAGTGTGCGGAATGGCATCTCCGCAAATTTGAATACCGACGCAATCTATCCTATCCCCAATGCACAAGTATCAATGCCATTTGTACCAGACACCATTCTCTAGCATACAAGACAATAGGGGGTGGCAGAACTAGTACCTAAGACAAAACACAGTCAGACCAGTTCTCAGTGAAGACAGTCTCCGTGGCATCCCGTCACGTACGGGGAGAGTGGAGCGGAATGTGTCTTGCATTATGGTCCTGCAGGGGAGAGGACGTGTTAGTGTATTGAATGACTGCGCAGTTGGTGCATTAACTCTTGCACTAAGTCTCTTATTTACCCCAAAAATGTGATGATTATTGTGTTTATGCTATATGAAATTGCCTTATCTGATTGGCATTGTTTGATATGAACAAAATATATTTTGATGCACTGCAGAAAAAAATAATTTTCGTTTTATCAATAAAACCTCTACTACTTGTTGTAGACGGATTATGTAAGGTTTAACCAAGGAGGATTTCGTCTCATTGTTTCTGTTATGGTGAATGTCGACATACTGTAATCTCTTACCCTGAGGAGCCACCATTTACCCTACCAAATATTCTAAGCATGATTACGCCTACATGTATCTAGATACTTCAATCACATTTAACTCCACTCATGCCTGTCCCTTGAGTCTTCTTTTCATACTTTATGTTAGTTTCAATGAACTGTCTTGTTCGACTGGATATGACACATTGTGTACCGGGTACTTACTTATGTGAATTGGAATGACCATATTCTTTCCATTCAATTCAGTAATCACCAGCCCTTATCTTTACATGATGTCATTTGTTATTAATTAAAAAAACGATGTTTTTGTCTAGGTTCTAAAATTTGGTTTCTGTATTATACATTGCAACCTGAGTGCGCAGTTTTCACAATCAGATGCAGAATTAACTGAACTAACTTTATGTGTAGAATAACTGAAAATTGTCCACTTCATATTCTTAGACTTCCCCCTCATAACATGGTCTTTTACGGATCAGGTCATGAAGCTCATCTCGTAACAAAACGTCCCAGATAATAAAAAAACGGATCTTTTTCTCAAGGACAAAAAGATAATAGTGTAGAAATAGAGGTCCTACAGTGAAAATGGGTGGGGGTCGCTGCGGTGGTTTTTAGGGTATATTATGTGTCGTGGGAATGGAAACAATATGGGTGTGGACTCCTGAAATCGGCAACGCGGCACGGCCATTTCTTAAATTTGATAAAAAATATTTTATTACATGTATGTGATTATTGGGTGTGTTTTTTTTTCGCCCAGCGATATGGAGGGTTATCAACAACAACAACAACGACACAAATGAAATTTATATGTCTGACTGAAGGTTCATACAATGAATGACGTTGTAAATCGACATGATGATTAAAAATGTAGTGACATGTGACTGTGTCATTTCCTAAATTCGACATGTGACATGATGATCTACCATCTACTAACCTTACAGTAATATACTGAAATGGGACTACCGAAAAGTTAAGCCGCGGTTTACATGAGGGTTAGTTTCAGAAAAGGTATATGGATGCAGCTTAAATTTGGGGTTTACACAACCTTGAATACAATGCTCAAATATGAAGATAAGAATAATTATTTGTATTACCATATCACAGTGTCCGAAATTAAGGGTTTTTCTATGCATTCGCCGGGTGCAGAGACTCTCAAAGTATGCACCCTGAGACATTTCTGTGAGTACATTATTATAAACAGCTATGTTAAATAGTGAAAAAACATGCACCACGGGTGCATACATTTAAAAATCATGCACCCTGCCTCAGAATCATGCATCTCGGGTGCAGGGTGCACCCTTAATTTCGGACACTGCATGTCATTATGAAGGAATGATGCTTTACATTTCCCTCGACAACCCTTACCCTAGAGATCCATTTGTCAGAGGACATGTTTCAGTAGCACGGACAAACTTCGACATGTTTATACATAGAGATAAATAGATGCGCCATTTAGACAGCAAAGCGGGAATGGGAACACTAAAAATATGACATCTTCCTAATAGCATTGTAATACGCATGGTGACAGTGTTTATTTAATACGTAATGGGTAGATACAGGACCACTCCAATGATGTTTTACAACGTCATTTATACATGCCAACGACATGTACTGTTGTCAAGAACGGTAAAAAGTCAAAATAGTAACAATACCACAACGATATAACGATACAACGGGAAGATAAAGTACTTTTGTATAAATACGGCTCTCTTCGAGCTCAAATACAAAATATCAGTCATCCTGATGAATATGAATATGACTTGCTCATATAACTCATGCACTGCGCAGGAAGCTTTGAAGTTTGCGATGCTTTTGTTCTCCCTTTCAAAGAGATAACACAATAGATGAAATATTGTTATGGACACATTAAAAATACAATTTGTGCCTTCCGAATTAGCTGTCAAATAATGCACTTTACCTGCATTTGATGTGTAATACTTTTTTGATCATTTCTTACAGTATTGCAATAAATTAATGGGATATATGAAACATAAGCTGTCAATATGTCTACTTAAACTGCATTGATGTGCATGAAAATTTCCTTTATATCTTACAGTATGGTATCGAAATTAATGGTAACTGTGGAATGTTTATAAAGAATGGTATGTATGGAATATTCATTTGTTTCATTTGCTCTTTGGTAGATGCGGTAAGTCGGGCGGAGCGGGACAGGATGCGGCTGTCGATGCGTGCCAACATCCACGACCTGCACCGGGCCGTGCAGCTGGGGCAGGCGGACTGCGTGCGCTCGATCCTAGATGAGGACAACGTCAACATTAACGGAACAGTATGCGGCACCACCGCCCTCTCACTCTGCCTCTACAAGGAGCGTGACCCCATCTTTGAGCTGCTCCTCTGTCATAGGTGTTCGTCGAGCAGGTTGGATCTGAATAAGCTGAGTAAAGATGACAAACAGCGAGTGGAGCCTCCGCTCATTACTGCCTGCCGGCTGGGCAATAACCACGCGGTCAAGCTTCTACTCAAACTTGGCGCGTATGTCGACGCGAAGGACAATTTCCAACACACAGCACTATGGATGGCCACATTGCAACGGTACACAGACCTGGTGAAATTACTATTGCGGCATGGCGCGTCTGTGAACCCATCCAAGTTGTGGACTCACTCACCGCTTTTCTTTGCTGTTAAGTACTCAAGCAGGCGAACCCAGATAGCCAAGCTGTTGGTTTACCAAGGAGCTGATGTAACAATAGCAAGCTCCCTATCCCTGCTCTACTGCGCGATAATCCAGGGTGACCAGAGCATGGCACGACTGGTTGTCGAGGCTGGCTACAACGTCTCAAAGGATGACCGAGTGCGTACTGAGTGGCAATCGAGCATTTTGACTCGCAACAAGAACCTGTCTGAGTGGCTGGGTGTAGAGCTGACCACGCCCAGCCCGCTGCAGAGGCAGTGCCGGACTGCGGTGCGGCGCGCCATCGCCACAGCCAGTCATGGGCGTCACTTCCTTGACCGGCTGCAGGAACTGCCCCTACCGCGGAGTGTGCTCACGTACCTAGCACTCAGCGAAGATGCATGGGAGGTCATATGAGGCTGTACCCTAGAAAATGAGGGCTGTTTCCAGTGATAGCAAATTTAATTTCAGGACCAATTAGGAAAAAATAGACATGAGCTTTTTTTTTTCTTCATTCTTGTTTCTGGTTTTTAAGGATCAAGTTCGTTGTTGTGTATTTTCTGACAAAAGAGCGAATTAGCATGGCAATGTATTGTTTCTATTTTACAAAATAGAGAAAAATGGACGAAATTGATAACTTGTTCTAAGCAAGGCTTTTCCTTATTTTCTAAGTTGATTTGGATCACTGAAACTTCTAACAAACGCTGAAATGCGACAAAATAGAATTCTACTTAATTTTGGAAACGGCGTTTATTTTCCGTAGTCTGGGACGTATCCCATCACTTTTCCCAAGGACAGGTAGATAGAAAATATCATAGATATGCGTGAATGTGTGTGAGTTTGTTTCAGCTTGGCTGCCATAAGGACATAATTAACTGTCACCATTGATAGGTAACGACTGTATAGTGCTTGCGTAGGTTGTGGTCATGTAAAAGACACAAGGTTCTTCATTCGTAGTTAGAGTTCTGTGTTTTCATCACATTTCTTCAATCACATTGGCTGTACTTTTTGTTATGTAAATCTGTTATCTCAGATTTACATTAATAATATTTTAACAGTCAATGGGACTCAATGATTGTTGAATACCTGTCATATTCGTTGGGGGCTTTTTCTTTGTGTGTGTGTTTTGTGAGCAGGAACTACGTTTCTATCATAGCATTTCTTAAAAATAAGAAAGAACTCAACATTTCTATGGTGTAAAAAACAAGTGAGAAATACCCGCCATAATTGTCTTAAAGGTAAGTTAATTAAAACCATGGACACAGGATCATACTAAGTAAGACAGCATAATGTCGATATTGAGATTATACTTAAAGCTAGACATTTATGGTATGTTATATTTAATTTGATTAAATAAAGAGTAAACGTGTGTAGTTGATATTTATTGAATATAGATCTTTAGAAATAGATCAGATTGTAAACGAGAACACACATAATTGTATTATACATTGCTTTTCATGAAAGGCGACAATTTACTTTTTACCCACTTAATTAATGATAATATATCATATGACTCCCACAGAGGGGTTTTTGCTAAAAGTGCAATATTCTATGTCGCTTCCTTACTTGTAAAAACAAATGACCCATAAGGGAAAACCAGATCGATGTATCAAAGGAAGCATAAACTGTTTGCTTGACGCTCTAGATATTTATCAAAACAAACTTTTAAAGTACTGTAGAACAAATGGTAGGCCATAATTATATTGTTATTCATTTATCGTGTACATCGGGCGCTTTTTACAGGGTGATTAAACTGAGGTTTATCAGTCAGTGGTGCAATGTATGAAATATATGATATTCTATTATTTCTCCAATATATGCTAGTCTATTTACAGAATGGTTGCCATTATTTTGACAAAGGGGCAAGTCCTGACTTTGTTGCAGTCTTATTCCATCCGTAATTTCTGTTTAAATCCAACATTGGATCCATGTATACAGTGAATACTTTACTTACTTAAAGTGTTATAATTGGAACTTAATGAATAGTTTATCATCATCCGGACTCATGTTTTGTTTATATATCCTATCATATTAATATGCTTATAACTTGACGCTTGGTTATAAGCATTTTGATGATACTTGTTGGCACATATAATTGTAAATCAATATCGAAAAAACAGTTAGTGTTTTCGCTGAAGTAACAGTATCACGAATATGTATGACTCTAATATGAAATTTGATTTCACATATCCTTGTCATATGCTTGTCACATTGTTTTATTTGGTGCGTAATAAGAAGTAAATTGTGTATTTATTACAGTTGTAGTTTGAGTGTGAAATGCAGTTTAATTGCGTTATTTGCTGCTGTGATTGTGGTGAACATAAAATACCGCTAAGGTATATAGTAACGTCTCTTGACAACGGGTTTGTTTCTGACCAGGGCCCATATCTTCGTAACTATTTTAGCTGATCAGGGAAAATTTGATCAGGGTCCTATGATCAGTGGTTTTGCCAAAATAATGTCAAAGAGGAATTATTAGGTGTAAAATTTATTCATGATAGACAGAATTTCTGATCATGAGACGCTGATCAAATTTTCCCAGATCAGCTAAATTAGTTACGAAGATATGGGCCCAGTAACTTAGAAAAATACATTAAACGAGGGAAATGTTGACAAAGGGGATGGATTAAAAAAAGTTACAAAGTAACGTTTTCTGGTGTCTGATTAAGAGATAATATGGAATTCCTGGCTCTAATGGTCAAGATATTGTTTGTAAGTACATGTACTTAGTTTTGACAACCTATTGAATAGAACTGTCTTTCGTGATTTGGTAAGTATGGTAAAGACGAGGCTAAAAGCATGTCATCTTCGATGATTTTGTAATCATTATCAATGTGAAAATGCAGGTCTCATTACTTTATGAACACGGACCCGCATACTATGAGAGAACAGATTATTAGAGGTTATGAGTATTAACATTTCTAAATTTAATAAAGAGTTGATCCACCACAATATTTATTTCATGAATAAGTAAGTGAAGGCGCTAGGTTATTTAATGTGATTGTGAGAGAGTTGCAGACAGTTAATTTGAGACAAGCTTCCCCCTCCTCCCCACATCCGTACATTGTCCCTCAGGAAATAAAAGCCGTGAAATGACACATTTTCGTGTTTTATATAATCTTTATTATCCATAATTCATAACCATGATTATAAAAGCTGGCGTTCAATGACCTCCACGTTGTACACTCGTCCCAAAATGGCAGATAATGGCAAGCAGTACGTATTCTTATATACATGTACATGTACATACGATGCACGAGTTGTTTGAAATAAACAAGTGCCTTAGGATGAAAAAAGATAATTTCATTCATATTTCGGCCCATATCTTTGTAATTAATTTGGCTAATCTGGGGAATTTTCATTAGCTTCTCAGGATTACAAACTCTGTCTACCAGGAATAAGTTCTACACCTAATAATCCCTCTTTGAGACTTTTTACAATAACATTAAATTTTGGTACGACAAAATTGCTGATCTTGAGACCCTTATAAATTTCCCTGATTAGGCAAATTAGTTACGAAGATATGGTCCCTGTGAACAAGTTAACCAGTTCTCAGTAAAGTCTTAACTAAGCACTGGTTCTCTTATAGAATTTTTTTTTAAATGGCATACTAGTTTGCGTAATGAAGGTACGTTAACAGGTACCCAGTACGTAATTGGTAACTGATAAAGTAAATTATTCTGGTATGGTTAGTAATACTTGTGTTTAATGAATAAAAAAATCCTAGCCGATGCATATACCTCGAGACCACATGATACTTTTCCGCATTTCTCTCAATTCATTTCTTCATGCTTACAAGAATACATAGGCTGACTGTGTGCAAAATAGGGGGGAGGGGTGCAAATAAGAAAAATACCTCAACCAAAAGTGCTAAAATAAAATGAAACACCAAGACCTGCAGGAGGATGTATTTACGCTAAGCAAACATTGAAAGAGGAGACCCCCTAATAGAAATTCAATACAACGTATCACAACCCAACGAACATAGCTTCATATTAATTTCAAGCTTTTCCTTTTCATATTCGGATCTCTGAGTAAATTGCTTTATGCATAAAAAGTAGAAACAATAATTATTGTTCTTACTCAAACCAGAATGAAGATATTGGAAACTATAGTGTACAATGAGGCTATATAATAACAAAATTACTACCAACACTGGCGAGTAACAGGTATACTACTATTGGTGCACTGTTCATACCACATTGACCGCAATTTACATATTTACCTTTTAGTCTTCCTTAGTTTTTATCATTATTTTGCCTGTGCATGAATAAACCTGACGTTATGGAATCAGTGATCAACAATATGTACAACTTTATGGTCATGGTAAAGGCACTGTTTTATCTTAAATAAATCTATTTAACAAGTATAATCGGTAGTAAATACATGTTTTATCCAGCAGTGCGCCCGCAGATCCCTTAGATATGACGTAAAATATTATTCTTAACCTAAACGTATATTTTTTGATGAATCACAATATTAACCTTGCCTGACTAAAAAAGTTTACGGTGGGTATTAAAAAAAGTAATTAAAGCAAGCTAAGGATAAAATGATATTTGGGACCATGTTGTGTTGTAATTTCTGAATAGAGAAAGGTACCAGATTATATACCACAGAGAAGCATTTTATGGTGTACACAAACCAAAATATACAAAACAAAACAAACACAGGATGAGTTACGACTTGTACACCCCAAATACACATTCGCCGAATACCATTCTACTTGCTCGTATTCTTCCATAATTAAGTACGATGATCATCAGAGAGAAATAGTATTTAGTCATCTAGTACATTCCACTGTAAGTAAAATCTAGAAACCCTTCGAGGTATTACTATAGAACTTGTACCGATATATTCCTTCAACAGGGAAAATCTTAGAATGCAAGTTGACAAGTTTTTTCAACAGTCGGAAAGGTCGTTCTGATCACCAATCATGCTTACAAGAAGTTGTAAACTTTGGAACCAGTAAAACAACTTATAAATCTTTCTCTTCAGGAAAGTTGGAGACAATAGGCAGGACTTCCACTCATCACATATACATAACTAAAATTTAAATTGCTTTGGATTTCTTTACTTACGTTTGCCATAAATATATGAAAGATACTTAAGATTACAGAGACGAAGACTTCGAATCTCTTGTACTATAAAATGTTAAGCATTAACTAAATAAATAAATGTGTTATCCCACAACCTAAGGAAAGGAAATCGGTTTTCAAATAATGAATTTGATCCCTGGAAATGGTATCCCGCTTCCAAAATAATCCAATGATGATGAAACACTCAGGTTTTAGTCTGGCACCCATGGAGATGAAAAAATGTCGAATGAAAAAAAAATTGCAATGGTGATGAGTGGCGGGAATGAATGGATAGACCCCTTAGTTTTAAAAACACAGATCCCATGATTGTGATTTATTTGTGACTCTATGATTCTCTCTATATAGTGATCTGTGTAAGATTAAACAGAACATTATACTCACGGTTGGTTCATTAATTAAACCAAGTATTTGTAGTCCTTCTTCTCTCTTATTTTTTTTTTATATAAATATACTATGTAATGCCTTTGTACATCATATCTCCCAGCATAAATGGGTGTGTATATACATTTTGTTTTAAAGCATGTGTAATAATAAAATCCCATTCCTCTCCTTTTATTGCTTCTAAGATATATATGTACATATACCAAATTTTATATAGATATGATTATACATACCTATATAAATCTGAAAAACGTAAATCAAAATCACGTTGATGCAATTTTTGGAGGAGGAACTGGTACATTCTTCATATACACAAATAAAAACCCACAAAAATTTGATTTCTGATCCTTACCAACATTACATGCTGTGCCCAATCACAAACCTACTTTTTTCTATATAAATATAAAACTACTCCCGACACTCTGAGATCCCCTGACACTACGTCTTCTCTTGATCCCCTATCGTTTCCACCTCTGTGGCTGGAGGCGGTTGGTTGAGCGGGTCGGTCAAGTCGTAGTACGCATGGAAGAGTCGCTCGTGTGCGCAGCAGCGCATGGACTCGTACACGTGGAGGAGCAGCTCAGGGAAGCGCGATGTGAAGTAGGTTACGAATTGCTCGGGAACCGCTCCCAGCGACTCCTGCACATCCCGCGGCAACTCGCGGTAATGGTGCTTCTGAAAACGTAAAATTATTTTTGATTAACTAAACTGGTGTTTTTGAAAAAGGTTGGGACATTATTTTTGATCAACTAAAACGGTGCTTCTGAAAATTTTGTAAACATTGTTTATGATTAATTAAAATGGTGTTTCTGTAAATATTATGAAAATTCATTTTGATGCTGTAAAAATAGTTTGGATTAATTCAATACTGTAAAAATAGTTTTGGATCAAGGGAATTTTTTTCCCCAAATGTTCGTTAACCTAACTTTGGTATTAGGCCTACCAGTAACTATGTTGATAATTCACGCCTACAAAAAAAAATATCTACATGGCCTAACATTTCCAACCAAGACTGTCTTACTCACCTTATTTCTCATGGCACGTAGGAGATCCCTCACGGAATGTCCTTTATATGTTCTGAATTTTCGCAAATCTAAAAATAAGTAATGTTTTATTTATAGTAAACATTAAATATTTCACACGATCACCAATTTGAGCAAATTAAGAAGTGAAAAAATGAAACTCCTTTTGAATGGTTAAGTACACAGACCTCGAAACAATTTCTTTTTTACCTGTTCTGATTATTCATGACAGAATACCATTAAAAGATTCATGATATTATTCTACATCTACAATATAACTTTTGGTATTTCTATGTTGTTTATATATTCAAAATTACCCATCGTATAGTCTGAATGCATATCTATTCAACAAAACATTAAATAAACTATGAATAATTGAATACCTTGTTGGAGGTAGACACAGATGTGTCTTCTCCAGTCGTACTTGACGACCTGTCGACCTCCCTTCTCCAGCCCCACCACTACTGGCTCCGTGTGCGCCTCCTTCTCTATACGGTCACTCACGTCCTGCCAACAGAGAAAAAAGTCTATAGAACAGTTCTAACGTTTCGAAGGGTCCATCCATTAAGTACATAATAATTATGTTTTTATTTATCTATTTACTTTTGAAAATGTGCATATTATGCAAATTAAAAAAACACACCAGAATCCCCTCATCTTGTTGTGTATGTACTTAATGGAAAGGCCCCTAACTGAGAGTCTGATTATCCATCTCTTCGAGTCTAAATAATGCATTTGCAATGAATTATTTAGCAGTTTTTTTTTTAAAGATTCACAGAATCAGCAGTCAGTGGCGAATATATATATATATATAATGAAAAGGCTAAAGATTACTTCAAACAAGATTGTTTACCTTTTGTTTTAATACTCACTGCATGAGCTCATTAGGGATCTTTACCTTGGCCGTCAGATGATTACACCAGGATATTACAAAGGAAATGTGAAAGCTAAATCTAAAGTCCATATATATCAATCGAAAAACTTTAATAAAGACCATAAAAAATAAATATTAACCTGGAAGAACATGAGTTGTTTCTCCCTGTCCCAGAAGAAGGGGTGTTTGAGGACGGTGCTGGCCGTGGGGCGGTCGGCAGCGTCGTGGGAGATCATCTTTGTGATGACGTCCTTGGCCAAGACAAAATCTGAAAGAACATAGGGAAACTTGTAAAATCTTATATGTCATGTAGTCATTTATCACCAATCATAAATCGACTATCCCTGAACTGACCGTGAAAATCGAATGCAACGTCTCCTTTTACTCAAAGAAATTTTAAAAGGATTTAAGTGAGAGTAATTTGAAGAACGGCCATATCTATATCAGATTCCCAATAATATCAGAGAGGATCCAGTGAAATTTTAAATTTGTAAAATTCTCGTCTTATACAGTAGATATGATGCTTAAAGAGGAATACAAAATAATTTAGATAACCATTTATTGATATCTTGCATAGAAAACATTGTCTAAATATCAGATCACACATTGAATCCTCTGCACACCTGACACAGGACGTCTGTGTGTGACGTCACACAAAATGACAGTTAAATTCAAATTTCAAATTTATAAATTCCTTAAAAAACATATCTTTTCATATTTTCTTTTATAAATAATTCAATTTGGTGCTTTTGATCTCTTTTAGACTTATAAAGTACATTTAATAAATCTCTTATTGCATTTATTTCAGTTTTATAATTTTTCAACTGTTCTGCCTGTGACGTCACAGACAGATAATGCTCTGTGCAAGCTGCACCTGGATGCACAGAGGCAGGCTCATTATCATTCAGAAAAGTTTGAATAAAATCAAAACTGTTATAGATTAATGTATGAAATTTGGTAAGGTTACTATTCAGATGGCCACGGTCACAGCACTATGCTAGTTCAAAGTCACTGGCCTCCCCCAGGAGTTACTAGATCACATATTCTTTCTTGATGTACTAAAACTAAATGTAAAAACTTTTTTTTAGCCTGATCAAATCCTATAGTTATGGGATTAATGATCTCCAAATTTTATAGGTTTCTCAAATGTAACCTGTCTATTAGAAAATCTGAAATTTGCTTTTTGAAGTTCTATGAAAAAACCTTCCCGATATGAATGAATAACTAAATGTGCATAATGGACTGAAATGAACACCCACGGTCCGAATCCAGCTTGTCTAGGCAATAGTCTCCGTTCATGATGTTTGCCTGACGTCTCAGTGAATCTCCAAACGGATGTTTGCCGCCGGAGAGGACGTAGTAAAATACACAGCCGGCCGAGAAGATGTCCACCGCAGTGGTCTGAAATAGAAGTAAATCGGTTGAAAACGGTGAATTGAGTCAATTATTGATAGCAGAACCTGAGAAGAGCTTGTTATGCAAATGAGAGCAGTTCTACATCCTAACTAAAACAAATATTTCACAATAATTGGCATAGAAGTCAGTGTTTGGACAACTCAGCGCAGCGTAATACAGTTATCTGATATGAAATGAATAAATAATGCCTCTGTATCTGAACATGATCAAGACGTTGCTTTTGTCATATATTTTGTTGGTAAAAATAACTTTCCGAACTTTTTGCAAGTTGAAAAATTCATGGAACAGCGTTCCCCCCAAAACTTTCTGAAACGATGTGGAATTGTCAGACGTTTCTAGGAATTATATCAGGCAATTTACCACCATGTCAGACATGGGTATAGCTAAACATTTTTAGAAGAATCATATTCTTGACGTTTAAAGGCCATTTGTAAGGAAAATAATCATCAAAATATTTTTAGCCAAAATGTCCGACGTTGGCATAACATCGGAAAATCAATGGAAAAATGTCCATATGGCTAACGTTTTTTGTAAATGCTGATTTCATTAAGGTAATTTGACAACTCTCACCACTCTCAGCTCCGGGTTCAGCATCTCGGGGGCGATCCAGCCCTCGGTGCCAGCGGCTCCCGACCTGCGGGAGAAGGAGATCCGGCCGGCCGCCAACTTCTTACACAGACCGAAGTCAGAGATCATGGCCCGCACACGACCCATCGCGTCCGGGTACGAGATGAGCACATTGTGCGGCTTGATGTCCCTGTGAACTGTATGCAAGGAAATAATATTAGATATTGTTGGTTTCCCTTGAAATATGAGATAGTGTTGTTTTCCGTTGAAATATGAGATAGTGTTGTTTTTCCCTTGAAATATGAGATAGTTATTTTTCCTTTAAAAATATGAGATAGTGACAAGTTTTTATAAGTTTTATTTTTTCAAAGAATTCGATTTGATGAGCGCCTTCATTATTATTGCCACCCCTGGTATTTCAGATTAACATGTTTTTTCGACAGTATTAAAATAAAGTACTAAAGCTAAGAAGCATACAAAAGTGATCTATTTGGTGATATCCTGACATCCTATCTCAACAATTTGTTATTGGTTATCATAAAAATATTCACGAATTTGTTTCATCGTAAACAAAAGACCAACGATATGGACTTCTGTGACGCTACACTACTGTCTGTTTCAACACTATACATACATTGAAAAGAAAACAAGTGTTTTTTCAAACATTTATCTTTTTAAGGAAATAATTTCTAAAATATTGCACATTGTTAGGATACCTACCTATATCGAGCATATGAAGGTGGCTGATACCAGATATGGCCTGTTCTAGTAGTGCAGTCGTGGGCAGGACACTTGAGTTGAAAGTTTTCTTCTCTACGTAGTTCTGGACTGTGGCTGCACACAGCTCCAATGCAATATACCTGAACTGACTGTCTTCTTCCTATTTAATGGGTTAGGAGTTATGCTATTCATTATCAAGGTCTAAAATATTTATCTGGTACGGAAGATACATCTACTGTGATTGAAGTTTACGAATTAACCTATAGATATTTAACAAACTACGCAGTTAAAATGTTGAACGGATTTGCATAATGTATGCAAAAAGATCCGAATTCAATTATTGGATAGGTTACCAGGTGACATCACCATTTAACTTGAATAACTCTTATCACCTAAAAGTATCATAGAACTTCGGGTTAAACCTACGCTCCTAAATGAATGGAGAATAAACGCAAACTTAATATCACTCGAAGGTATAAAGAATAATTCGAATAGTTAGACCCTTACCATACAGAAATACCGGATAACGTTGGGGTGCTGGTCCGATTCTCTGAGCAACTCCACCTCACGATCGGCAAAACTGAAACACCCCGGGAGGAGGCGCTTCACTGCCACCGGCCGACCGTCGAACTGACCTCTGTAATGTTCATAATTATTTTGTTTATAAGATCTCTTACGTACCAAAACATTTGAACAGTACTGATTAATGTGGTGGTTAAAGGAATTTGTTTTAAATGCTTAACTGAATGTATAAAGCAATCTACCGGTTCCATGCTGTGCCATAGCACAATTCAATACATATGTAAAACTCTTTGTTTGGACTTATCTTTTCTTCATAAAACCTATAATCCAGATCTCTTGTAAACGTGAATAATTACCATGTAAAAGACACATTCGTCTGCAAGGGTACATGCAGACGAGTATTACTATTCTTCTCTTTAATTCTGATATGATATCTGATTGGAGAACTGCTTGGTTCTACTACAGTATCACCTGTAAAATACCTCTAGAATAACTGATAAAAAGGTCCATTTCTAGGAAAAATTATGTAATTTGGGTAAGGGGGAAATTGTATGCAGAATTTCATACCGTACCTGTACACGAAAGTTCCTTCACAGCCGTGACCAAGGACGTCTTTTGGGTTGAACATTATTTTGCCGACGGAGACGTAACCTTCCGTATTCTCTGAAAATGACCAATTTGAAATACATGTAACGTCTACATTTTTCCGGAAAAGCAATAGCTGATATTTCATTCATAACTCTACCGGTGCTTTTTGTAATTTTTCTGCAGTTCAAAGACAGCTGAAGAGATTAGTCTACCTGCTATAGATACATAATTTATCGACATCCGAGACCAAGAACATCATCTCATGTTATCATTTTTTATGATTAATATCACGCTGATAATTATATCTCATTTGACTTTGTTACTATTTGTATAGCCAAATGCAACTGAAATATTACATTACGTAAATTGCTGTTGTTTATCTCATTTTCCACTTTTATATCGTTTGTAATCTCATTATCAGTTGCAAAACAGACTTTGGTCAATGATAATTTCAGACAAAACTGTCATGATCTGAAAAGATGTTTTATTCTCACGAGCTTCTGGTCCCTCGTCCTTGGCCTGAGTGGGCAGAGAGGTTTGTGCCGACCGCTGCTGCTGCTGTTCCCTTTGCTGCTCTTCAAGCTGTTTCTTGAGCATAATCTTGATTGATTCTTCCGTTTTCTGGAAATAAAATACATGTAGGCTATTTATGGGAATGATTTATTTCCTCCCAGAAAAACATGTTAAATTGAATGAGGTTAAATATAATTGTGATAGATATTGTTTATTAAAGATGGCTTTAAATTCTTTGTTATTCTTTTCGCCGTTTTCTGGAAATAAAATCTGTGTATTTATGGAAAAGATACATCCCCCCCCCCACAAAACTGATGAAAAGTTCAATATGCGATGATAATTTATTGAAAATTCTGATAGGAATTGCATTTTTAGATATATTTAAATCCATAACTTATACAATAGATACATAAACACAATAAACATGCATATAATCACAAAGAGGTTTGCTTACCCTGGGAATCAGGTAAACCAAAACGATGATGACGACGAACCCTAACACGATGCTTATGATGAACTTGACGTCTCCTGTCAAATATTCTTTGGGCCCAGTTTCTTTACTCGTCGTCTCAGTGTTGTTCTCTTTCTCTTCTCCATCCTTCTTCACTGCCGGTAACATAGGTGTGATCACTTTGTTCGACTTGTCTGGAAGAAGTCGATTTGTCGAGCGAATGCGAGTTTGGGATTTCTCGGGTTCTTCATGGTAGCCGAGTAGGAGGACTTCTCCACCATGGCGAACGACTCGACGCGACTCATCGGGTGCGGGTTGGCTGTTATCAGCTGGGGGCAATCCACCCGGACCCTCTATCTGTCGGGGACCGCGTGCTCGGGGCTGAAGAAAGAATCACAATTAATCAATATCAGTCTTATTTCCTTTTTCATAAGACGGGAAGAAAAAATCCACTCAAGAAAGTTAGAATATCTTTCCCCCAATATTTTATAATGTAATTTACCCAATAGGTGTTGCCATGGTTGTTTTTTTTCAGGCAAACGATTTTGTTCTTTTGGCCAAATAAATAATAAATATCAAATGATTAATGATGCTACCATCAACTAATTTTCTGGAACGAATCATTTTAGATTGGGTGTCCATAATAAATTTGTTTCTAGTGAGTTTCAAAGAGATAAGTGTTGTGATAGAGTAATATACTCACCGCTATAGTGACTGTCCCTTCGTCCACGAGTGATGGCAGTGCATATAACCCATGTTCGTGCTCCCCAACATACAGCGTAGGACTACAAAAATAAAGAAATAAAAATCACAGTTTTTCCAATATCTTTGTAGATTTCTCAATATGATGTATGACTTTACATGTAACTTTCCCACCGATATTAAGCTACTGAATAAGACTCACGCTAAGGCTAAGTTTAAGATTATCTAGTATGTTTGGACGAATAATAGTTCTATGTTGAAGAGATGAGACGAGGCTAGATGTTACTCCAGCAGCAACCACTTTGGAAATGACAGCTGTGATGTCACAGCCTTCTATGACAGATCAGTGGTGCCCATGGTGACAGTGTGGATATTTAAAAAAAAAAGTACTATGTTTGGACTAAATTACCTAGATTTCCTTTAAATCAATCAAGATCTATTATCATCCCCGTAGGTTTCCCTATCAAATTTCCTCTTCACCTATTTTTTCTAAGACAAAATTAATGTTGTATCTTTTCTTTAACCATGTATCTGTTATCTAACGATTAACGTTTCTAAAAAATAAAATACTTGGAAGTCAAACTTACAAAAAGTCCTGGTTTTCGGTGGAGATCCCCAAGAAGCGCTCCTTCCAGTGGGTGGAGGCGAGCTGTCCGGTGATGTGACTCAGAGTTTCGGCCGCCACCGAAGTAAATGGCAGTTTACGCATCCCCTCGTTGTCCAGACTGTACATAGCCACAATGGGGGCGTGGTAGTCTACGGTCCACAGCACCTTCCCTGTAGCCGCGTCCATAGTTACCATCGTACCCTCTGAGCTGGAGGCAAAGTGCCGCAGTTCTGACCAGAAAAAAAGGTAAATATCGTTTTGAGATGAGGCGAGGTGTGTTTTTTTTTTCTTTCATAGAAACCGCATTAATGGAAAAGATTTAAAGGTAAAAATGTAATTATTTCATTGGAAATTAGGGAAACGATAAGAAATGCCCTTGCAAAAAAGAGAAAATTCAATTTCATTTACTGTGAAAGTTACCCATGTTTCTTATATCGGAAAAAATATTTCCGTATATTGCACGGATTACACAAGTATGTCGAGGTTAAAGGAGAGTTGTCTTACCGTAATCCTGAAATGTGGATTTGCTGTGCACTGAATAATCAAAGAACGTCGCGTTCCATTTCTTCTCTCTTGTCTTGCTGTCAAACATCACCAGGGTGTATTCTGAAATGTAAAGATTTTGTGTGTGTTTTTTAATCAAAACTATAAAATGAAATATGAAATGAAATATGACTCACTGCGTACTGCCTTATGTGTGGCTCATGACTACAATATATAACGTTTTTTTTGGCTCGCTATACATAATAGAATGCTGGTATGGTTGGAATTTGTCTTTATTCTTAAAAAAAGATTGCACTTACTATCAAAATATTTTCGTTGTATGAAACATATCCCTTACAACTCAGTATATTTGATATGAAAAGTTAATTTACAATGCCAATGAAAAATTGGTGCGTTCAGGTAACATCATTCCAAAATACTTAATAAATATATTTTTTTCGAATCTGGATATTTTTTCCCTTTGACTTATTGCAAGTCTAATTGAATTGATAACGCTATTTTTCAGCGTAAAATGAAAGGATAAAAATCATATAAATCGTTTTTGCAGTTCTGATAGCCAAGACTAGTGCTACATACCTGTCCGTCCGATGTAGATGGAGTTGCCGCTGGCTGAGGGGCACACGTTGTGGGCGCCGTCCATCGACAGCGTCTGCAGCTTGGTCCCCATGATGGGGTCAACGGCAAACCACACGTCACGCTTAGAACCTACAATAGATTTTCCTCACATTAGATTGGTTGGTTGGTTATTGGTTGCTTTACACCCTAATTAACTGCCAGGGTCACATCAAGGGTGGTGATGGTGATCAAATCTATGAGAAGGTAGAGACCATGCCCCTACACTTTTACCGAGGCAGGTGTTCTTTAATGTGCAGGGTCCCATAGGCAGGGCCCCACACACAACAGCCGGTGGCCCAGGGGCCTTTGATATTCCTGTTGTACAGCAGTCAGACCAGCACAGCCCAGGATTGAACCCAGGCCACCCGTACAACAGGCGGACGCTCTAACCACTTCACCACCCCGCATGCCTCCTCACATTAGACATATATCAGAATAACATAAAATATTAACATGAACTATCAAGTACTTGTATGAAAAAGATTTTCAAGAAGCATGGCCGTGACCACAATTTATGAAAAAAATATAAATAACGTACATTTATATTAGAATTGTATAAAAATGCAATTTATCAAAGTTTCTAGTTGTTATTGTAATTACTGATCAAATCAGAAATAGGAAAATGGCCGGAATTTTAAGTGTCATCCCTGTAAATGATTAACATATACAATAGATTAATTACTTTTATCTTTACTTAGATAAGTACTATAAGTTTTTCATTTTTCAATATTCAATGTAGAGTTCTTTTTAGAAGACACTTGTCACGGTGATTTAAAAAAAAAAAAAACCAGGAGAAAGATTACGAATCTGTGGATATATTAGTTTTTTTATTCCCTGAGGCCTAGATCTGTTCCACTTACCTGTATAAAGAATACCATCCGAGCTTCGACAAGGAGATGCAGTGACCAGTTCTGGGATTGTGAAGGGAAGTTTTTTCAAGTCCACGCCGGGACCAATGACGTATAGCGAGCCATCCTTGGGGTCCGGCAGGAAGGCAGGCCTAAAAATGTATAAAATAGAAATATATTGATTCAAGTATCACAAGAAAAAAGTATACGTATCTCAAAACTGATCGAGATGATACTTATCTGGATCATCAGGATGGTCAGGAAAAAAACATACATATGATATATCATATTTGTCTGTTGTCATACTAAAGAAGAGTAACTTCAAATATTTATACTTTGCAAACTTACCCTTTCATCAGTTCCAAAGGTACCTTCAAGACAGGCTCTGAAAATGGAAACATTACATGAAAATAGGATTGGAAAAACTATGGTGGTATATCCCATTTGAAGAATTTTCATTAATTTAAACAATAATATTGTGTTTTTTTGGTGTTAAAAACTGTTCGTTTAATAAAATCGAGGATCATTTTTATTTTATCTACACTCATACACTTATCTATATGAACTTTTAGGTAAACGTCTACCCGTACCTTCTTTCAGGCTCCACTGAATCCGACCTGTGCTTTTGCTTACTGCGTGTAAGGATCCGTCCAATGTGGATATGAATAAAAGAGACTCATAGCTTTGCAGAGACGTTGTCTAGATATAAAAGAAACGGCACAAATGAGTTATATGTCAGCCTTTTTTTCATCTGAATGTTACTAATATCATTTTCGGTGAATGTCAAGTCATAGGGTCATGGTAAAGTCTAATTTGTCAACAACAAAAATAGAAGCAGGACCTTCTCACTCCAGCCTCCAGGTAAACTAAAACTAAAAGCTCAAATCTTAATTAAGTCTAGTTTTGTGGACCTACAACCTGAAGCAGTCTTTTTCATTCTAATAGTGACTTGATTATTGTGTGCATTAAGGTTAGTCCGTTGGTTAACCTGGGGTCAACTCAAATGATATTTAGTTGTTAACTTAAGCCTATACTTGGTTGTATGATGTAGACCTAGCCTGTGGTCTAGGTCTACTAAATTTGAAGTGGGAGGGTCTTCTTCAAATTATTGAGCTACCTAACCGAGCAAACAACCAGCTTTTAATAAGAGTATACTGGGCAGTAGCTCATTGAGACTTGAGGTATAGACATCAATACACATACACCTCATTTAGCTGGTGACAATCAAATAAAACAACAAAAAACGGTCACAAGACTGCATGCTGTGCTCACCTTTCCATGCGAGCAGACGCAAAAACAAAACAACACCACCACTGTCAGCAGCTGTTTCAGCCTTGCCATTCTATTAATCGTCTCCATTTTCTTTGTCTTTTCTGGTCCTTACTTACATACTGATATTTTCCCATTAATATAGGGTATTTATTCAAGCATAACGTAAAGAATAAACTTTTAGTCCTTGCATGATGACAATTATCCACGTTATTCGTCCATTGCTTACATCCGGCTTGAGCAGTGCAGCAGCTGAGACTGTGCTCGACGCTGATTGGTTAATTTGATCATGACGAGACGTCCGCCATTTTTGAGCACGTGCAGAGCAGGAGCGCCACCTTGGTTTGTTTACACACTCAAAAGATACTTTTGGGATATTTATGTTCATAGTCTGATTGCTTTATGATATATTTTCCTTCGGGCTACATACATATAACTTCAATTATGCATTAGAACTAGTCAAGTCGACTAAATATCCATTTGATCAGCATAACTGAAACTGCGCCGACAACGGCACGTGGCGCCATCTTGGAAATGTTTCTCAGATTATAAATATTGGGCATCGTCTCTTCATGCGAATAGATTTTGTAAATTTCAAATTAGAAGGCATCAACCCAAAATACATAAATTGAAGTACTGAATACTCAGTTAAGATTTGACATAATCATAAAAGGGGTGTCATTTGGCTTTTAGTTTTACAGTGATTTGACCATAAACGTACCCAATTTTGATTGGCTCTCAAAATTCACTGCGGTCTACATTGTGTACAGGAAGAAGAAAAAGTCATGTGGCGATTGGGTTTGGTAGTGGTTATCTGTCAAACTCGATAAATCATCAATACGGACCGAGTCGGCATCATGGACTGGTCGAACATGGACGCGAAAACCGGTTAAGTAGCACAGGGTTGCTTACAGGTCATTTACAATGGCGACAGAAGCAATCCGAGGTCATATTGACATCAACTTCTGAGTTGTTTTGGTTCTCGACCATCCATCATCGGGGTGTCGCTGATCAATTTCGTGTCGATGACGATGCGTTTGTCTTGAATTTCTCTGTCTGCAAGAACATTATATAGAAATCAATATTTTAAGAATGGGACATAGTCTGTGCTAGCCATGAGTTGAACGGATAGAATTTGTACAGATTGAGATGAAACCTCTGCACAGGTGAGGGCACTTTCTACTTGAACTTGAAGGCTTGACTGTTAGAAAGAAGAAGTTCTTGCATGGCCATGGATGCAATGCCACGCCCACTCCATGTTTGTGTGCCAATATTGTAGAGAGAATCAGTCTCCGTTGATTCTAGTTATCTGAAATTTAATCTGAACGCCTCGGAGGAAACCCTCACCATGTCGTTGAAACGGGAGCCTTCTCCTGGCCCGCTGTCTGGCAGTAAATTAAGTCTGGGCAAGCTGACCAGTCGTCAGCACGCCACTGGGTCCATTTCGATCAGGTTCAGTGCGGCTGCCATGGACGATGATCTCGACGACGACCTCGACTTAACGATAGGAACTCCCAAAACTCAAGAGGAGATTCCCAAGAATAACGACAAGAGCCCCAAGGATAGGAGCCCCAAGGAGAGTGTCACCATAGAACTGGTGAAGAATGACCCGTTGTCCTTAGCTGAGGCAACTATTCCTGCATCTGAGCGCTCCAGATCTGCTCCTCCCTCAGAAGTGAGCACCCCAGTTTCACCCACTGCTCAAGGGACAGGTTCATCAGGGAGTTCAGGGACAGAACGGGTTCTAACCCGGGCCGCCTCGGATGCCAGTTGCCCTCAGGAGGAAGAGCAGAGATCGCTTCTTGCAGGATTCAGGGAGCGCTTCCAGGATCGAATCCCAGAGCCCCTGTCCCAACTCATAGACAAGTTCTCCGGGGAGAACAGCCCCGAGGAAAAAGAACGCAAAATCAAGAAATCAGAATCCCTAGATTCCGCCAGATCTACTGAGTTGTTTAGTGCTGATAAGAACAAGAAAGACATTAGAAGTAGTCTAGACAAGCGGAAAAGTCACTCAAGAAACGCTAGCGCAGATAGCAATGCCTCTACAGCGGATACTCTACCTCCTTCAGCTAGTGAAAGACTAGAGAAATCCAGCTCGTTTGAATTAGTTGAAGATTTCTATAGCCAGGAGCCTTTCGAAGACTTCACCGGCGGTTCGTCGATAGGGTTGCTAGGTACTCGAAGGTCGAGCAGCTCAGATCAGATAAGCAGGTCTGTGAGTCCACACAAACCCAAATCAAAGTTACAGAGATTGATTGGCTCCTTGGATAAGGGTAGCCCTGGTCACAGATCAGTTTCTATGACTTTGTCTGGACTGCTCTCCAACAGAGAGGAGGAACTATCAGAAGAGGAGTTCTTTGACCCAGAAGAACAACAACAAAATGACTCTTCCACGGACAATTCTTCCCAGCAGGTAGATAACAAGCCAAGTGATAAAAGTCTTCCAAAAGAAGAAAACCCAGCTAGTCCTAGCCGCCTGCCGTTTCAGAAAATGCTGGCTGCCACGGTCGTTCTGTTTGCTTACCTTATCATTCCACTGCCGTCTTTCGTCAACGGATTGTGTATTGGTGCTGTAACCACACTGGGCATGGTGCTGTTTTACCAGTGGTGGAGGGCACCCCCCAAGCCCCGAGAACCGTTTGTGTTGCCCCCACTAGACCAACTCCCACCCCTCCGTGTTCCCGAAATGAAGGAGTCTAAAAACGAAGATGGAAAGTTTAAGGTAAGTTATAGTTCTGTCTGTAGAAATGATCTTTTGATTTTTTTAAATGTATTTTATGAAAAATAATGTTTTTAAATGTTGGTCAAAATGTTTAAAGTTATTGTACGTCCGTCTCATTGCTTGTGTCTCATCATGTGATAGTGGTATCATACAAGCGGGTTATCTAAATATTTAATGTTTTGCTAGACGTCATCATTTGCTATGAATGTGCTTCTATGAGTGCGCGACCTTGTATTGAATACAGTAGGTCGTGTACACAAGTGTAGGTACTCATTGAAAGCTGTATATTCATTGTATTTCCGTGTCCCTTGCTCATCCACTCGAAACAAAGGGGTTTTATCAATAATTGAAATATAGATACCATGGCTTATCACAGGATAACCAGAAATAAGTTACGAAAACATTATCTAATTCTATCAAATGACTATTGAAGGGTAACAGGTATTGGTAGCTCATGGGTAATATTATATAGAATATAAAACAGTGACGATACATTCATGATAACTACTCGTTCAGGAGTAACAAAGACAATAATACACTGACTGTAAACTCAGGGTGACAGATAGGTCAGGACTCAAGAGTTTGAATAGTTTTTGTCCATGTACTGCGCAGCGTCTTTGTTAACACAAAACATTTTTAAAACCAGCATTCCATTATTCAATCCATGGTGCGTGTGTCCCGTCCAGGGGGTCATGTGAAGAAAGATCCCTCACGGTCCTTTGACAAGACTAGGGCAGTGATCCAGTTAGCTGGGTTTCTCTAAACTCAAATCACTCATCAATACCATCTCACAGGAGCAGGGATTCGCCGCCCAGTGCTTCAGCCCAGGCTTGGTCAGAGGCCATCCCCAAACAATACGTTTGTGGGACGAGGATAAAACGCTCCTTGTGCCAACTTGCCGATGCCTAAATAACAATTATTATAAGTTGTTTCCTCTCCTCTGGGCGAGGGAAAATACCCAGTCGGGCGGTCAGGGTTTCTTTTTTTTCTATTTAATTTTTTCCCTTAATAGATGAGCGTACACAATTTCTGACAACAGTTTGTTTGGGACCAAAAATAATAATAAAAAAAAATCTCCCACCGAAAATAATCTCTTAAGAGGTTTAGGTTTATACCCAAAACCAACCAGCCTACCAACCAGTACCAACCCATACCCATACATTGGCAAACCATGAATATTAGTTTGCAATGCAGTAGTGTGTAGGCAAATTTGTTAATCGATTCTGTACATAACTGGTCTGCGCATACATGTATTACATTTACATCAGAACCGTATAAACAGCTTGCCGCTGTTGGTTCGATTTATTGCCTCAGTGTATGCTGTACTAATTATCGGATGCAGACTTTGCCTAATAACACTAATAGCTTAGATACCCTTTCCAGCTCTCCAGGAGCAAGGGCTCCTGGCTGGGATTTAGAGATTACCATAAGACTGCAGACCCTTTGATTTTCGCTCCATTTTTTTTTTTTTTTTTTTTTTTTTGGGGGGGGGGGGGGGGTCGTCTATCCTTTTGCTTTTGTATAGATGCGTTCTAGTTGTCGCAATTTTCGTACCGTATCATAATTTAAGCCGCCTAAATACTTTATGCTTTTTTTTGTTATAAATTTACATTCAACAAAATGCACCCCAACGGAAATCGCGACTGAAATAAGAGTATCAACGGTACTTTTTACCAGTGAAAGCCTGGATCATTTGTGTTGAATTTCTTATTCTAAAACCTCTTGCAACATTAAATGAACAGGTCTTTTTTTATGTCCCGTATGGCTATTTTGCATGCGGACAACACCAATCTAGTCTAACACATGTTAGTTACTTTAGAATGAGAAAATTCTTGGTGGATGGAACGGTCTATCTTATGTAGAGTTTATGTTTTATAAAATCTTATCAGGCAAATCTTGCGATGATGGGGAAAAGTCAAACATCCGAGCATACCTACTATCTACTTTTGGGAGTGAGATTGATTATCGTTATTAGCCGTATCAGATGTCAGGAGGAAGATGTACGATAAGAATAAAACCTGCTGACTCGACATTTTCAATCAAGCGAACCCTGAGTAAGAACTTTGTTGAATGCATAAATATTTTCTTTTCTTTAATAAATTGTTGAGAACATTTTAGAATTCAACAAAATCCTATTTGAGAGGTCACTTGATTATTCTAAACCTTTTGAGATTGATTAATCGGTTGAAGGTTAGATTCCTGATTTAGCCTTTGGTTGTGCCGGACCCTGGTACTGATACTGAATACAGAACGGCATTCATGGAAAAAAGAATGCTTCGTTGAAAAAGGTCTGCCTGTCTAGATTCATTATCAAATCAAAATCTCTGACGTTACATGCTTGTCAAATAATCATAAATAATCCATGTGGTATAATATAAGGGTTCATTATCTGAAATTTCGAGGAAAGTTTTGGAAAGTAAATGGAAGCACCGCAACGTTATTTAAACCACTTTCAATATGTCTACTTCGTGATGTATTGGTGTCCCTCACAGTTTCAATGAACCCTCATGGTTGTAATGGAGACATATAAAAATATCTACATAGGCCTACACGTTTTCATACAAAAATTTAATAAAAGAATTTGAGTTAATGCAAACAGCTGGGAAACGATTTTTTCTATTGAAAAAAACACACACAATAGAACAGGAGCTATTCATCGGAATCCTCCTCAGACCTAGTCCAATGTGCAAATAACATTCACTGATGTAGCTGACGATTACAATTGGCCAAGCTGAAATGTCTTTGTTCTCTTCATATGCGTTTATGTCATCGTCAGGTGCAGTTGTAGGGCACTGGTCGGCTGGACCAAAGGTCCTGGGTTCGATTATTGGCCCATGGTGTTTCGTACAAGAGTCAATGATAGGACAATGCATGTTCCATGCATCATACTCCTGTAGTGGTACACAACTTACAAAGGCGGAGAGAGTTTAGGATTGTGTTCACATTACACAAATACAGCTCTGTTCCTATTTGGATTATTTAAAGAAGAGCAGGGGCCAACCCCGTGCCAGGAATGCTGGTATCATATGTGGTGGTATACTGTGCCAATGGTGTGTTAAATATCGTCTAGGGCGAAAATGACGAACGTAACTAGGAGTACATACCAAAGACAATGAATTGATTACCTAAAGAGGGTACACTTTGTTGGCCCGTATGTTAATTGGAATGGAGGAGCACAAGGGACCTAAAATACCAAATTATCCTCTCCTTTTTTACTGAAATCGAATTTTTTTTTTGATCAACCCCTCGATTGCTTACATTTACTTTAGAAAATATAATGCATTTTTCAAATGTAGACAGGGGTGTGCCTATTCAGGATGGGTATTTTTTCCGCTTCAGGAACTTGATTCCCTCACCGGTTTAACTTTGAAAGGGCCATATCCTTATCAATATTTTTCAAAATCATAAAATACCGTTTTGAAACGAATGTCCCAGAACAATATTTCCGAAGTGATCGAATTCTTAGACAATCCTCAGGTGTCAAATCATAATGTACTCCATGCTCAATGCAATAATAACAAACACACTTATTTTAGTCTTCTTACTATATGGTACCAAAAGGGAGGCTCTGTACTTATCGGGTAGGAGGTTTTGGGAGAGGGATACGGGTGCTATATTGATATTTTTTAACCGCGGGGGCCCGTCCGATCGATATGCGAGTAGACACTGGTGTGTTGTATATCATTACCGAGGTTGCCATGTATTGTACCCATTGGGAGATTGGTGTTCAAGTGTCGGGAAGCGATGGTCCAGTCAGAAGACAAGGATGGGACTATTTGTTTTATTTAACTACATTCCTTTGCATTGTTCTTCCATGTAGGCGTAATTTGATTTTTTTGTGGTTAGGACGTGGCTTACTTGTGTGAATGATAATTGCTACCGCTGTTAGTAAAAAAAAAAAAATGTATATTGTTGTTTTTATTGGGTAGGTAATAACGACATTGCCGTTCTTCCAAATATTTCCATTTACATAATAATGATTTAATATTGTTCAACGAGCAAATATTACTACCAGTGCTAGTATTTCTGATAACATACTTTGATTGTTGAGTCGAGTTTTTTATGGAAATATCAAAGTGCGATTTATTATTTTTATTTCCCAGTGAAAAAGGAGCGACAACTCAGTGGTATCAACTGCATGATAATTGTACATATTATGTATGGTATGTAAAAGATTGCGTCAAGCATCAAATCAGGCATTAGGTCAGCACGGATGACGTCAGAAATAGTTTAAATGCAAAAAGTACGCGTTGGTATTCTAAATTCCAGATGTGCAATATCTCAGTCATCATGTTTTGAATAACGACTAGGAGAATAATGACTGGTTTGCATTTCTTATTTTTCATGATCGGCGTACTCTTCTACTGCCATTTATTCATTTGTATTTGGCCTTCTTTTTATGCAGCAACGTGCAGTGTAGATTTTTTTTATCATATAGTGTGTGCCATTTCAAGCGATAGGGTTACATATCACGCAATAAAACGGTACATCACGCATGGATATTTGCATTCAAGTCGTGAAGCTTAGACTACAAAGAGGGACTGAACACAAAAATAGCGCATTGGGTAAGTTTCTGGCACAGCTATTGCATGTCTTCAAATATAGGAAATGAGATACACCTATTGTCGTTTTGATAAAAGTGAGATAATACGGCGTGATATATTGATATATTCTGTCTGTTAAAGCCATTTACCACCAACCCAATCATATACAAAACAATTAACGGAGCCATAAAAGAAATCAATTTCATTACACAGCACTCAGGTCAGCAATGGTTAATTGGGAAGCCTATAAAAGGCTTAGGTCCTGTAGGCAAGAAGTCTATAAAAGGCTTAGGTCCTGTAGGCAAGCCGTCTATAAAAGCCTTAGGTCCTGTAGGCAAGTAGCCTATAAAAGGCTTAGATCCTGTAGGCAAGCAGTCTATAAAAGGCTTAGGTCATGTAAAAGGCTTAGGTCCTATAGGCAAGAATCCTATAAAAGCCTTAGGTCCTGTAGGCAAGAAGCCTATAAAAGGCTTAGGTCCTGTAGGCAAGAAGCCTATAAAAGGCTTAGGTCCTGTAGGCAAGAAGCCTATAAAAGGCTTAGGTCCTGTAGGAAAGCAGTCTATAAAAGGCTTAGGTCCTGTAGGCAAGAATCCTATAAAAGGCTTAGGTCCTGTAGGCAAAGCATTATAACCAGGCCTAGTCTACGCAGTGGGCCAAGTAAGCTTTATTGATGACTTATCGATGGGACTTTTGATCTTTCCGCCATAATGTTATGGAATTAGTGCAGCTCAGAGTATCTGAAAAGCTGCCAGAATTTGTTCAGCAGTTGCACGGCCCAGGCTAGAATACTGAATTAGTAAACCGAAGCCTGGAATTTGTTCTGGTAGGCTAGACACTGACTGAATAAAAAGAATTATCATATGTGCAAGGCACTTATTCTGAGAAAACTTAATAGATAACAGAAGTGGTGTAGGAATTCAAACTTACTGATTTCTTTATCAAGTTTGTGTTTGATTACATATTTACTGATTTTATCATGAAGAGCGCGTTTAATTTCAGTCTTACTTATGTTGCCTATCTCATAGTATAGATTTTTATGATAAAATATATATCTGATGTAATAAAACCAAACATTAAGTAAGCACTGATTGCGTCAGAAAAAATTGAATAAAAAAAAGCTTTATTGCAACCAAGATTTCCAAGGTTCGATAATGATTGCCGTAGAACAGCCCTAAGGCCAACCTTTTAAAAATGCATGTTTTTTTAGATTGGCGGCCTACCTGGGTATTATTTTGACCGATTTTTTTCCCTCAAACAAACGTTGATCCTATAAAAAAATATATGTAGTTTTTTAAGTGAAAAAAAAAGGAAAGAAAAAAATCCTGACCCACAGACACGATTTTTTTTTAGAATAAATGCTGGACAGGAAACAAAATTAGTTTATGGGTGGCCTAACTATTCGCGGCCTTGGTCGCCTCCTGTTGCCATGCCAACGGGACGCTGAACAAAGAGGGCGGAGTGGGTGTGATGTGGCCGAGTCGTGATTTAGGCACTTAGACCTACGCTTGTGGGGGACCTTTTGTCATTGGTGGACGGCAGAAATTGGATTAATTAACTTTATAGGGCATGTGGTTTGTGGGCTTCCTGGACAGTTTAAAGAGTCTGGGTGGAGTAGACCGGTGGAGTGTTGGAAAATAACGCCCATTTTCTCAGTCTGCCACTTTGCCTACCAGATTTTAACTTTGAGATACAAATGTCATATCTAAAACAGGTTAGAATGAACATTCATTGTTTTAACATCACAACTGTGCTTATGTTATTTGGATTATGTTGACTAGTGATATCTGCCCCTTTTCAGCTCTTGAAGCCTTTATAATATAAAGATCTACATTAATATCCCTTATTAAATCTCCACCCTATGTTAAGCTTTTAAATTGATGAATTCAAACGATGTACTAAATTGCCTGCTTAACTTAGGCCAAAAAACAGTTGTGTTCAGGTAACATAGGTCGAAAAAAAATAGGGTAGGTAGGTCAAAATCCTTTTTTCTTTTGCTTTTTTTTGTACTTACCAAAGAGACCCGAGCAGTGTTGGAAATAAAAGAATCTTCCAAATATCCTCCAAATGCATTTCTAGCATCTAAAATATATGCCCTGCAAATCTATGTGCTGTTTTATGGTTTTCCATGCTATTAAGGTCGATTCTTTTGGATTTTGACAAAAACAAATTTAAAATTTCCTTAAAAAACAGTTAGGGTAGAGCCAAAAATTTAGGGTAGGAAGGGTTACCTGAACATAGCAATTTTTTTTTATGGCCTTAAGCTGTGTGCCATCATGATCTACCAATGTCTTGTCAGATCTTCTGCTAAAAACGTAAAAGAGTTGGCTCCCGTAACCTTACATTAGCATAATATCATACGCACATGCCACCTTGACATCAACAAAGGTCATAACAGGAAGTGACGTCACGACGAGGACGCCGGGAAACCAACAACACGGTCTGTCCATCTCGTGTGGCTTGTCACGTGATCAGCCCCGGGGCATTCTGGGAGATGTGGCGTGTAAGGGTGGCGGGGTCCGACAGAAGTGGCCTTTATAGTCAGCTATAACGCTTAGGCGGATCCCACCATATTCAGGGTACCAACCACACAGGGAAAACATGAAAAATGGACCCAAAAAAATCCCTGACAGGGAAAACACAGAGAATTTGGAATTTTTGCCAAAACACAGGGAATTTCATTTAGCTAAGTTCTGAAATTCCTGATTCTCAAGATATAAGGGATTTGACTTTTTGCTGTTGGATTGTCTGAAATTTTTCTGCACGCAGATGCTTTTAATTTTGAACAACTTGCTGGATATGACACAGGGAAAACGAATGCAAAAACATTTTCTTTTATAATGACCTAGAGCTACATACAATGATGGTTTAATAGGTCCTAGAGGTTTTCAATGTTTAGCCTCATTAAATGGATATTTTCTTTTATGAATGACCTTTAGAGCTATACAGTGATAGTCCGGTATGGTTATTCAAAGTTTAACCTCAAAATATGGAAATATTAAACGTATTTGTCAATTTGTTGACAATGTATAACAAAAAGCTGAGTAGGCGGCTTAGGCAGTTCCTGAGTGAAAGGAGTGCAGTCATATACTACTTCGACCCTAACTCCTATATAAGAAACATCGGTTCTCGGAATCTGAATGTAATTTTCTTAAAGTAATAAAACTCAATGCCACTAGTTTATGTAAAGTCTTAATTAATCCTACTGTACTTGCCACGGGGAAAAAAACTTACTTGTTCATACAGTAATTGTCGAAATAAATACTTCCTTATAGCTCAACTGTCATAGCCTAGAGAAGAATCGGAAATTAGTGATGATTAACAGAAATATCTCGGGGAAATTCAGACATTAGGCCAAAACAACGTGACATAGGGAGGACCTACCCTGCCGCCGGTCATTTTGATTTTAATCAAATAATCATTTACTTCAGGATACTACTTGCATTTACCGCAAAGACTTTTTGACACATAACTATATTGCAAGGCTTGCGAGATGCGGCATTAGCTATTTGATAATATTTCCATAAGGGGCCTTCCATTTACATACACACATTTTCAAAAATCTTAGACCACCCCATACCCCCTTGTTAAAAAAAATACGCATTGTACTGGAACGTACACACATTTTAAATCAATCTCAGAACCCCCCTCCCCCCTTGATGCGTACATACTTTATGAAAGCCCGGAGATTTTCAAGATGTGATCCTTGTATATACAATATTTACAACGTAAATATTGATACGTTCAATGTATATATTATATAGGGTCCCACACTCTGAGATGAAGCCCTTTTAAAGATCTGACTTGTTCTTGTACAGTGTATCTTGGAATATCCCTCAATAAGCATAATCACATCGGCAGTCTAGTTTACGTTTTACAGCGTCAAATACACTATGTATGGTATTACTAATGTCAATGTGTATGTACTAATATAGAAGTAGTCTACTGATAGCCTATTCATAGCGGCCTGACGTTTAATACGGCGACCTTTACCCACCGCCCTGCAAGTACAACCATGCAGGCCAAACTAACAAAGAATTCTTTTTGTTATTGACTGGATGGGTGATATTTGTGGACAGTATCACCCGGATGGGATTTGATTCTTTATTTAGGAAATTCACAAGGTTATTAGTTCGAAAAAGAAAAGCACTATACATAGTAAAGAAAGGAATAAAGCTAAGAAGAAAGCATGTAAGCTGTGGAGGCCACACCTTAGGCAATGCTGATTCTTTGCGAATTTAGCAAAATTAAAACGTATAATCTATTGGTTTATAAATGTATGTAGGTGAAAACTGCAAAAAGGAAATAAAAGGGGGAAAATTCGGCTGGCAGGACCTGAAACTATGCATTTTTTATTGGAGGTCTGAGCTCGTACGATTCTTGACGTGGCCTATCAGTCATAGTCTGGTAGTTGTTATCTTCTGTGCTCTCCCATATGTCAGCCTTATCTTGCCCTTTGACTTTATTAAGGATTGTGATGGTTATCAACATATTTTATCAATGTTCTTCAAGTACATAATCGTATCGCGTGTTTCGTTTCCTTCTCATTCATAATGTACCAGAAAGATAACCGGTAGCTATAGAATACAGTGGCGGAGAGTGGGCAGAATATAAAACCTCGTAATTCACATTGGCAGAGAATTTGCAATGTCCGTCCCAATATCCTAGAATGTCTTGAACCTAATTCTTCTAAATCTAAGACATTAAGTTTAGAGTTAGCTTTTTGGAGTATGAGGTCTGAAATTGTATGTTAACGAATCAATTTGCCAAATTTGGCTACCATCACAGCTGAGTTCTGAATGCATATCTATATTCATAAACCTTTTGTGAAATCGGTCTGATGCTTTGCAACTTAAGGAAGTCATAGTGCGTCAATTTATAAAACGTCGGTCCAAAAATTATATGAAATAGGATCGAAAGTCCTCACCGGTATATATTTACTCCATGTTTTTATTATAAGTCTATGCACTGTCACTACTGTGAATATATATATAAAAAAAACAAGATTCTTCTGAGTTACTCATTCTTTGATCCCTTTGCATCTGAGAGAGCTGCTCAGAAAAGGTGCCCTTCGTTTATATTCTGGTCCAGACTGAACGGGCTGGCCTTTTTCCCATGGCACCCAGCTATGTGTCGAGGGAAACTGCAGATGTCTTTACTTTATGCGAAGGAGTTCGAAATTGATTCCCTTCCCACTAAAAAGACTTTGAGATAGAATAAAAGGAGTTTTTGCCGTGGTTGCCATACTATCTTTTGTAGAACTTATTTATTTGATAGACAGCAGAAAATATTATGTGTAGATGTTTTGCATGGATTTGATCAACCTTTAAAGGTAAATGCAATATTTAGATATTTAGATGCAGATACATATCTCTCATTCAGTGTTCTTTCGAAGAGACGGTAGTATCTTTATTTTAACTCTGGCTCTGACTCAATTGTGTCTAATGGTAGTTCATATTGAACAGGTGGGGCTTGGTGAAGATTGAAAGCAATGCCGTTTTAATATAAGGAAGGTAATTACTTCAAAGTTGAGGCCCTTGATAGTTTTATGGCCGGGGATTTGGCCCCTAGTTCAGGGGTTGTTTTGAGCGGCAATTTCAATTGTATGGGATAACGCCGCATCTCACACCACTAGGAATAAACACCTAATTGCCTCTCTATCTTCTGTGTGATTTAGTATTATTGCATGATACTCAAGGGAGCGGACTATAAAATATAATGGTTTTGCACTAATTATTGTGAAGATTGCCGTGGAAAATCTTAACATCTTGACTGAAGAAAGACTTGGCCGTGCCATATTACAGGAGCCAGGAATCATTTAAACTGTAGTAACTGGCATTGAGCCAATCCTTTCACTATAGAATCCCCTGTCCTTATAGAGTAACTTAGGTCGTCATACTTCCTTCATAAGTCTGGATAGTTCCAAATCCCATGGGAATGTAATTAGCCTAAGATGAAAAGCACTTAAACCCGTGAAAATAAAATGAAAATAGAAGTTATTGTGGTAATTTTCCATAACATAGGAGTTTGGGCCAAAATAGTGTAAGCTTTATCCAATATTATAGAAAATAGAATAGAAAATCTATTTTAAGTTTATCAGTTTACTTTAGGGGCCTTCCTTTAGTACGTACACACATGTCAAACTCTTCACACACACACACACACACACACACACACACACACACACACACACACACACACACACACACACCCTGAATTACGCATTGAATTTGTACAGGAAAATACCCACATTTTCAGACTCCCCCTTCCTCCCTTAGTGCATACGTACTTTCGATTATGGAAGGCCCCTAATAGCATGTTAGAACCAAAAAAGAATATTAGACACGCAGTAAGGATAGACAGGTTGTTTGGTCATGTGAAGCACCAATTGGTGGGACTCCCCGCCTGGCTGGGACGTCTTGGCAGCCTTCAGACTAGGTCAGATAGAGGCAAAGAACTTAGATCGAGAAGACTCTACACTCTGGGCCCATATCTTCGTAACTAATTAGGCTGATCAGGGAAACTTTGATTAGTATCTCATGATTAGAAATTTCATCTATCATGAATACATTTTACATTTTTTAATCCCTCTCTGAGACCATTTTGCAATGACGTCATTGCTTTTCTTAAAATACAAAATTTCTGATCTTGATACCCTAATCAAAATTTCACTGATTAGTTACGAAGATATGGGCCCTGGCAGTTAGTGTTTTAGGGATGTAAGTTTTCGGACTTTTTCTGATTTCTGATTATTTCAGACTATAACCCCCAAACTATTATTTTCAAGCTTAAATTTCTTACATCAAGTTTTATAGTATTTTGAGATAATGTTAGTGTTTCTTCCTGGGATTTCTGATTTTTTTATTAGCCCTGACTTACATCCTTGTATGCTGTAGAGCGACATGGATGTAGGTATGATCAATTTTGGGTTGATCATTAAGCCAAAAGTTTTGGTTGAAATTGCAAAGGAGGCCAACTTTCAATACTCTCAAAATAACTGCACTAGAAATGATCCGCCTATGATCTAATTAAGTTCACTGATTCTGATCATACCAGCACTTACCACATAGTCACAACAGGGGCATGAGGGTGGTGATTGAAGCAGTTAGCGCGATTAACTTGCATGCGGGTGGACTGGGTTTGACTCTGCATTTGGCTGGACCCCGTACCTTTTTGTGTTCCCGCTGTGCCAATGACAAGGATATCAAAGGTCCGCAGAGGACCATCGGCTGCTCTGTGTATGGCCATATCTATGGGACCAAACGCATTAAAGAATATATCCTTAAGAACACCTGCCTTGGCAGGCGCACGCCCCCCTTATTTTTGCCCAAATATTGATTTTTCTAATGTAAAACTCATGGGCCTGGAGGGCCCGGGGAAAAAAATTGCTATAGCACCCCCCCCCCCCCCCCCCCCCTTTTGAAAATTCCTGGATCCGCCCCTGGGTCTCTACCTTCTCATAGATTCTGTCACCATCACCACCCTTGATATGACCCTGGCAGTTAATTAGGGCATAAATTAGCAACCAATAGCCAACCAACCAAGCCACATCCAGGAATGAACAGTCTCTACAAATGCAAGACCTGTGATCTTGGTCTGATGGTGCTTGGGTACCCGCCAACTAGGAACGGTCACACAATGCCAAACGTTAAATGAGAAGTTCAACCTTTCCCACCCAACCAAGGACGAGGGGAAGAAGCACAAAGAAAGGCCAACTATTTATGTGCTGCATGTTCTATTTCTTGTTCATGAAAGAATTTTTGACAAGTGAAACATTGAGGGTAATTTTATTATATGTGTGTTGAAGGGTGTAGGGGTTAATTACAAATATAATCAAAATTTTAACCAACAAACTCTAATGGCAGCTATTCATTGTGTACAGACGAAATTAGTTCAAAATATTTTTATATTTTGTTATATTATTGGTTATCGTACATATTGATTTATCACCCGCTCTGCCGGCGAGCGGTGCGTATTGGGGCCAGGGCGTATGGCCAAGCCGTACGCACCACTCACTGTGGCCACTTAGTTCTCAGTCATTCTGACATTCTTTGAATATTTCTTGGGTGATAAAATAAAGAAGCATCTTGGGGTCATCCTCGTACCCATGGGGTCGTCCATGGTGTTGTCCTCAACCCATGGGGATCGTACGAACCTCGGGCTTCGCCCTCAGTACGTGACGATCCCCTATGGGTTGCACAGCCATTCTCGGATGCCCCCGGCGGTGCTTCTTATTATAATACGTTATTTGCAAGGCCTTGGGAATCAATATTGTTACTTAAATAATATGTTTATTGTACAGTATTTGACTTGGGACAAGGCCTATAGGCCTGTAGTGAGTTTATGTTTGCGCATGCGTGTTCCTTTAGCGCCACTACCAGTCGGGGGTCAAGCGCGACTTTCCAACCAATGAGGTGTGTCCTTTTGTACCACGTGACACAACATGGCGGCCCCCATGGTCCATCTCCCTACAGGCCTATACTACCTTGACATATAGCTGTATGATATATCACGTATGCTGATATAAATACTATTATTACAGGTACTATGACATCAGTAGCGCATCTAATTAGTCAGGAGCAAAGTAAATGGCCCTACTGTAATGTGATAAGTGACAGTCACAAAATGGCGGATGATTACTTAACTCTCCTAGCATTTCTGATGTTATTTCTATTTTCTTAATGTGGCATTCAGGGATGTAGATGGTGGATATAACAAGTCAGAAAAGTGGGAAATGACCTCACACAAATGACCTCAGACTCTCAATCCATGCTCAATCTCGCTCTCTCTCTCTGTCTCTGTCTCTGTCTCTCTGTACCTGTCTCTCTGTCTTTCTCTGTCTCTCTCTGTCTCTCTCTGTCTCCCTCCCTCCCCTCCCTCCCCCCTCTCTCTCCCTCTCAGCTATTTAACAAAGTGGATAAGACGGAGCTTTTAGGTTCTTTAGAACCTAACATACTTGATCTTGTTTGAAACATCGATTGTATAATAATAGTAGTATCTTTTATTGACTTTGAGAGCACAAAAGTCACGTCACACTTACATTACGTGACAGAAATCACAGCCTGATACTGACTTACTTCTAGTTACCAACACGTTAAATTAATTATGAAAATCAATGTAGATTCTGGAAAACGCCCATCATCTACCTATTTTGTTGGCAGATATTGGAAATTTCCATCCATGTCTTGATGCAGTGGTCGCCGTAAGGTTTCTCTATGTTGGCACCTGTGAAGCGAATCAATTCACAATAAAGATGGTGTCTGCTATTTATAGGCCAGGTCACCACCAAATTAGATCTGCACCACATACAGTAGGGAGTGTGTCCGCTTAAGGCCACCATAAGAAATGAGTGTTTCCTGTTTACCGCTCGACTAGGTATTTTATGGCCAACTGAAAAGGCTTAGTGTATTTTATTCTTCGCGTTGTATTAAGTTTCACAAATGGTATAAAGTTTGATTTGCGAAGTATAGGATGGCTGTTTCTTTAAACAAGTGAAAGAACCTGTTCACCCTATTATCACACATTTAATCCCCTGGTTCCTGTCCTATGCTTGGAGAGTGGATGCATGGGTTTTCTTGTGAGGGGAGATTTAGTTACATTCAGTTACATGTAGATTTGTTCTATGGCCTTTGACAATTCTTACATTAGAATGGATTTTGTGTTGTTATAATTCTTTAAAAACATACCCTAAAGGTATTTTACATAGATGTATTCTAAGTTTATATGTATTTTGCTTGTATTCATGTTATTTGGTTAAAATTTACAAGTTCCAGGATAGTTTAAACAATAATAAACAACTTTGAGTTTTGGGCAACTCTAGTAGGAGAGTGTGGAACCAAGGTGAAAGTCAATTGCCTCTCATGCTATTAGCTGACCGGCAGACCGGAACAGAGGTGTCAAATCCCCTACATTCTGTTGTTATGGTGTGCCAAATGAGAAAAAACAAGTTCACTATTTTGAATTTGTATGAAGTTTTTTTCTCAGTTCCAGCATTTATAGAAGGTCATCAGACATGTTTGTCAGCATGACGGCCATGTTGTTATAATGTGCCAAGTACCTAAAAATGACTACAAAATTTATAATTTTCAAAAAATTTCTTTTCACTTCCAAGCTTTAGATGAGGTCATCAGACATGTTTATCAGCGTAGCGGCCATGTTTTATGATGAGCCAAGTGCACAGAAATGACTTCAGATTTTTTGATTTTCAGGAAATTTCTTTTCACTTCCAACTTTTAGACAAGGTCATCAGACATGTTTATTAGGAAGGCAGCCATGTTTTTATGATGCGCCAAGCACCCAAAAACGACTTCAAAATTTTTAATTTTCAGGAAATTTCTTTTCACTTCCAACTTTTAGACAAGGTCATCAGACATGTTTATTAGCATAGCAGCCATGTTTTTATGATGCACCAAGTGCACATAAATGACTTCAATTTTTTTGATTTTCAGGAAATTTCTTTTCACTTCCAACTTTTAGACAAGGTCATCAGACATGTTTATTAGCATGGCAGCCATGTTTTTATGATGCGCCAAGTACCCAAAAATGACTTCAAAATTTTTAATTTTCAAGAAATTTCTTTTCACTTCCAAGCTTTAGACAAGGTCATCAGACATGTTTATCAGCATGGCGGCCATGTTTTTATGATGTGCCAAGTGCACAGAAATGACTTCAAAATTTTTAATTTTCAAAAAATTTCTTTTCACTTCCAAGCTTTAGACAAGGTCATCAGACATGTTTAACAGCATGGTGGCCATGTTTTTATGATGCACCAAGTACCCAAAAATGACTTCAAAATTTTTAATTTTCAGGAAATTTCTTTTCACTTCCAAGCTTTAGACAAGGTCATCAGACATGTTTATCAGCATGGCAGCCATGTTTTTATGATGCGCCAAGTGCACAGAAATGACTTCAAAATTTTTGATTTTCAGGAAATTTCTTTTCACCTCCAAGTTTTAGACAAGGTCATCAGACATGTTTATCAGCATGGCGGCCATGTTTTTATGATGTGCCAAGTGCCCAAAAATGACTTCAAAATTTTATTATTTTCAAGAAATTTCTTTTCATTTCCAAGTTTTTGCAGGGTCATCAGACATATTTGTCAGCATGGCAACCTTATAATTATCTATGATGCGCAATATGTCCAAAATTGCCTTCAATTTATGAGCTTAACAAAATTTCTTCTTTTCCCCCCAAGTTTTTGACAAGGTCAAAAGACATATTATTCAGCATGGTGACTATGTTTTTATGATGTGGCAATTATACAAGAACAGGTTCAAATCTCACTTTGATACAGCATCTAAATAAGATATCCTTTTTTACCTCACGAGTTTTTCATTGCTAATAACAACCTCTTCTTTATATAAATATATGATTATCTCACAATTATCTATTTCAAACTTTAGAATTTTTTTTTTATTAACAGGCGAAGAATCTCGTTATTTTGATAACGATTTCAGTTTTAAACGAGATTATACAGTTGCACTTGTTTTAAAGGGGATTTTGATTTTGATCATAACAAGTTTTAGTTATATCATATATGAGTTATATCAATATGTGTGACTATTTGTTGGCTATTCAATGATGTATTCCATTAGGGAATGCTATAAGAAATAAATCTTGTAATTGTGATAAAAGCGAGCCATGCCATTTACACCTTCATCACTGGGGTCTATCCTTAAATTCACCTACCCTTCTTCCTTTGATGATTAGATAGGATGTCAATTTTACCTGTGTTCTTTTTAAATTGAGCTAATCTTGTTGTCAAAAGTTTCGGTTATACACAAAAAAGGAGGATTTTCCGACCTCCAAAGAATATATTTTCTGGTCACCCTTTTGACAGGAAACCATTTTTTTAAAGGTTGGCCTAAAAAAGATGTCTCTTGCGCTTTTGGTATTGGGGGGGGGGGGGGGGGGGGGGGGGGGAAATGTGGAGCGGAAAACTGACATAACCCAGGTTGATAGTATGAATTACGAGTGAATCGCCGCAACTTGACTGGAATGTTAAACCAGTTTAGTTGCTGTTGGGCAAAGAAATCAGGATGGGGTTGGATGCCGTGCTACACTGAAGAATATCGTAAATCAGTATTTTCCACCTCTCTAAAGTTAAAACCTATCAGAAATAATACGGGATAAATAAGATTTTCAAATATTTAAATCTATATTTTAGATGCTATTGCTGTCTATACTTAATATACAAGGCAATATTAACATGTCAAAATGTGTTCTAGCATTAAACAAGAAACCCATTTATGAGATCAGGGCTTTAGGAGGAAATCCGCCCCTTAGGTTTTGAAACTTTTTAGTGATCCGTATCAGACTCTTGGCTTCTGAGAATGTGAAATAATTTATATAATAATTTATATAATAATATTTTAAGTATTAATAATATTTTGGTTTATACAGAGTGATTTGTGCGTTATATAACCACACGATTGAATGGGTTGGGGTGGGCTAGCCAAGCATGTAGATATCTATCATCTTGAGTTCTCTACGACATCATGTGTCTTAAACAGCTCATTGCTCAACCTCCAAGCCCAAGCCAGACAAAATGTTGCTTCCAGTAGACATCTCGACCGAACACTTTGGTGCCACCTGAGAAGTTAATTGTCTCTTTTCTCAGTTTTTTTTACTGTCATTTTCTATTAAAAAAAAAAATGTTGTTTCCACACAAAAGAAAAAAAAGTAGAAATCTTTCCAGTCGACTGGTTTTTTAATGGAGGTCGCTACTCCGGAAACCATTTATTTAGGCTGGCCTTATACAGGTTGAATCCCAACAAGTTCCCAAAAGGGTTGCTTTATGTTCAATGGCTATGTCATGTATTAAAGTCTCATACTTAAGGTGTAAGGGTTTCTATTTGATATTCACACTTAGGGGCCTTTAGGTACGGACGCATCATGGGGGGAGGGGGGTCTGAGAGTTTTTTGAATGAGTGTACGTTCCTGTATGATTCTTATGTCTACTTTAGCTCAAGAGGGGATGGGGGTCTGAGATTTTTTGAAATGTGTTTACGTACTTAATGGAAGGCCCCTTTAGCCAACACCTTCAGTCTTATTGGTTAACTTTTTATTTACAAAATATGTTAGCTTAATCTGCAGAGTGATTGAATTAAAAACAACAGGGAATCGAGTGATCTGCAACCGAAAAAGAAAATCTAAAAAGGGTCATTAACCATGCGGATAATTACATGAGAAGCCATTCTTGAAATAAAACAATATTGGTTAATCCTTGTTAATTAACCGAATAAATCAATCCAAAGATATTTGAACCAGATGTTTTGAATTCTAGCCCAACACCTTAAAGTCTCTGTAATCTGACTAGTAAGTTTTACTGGCCTAGTTTAAATCCATCTAGATTGAAGGCACAAATAACCGAGGCCGGCAGATAGTTTGCCCATCAATTAAGCTTTTAATTGGACGTTTTTCCACTCTTGTAAATTATTCAGCGGGTGTCCGTCACACGCATCTCTGGTATTTGGTTTCCATACAAAGCCTAGTATCACGAAGCCAAATGCCCCATCGATTTGACGCTTGTCGGTTTGGATGACTAACAATTATATAGTTGGTATTTAGTAAAAAAAAAAGTCGTTCTTTTGCGTAAAGTGACTATAGCAAGGTGCAATTCCTTTGGCATATTGGATGTTATATGTTGTTTTATGTTCTCATTGCTTCGGTTACTTCTTTCTACACTTATGCTCATGGAAAATATTACCTAAATAATAATGTTCTTTGACCACCTCTCTCTAAATAAAAGGCATCGAATAAGAAAAGTTGGAGTAAATATATAGATAGAATGATATATATCTATTACATACAAAAAAACATATTATTACATACAAAAAAAAACATATTATGTTTTTTTTTTGTATGTAATAGATATATATCATTCTATCTATATATCTACTCCAACTTTTGTGTGTGTGTGTGTGTTTGTGTGTTTTCATTATATTATAATGAAAACACACACACACACACACACGCACACACACACACACACACACACACACACGCACACATACACACACACACACAGGTCAAACAAGTAGGGTTTCCCACAAAATAAACAAGCCTGCCCTTCCTATAATAAACCCTGCTAATATCTATTTAGTCGTGTCCCCCTAAGATTGTTACCGTCTATCACCTGTCTACTCCCGGCTGTTGGGGCCATCAATAAAAGCCCGCTCCGTGTCCACGCACCATCAGCTCAGAGCTGCTCCCTGAGCTGCTCATTCCGTCCCAGAACCGTAAAACCCTTGATATATGCCTCGACCTAAATAATGGTTTATCTCAGAAACTGGAGCTCATCAAGTCTAAACTTTGGAGGTGTGGCATAAACTTGGATTTCCAAACCCTTCTACACTTTGTACTCCTGAAAAAAGATTCTGGAAAAAATAGCCAAATGGACACTCAAAAGTGAGCCTTATATTTGGGTGCGGATGAAATTTAGGGTTATACGGTACATATAACTCCTCATTACTCCCAACCCAGATATTTTCGCGGCCAACCATTCACAAGGCCTATTGACACACGCAAGAAACTCCCCTTTAAAAAATTCTCCATAAGTCACTCTATCGTCATAAATCGAATAACCCCTTGTAGTTTTAATAAGAAATTACATTTTTTAAACTGGAGATTTTGTATGAGATTTTCACATTTTCCTCCTCCGAAAAAAAAGTGGTTTCTGAAGGTGGCGAGGTAGGCTGTGTGTGACTTAAGGCCGTATTCCACATACCGATTTTGCTACCGATTTTTAAAATGTTATACATAATTAGAAAGGTCTTACAATTTTCTTTCAAATGGTATACAGGATATTATGTTTCATGTCATATTTTGAGAGAAAATCGACCAAATGCAAAATCGGCAACATCAAAATCGGTACGTGGAATACGGGCTTTAGATGTCCGCGGCTCGTGAGCTGCTCGTCAGGCTGTTAGTGAGATGGTGTATTGCTCGGGGCGGTCTGACCTGCTCACGAGCACCTCCTCCTCCGACAGCCGCAGCTGGCCGTCAGGCATTGTTCTTGGACATTGAGAGAGGTGAGCAGCTCATTGATTGAGCAGTTCAGTGAGCAGTTCAATAATTCAAAGGAAGTTTTCCACTAGGCGATTTTTACTGCCAGCAATGTGGCAAGTTATCAGGTTTCTCAAGTAATTTGGCAAAAGACCCGGAAACCTATAAATCATGGCATGTAATATGTGCAGATTGAACCCATATTTGCTCTAGCTATTTATGAAATCGGCAGTAGAATCGGCTTGTGGATTATAGCATTGTGCAGCTCAGTGGCTCAGTGGGCACCTCAGTTTTTGACTGTATAGGCAATATCATTATTTATACATCTTTTTTTCTCTCCAATGATATGACACACCTTCATATCATTTGAAAGAGCACTAAAACACATTTCTAACGATATGCAAAATGTTTGTGATGAACCCATCTTCATTCTGCTAATTTATAAAAGTGCAGGGTTCTCCCTAGACGTGCGGGATGCGGGATTCCCGCATCAGGAATTCAATTCCCGCATTAGGATGACTTTGAGGGGGCCATTCCCGCATTAGAATTACAGAAATTTGATAAGATTACAGTAAGAAAATCCCCGATTTTCCAAAAATGACCCCCTAAGGTTAAGCAAAATGGGGCATTTGATACTCGAAATATTTTTCTAGGAAGAACCCTGAAAGTGGCCTGAAAATCGGCAAGTGCAATACAGTTTTGAGCAGTTCAGTGAGCAGCTCAGTCTTAGGTGATTTTGACTGCCGGCAATGTGGCAATTTCTCATTTTTCTCTTATAATATCATATGGCAAACCTCAATATAATATGAAAGAGAATTAAAACACCTTTCTAATGATAAGTAGCTTGTTCATAATGAACCCATATTCATTCTGGCGATTTATGAAATCGGCAGTAAAATCGACCAGTGGAATACAGCCCTGAGCAGTTCACTGATCAGCTCAGTCGACTCCATCACGGCCTGACAGTTCTACTTATAGACCGCCCCTTAACTCCGTCTGTGACAGGGCTTGACCAAATTTGGGTGTGTGATAAATCTATGTGATTAGGACATGACGTTCTCGTTTTATCAGTTAGAAAACCCTCTTTTCTTTCTAAGATCTTCAAATAGGCTCTTAATTATTCAGCACTGGGTTACTTTACCATGGAGAGCTCCTATTTCCATTTGCTTCTACTTGTCCTTTCTAATTACAGTTTGAAAAGAGGATTGTTCTTAAGTCGCTCAATTATCCACCTTACAGAATTAGTATTTTTACTTTAAAAAAGAAATTGACGTCGGAGCTTCAGTCCTGAATTCTATTGCCCCCTAATTGATTATTGAACAAAATTAGTAAAATATTTTTTCAACTTATGCAAATTTCTACCCGTCCGCTCTATAGAACTGTATATTACCTTGCCTATACCCAAACAGGTGCTTATTCTTTGACCTAAGCTGCTGTACTTCAGTAATGTAAATGCTACATTCACAGCGTATATTTCAGAAGTAACAGTAACACCTTTGCTATGTTGGTTTAGATGTAATTTTAATTCAGTAATATAATTATCGCTAGTCAGAAAGGAACAAAAGTAACTGTACTTTAGAAGACTAACCCTTGCGTTAATAGGATATATAAAAGGAGTAACCACTTTGTAACCTTGATAGAAGGAAAAGAAGTGATATTATTATCTCTAGTCAGAAAACAACACAAAAACAAGAGATATAAATGCCATTCCGTACTCGTTCAGTACTAAGTAGAAGCACATCGATTTTTTCTATGTTTAGAAAACATTGCTTCAGGAGTTGTCTTTGGTGTTGCCCATTAACCTTAAGGGGCGTCTGCTGACGTCGGCGTAAATAGGAACAGGGAAGGCCATGTGTTATACATCAATTAGCAACTTCTTATTAAGGCTTTAATTCAAAGAGTTAGTTTCATGAGTTATTAAGCTCATTAACCTTCCAGAAACAATCAACATTTCGGCGTAATCTGAGGCAAAGCTAGAAATTGTTGCACCATCCCAGCAGGTGCATCATGTTTTGTTTTTTTTTAATCGTTTTATCTATCCTGGTTGGGGTAAGGAAATAATCCTTGTCCACCCCCCAATCCAAATGTTGAATCAACCTATGTAACGAGAACGTGGATGCACAATAACCAAAGAATTGAAAAACACTTAGTTTTAAACTTATTATCAAGAGGTTTACTTTAGAAACACGTACGTAAGAACTCAGCAAAGAGTGTATTAGAACTGTTCAAGATAGGTGGTTGCATGTCGATATCTGTCATCTGAATGCCCAACCTGTTCTTCAATACATCTGTGTATGACGAAGAAGAGCTTTATTAATATACTACTGATATACAACCAAGAAGAGCTTTATCAATAGACAACCAAAAAAGCTTTATCAGTTATTATACGACAACGAAGAACTTCATCAATGGACGACCAGGGATATTCCTCTGGGTGCGGGATTCCTGTGTTAAATAATAAATTCCCGAACTTGAAGGAGCCATTCCAGATATTATGTTGCAGATCATTTAAAATAAGAGAAAATGCCCTACTGATTTTAGGGAATGCCTGGGGCCCCTTAAAACGTAGAATGATGGGCCTTTTGATACTCGAAATATTTTTCTGAGAATATCCCCACATGAACAAACAATGCTTTATCAATATTCGACCATGTAGAGCTTTATTAATATACCACCAAGAAGAGCTTTATCAATATGTGACCAAGAAGAGCTTTATCAAAATAAACACTTAACAATAAGCATAGAACAGGGTCAGATTCCTGGAGCAGCTGGTGGGACCATTGACCATCCATTGATGTGGAGAGTACCATGCCCCAGAATTGCTCCCCCCCCCCCCCTATTTTTTCTATAAATTTTTATATCTATTCTTTCGATATTGGAACTCTCCAAAAAAGCCAGTTACAGGTAGACTACTATGTAAGAAGAAGAGCTTTATCAATATACAACCAAAAAGAGCTTCATCAATATAAAACCAAAAAGAGCTTTATCAATACACAACCAAGAAAAGCTTCATCAATATGTGACCAAGAAGAGCTTTATCAATATAAACGCTTAACAATAAGCATAGAACAGGGTCAGATTCCCGCAGCAGCTGGTGGGACCATTGACCATCCATTGATGTGGAGAGGACCATGCCCCACACGTGCTCTCAGCTCTATTTTTTCCTCCTGTTTATTTTTCCCGATCACGCCTTGGCACACGTCCGCCCGACCCCAATATCCACCCACTCAACAGAAGCCGCCCACGCGTACATTTACATGTGTAACATCCACTCAGAGCGAAGGTCACAATTCCCTGTCTAAGCTCGTGTGCTTTTATGATTAACAACGTAAAAAGATGTATCAATATTTTAGCACCTTAGAACCTGTGTGGGTACGAAGGGCGGGTCCATTCTGGGAAATGAAAGGAGGAAGCAACACTTTTGTGAAAGTTCCCGCGAATTTTATTGTGATTTATCTGCATTTGACCACGGATTTGTATCTTCCTGTCTTCTTGGTAGTTTGGTTTACATCAGAAATTGTCGAATAGATTTTTCTAATGCCTTTTCGAATTGTCGAATAGATTTTTCTAACTACGAACTTTTTCTTTGCTCTATCTACCTGCTAGTAATGGAAGTTTGGGACCATATTAGAGTAGTGTGAACTTTATCTCTGAACGTTATCTCAACCACTTAGCCGTTGGCATAGGGGCCATCTGGCTAATACCTGTATTTTAGTCATGGACGAAAGAAATATGGTAGCTACCAGACAGAACTTTCTTGGCACATTTTGTTGTTGTTAACATGATTTTAGGCCATATTTTTAAGGTTTTAATTCATATGTTAAAACTTAACATTTGCGAATTCTTATTTGTGGCTATGAAAAAATGCAAAGCAGTCAAACTATTTTTGTCCTGAATGTTAAGAATGCAATAGATAAAATATCGCACTAATGCCAAAATGTAGGCAAGAGTTCGGAAAGAAAATATTGTTCTCGTGTTATTGAGTGTACTAGTAATGACCTTAGAAGCGTGTGGTGGTAACAACGAATATCTAAATTATTTCCTACCCATTTTTATGCCAGTTTGGATGAGTTGCTTCTAAGGGTAAAACCGACTCGTAGGCTAATACTGTTGAATATAGATTCCATCAATTTTGATTAAAATGCATCTCTTCTTTGTGCAGAGCTGGGCGAATAAGTTGCATGAGTGCCTCTGACATACCGGTATATTCTGTTTTTAATATTGCATATCCATCATATTGATACAAATCGCTACTGTTTGGCAAGACTGACTGAATGATATACACCATTACCACTCATGTACATACTGTTCCAAAAATTGCTGTACTTTTTTGTCGTATGGCAGAACTAAAAGAATAATGTTTACCGTTTTTCCTGATCAATTCTGTGTAAATGTTTGCATATGCAGGTTAAGGTTTATGAATACGCATATAAATGACCACCAGGGATATTTGATTACAGACAATTGATTATCATTGTTTCAGCAGGTACCAATAGAAAAGAAGGTTTCTGGCGTGTACACTTCTAAATATCTTTCTGATCAGCAAAACAGAAAAGTCTCAGGACTCCCCCGTTCCTTTTCAGAGTTAAAAAGGCTGTACCATTATCATTGACATATATATCTAACATGTTCATAACAATGTGTATTTACATTTCCCTTTTTTTTTATTCCGGCAGGGCTGGATGAACGAGTTGTACAACTACAACCCAGACGACTACCACATCAACCAGACCCACTCCGTCTACGTGCAGCTGGAGGGCACCAACCTTCGCCTCCAGCGCTCCAAGCAGAATGTACCCAAGCGGGCAATGTGGGACGAGAAGCCACTACCCACCCCTACCTTCGTCCACCAACGCCACTTTGACCTGGTCGGCTCTAACGTGTCGCTCGTGCCACCGGGGCTGGTCAAGAAGCGACTCTGGAGCAAGAAGTACCCGATCTGTGTTGCCCTAGCTAAGACAGGGTCCAAAGTGGAGCAGAAGCTCAAGAAAGAAGGGTCGATGGAGAACGAGTTGGCCAAGGGCATGGGTTATGAGGTGATCCCCGAGGTGTGCGATGATAGTGTGTTGTTCCTGTTCGCACGCACAGGCCGTGAGAAGGAGGCGTGGTTCCGCCGGTTGGATGCTGGGTCGCGGGGTGACCCGCTACCGACACGCATCACCGACCTGATCCTGCCGCTGCCAAGTTCCGCAGGAGCTACCTCCACGGGCACAGCAGACCACCATCACCACCAGCCGACAAGCACTCATCCCGAGCGCTCCGTCTCGGACTATGAGGTGGGCACCGATGTCGTCTCCAAATTGCAGAAGCGACATTCCACCCCCAACCTTATCCGCCAACCTACCCCACCCTTAGCCACCGCACCACCTACTACCACCAGCACCTCAACTGCGACATCCTCCTCAACAACGACAACATCTACGACATCACCAGCTGGAGGATCATCGACAACATCACAGCCATTAGGGGTGGTGAGCACAGGGCCGGCCTTGACCATCCGACACCGGAGACAGGGCTCGGCTGACTCCATCTCCTCCATCCACTCGGAGCCGCTCAAGGATGTGAGCGCCTCAAGCCCACTGCTTCCCCCGCCCCCGCCTGCCCCGAGCGAGCTGCTCCTGACCGAGTACGTACAATACATGGGGCAGGTCATGCCTGCCGGTGACTGGGACGAAGCCCCCACCACCCCTACAGAAAACAACCGCGGTAGCCGCGCCTCAAGCCCCACCTCTCCCCACCCCAAAACCAAGGAGGACAAGGACAAGGAGAAGAAACAGAAGAAGGAAAAAGACAAGGAAGGGTCGTCGTCTGGAGCCAGTGTTACGACCCCTAGGTCGTCTTGTGAGTTGCCCGTACGATGGTTAAACGCTGTACTCGGTCGCTGCTTCTTTGACTTTCAACGTGAGACTTACTGGGCTGAGAAGGTGCACGAGCGGATACAACGCAAACTCTCCAAGATACACGTAAGTGAAAGAAATGTTCATTAATCCGTGGTTCTCTGTTTTGAACTTGGTTCCAGGTGAAAATACGTACTTCAGTAAGGGAAGCAATATATATTCTTATGGTATAACGCAGGGCTCCAGCTGAGTTTGTGTATGAATTACTTATTTAGGTCTATAAAGAACACTTGATAACAGCAGTCATACACATTATCATTACTGCTTGATAGACCATATACACATTTCGATATCCAAATAAAGAAAAGTGTGCCTCTTGACCTTATGATCAAGGAATGGTTCATCAATCTCACATGTCAGTTTTACATAATAAATTGGATGCTGTCAGCAGAGTTATCAAGTAATAACTATTTGATTTTTTTTTCACACTCAAGAACTCTTGAGCCATGTTTCACTCAAGTAATAACTATTTGATGGATGTGAAGAAATGATTGTTATTCAAAACTTATTTAAACTAGTCTCAATCGAGAAAAGATGCAATTCTCGGTCTCCCTTGAGATCCAGTTTTTTCATTTAACCAAGCCACATACTATTATTTACTATATAAGGTGAAACGGTAATGAGGTAACACACCAATGAATGACAAATCTGAGATGTTCTTTGTTTGAGGGCCAGCCAACGTGTGTACCCACACATTCATATCCCTCTTTGACCCTGAAACCACATTGTAGATTGTAGATTCTGGGCCCATCCCCAGGGGACGGCGTGGTCTCATTCTCCGCTGGCCAGCTGGCCATTGGTCAATACGGATCGAGTATCAGACGCTGAGTCATAGTATCTCATGTCCTGATGTAAGATTGTGTTTGTCCCAGCCACGAGGAAGGTCAGGTTTCTTTTGTAGATTTGTGTGCGGTTTTTCCCAAGGTTTTACTAAAATTGTAAGATTGTTGATTGATCGTGGTCATATTGCTTTCAATTAGGTGCGTAAAGTTCTGTGTAATCTGGTTCGATTCCCAATTTTGATAAATTGAAAAAAAGGGCTGATAAGGCCGAGGAAAATAAGTAGTTTTGTTCCGATAACCTAATTCCGAAAAAAAATATAGGGTAGGTAGGTCGGGATTTTTTTACATGTCTTTTCGTGAACAAGAATCCCGATTTCTTTGATATTTTACAAAATTCTGGTATTTTTTACTAAAAGGTCTTTAAGAAATGTAGGGTCGGGGCAAAAAATTATGGTAGGTCAGGTTTCCGGAACGCAACTATTCTTCCTTGGCCTAAGGCCACATTGGGTTTTAAAAGACTTAAAGATTTTATTCAAATAACACTCATAATACATTTTCTGCACCATCGGTTGATTGAATATGGATAATTTTTGTATTGTGATTTATGAAAGCAAAGCTTACTGAGCACAAAAGTAGGGATCTGTAAAGAATTAGCCTAATTCTCGCCGTGATATGGAAATAGTAATCCCCCAACTGGTTTTGCTGAGTCTGGGTGGTCCATCCCTTATCCATATCTCATGACTCAGATATGGGTTAGGTGACTTAGCCAAGTGGATCTGCACACAGGAGCTACGGGTAATCTGAAACTAATCAGTGAAAAGGGGGATAGGGAGGAAATGCTGATTCGACTGATTTTGGTTTCGATAGTGGGTGTAAGGAATTATTGGTATAAACCGGCACAAGCCTAGTTTTTGATCTGTTGCAACAAAATAAACAAATGGTGTTTTCTTTAGGTTCTTAATGCGAGAAATTCTGTTTTTTGACACTTCTCATTCCATTATGATGCTGATGAAAAGCCCTGAAAATCTTAAATTGAATTTGTTTACAGACAAATAGATACATTTCCATAATTTAATAAAATTGTGGAAAATACATCCAACTCGACGACGGCTTGGTGTTGACTTGATGTTTATTTAAGACATAAAATCATGGTCGAATTAACATGTTTCGGATTGATTGTTACATCCTTCATCAAAATTGGTATTCCTGTTTCCATAATTTATGGAATTCTCCTGAGGTTTAATCTAGTTTTCATGGCTAAAAATTCACTACTGACTAAATCTATAGGTAGACTCTCGGAAAACATATTATTTTGATAGTTATCTCAGGTTCTATGATTTTGTTAAGTATATTGATTTTGGTCCGTTTTATACAAACAATCCTTCCCCCCACCCCATATAGGTGCCATATATGATCGATGAGCTGACGGTGACGGAGATAGAGATGGGGCAGGAGATGCCCTTCTTCCGCCGCATCTCACAGCCCTACCTGGACGACCAGGGCCTCTGGGTGGATTTGGACGTGGCCTACAACGGTGGCTTCCAGATGTCACTGAATTTTTTTTAAAACTTTTTACTGATTACTTCTTTTTTCTCAGTTCCAGACACATCTACCAGGTAGCCTCATGCAAATTCTTCTAATTAATCAAAAGGAATTTATAAACAAAACATTTCAAACTAATGATTATTGATTTGGGTCCGTTAAATACAAACAATCCTTCCCCACCCCATATAGGTGCCATATATGATAGATGAGCTGACGGTGACGGAGATAGAGATGGGGCAGGAGATGCCCTTCTTCCGCCGCATCTCTCAGCCCTACCTGGGTGGAAGTGGTTGTGGCCTACAACAGTGACTTCCAGATGTCGCTGAAATTTTTTTAACTTTTTACTGATTACTATTTTTTTTTTCAGTTCCAGACACACCTATGGGGTAGTCTCATCCACATTCTATAGATTAAAGGCAACCGAAAGAAATCTATGGACCAAACTTTTCCAATTGTAATAATTATAGAATCTGGTCCATTTAATACAAACAATCCTTCCCCCACCTTATATAGGTGCCATACATGATCGATGAGCTGACGGTGACGGAGATAGAGATGGGTCAGGAGATGCCCTTCTTCCGCCGCATCTCTCAGCCCTACCTGGACGACCAGGGCCTCTGGGTGGACGTGGACGTGGCCTACAACGGCGGCTTCCAGATGTCGCTGGAGACCAAAGTCAACCTGATGAAACTCAAGAAGACCGGCTCTGTCAGCAGTGATGAGCGGTCGCCCTCAGAGAAGAGGTGCATATGAATTTTTGGGTAGTTAGGTTGAAAGATGCTCTTTAAGAAATTGCGCGAATTCTACAGTTCTTTTTTGTTCTTTTAATATTTGGGTAATTTCTTAGATTCGTCCAATTTCGTGGCGACAATGTTTGTGCTGTATGGGGGGAGGGGCTGATACATTTTATGATCAGTATACATATTGAGATATTTGGTTGGGGGGAGGGGTGTGTGATATTTTGATATTTTTGTAATTATCAAACTCAAAATATGTATCACTTAATTGGCCATGATGTGGCAAGAGTTTGGGCCTAGGGGCAAGTATACCTAAGCCAGCACAACCATTGGCCAATATTAGGTTATTACTTAGCCTCAGTAATTGTAAACTGCTCTGACGAGTGTCTTGGTTTAAAGCATTATGTTCTTTAATTCTATCGAATTTCCCTAATCGTATCATGGAAATCAGAAAATGATTCATATTTAGATTTACATATTATAGTGGGGTCTGTTAAGGTCATTTTTTAGTGAAATCGTTACGCGGCGGATAAAAGCACCAAATTTGGTTTGAGGCACCTCTGAGGCATAACTATCAAATCTGGAAGGGGAGCCACGTTGAAATATCAATAGGACGGATGTGGGGGCCCAAAAACCAATATGGCTGACTTTTACTATAAACATTCTTATATCTCAGCTTCTAAAAAGACTAAAGAGACATGGTTGGTGTCAAAATTGAGGAATTATGGGTCAGGGAATTCAATTATTTATGTTTCAAGTCAATGCGGAAATCCAAAATCCAAGATGGCTGACCAATTTTGAGAAATATTATGATTTTTAGCTACTAAGGTATAAGGCCAGGGGAAATGGTTCCAATATCAGTTGTTAATGGCCTAGAGAACTCAATAAATATGATATTCATCCAATACAATACCATAAATTTCAAAATGGCTGAATTCATTAGCATGATACCTTTGATAATGACCGCAGGATTCCAAAATAATTCAAAAGAAAGGATATAGACTTTACTCTTTTGCCACAAGATTTCTTGATTCCATTTGGTATGATGACCCCCTGGGACCCCTTCATTGAATTTAAAAGGGGAGCCACCTTGAAATATCAATATAACCCGGACGGGGGCCAAAAATCCAATATGGCCGACTTTTGTTGAAATAATCTTATATCTCAGCTTCTGAAATTCCTAGAAACACATTGCTATTGTCGAAATTGGTAGATTATAGGACAGGGAATTCAATTATTATAGGTCGGCTAGCACACTCAATAAATGAAGCTTTTGATCTTTTGATGACAGTATTAAAGCTTTAAAACGATTTAAATCTTTAAAACTTAGCCGACCTATTCTTCCACTCCGCAAAGTCAGGTTATGTTAGATTCTGTGACGGTCGAAATCGTCATGTTTTCAGCGTTACCGGGCGCGTTACCTCCAGAAAACATAGAATCTGATAGAATTGATCGATTTGTCGCCTGATATCAAAGCCCCATAGTCTCTAAGGTCCAATAATACCATAAATATATCATTCATACCGATATCTGACCAATAAAACAGAAATTCCATCGTGTCACTGACCCGCCGGGCGCTGGGAATTCAGCGTTACCGGGTGCGTTAAATGACGTGCCACCGGGCGCGTTACCTCCAGAAAACCTTGAGTCCGATAGAATTCAGCGTAATCCTGTCTGATATGAATCGTACGGGTCGTTTAAGGTCCTATAACACCATAACTTGATCATTTATATCGATATCTGACCAAATAAGACCAGAAATCCGATCGTCACATCGGACCGTTACCCGACGCGCCAAGCTTGTAGTCGGGGCGCGTCATCTTACGCGTGGCAGCCTCGCTTTCATCGGTGAAGAAGGTATCTGGGTCAAAGTTCATCAACTATGCAGGCCTATTTCACCATGAAAACGGTCGATCTAACTTTAGTTATTGGTATCCATAGATAGATTTCGACCCATAGATAAGCATCCCACTGTTCCAGAATCGAAAATAATGCGAAATAACGCGTCTAAACGCGTAAATGCATCGCGCTGTTTTCTTGCAATCCTTCGGTCTCCGCCCGGTGACAAGGCTGGGTCAGACCGCCTCGAGCGGGCCGGGGAGGTGGACCGTTACGGCGGGAGGCTCTCTCTTTCCAGCCGATATACCTGGATTACCGCATTATCTGATGGTTTCAATATATATATTTTGGAGTCTGGATCCCCTTAAACGCATACAACGCATTGAAAACTCATGCGTGATCCATGCGTTCGTATCGAAGGGAAAACATTGGATCAATCGGACACGAGGAGGCTCAGGCTTGACGAGATGATGAAGATGGCGTCTGACCCGCCCAGGCCCCCCTCACGCCTGCTCCGATACATTGAACTCAGGAAACCAGGATGACATTTAGACCATACCTATCAATTGTGGAGGATTTAAGTATTCGGATGCATTCAGGACTCAGGCTGTACAGGTAGGTACATATATCTTTTCCAGCAGTTCAAATGATAGGCCTAGACAAGCTGCTGGACTCAGCCTCTCGGGCATTCGACACTGGCAATCTGAAAAATAATTATTTAGACCTTATTAGGCCTAGCAAAATGAAATTCATGTATATATCTATGTTCTCCTATATCTCAGGGTCCTATTTATCATATAGTTTGGTCATTTTAGGCCTGGACACACTTGCAAGAATATTTTACAGATGGTAGATTTTTAGGCCTAGAGGCTGGATGTCAAAGCAGCTCGGGCATTTGGTCAGACACTGGCAATCTGAAAAATAATTATTTAGACCTTATTAGGCCTATCAAAATGAAATCCATGTATATATCTATGTTCTCCTATATCTGAGGGTCCTATTTATCATATAGTTTGATCTTTTTAGGCCTAGAAACGCTTGCAAGAATATTTTACAGATGGTATGAAATGATGACTGGACTCAGATAGGCCTAAGCCCCCTCCGACACTGTCAATGTATTATGGAGGCTCCGAAAGCAATTATTTATGATCCAAACATTAAATGATTTGAGAAATTGTCACTACAGTGTCATTTTTTCAGACCTACCATCAAAATATTAAATCTGAGTTCTAATATGTCTAGGCCTAAGTCACTGTCAGTGTCTGAATTATTCCCATTCAATGTTAAAACATAGGCATCACACTGTCAATAAGTTCTCTGGTGCTGTCAGTGTCGAGGTGATCTGCGAAATTGTCACTATAGTGTCAGTTCACACCTACCACAATAAATCATTAATATTATTATTCAATAAAGATTAAAATGGGCCGACCTATCTCTATCAAATGCTTTTGATAGTAACTCTTTAAAACTTTAGAGATTAAATCTTTTGAACTTGTTTACCTTTCGAATCTATACAATAGGTCTAATCGAAGCTAGCCAAAAGTTTTGGTTAAATACCTTAAATTTTAAATGCTAAAAACATATAAAATTTGTCAAAATTTCATTTTGGTATTTGAAGATGGCTCCCCTTCTAGATTCAATAGTTATACCTCAGAGGTGCCTCATGCAAAATTTGGTGCTTTTATCCGCCGCGTAACGAAAATGTTGTTAACAGACCCCACTATTATACACATTGGAAACTTTATAGTAATTTTCCATCGACAACACCCTTCTTTTCCTCGGAGGCGGGAAAGCCAATATATTATCAGATTATCACATATCAATTGTTCTGGGCGAGTTTCTTTTGAGGAAAACAATTTAAGATGGATAAAAAGAAATATATTGTGGCTAGAGTTCTCGATCCAAGCAAATATGTATATATCCACAGTTGGAAAAAACGTGGCTTGCTCTCTCTAAAGATGCTATCACAATCAATTTTTTTATATATCCACAGTTCAGGGTACCAAACACACAGGGAAAACAGGGAAAATGGCCTCAAAAAAATCCCTGACTGGGACAACACAGGGAATTTGCAAATTTTGCCAAAACGCAGGGAAAACACAGGGAATTTCATCTGACCAGGTTCTGAATTTCCTTATTCTCAAGATATTAGGGATTTGACTTTTTGTTGTTGGGTTGTCCCAAAAAAAGTCTGCATGCAGAGGCTTTTAAATTTGAAAAACTTGCTGGATATGACACAGGGAAAAATTGTCATGGGACAATTTTTCCCTGTGTCATATCCAGCAAGTTTTTTGGAGTTTGTGGAGAAAACATCCCCTGCATGATTTCGTTTCCGTAAATCATGATTAGAGTGCTCCTCTTTGTTTTAGATATCAGGTCAAACAGTGGCACAAGTAAGTATGTGACTGATGCACCTTAGACAGTCATTGCTTGTTAGTATACCGCGACTTGAAAGATATGTTGGTGCTTCATTGTATTCAGGTACCCTTTGCTACGCGCACATCTCAGATTTCATTTACTTTCACTTTCGTTTTTTCCCACATTCACTTTAGAGGGCGATGGACGTGCTTACTCTTTTTTGGGATAAAATATTGGAATTTTGTAGAAATCCCATTGGAAAGATTGCTTTAGTGCTGCCAAGCAAATAGTTAGACCTGTTTATTCATTAGAATTGTTTGTTTTATTTTAGTTAATTGGTGTGTGTTTTGCTATGGTTACTATAGTTAATTAGGTTAGATAGATTGAAGTATCTTGTAATGTTTAGATGTTTTGCGGATTACGATAACAGTGGAAATAGACGTTACAAACTTCACTTCGATGTTTTATGCCCATATTCATTTGTTTAAAAAAACAACTCACAAAACCATTATGTCATAGAAAAATTCCAAGGGCACCGACTATAGATACCGCAGAAAAAACGTTTTAAAAACTTAGTAGTAAGCATTTTGCCTAGAATATCTTCTGTTAACCTCTCTGAAATATTTTTGAGCAATGTTGGTATGGAAATAATTAGAATTGAAGAAATGTTCAAATGACTATACGGTATCCTGTTTGCTAGAGCTTTTTACAACTTAAATTAAAGAATAATGTCAACAATAAAATCTATGTATCATGAACAAGATGATAGAAGCCATAAAAGACGATCAATGATTGCCATAAGAAATAACTACGCCTTTAATCAATTAAACCGTATTGTCGATAACATTGATATTTGCATGGGAAAATCATCAGTGCGCTGTTGGTTCAAAATAAAATTGATCTACTCAGTATGAGTAAGCATCACCATAAGATCAGTAACTATGATTACATGCTTCTTCATGTTATTGTGAACATGGTATATTTAATTTGTGGTGTTATCTTCGGTACAGAAGAATACTGCTCCTGTATCTAATAAATCGATAGTGAATTTGTCTTCTTTGGATAAGGTCAAGTATCAAGAGGGTTTATCAGTCAGATTGGGATTGAACATTGATTGAACTTTGCATCAGTTTGTGCAGAATTCTATAAGCATAAGTATTTGAGAAAAAAAATTCTTCTTCTTTTCTTTTCTTTTTTCCCCTCCTTTTTTTTAGTGTTTTACTTTACAAAAAGAAGGTAATTCTTTTGGAAGTCGCCATAATATCCACATACTTAAAACTTGTCTGGCATACCTTTAAGCTTTTCCAATGTATCGCAAAAGCAATACAAGGTTATTTTTATCTTCGTGTTTCTAAGATAAGAATAGGGAAATATTTTCTAGAACTATTTTTTCGTTTATCGGAGTGCCATTATGCGATCAGTTTAAGTGAACAAAATAAAGATAAAAGAATAAAGTCCAAAATCAAAACTAAATTTTTATAGTTAGAAAGGTTCTTTTTTGTATGGAAAAGGTGGCTCTTCTTGAGAACAAATTCCCACTGTTAGTACTGTACACGGTACATGTCGTGTGAAATTGGTGGCGCCACCTAGAATCTATAATCTGCATTGACTGTCCCCGTAGGTAATATCATCGTTTTTATGTTTAGATTTAGCACATTGTCATTGACAGTTGGTCTTTAAACTGTGTGTGTATATCAAAAGAAATGGCGTTAGCTGTGGGTTAATTGAATTCAGTGTTATCATTCTGTATATGTGGAGTATTTAATCCGAGAGATAAGATATTCAATGATATTCATTTCTTAGGGACAGACCTATGATTCAAATGGTAAAACGACACAGTGACTTCATCTTGAGAAGAGAATAAACCTGATAAATTTCCCCGTGAGACATCAAGTTGAAATTGATGTAACGTTTAGAACATTCAAGTTAAATATGTTAGGTAATTTTAATATTCAAAAATGTGTTAAACTGTAGGTTCAAACATAGACATATATGTTATGTATGTCCATGGTTAAAATAATAATGTACATCTATAAGAAAGCTTACAATTGGTGCGAAACCCGATTAAAAGATAAAAGAAATATTATGTTGAAGTTAAGCTTAAACAAACTTCATAGTCCGATAAGTAGGGGCTTTTTTCCCTTTATTTGTTGGTTTAAAACTATAGTACGAGGGAGGCTTTGAGGCGGGGGGGAATTATCAAAAATATGTAAAGGAGAAATTTTAATACATGGGTCAGTTGGTGCACACGTGTGCATATATTTTTGTTGTTATTGAATCAAAACTATTTCCCATTATCTGTGCTCTTCCAATAATCGATTCAATTTCCCTGTTATCGAAAAACTTAATTACCCTCTGCAATGTCGCTCAGGTAGATACAGCAGAATCGAACAATGCTTCTCAAACAAACAACATATGTATCCTCAAACTGTATGTCTGATCCTGACACACATGTATTATCTTATTATTACATGGACCTTTTAGTTGATTATTAATTTGCATTATGGTATTCTTGATTCAGTTTTGCATGAGATTGTACATACACTTCATACTACAGACATTTAGCAGGTTGCACGTATTGATTACTCAATGATGTTCTTCTGCTTGAAAAATAGCCAAGTGAGGCAATTAATGTACTGGGAAAAAATATAGAATAAATTCGAAACAGTTAAATGAAAGATTATTGAATGACAAGTACACGTGGACTTTTATGAGACATCTTATTAAAAATCAAAATAAATTATGAAGATGAGCAGTGTTACACAGAAACCCAGATAGAATTACTTCTTCCATACAACATTTTTAAAAACCCACCACTATGAAAAACATTTCCAATTTATTCCAAAACTCGAAGAAATAAAAAAATAAAAAACACGGCAGTTTACAGACATTATGATATCAAAGAGACAATAAATGATATTAAAACATTTTAGAAAAATCCATATACCAAGGTACACTGGTGTTTCCTACCACTCACTGGAATAAGTAAGCGTGATAACATGTGATGGGGTAGTAATTGTTCTCATGTTTCTCATTGCAGGTCGCCAGTAACAGACTCTGAAGAGGAGGACAGCGCTGAATCGTCCACTGATGAGGAGGGTGATGACCCGGCCGTCGACTCACAAGAGGACCGTGCAGAGTGAGTAATTCCCCAGTCATTACAGAGCACTCAGCAGTCACTCCCCAGTTATTACAGAGCACTCAGCAGTAACTCCCCAGTCATTACAGAGCACTCAGCAGTAACTCCCCAGTTAAATGCAGTTCGTTCAGCATTCACTCCTGAATTATTACAGTGGACTGAGTAGTCACTCCCCAGATAATTACAGAGCACTTATTGGTCATTCCCCAGATAATTAAAGAGCACTCATCGGTCACTCCCCACAAAATAAAAAAGAAAGCAATAAGAAGTCACTCCCCAGATAATAAAAGATCACTTAGCAGTCAATCCTTAGATATTTACAGAGCATTCACCAGTCACTCCCCAGTTTATAACAGAGCATTCAGCAGTGAATCCTTGGTCAATAAAATATATCTGAGAAAATCACTTTCTGGTAAATTGCAGGGCACTCAGCAGTCAGCAACTACATCCCAGAACGTTCAGAGGTCTTTCTCTCCCCAGTTGATAAAAAAGCACTCTCCAGTTACTCCCCAGTTACAGATCACTCCCCAATTAATCTGCAGTTAATAAATATAAGACTTAAAAAATAGAGTAAGATTTTTGCTATGTATCATTTCTGTGCTGTATCCTAACAAAACCTTTCCCCTTGGCTCCATTATAGAGGAGGAAAGTCAACGTCTCGTAAGCTGCTGCGGTTTGTTGACAAGATCACCCAGTCCAAGTACTTCCAGCAGGCGACCGAGTACAAGTACATAAAGCGGGCCATGGAGGAGGTGTCCAACACCCCGCTCCAGCTGACCGTCGAGTTACGCAGTCTGGCCGGCACGCTGGCCGTCAACATTCCACCCCCTCCGACCGACAGGATCTGGTAAGTCAGCCAACAACATACGCAATGTGGATTTGTGTTTTTTTTTAAAGTTGTTATAATCATGAGTTATATCATCAATGGATACATGTAAAGACTGAAGTTAATTCAATAGTTGGACCTATAATCTTCAGAAAAATTGTGCTTTCACAAACCAGGTCCGATAAAAAAATTATACTTATATGACTGTACATGGTACTGATTAGGTCGCTGGTTATTATTTACCATCTACATGTACGAATCATTATCAAAGTAAAGGTATTTGTTCCTTTTATGGATTTGTGACAGTTTTTTTTAAAATTTTTCAACAAACTTTGTCTAACAAACTTTCTTTTTCTCTTCTAAAGGTATGGATTTCGCACCAACCCCAAGCTGTGCCTGGTGGCCAAGCCCAAAGTGGGGACGCGGGAGGTGACTGTTACACACATTACTGACTGGATCGAGAAAAAACTGCAGATAGAATTTCAGGTAGGATACAAAGAATCGCCATTGATGCTTCTTCCTTTATGTGCATTTATTTCCGTAAAGATAGTAGTAGAGATAAGAGGGAAAAAAACTAGCTTGCGTTGAAGATATGAAGAATAGCCCATAAAAAGGTATCTCGAGATCTGCCGTACATGCATAACGAGCTGTCTTGGAAATGTTTAGATCTCTAAAAAAATTTGGTCGGAATATGTTAAAATATATTTCCACTCTCGAGAGAAAAGTGAAGGTATACGTTCATATAATAAGATATACCAATGAGTCGTACCGATAACAAAATTACATGGTATTGACAAACAAAATCAAATCGAGTTGGAGATTATTCAACCTGTAGACGAACCATAAACCATAGATCATATCATATCGAATTCTTATTGATTCCTCAGTAAGTGAAAACATTTAGGCCTGATATCATTTTAAAGACATATTCCTCTCTTGCAGCGTATCTTCGTCATGCCCAATATGGACGACCTGCCTGTGCCGCTTATGTCTGACAACCTGAACACAAACCCCACCCCACCCTCCTGACATGACGCGGGGCCCGTAAGCTTCTACCAGTGATCGCGACAGGAGGCCCTCAGCTCAATAAGAGGTCCTCCGCCCTGGAGGAGGTCGTTTACCTTGGAGGAGGTCCTCAGCCCTGGGAAAGGCCCTTAGCCTCGGGGGAAGAATCCAGAACTAGGAAAGGCCCTCACAACTGGGGGGAAGCCCTCAGCCATGGGAAAGGCCCTTAGCCTTGGGGGAAGAATCCAGAACTAGGAAAGGCCCTCAGGACTGGGGGGAAGCCCTCAGCCCTGGGAAAGGCCCTTAGCCTTGGGGGAAGAATCCAGAACTAGGGAAGGCCCTCAGAACTGGGGGAAGCCCTCAGCCCTGGGGGAGGCCATTAACCCTTGGGGAATAACAGAGAACTATGGGAGGCACTCACAACTAGGGAAAGCATTCAACCCTGGGAAAGGCCCTCAACCCTAAGAAAGCCCCTCAATGCTAAGAAACCTCCTCAGCCCTGGGGGGAAGCCCTTAGAACTAAGGGATGCCCTCAGCCCTGATAAAGCCCTCAGTCCTAAGAAAGGCCCTCAGCCCTGGGGGAAGCCCTCAGAACTTGTGGGAGGCCGCCAGCTCTAGGAAAGGCTCTCACCCTTATTGACGGCCCTCAGCCCTGAGAAAGGCCCTCAGTCCTAAGAAAGGTCCTAAGCCTTTGGGTAAGTCCTCAGAAGTTGGGGGAGGCCGCCAGCCCTGGGGAAGGCTCTCACCGTTAGTGAAGGCCCTCAGCCCTGAGAAATGCCCTTAGCCCTTGGTTAGGCCCTTAGACCTCGGCGAGGCCCTCATCCACGGAGGCCTAGCGACACCGCCGTCCGCAATGTGCATCCACAGCATACCGACTTGTTCAGATAAAGATGAAAGGGAAATTTGATGTTGAATATTTCAGAACTCCATTCCATGTGCAATTATGTAAACACTGATAAAAGGGTTTGTTCTTGGTCTCAATGGTTCGAATGGGAAACTTTCGATTGTGATTTGAATAGAGAGATTCTTAGTCAAGGTAAAAGGGTTGAACAAACTTAAAGGGTTTCTGTTAGTAGATTATGCCATTCTGGATTAATAATTTTGTTAAATGTTAAGATGGAACCAGAGGGTATCGGAAATATTCATTTCGGTTACAAAATACATACATGTACGAACTTTTACCGTAGCTTATGATCGGTGTTATGTGGATCATGGACAAGGGGTATTGACGTAATGCATAGAATTGTGCTTCAGCCTAAACTGTAATGATAAAGATAATAATGCATCTAATAGTGCCTCTTGTAACTTGTACAATGGAATTGTTCTCACCGCACAACTGTAACCTGTAATGTTTTTACATGTTGAAGGTTTGAGAGCATAACGTAGGCTTTAAACTTGTTCTCGATTCTCCGGATTGTAGAGAGTATAGTATAAAATGATTGCCCCAATGCCGGCATCTGTATATTTTGTTTTCATATCAAGTTTATTTTTCTATCTTGTCTTTCAATATTTGTTTCTTATTTATGAGTTTATTTTGTTGCCGTTTGGTCCAAAAAATTAACAGTGTAATATAGCTAAAAGTTTGCAATCATATCTAGTGTATTCTGAGATGGAGATGAGAATTATAAAATTGGGCCAAATCAATTAAAAACGCAATAATTCTTTGTAAATGTTTGATTCTTAACGGAGAATCGTAAATAGTCATTATTTAAATCTTTATATTATTATATCCATGGTTATCCTATAAAAGAAGATAGGGTTGTGTTCATGACAGTAAAATTTCACATTAAATGTGCACTGACGAAGAATCGTAAAAATCGTCCAAAATCTTACTAGATATATGAAGCGAAATTAATTATAACTTTCAATGTGCAGTGACGAATCAATATAAACTCGTCCGAATGTTTACTAATATATATGAAACTAAATTATAATTTAAAAAAGAAGTGCTCACTCAGTAGTGGGAGTGAATAGTGTTAAGAAAAAACGTTGATTATAGTAAGAGATTATGGAATTTGCATTGTAAAGAGCTTTGCAATTTACATAACTAAGCAATGTGCATTGTGTTCAATGGGCTGATATACTTTTGTTGGTAAACTAAATATACTTATCGTTTTCAGTTTCACTATTTTCCACTGGCATTTACGATTTATTTCCCCGTATAAAAGTGATATTAACAAACTCTACCGGCCGGGAAATCTTGGGCTTTGACCCGCTATATATAAGGTTGATTGACAACTTGCTCACCGAATATACTTACTCAAAATGATAGTAAATGGGGTCTGAACGGAAACCCGGTGTATACTTTGAAAGTCGCTGCTGGTTAGCCCCTCCTGACTGCTCTAGACCATTAGATGAACCACTACCACTATATAGTTAGACGCTATGATGTATCACATAATTATATATCATGTGTGAATGAGTTTGGTGAGAAGTTCAGAGAAAAAGGTTGGCATTCTAATCTTTAGAGTACCATTGGTAGAGGTTTAACAAAAAAAGCAAAGCTTAGCTAAAAACATATACGTACATCATGTAGAGGTTGGAATGAAAACCATTAAAAAAAGATTAATGTTGTAAAGTTTGAATGAACTACCGATATATAAGCTGGACTTTGGTAGTGATCACAGATGTATATTTACAGTTGTAAATGTTACATACATGTAAGCTTAGATGTCATATGCTAAACGAGTGCTGTGTATACAGTGAGAATCTACTGAATCAAGAAGCATTGAGTAGGTACAATAAATGTGAAGGGAAGTACTTGTTGAGCTAAATATTTCCACAAACATTACGATAGAGTATACGGGGTGTGGATATATATATACATAAATTTATTTGATGCTTAGAAGACATATCATAAAAGCATTGATTTACTCGATATAAAACTGACATGGTTCGGTTGGTTCCTTTAAGAAAGACAGTAATGAGTTATTTTTCTTAAAAATGTCCCCTTATGTCAATGTTAAGAAATAGCAGTTCTGGTGAGGAAATAGAGTAACTGCAGTCAGATATAGTTTTGGCTGCTAGGAGTTGTGGAAATATTCCATCAATAAAGACCGCCTCAAAACATGTTCACGAATGGCAAGGTTTAACCTTAATTTCTTCCCCCCAAGGTGACCAACATTTTTGTTGTTGCCCCGAAAAAAAGTATCTGTTTAAGTTATAGAATATATTTGTCAATTTGTTCGTTATGAGTATAAATGCGGAGGGCTGTGTTTGTTGTATGTAAAAAAAAAAGATAGGGTAGAAAAAAGGCTACGGTTTTGCCGCTGCTATCTAGCCAATTGTGATTGTTGAATGTAAGCCGCATCATCGCTGTAACGGATCGCAAACTGTTTCATTGTTATAGCCAATATCATGGAACTCAAACATTTTGTCTGTGTTGAAGAGAAATTGCCTTGTCTGTTTAAATAGAAATCAAAATTTTCTTCTCGGGCATTGAGTTAAATTGAAATGATTGGCCAAAGAAGTAGTAAAGGAAGAACTCGGATGGCTTTTAGGTCAGTTTTCCTCGGCATCGACTGGTGAAATATCAAATGATGATAATGATATAATATGCTATCGGCCGCTTTCCTTCTATACATCATTGGTGCCAGCTTTCAAAAAGCCAACAATTTATCTAAAAAGAAACTTGGATTTGTTATTTTTTTGTTACTTATAAAAAGAAACGTAGATTTGTTATTCTTTGTTTTGCAGGGACCGTTTTTAGCCATAAACATGTTATTCAAAGCTGTCTTTAAATACAAAGTAATTTAGAGGTAAATTCATAATTTACAAAGAGTCGATAGTGCAAGTAACTTGCTTTGTAGTCAAATATATTTATTTGTTATTTCAAACAATAAAATAACACCGGAATAAGGTTTGTTTTGTTAACAATATGTGATGTTTTTCTCGAGAACTATATACTTTTACTCAGGTGCTAATTTAGTTATATCTATTTTCCTGTGAATCTAACTTCGAATACTTCTTGTGTTTTGGCCGGTTCAATGATGATCGACCATATATAGAGCAATGTTCTCCGCTTGATTTGTCAATAAAATGTCTTTGAAATATTTAAAATGCCAAAGTTGGAAATCACATATTCAGCCTCCTCGATGTACAATTTTGATTTGACTTCCGTTGGGATGGTGTCCAGTGAGGTTACTAAATAAATAATCCGCATTGTAAAACGATTCGTCTTACTTAATTATTCTTGAATTCAGTATTTTATCATGCTAATTGATTTGTCCTTGTTTCTATTTAATAGTTAATATTTTGAATTTCACGTGATAATTTTCAGTTGTGTCCAAAAGTAAAATCATTATCGGCCAAGCTCAGCCAGACGATTTTTAAGGGAAATTATATAAAAATTCAGAATAGGCCCTATGGCTGACAATTTTTAAGCCGTGCTCTTTGTTTCTACTTTTTCTTTTTTTTTCAAAAAGTACATAGTGTATATAAAAGGGTGTCGGAAGAAATTTAGGCTGCACCCCTAAAGGCGAGGCCTGGTAAGCTCTAGTTTCTGAGATATAGCCTTACTTGCCGCGGCTGATATTCAGACTTTTACAATGAAGCTATCGGACAGAAAAGTTTACCACTGAACAGAAACGGCAGGTGGCACTGGGGAGCAAGAGACCATCTAGATAATATTGTAGGACTGATTCCGTCCACCAGTCGCTTTAGTTTAACGAGATTGGTGCACTGGATGGACTGAGGAATATCCACCAAAATAGAACATGCCCTCTACTGGCGAGCCACAATTATGACAACTGCAAATTCTTGGAACATTATGTATAGTGAACGTAATTTTTCTTTTTAAAGTTCGAATATTTTTACGTTTTTCTCCATTTCTAAATCCCCTTAAGAAATTCGATCTTTCTCCAGTTTGTCTTGATTTTATGAGGAACTCCGCTCGTAATTAATTTCAAACATAAAGTGTTCATTATGATTTTCATAATAGATAAAGTATATTGACTAGATCTATGGTACATAGTGCTCTTGAATCTAGATTAAAAGAATTGAAATTACAAAGAGAAGGCCAATTCAGACATTTTATTTCCTTACAAAACCACATAAGCTCTTCTGGCATTCAAATAGGATCCTTGACAAATTTCTTCAGATGGTTGTGGAGAACAGATCAAGACAAACAAAACAGGGTACTTTCTAAGTAGTCGAGGCCTAGGCCCCCATTGCTGCTGCCGTGTGGGACCTAAGTGACTCCTTTATTCGTCTTCACCAGTAGCCACTAGAGTACATTGCTAGAATCAGCATATCGTAATCACACAAGACGCAAAGACACACAGACGGGTAGGCCTGCATTATGGCCACGGATAGTCCAGCTTTCAATTGTTGACATGGTTTCTTAGTCAATAAACTTACTTCTCAAATAAAACGGCCATCAACAATAATATTAATAATACAGTCATGCACGATTCAATGTTGCATGGAAGAGATTATTTGTGGACTTTGATACGTGACGAGCCTATATATCGTGTAAATATCTTTAGCTGCTGAGACCATGGACACAGATCAGCACTTGAAAAATTGTTACTCACGAAAAATTGTGGTTTGCAAGATTTATCACTGGCAATGATTCATTGACTATGAGGTTACTTTAAATTACTTTTTTTTTTGTATTTTTTTTTGGTATTTTTTATATCTTTAACTATTTACTCAAAATGTTGGGAGATGTCACATTTTCAGTAGCAAAGTATAATAAAGTCAGCTTTGGAATTCTGAAAGACTTTTCTCTTATACTTCTAGCAGAAGTATTCAAAAATAAAATGTGCCCTGTCTTCTTTGAAGCAGTTAGCACCATAAAATTTCTTGCATTCAAAACACTTGATTGTTATTAATATTTATATTATTCCATATATTTTTTTTTCGTTTTTTTCCTTAACTTTTTTGAGTTTTTTTTCTGAGTTTTTTTTTTCAATGGCATTTTTTTCACCTTATTATTACTTGGAATGCGCATCTCCTGTACAATATGTAAAACAGATAAGCTCCTACTGTCAAATGACTGATGCCACTACAGCCCAAAGTGTGGGAGTGGTACATCCTCAAGTTTTCATAATGAAAGAGATCACACTTTCAGGTGGTAGCTTGACTAGAGCCCCTCCCTCCTCAATACTGTGAGATAGATTTACATATGCTGTCCGCCCAAAATGTCCCCTTGCAGTAGGTGGTGGTCATCGAGCGGCCCGCCCCAGAGTCCGCCGCCGCCCCACGGCCCGCTTCCACCGAAGGCGGTGGCACCATTCCACTGATTTACATCCATCTTGGGCAGGCCGGGTGCGTAGTGGCTCTGTGACCGGCTGTAATTATTGTAAGGGGCAGCGTTCTGTCCGCCCGATTGTGACCAGAGGTTGGAGAGCGGTCCGGACATGGGTCCCCCGCCGGGCGGTTGGAGCGGGGCCTGCTGCACCTGCGGGTTGAGCTGCTCGAGCAGCCGGCCCGCCTCGCTCTCCGAGACGAACTCAGCGATGATGGTGGTGTTGCCGAGCACACACGTGTTGAGTGACTTCTGGGCCTTCATGGCCTCCTCCTTGTTCGAGTAGCGCACCAGCGCCTGGCCGGCGTTCAGGTTCAGGATGAACGTCTGCAGTGGGCCGTGCTGCATGCAAAGCGTCCGCAGCGTCGACCCATCAATCTGCAGGGGCAGGGGGAAAAGGGAGATTGTCAAGACATGCAATAACCAGATATGCTTCTCTATGAACATGACAAATATAGGAATTTGTGAAAGGGATATTTTGGATTTTGATAAGGAAGGACTATATGGAAGATTCAAATGGTGCGTACAGTTTCTGTTGCCAGAAATTAAAGGAATTATTTTTTACTTTTTGGGGGGGGAATTTACGGTACAGCCAAAAAAAAAAGAAACAGAAAATTTGCATCTCTGAAAGACAGCACGGCAAATACTACTCATTCTTAAATCTGTTTGTATGTCAATTCAATTTTTTATGTTTTCGTAATCTACTCATCGCTACGATGATCACGAAGCTCCAAGGACAGTGCACATGCAATTTATAGATCCAAAGTTATACTTTTTGCATTTGTAAGCGTACGCAAGTTTTAAGTTAATTCCAATTAGTTAAACCTAATTTTGTATGGAAAAGCATGGGCATTTTAAACATTACTCAATTTAATTTTGTCTTCTCGGATGGAGTGACTCTAGAAAGCACAGAACTCAGAATTTAAAAGAAAGTATTCCTTTGAATTATAAGACCCATTCCGGTATATGATTGTGACTGTATGACTGTATATGACTATATGACTTCAACTTACTTGTGGTGTGAGGTTCTTCAGAACTAGACAGTTTGATAATGCTTGTCCTCCCCACGACGGTCCAGCTGCAACAACATCAAAATTACAATCACACATTTGCATTAAGAGAAAGCATCCCTTAACCAAACCTACAAGGCCAACGACACCAACTTCTACTTAAATGTGAGTCTTAAAAAGTTAGCATGCAAACAGAATCCAAAAGGACAGAACCCAATTTGATTACAGAAGGAAACTGGAAAACGTTACAAAGCAGTTCCTTGCCACACACACCGAAAACAAAAACAGGGTTAATTTTTTCCACCCTTTTCCTCTTAAATTTAGGTTCTTACTATGAATATGAGCAATGAACTTTGAACTCTCAACATGGATATCTAGACTCACAATGCATATAAGACGTCCGGCTGTCACCGGGCGTCCACGACTGACTACGGTTGAACCCGGACTGACCTCCACCGCGGTTGCTGAGGCCGGGCGGCGGTCGCGTGTTTTTCGAGCCCTGCGGCACGCCCCACAGCTCCGAGGCAAGCGAGTTCTGGTTCTCTGAGGCCGAAGACCAGGTGGGCAGTTTGCCGCCCGGGCCGCCTGCCCCGCCGCCGCCGTTGCCACTCTTGGCCCCACCAGCGTTGCCAGCGTTAGCGCCGCCTGCACCGCCACCGTTGCCGCCGGCGATGTTGAAGGTCCAGGGGCCTGAACCCAGGGATGAGCTGGTGCTGCTGTCACTGTTCATACTGGGACTGGAGCTGGGCTTGCCCAGCGTGGTCATTACATAGTCATCCTTGATGGTGTTGACGCTCAGCGAGGGTCGGTTGACGGAGGCCGGGGTTAAGTAAGGGTCGTCGTCCACCGACTTGGTGTTGAGCCCCGTCCACGGCTTGCCCGGCACGAACTCCTCGATCATGTCGGTGATGTTGATGTTGGCAGCGTTGTTGTTAGCGGTGGTGGTACCGCCGGCGTTGGGTGAGCCGGCCGGGTTGGTGGCAGTGCTGGCGTTGGGCAGCGACTCGGCCGACGAGCTGCTCGAAGGCGCAGAGTTGGCGCTGCTCGTCGTCGTCGTATTGGTGGCCGCCGAGCTGGCGTTGCTGGCGGCCAAGTCCTTGGTGTTGTCGCCCTCCTTGATGGCCGAGGTGGTGGTGGTGAGGGCAGCGGCTGAGGTGTTGGTGGTCGACACCCCCGAGGATATGGCACTTGTGACGGGCCAGTCACGCGAGGAGGGGGTGGCGGTGGACCACGTGCTGTCCGAGAATGGCAGTGGAGCGCCGGGCTCCATCTTGGTCTGCAGGTTGGGTGTGGAATGCGACTGGGTCAGGGGCCGTGAACCGACTGCTTTGTTCAGGTTAGAGTCCCCCCCGGGCATCTCCTTGTCCGGGGACGGCAGCTTCCACTGGTTCAGGCGGGATTGTTGAGCATGCTGCTGTTGTTGTTGTTGCTGTTGTTGTTGTTGCTGCTGCTGTTGCTGTTGTTGTGCAGTGGGTACTTGTTGTGGTTGTTGTTGTTGCTGCTGTTGTTGCTGTTGCTGCAGGATGGCTTGTGGGTTGTTGCCAATGGCCAACCCGGAAATGTTGTTGGTAATATCCTTGATTAAGTCCCCTTTACCCGGGCCGGCGGCGGCCGCCCCGGCCGGAGTGGCCAGCCCCTGTTGGTGCTGGATCTGCTGCTGCAGCTGGTAGATCTGAGCCTTGATCTTGGGGATCATGAGCGCGATCTGCTCGAGCTGCGGCTTGGCCATGGGGTTCTTGGTCTGCAGCAGTTGCTGCTGGCAGATGAGGCGCTGGTAGGCGTCCTGCATCTGAAGCAGTTGGCGTAGCAGCACCTGCACGATGGGCGACAGCTGCTGGCTGAGCAGCTGCGGCGAGATAAGGCCTGCCTCCACGGCCATGCGCAGCTGCTGGTAGATGAGGTTCTTCTGCTGGTGCATGATCTGCTGCTGCACCGTCGACCCGGCCAGCTGACCGCGGATAGCCTGGCCCGGGTTGGGCGGCATCTGCATCTTGGGCTGCAGGTTGGGACTCAGGCTGGCCGGGCCCATGCCGCCCAGGCCACCCACGCCGGCCGCCTTGAGGCCAGAAGCCAGACCTTGAGAATTTGACAGCGATGCTTGAGCATTGGGGAAAGGAGTATTCTGAATGGACATTTGAGGCACAAATTGACTGGCATCGGACTGAGTCACGTCGGTCATGTCGCCTGCTGACATACCGATCAATTTTCGAGCTTTCTGACCCTCCATTTCCATGTCCAGATCAGATCGCTTGTTAGCACCAGATAGTAGGTCAGCTGCAAGGAGAGGAGAACAATGTCATTAGTATATGCAATGTGCCGGAAGAATACCAAGTTTTAGCATACTTTAACTTAAAACTTAAGAAGTATTGTCACAAATGTGTGATACATATATATTTCTCTAAAAGTTCCAGTACGTTTCACCTAAACAATTAAATATGGTTTACAAACCAAATACTTATGGTAGAGTATTATGCTCAAGTTGTTGGTCTTCATTACTTTTTTCATCAGATTTTATTGCATTCGTACCATCAAATTGTAAATGTTAAAGTTTATTGTTTTGTATCATGTTCTTACCGATGGCACTTTCAAAGTTCATGTTATTGCTGATCAAGGCATTCTGGGCGTCTTCTCTCTGGAAAACGAGAACAAAAACATTTAGAAATATATGGCGGGGACAGTTAGTTTTTCAGCGAGATTTCAGAGCACTGGTTTTCCATGTTATCAATATGAGGCGTCTTTGCAAGACTTGTGTTGTCATTATCATTTAATGGTTAATGCTTCATATTGTCAAAAAGAACTATGTCAGTGGAAAATGCCAATTCATCTGCTTTATCCGTACTATGAAGAATACGTCAGAGTATCATTTCACTTTGTACTATTTCTAAGAACTACCTACACTTCAAGAACTGTATTATTATTAAGTCAATGGCAAATATAAAAGGAAGACAGAAACAAATGTATTCTGGCAGGCAACGCCGGCAATAAATCTACCTTGAATCCCATTGCTGTGAGTCTCTGAATCAGCTGACTTCGCATCTGTGGTGGCTGTGGGTTGCCTCCGTACTTAGCACCCTGGAACGTACAGAAAGCGACAAGTGAACAATAGAATTCTAGGAATAAGTAGGTGCACATGATCAAGTGTTGCTACTTTGTTTTCATCCTTCAATCGTATTTATACAGCAACACGTTCTATAAATCAATATGGTTCAAACTGTATGTCACTCGATAGCTCAATATACGTTACTCGATAGCTCAATACATTATGTAATTTACTAACTATTGGAATATCGAATTTCCATACATCAGATCGTCAGTGTAGGTTTATGAATGACTATGACTTTGATACAAATTAACAATATTGACATTTTCCTACTATTGGTACACAACGGAACAAGAAGCGACATTGCAAGTTCAAGGATCATCACTCACTGGAAGCGTGTTCATTTTTTTGGAATTCCAGTCTCCTGGGTCTTCCCAATTTGGCGGAGATGGTTTCGGCTTGGCCCCTGGAGGCCATGGCTGGTCGTTCCAGCCTCCTGGCTTTGGCTGTAGAAGACAACAATAAGGAAACGTTAAGTTGCGATATGGAAGAATAAGTCATGTTTCAAGGCTGTGTGATAGACGTATAAACTGATGTAATTACCATACGATTTTCTGTTATGCAAGAGCAAAAGTAATTGTTTTGATGAAATGGGCTGGAGGTATTTGGACATAAAATTCCACTATATTGAACACCAGACTGAGAGGATTCTTTTCTAGAGTTGATTATATGTGCTGTTGCAGACAATATTGACTTCAATGTAATGAAATAACATGCAAGAGTGTTGTCAATGTCATACAAATCCACTTAGACATTTTTGCCAAATGAAGATTAAGGAACCAGAACCTAACGGCGTTTTTTCCAATATTTTCTTTCGTGTTACAGTGTGTATCACCTATTATACCACTAGTCCCAAGTATCATGCCAATACCAGGCTATCCACCTCTTGTATGTATGTATCATGCATGTATGTACAACCTTGACCACCACCATTATTGTTAAGACTAAAATATGGTTCCTTTTTAAGTGAACCTTAACGGTAAACTGGCAGAAATGCCGGCTCCGTGTTCTTCAGTCATTAGGATTAAGGAATAAAGGAAACAAATATAGAGACGAGAACTGAGGTAAAAGGAGGGAAAATTATCTTTCTTATTAAACAAACGTCCCAGCCCTTGTTTCCCGTTAGTTGCAGTACCTCTCCAGACATTATATCCCCAAGTTTTTATTTAAAACATACAGTCGTGTCATGCAAAAGATAAGTTTTCTTCGCACCATTAGGTCTTTCAAACAAACCCATCCATCAGAATGTTAGTTACGTTTCACGACAATCTTTAACCATGGACCCCTGAAGTCTGTTGAAATGAGGTACAAAGGTTGAGGGTCTATTCGGGAACTACCTATTGTTGCGGGCCCCACTTGTCTCTGTGCCCTATTACTTTGTCATGGGACAAAATTTCGTTTTGAAAACTGCTTTGGAAAAGCAATGACCTTTGAGAGTGAAACACATAAAATTTAATGTATGGTGATAAATTGGAACGAAGGCTTCACATTTCTGTATATGAATGAGTAATATTTCCCCCACGTAAAGACTTTGGGTTTTTAAATGTATCTATCCTCTAACTCTAGAACCTGCTTGTAAGCCCGTTTATTAGTTCTAAGCTTTATCCATCTAGCGTGTCTTCTTAAAGTTGAAGCTACCACACGTTTACCAATCTTCTTGATGTTACTAACCTATCGGTGCCTTAGCAATAAATGATGCTTACTCTTTAGAATTTATCTCTTTCTCTCTTCAATACTCTATTCGTCACTGAAAATTACAACCAAGAATCTCTCAATAAAAGTTCTCGTCTCTGTTTTGACCCAAGTTGTAGTAAGAAACATGCACTACACGTCAGCCATCATTACGAAGAACCTTAAGACCTAAGAAGAATGAAACACTCGAGTTGGTGACCGTCTGGTGCCAACTGGTGGTAAAGGGGAGTACTCACATGTCGTCCTCTCACCTGTTGCGTGCCCTGGCCCCAGATGCTCGTGCCGGTGTCAATGCCATCTGGACCTTGGGGCTCCCCCCAGCCAGACTTATTGGACGGTTGCCGGGGTTGGCCCCACATGCCCGGGGTCTTATCGTCCGGTGGAGGTCCTCGCGGTCCCCCGCGCCCCATCGGTGGCTGCATGTGTGGTGGTGGCATGGACGTATTGGGCGGCCCCTGGAGGCGGTCCCAGGGAATCGGGCGTCCGTGTTCCTGCGGTCCGCCCCAGAAGGCCGTACCATCGTCCATGCTGTTGGGTGTGCGTCGTGATTGGGATGGGGACGGGTCTTCCCAACCCGAGGGTTCCATCTCGTCCCAGCTGGAGGAGGAACCGCGGCGCCGGGGGTGACCTCCGTCGCCCCACATACCCGTCTCCATGTTGCGATTGCCTCCGCTCCCTTGGCTCCACGCGTTAGTCCCGTCCTTATCCCAAACATTGTCATCCTTGCTTGCACCCCACTGGTTGCCATCGTCGCGCTTCGGGCCGCCCCACTGGTTGCCCGGGTGGCCACCGCCCCCGTGACCGGGGTGGCCGTTGTTGCGGCCCCACTGGTCTTCACGCCGATCATTGCCTCCGCCCCACGTATTGCTCTGGTTATTGCCTTGGTACTGGTTGCCACCTCCACCACCGCCGCCCCACTGGCCATGTGAAGGGCCATTCCACTGGTTGGAAGATTTGTGGTCTGGCGGTCCGTTCCAAGTACCCGAGTCATTGTCACTGCCCCATTCTGCCCCACTACCCCTAGAAGCACCTCTGGATCTGTCTTCACCTGCCCACTGTCCACCCTGTGGTCCACCCTGCGGCCCCCCGCAGTCTTTGGGAGCCATACTTGACTCCCAGATGGCTGTGCCATTGTTATTTTGCTGATTCCAATGGTTTGACTCATCGCTGGAGAGCGATTTCCTGCGAGTGGGAGGCGATGCCGCCTCCATGTCCCAACTCTTATCCTGCCGGATCGGCCGCTTTCCCCAGCCTTCTGTTGAGTTTATCACCTCAAGCAGCATCTGATCTTTGACGCTGGTGTTGTACTCCAAAGTGCTGCCCATACTTGGAGATGGGGGCTGCGAGGGGTGGTCTTTTGGCGGTTGGCCCCAGCTGCCAGGCGGTGGCCCATTGGGCCCACTCGGCCGCCCATTGGGCCCGCGGTCCATTTGGTTGCCCCCCCATGCAGCCGCCGGGTTGTCACCTCCAGGCGGGTTGCCTCCAGCAGCCCCAACACCATTGTTGTTGCCGCCCCACTGTGGTGGTGGGTTGGCCGCCCCAGCACCACTGCCCCACTGGGAGGGTGGGGGTGGCCCGCGGCTGTCACTCATTTGTCCCCACACAGATGATTTGGGCACTGACTTGTCTGGCATGTCCCAGCTCGGCGGGGTGGACTTGTTGGAATTGTTGTCGCCCCAGCCCGGAGAAGGGTTCTGCTTGATATTGATATCTGGGGACTGGTTCCAGCCTCCGGCCGAGCCCGGTCGGATGTCCGGGGGTGCCTGTCCCCAGCCAGGCCCCGCTGAAGGGTTTGATTTTGAAAAGTTGTTGGGATCCGACGTCCAAGCCTGCGGTATGGGCTTGTTGTCGGGCTGTCCCCAGCTCTCCGTGCCAGCGTTTGGGAGAGGGCTGGCGGTGGGGGAGCCCCAGCCGCTCCCCTCACCTTTAGAGTCCGGAAGCGAGCCCCAGCCTGATGCTGAAGGGCTGCCCCACTGGTCCATTCTATTTTTATCAATCATGGAATTGTTGGGTCCTGCAGTAGAGGATATACCACCGAGACCCGAACCGATCACAGAATTGCCCGCTGACACACCGCCCCATGCCGTGTCCTGCGGAGTAGCTGCCTGTTCCTTGCCTAGTCCTGGCAATCCAGCACTAGAAAAATTAATGCCAGGCCACGACATGGCGTTGGCCATGCTGGAGGGGATGCCCCCGTCCAGCGTTGGTCCATTGTTTGCTGTTTGAGCACCACTAGACGGCATGTTGCCGTCCCTTTTGCCTTGCTCCATACTACCTTGTGGCCTGTTACTGCTGCTGATGCCAGCAGTGTTAATGCCCCAGCCTAGAGAGGTGTTGATGGGAGCACTAGAAGTGAGTGGCCCGGAATCTCCACCACTCGATGGGTTGCTTTGCATATGGTTAGTCACAGCTGAATTGTTGAGGCTGGCATTCGCCCATGGCCCCGAGTTCATTTGGCTGAAACCTGACGGATTGATGCCCCAGGCTGCAGCCGAAGAGTCCATTTTCTCGTCGCCAGGGTTGTACGTCGCGCCCCAAACGTTGGAAGCACTCGAACCCTTAATTGCACCAGAGCTACTACTGTCACCTTGGCTCTGGCCGGCTACGGGTTGCCCTGGATTGCTTGAGCTACTAGATATCACAGATGAGGATTTGTCATTGTCACCGCTACTGGTAGCGTTATCACTGTTGGAGGCTGATTCTGACTGGTCGCCGATAGACGGCCACGCCTCCTTGTCCCGCGTATCGACGATTATGTCTGTTGAAGAAGCAGTGGAGTGCGCTCCCCACATGCCCTCCGGGTTCTGCCAGGTGCCAATCTCCTGGCCGTCTCCCTGCTGAGGTCCAGCTTCTGCAAAACCACACAAAAAAGGGGAAACATTTAGTTTTAGGGGTAGAACGTAGAACGTGTAGAACGTGTTTAGTTCTCTATTACGGTAGGCTTTAAGTTCAATTTTAACTCGAAATTGAAGAATTGGCAGATGAGATCTTTTTGCGAATGGTTCAGTTACTTAATTTTCGGTTATTAGATTAACACCCTTTTCTTACGTCTAATGCAATTTGCTTAAAATATCTATTGAGCAAAGCTGAACAAGTGTGCATCTATTATATACAGACAACGTACAACAGTCAAATTTATCAAAACATCACGAGACTTTAGTGACCAATACTACAAATATTTGAATTGAACACTACTACAAATATTTGAAGTGAACTTCAAACAGATGTGCATTTTTTGCAACATGCTTGCAAACGTGCGAGTAAGTTACTGATACACCTAGAATGTATGCGTGCAACAAAACTGTCGATCGGTTACTGAAGAGCTACACACCACTGTCCCGATTAGTTTTACCCCTTCACTTTATTTTTTGCGCTACCCTGTACCCTTTATTTTCAATTATTTTATTTTTTCAGACATCAAAGTCTGTGTAAAAACAAATTGTCTAACAGTTTTTTTCGTGCAGAAAGTACCCCAAACCTCTGCACTTAGCTCAGTGATTCTTCATTTATGAGCCAGTGTTCGATACCAACATTTCTCCTTGTCAGACATGGTTTTTTTTTAGTACTAAGCGTAGAAAAATCTCCAGCAAAATTGGCCCATGTTATAATAACATTTCTATAAAACCGTCGACCCTGATTGTAACTGACGTTAATTCCCTAGTCTGTCTAGTTAGTCAGTAATGATTTATTCAATGATCAGCTATTCAGTAATGACTCCAAATCCCGAGACCTAGAGCTAGGAAAGCTTCAGGATTATTAACCTAAACCACTGGCGGCCGCAGGTAAGTCAAAACAACCTACGGCGCCAGGACTAGTCCACAAGTACATACAGGTAGGTACTCCTTCCTTGTCCCACATTGTCCCCTTTGGCCACTCCAAAGGACGCTGCTGGTGGACCGGTTACGGTGTGTGTTGGGGGGGGGGGGGGGGGGGGCGGACAGTGGTGTCAGTGGGACAGGTGGATGTGACACGGTACACCTGAGGGCCTATGGAGCCTGGTGCTGGAGGAGTTGGTGGTGGTGGTCCCTGAGGTCCCACAGGTATACTATGGTCCTTATGCCCATTATCCTCCACTTCCTAATGCCCATCATCATCCTACTCCTAGAACTAATGCCCATTATCATCCTACTGATTCGGTTGACCCAAATAAATAGTAACATTTCATCTGTGCGATCCTGTCACAATGTTTTTCTCTTCCTCTCTTTTTAAAAGCTGCCTGTGCGACTGCAGGTAATCATAGTTTTTACTGGAGGAATATACTTCCCTGTTTTGATCATACAAGTACAATGAAAGCTCTGGCTGCTTCTTGTCATTTTATGTTCATGTTTACTTCTACAACTGAAAAACCTTCTCTTAGTGTAATGTATACATCTGATCCGACGTTTTTATAAATTTTGTATACACTGCATGATACTTGAAGGAATTTTAAAAAATTGAAGATAAACCCTTACCTAACGGTCTGATCTTACAGTACCCATGTTAAACACAGTAGACAGACTACTACGTACTGAATATTGATGTGGTAAACTACTGACCTGACCTACTGTATGGGTCCAGTTGACCTCAGTACCTAAAAACCTCAGTACCTAAAACCGCCTGAAGGGGGCACCTTGGGCAAGTTTCGACTCCCGCCACCTGGTGTCATGGCTAAGCCAGGAAAGCCCTGCGATAAACTCTATACTGTAGCGCCGCATACGTCGGGAGAATAGACGCGGTGTCATTGTGAGCATTTTAGGCTTTTACAAGCTGTGCACTGCTGCACATGCTTAGCCGCTGAACAAAGCCATTTCAGTAGGCCTACATCATCTGTATGTTTTGTTGTTGTTTGTGCTACTCATAATTTTCATAGTTGTAAGCTGGAGCTTCATTCACAGAAACAGGCTCTTTTTTTTTTAACTATTGCCCATGGTATTTTATTTGATACAAAATGACCCAGAAAGTCTACTTGTTTGTTGTCGTAGTTTAACCTCCGATGAGATGTTCAGAGCTATTTCCAGTCTTGGAAAATCTACTGAAATGAAACCAATTCTGTTCTAATAGTAACTTACCGGGTTGGTAATAAACACTAAAATAAACATGGTGCAAAGCGTTTACGTTTTCTACATAGTGCTTTGTGCCGTTTAATTGTTATCTTATCCTCGGATATCTCAAGCAAGTCCTCTTTTTACCTACCACCTAATAACGAACACTTGTTATGGCTCTCCGATCGTCGAGTAACTGCTTGATTATTAATATGCAGACAGGCGGAGGCTTGTCGCTACGTTGACCCAATTCTACACTTTAGTGGCCGGGCCTCAAGCAATCTAAGTTTGCTAAGTAGTTGGTCTGTCATCGGGGAGTGGGTGTCGCCGCAATGAACAACATTAATAAGCAAGTGTATACGTCACCACATGGCAGTCTAATGAGAAAGCACACCACTAGCAGTTCAATGAACACAGAACTCTGTGGGCAGGATGGCAAGCAACCGACAAGTCCTAGATCCATCACCAAAGAACGCAACATATGGAAAAGTAAACAAGCACCAGTGCACAAGGTTGTAAATTGTAAAGGGAAAAAAACGAGTTAAAAATGGAGACTGTGCAACATGATCTTCTCCTTCAGCTTCAGGAAAGTAAAACCAAGTACAGCCAAGTGTCTCAAGGGGGAGGTTTTTTTCCTTATTTTCTTTTTGGTTTTGTTTATAAAAAGAGGTCCGATAGCTGGTTGCTGCTAATAGTCCTTGAAACAAATGAATTTGGATAAAACTTGGAAGAATTTTAGTTTGTTTAAACGTCATTTATTCAGGATCAAACTTCGCGTAGCGCGACCGAGACACATCTGTATTATAGGCAGAGCGTGTGGCACTGTCACTCAACTTGTGGAGATAACAAGAAAAAAAAGGGGGCAAACTGGACGAACTGCAGCATCAACGTCAGGCAAAAGACGATGAACGTGGGTGGGTGGCTGGGTAGGGGGGTGGGGTGGGCAAGAGCATAAGGTGCTGCTGGGGCAAGAAGTAGCATGACCAAAGCTCGACTCACCACCCGACACTTTCTTCTGAGCGCCCTGAACCTGCGGCTGCATGGTCGTCGGTGGTGGCGGAAGTGGTGGTGTAGGTGGTGGTGATGGTGGTGGCTGGTGTTTGATAGCGAAGCGCGGGGGTAACTCGCGCGTTGCTGGGTGGCTGCTGCTGCTACTGCTGCTGCTGCCGCTACTGCAGGGGCGCGGCGGCGGCGAAGCAGGCTGCGGAGCCGCCGGGCTCGCCGCACAACCCTTACTCTCCTGCCCGTCTTGGACGAGGCCGTCTCTTGCCTGCAATGACCAGGGAACTCAACGCTGGACACTGGGTGAGACACACTGCAGTGGGACGTGATTTTTAAATAATTTTTCTTTTTGTGGTTACGAACACCTGCTTCAACACATGAGGGAACGACTACATGCACACACTCAGCTTTCTCCACTCGCTCCGCTGCCCGCGTACGACCACCCCGGGGTCAAAAAATGTCGCAGCGGCCTCATGAGTTTTTGTTATTGTGCGCGTACACCACACAACCACTTAATTCTTCCTAAGTAGCCTCCTCTGGGTGGCCCTCCCTCCAGTCACATACTCCCCCTTATGTGCATAGCCACTACTGGCCTCCCTAGCATCCGTCTTAGTTAACCTGGGTGTATTTTCTTGATTCCCCCTTACCCTGGTTTAAGTGATTCAGTTGCTCAGCAACGAGCATTGTTGGCGGGGTGGACTTCTCGTTACGCCACCAGTTGGATCTATCCAACCCATGTGATTTTTTTTTCCTCCTCTGCCTAGACGTGTTTTGAAGAAATTCACTCTCCTGATTTCAATACAAGATTCAACTTGAAAACAGAGTCAGTGGTCAAGCTTCCACTTTTACAGTTTCAGTTTTAGCACGAAAAGCATACATTTCTTATCGTCTAGTTCTAACTAGTGCTCACTTAATTAATTGTGTGTTACCTAGCGTCAGTTTCCCTAGCTCAGTCACCACTTCCGCTGTGTAGACAGTAACTGACTTTCGTATATATAGCAATAGTCATACACCTAAGATTAACATGCAGTTTCAAGTCCGACATCTCATTCAAATCCTCCCTCTGTAACAAGACATATAAATCTAGATTAACTCTCTCAGACCTACCTTAGTCTCCGACGCTCTCTCGTCAAAGGCGTCGACTTGTTCCCTGTAGAAAAAGAAAGTCTCTATGACTCTTTTGTTTGTATGTTCTTCTAAGTTCTATTCAGACATTTCTACAAGAATACCTGGCCTATCAGGTATCAATTCTACTTGGCTTGTATGATGGGGAAAGGTCCCAATCTGCCCATTTGAAGATTACATATATGTATACATATATTTATTTTCTTTTAAAATTTTTAAGAAGACGTGGAGCAATTATGTAAAATATGATCGAACAATTATCATGATCAAACAAACTACTTCATTATCAAGTTTTCTGCTCCTACGACTGCTTAATTGATTATCATATAGGGTACCTTATCTCTACTTCATGTGGAATGATAGTTCACAACAGTTTCTAAAACTAGCAAATGATGAACATATAATCCAAGTCTAGGGGATTGCGCATCTAATCTGTGCATATTAATTTGTATTTGCAGTCTGACTCCGAGGAATGAACACTAATAGTAATAAAAAGATTCTGAAAAGAACCACCACAAGCAACGTGGAAACTAGGGGCGAACTACACAAGCTTCACAGGAATAACGACCCAAACAGAACAGCCTTCTACACTGCATTTTGTGGGTTTAAAGATGTCTGATAAAAAGAGCTGCAGGGGGCTTATGAAGGTGGCCATATGACCAAGAGGGGATCGTCACAAACCTTGTGCAAAGCAAAGAGGTTCGTATGATCCACAGGGGTCATATGGCCACACATGGATGACCCTGAAGGTTCTTCTATATCATATTACCCAAACAAAATCTAAAACATTAAACATACTGAAAACGAGGAGGGTATGTAAAGTCAAACTTTACTCACTATCCGCAATATGCACCGCTCGACATGCTGTGAGGGTCATGTAAGCTACAGGAAGGCTCTAGCAGACTGATGGACGATTTTTTTCCTTCATCTATTATTATCACTGAACTTCGCTTATTGGATATGTTATTTCTTTGTATTTTTGGTGTGCTTTTAATTAAATCTGAAGACTTTAACTCCCAACTAAAGTGACTCATTAAAAATGACATTTCCCCCCCTTAATATCAACAAGATTTGTACTTCCCAGGGAAATTTAGTCTAGTACACACAAAATGAGCCAGCAATGCTCATTTCACTTGACATGTTGTATCACACCTGTGATCTGTTATCTGTTCCAATTCAAGCACGTCGAAAGTAAAACTTGCAGGAATTTCACTTATGTCACAGGAAAAAGCCACAATAAAGAAAATGTGAATTTAACCTAAATTCTGTGATTTTTTTTGGGTTTTGATTGTTTGATTGATCAAGTTTTGTTGGTTCATATGTTTTTGTGGGAATATCAGAAATCGGACAGAAGTCTGAAAATGTTGATTTCTGATTGTGCACTACCTGATAATTCTAGCTGTATGGGACTTGCTAACTGTGTCTAAAGAGGGACTACAACAGCAATGAGAGGACAAAACATGTGCCTGCGCGGAATGGATACCTTAATTACTTTGTCCCCGTCGTTGGGAACCACCTGGGTTGATCAATGTGGTCTTCTTGCTCTCACAAGGACCTGTTGGTGAGAGGGTTTGCTTGGATTTGTTTTGTTATTCTAAGACACCCGGATAAAATATGGCTATCCTCGAGAAAGAAAATTGTGACCAGCCCCTAATATCTTTTTATTCATTTTTTATTCGATTTCTTGAATTTTTGTCCATAAAATTTCTGATAGGGGAAAAAAAGCCCTGACAGGTTTTTTCACTTTTCTCATAAAAAAGTTGGACAGGAAACAATTTGGGCATTTAACACCGGTTGGCCTCGGTATCAAAATGGTTGATATTCCAAAACTTGCATGCTTGTGTTGGCTGGTTGATCGGTTATTGGTTGCTTTAATTAGCTGCCAGGGTCATATCAAGGGCGGTGATGGTGATCGAATCTATGAGAATGTAGAGACCATACCCCTACACTTTTACCAAGGCAGGTGTTCTTTAAAGTGAACAGTCCCATAGACAGGGCCCTACAAACAACAGCTGGCGGCCCTCTAGGGACCTTTGATATCCCTGTTGTTGTCACAGGGAGACATGCAGAGGGCTATAGTAGCCAGCCCAGCCGAGAATTGAACCCCAGCCGCCCACACAGTAGACGGTCGCCCAAACCAATTTACCACCCCGCTTGCCTTGCATGCTTGGGTCATAAGATTAATCATGCAAGTAAACTCCATCCAAAAGTTCAACTGGGTAGATGTTAGTTATCAGTTGATGTTGTAAGATCTGTGGCTAACGGGAGGGGAGGATTTTATTTTGCAGGGGTTCTTATTTTTTCTCAAAGTGACAAGGCCACTTACTTTACCGAAAGATTCTCATCAGTAGAAGCACCAACTTGGTTTTGTTTTTCAAGTTCAGCCTGTGGCACGCAAAAACGAAGGCGGTGATTTGCCAACCAATGTGCTGTGAGAACTGTACAAATCTAATACCACTGACTTAAAATATATTCAAGGCCCCATGCAGTACGAATAGGATATTCCACTATTCAATTTTCTTTTTACACTAATCCTAGAAAGAAGTCTGTTGTCTGACCCATGGGTCATTTACTAGGGGAATGTATTATTCTATGGGGCTAGGCTAAAGCCAGTAAAGGTTTTAGCCAAGACCAGATTATCCTACACTCTACTGTGCAAGACGTAATCAAAGCTAGTTAACAGAAAGACACTGACCTGTTTCTGTTTTTCAACATTTACTCCTTCTGGATTAGCGCAAACGTTAGTTTCCATTTCCTGCAATTTAAGAAAAGATTAAAATTAAGCTCTTCACAGGATTTATGAATATGAGCTGGCTGGGGTCAATTATATCTGGGACGGCCTCATGAGAGTGCCGGTATGTGAATGTGAGACACGCACCTGTTGTTTTATTGTGTTCTTTTTAAGTGTTTCTTGTTCTTTTTTAAATGTTATCTTAAGCCACCCTCCCCCGATTCACTTCTGATGAGATTACATCTAGTGCTACGCAAAAATGAACCAAATAGAGCATGTAATTTGTAAATAGAGCAGCTGTTCATTTATTTCAAATCTCATGAAACACACACGAACCATGTCACTAGAGAAACTTATGAGATTGCCGACAAAAGATTTTATTTTCAGTAATGTAATTTTCATAAAAAGAAAGCCAATAATGAATGAGTCAACCTGTCTATACACTCATCTAAAACAACTGATAAGGTATTTTCAGTTTCTTAACGATGAATTGTGCTTTATAATATAACCCCATTTCCCGACTGAACTGCCTTCATGTGGTGTGCATATACTCATTTTACTTTTACGTAATTCTGCTACTTCATTTCAGTGGATTGACTTCCAACAATTTTCACTATATGGATAGTTTTCTTCTACAATAAGAACTCAAGTTTTTTCCCTATAGCTATAGGCACTGGAAAATACGTAGCATGTGTCTACTCACATTTACAATTTCACAATTATCATTCCCTGAGTCATGCTCCTCGTAATTGTACATCTCAGCATTGGGTTAATCCCTGCAATTTAGAATAGCATGGCTAAAAGCTAAGAAAATGAGAAGTACTTTTCTGTATAGATTGCTACCAGCCATAGGTTGTAATTGTACCATGCCGGTAACTTTTTTTGTCATTGGTTCCCTGCAAGATGCAGTGATAAAATTGGCTGTTACAGTGTTAGCCTACTGCCTAGGCAAGTACATTCACTTGATACATTATGATCCTCCGATAGGTAAAACTCGTTTTGACTGAGGAATAAAGAAAGAACTTTCTTTTGGAAAAAGTTTATGAATGATAACCCCATGTGCTACTAGCCTCTGCCTGCTATGTACCGGGTAAATAATGGGAAACTGAAATTCTTGAACCAAATGACTTGGCGAGGGCCCTTCACCTATTCTCATATATTGTGACCACAGCGCTAAAATAAATCCTCCACAAATGGATATCACTCAGAGAAATACCCCAGCAATTTTTCAGCAGTATTCTATGAAACGGTATAGGATCAGTCTTTGCCTTGACCCCAAACATTGTTTTAAGAGAATGGGTAGTGCTGCATGATTTTTTTTGGGGTCAAACATCAATGATGGACCAAAATTTAATGTGGGAAGACTCAGGCCCCATACCCGCTGGGCGTTTTGATTGGTGCTAAAATAAGGCGGTTCGACCAGAGTAATTGGCGCATTTTAGCACTGATTTCATATCAAACATATACATTCCAATATTGTATATTGATTGCTGACCTGAAATGGCACAGAAATCAGCCGTTATTCTGATGGACTTTGATCGATTTTAGCGCCAGTCTGTGGGCCGACTATGCCAAAATTGCCTAGTGGGTATATGTTTTTAACGGCAATTTACGGAATCATTAAACTGCAATAGTAATACCACTATTGTTATGCAATACATCTAAGTGACCGTATTTGGTGAACAAAAATATCAACCATAAAATGGCATGTTTATTACAACTTCCGCAATGTGTCAGAACGGGTTTAGGGGGTGGGTCGCAGGTCACCTAGGCTTCCTGTCGGTTACTGACCGGCGGTGGAGGCCAGTAGGCCAATCTCCACCATCGTACCCTACTCTGAAGTGCCTGTCTACTCTCATCAATAATGTTCGACAGTAGCTGTATATGTACGTAAGAAACAAGTATGTGATTTGCATTGGTTTTGTTTCTTTTTACATTGTCCAACTTTTCAGGCCATCAGCCCGGACATACTAGAGTCTATTACAAGTGTGAAATATCCGGGCTGATTTTAATTTTCTAAAAATGTGTCAGCCCTCATTCAAAACTATCAGCCTGGGGCTGACGGGCTGACATTAATTTCGAACCCTGTTGTCAAATACCACCCATCATAATAGATTTTGTTTTCAGCCTGGCTTGAGTATTTTCTTGCTATGCCCAGTGTTTTATTATGTCTTTTTTTTCTTGACATGTATTTCATTTTCTTTTATTTGAGAACAAACAAAGTTATCTAGGCTTTGCCACAGCGCACCTTAGTCAAGGTGGGGGGAATATTATGAAATATATGATGCCGGTGTGTTCGGAAACCTAACCAAGTGATCAGTATTCATGATTTGGAGCGACCAAAGGAAATATTTGTCAGTGCAGATAAAGTGAAAACCTACCTGAAAAGTGTGTAAGTCTTTTAGGCAGTGGTGATTTAATTTGGCAACAGTTTTTCCTATAATAACAAAAAGACAGGTTATTAATATAAATTTACTTGTGAATGGGAAATACGTTTGTAAAACAGAGCGGTTTTCACTTCTATCAGTCAAGACATTACTGGTTCTGGGCAGAACTTGAATGCATGAGTGTAAAGCACTATCAGTATTATTACTTATCAAGGCAATCAAAAAGAATAACAGGTAAAGCTCCCCCAAATTATGTATGCTTATGGAAAAGTGCTTTTGATTTTCTTCAGGAAGATATCTTGCGGAGTATATTCATTCAACTATATATATTCCTAATAAATTAAAGAAGCTTCTTGCCAAGAAGCAGTCTTTTGTCAAAGTATATACAATATTGGCCCATCATGTCTGCAAATAATCCCCTGAATTTTGACTTCGTGGGCCATTTGATACTTGAAATTTTTACGCTATGAAGATTCCTGGATATGCTTATAATTTTCGGTGATGAACTATAGTTATGGCATTATCTTATTCTTGACAGTCTGGAATTCTAGTTATAAATAGCCATGAGCTTGCAGGCAGAAAATGTCATCCTGCTATTTCATTCAATAAGGTTCCATTCAGAAATCATATAATTGTATCAAAGGTTAAGCGTCTTTTTGATAAATTATCTGTGCTATATTATATCAGTAATATATAAATCGGCCTCACCTCAATGGCCAATCATGTACTTTTGCAAAATTAAAATATTTCTATTCCATGTAAAATAGGTCAAGTGTTTCCCAAATCCACAGAGGACGTTTTAGTTAATTTTGCTGTTTCAATTACTATATCAAGATCCCCATGTAAGTTGTATGTCTGTAGGTATAACTTTTACTTACAGTTTTAATCTGGCACCGCAAGGCAAGATGTAATTCAGTCTTTGGATATCAGCTGTAAAGATAAAAAAGAACCACTGTTATTCAAGAGTTGCAGATGAAATAATGTTGACAGTTATCAGCAAAGCAGTTTTAACGATACACTGAATAGGGCTCCTTTTTCTCTGGATCAACTCGACTGCCACCTAAAAGAAATATGGGGAAAAATCGAAATCTTTTCCCAGGTATTTGGACAAAACATCTTATTATCAAATCATACTTGTAGACTATTGTAAAATTATGCGAGACTTACCTGTAAGTTGAAGTAGAATTATAATTTTACCGAGGACAACACTGAGTGTTGTAGGGATTATGCGAGAATAGGATACGCGCGGGAAAACAGCAGTCTTAATAGAAGAATTTGAAAATTTTTGAAATAATTTAACTTACTGTAACGAGACTTACTTCCTTTTGAAGTAGTAAAACCCCAAATGGGTAGGGTGAGGTGGGCGCATAATCCCTACAACACTCAGTGTTGTCCTCGGTAAAATTATAATTCTACTTCAACTTACAGGTAAGTCTCGCATAATTTTACAATTTTACCTCGTCCAACACGTCACGTGTTGCCGAGATTCTGCGAGAACTTAATAGCTCAAAACTTTTCAAAATCTTAAGATGGTGATCAAAATCCATCCAATTATTATTATAATTTTTTAAAACAAGTTCAGTCCAGTTTAAAATTGAAAGCTTTATTAATCACCATCCAAGCAATTAAACCGATACAAACAGCTCACTGGCACATAGTTAAGGCCAATCCAACGGGGTACAGTTCTTCCCTTAAAATCAATGTTCATCAATCTAGACCACTCATTATATATCAAGCGGTAAGACAAGAAGTGTACGTTCAGCAAATTTTACAATGCGTTTTGCAACATAGTTTGGCCCAGCTCCGTCTCGTCTGTGTCTAGTTTCTTGTTGTAGTATTTAGCAAACGATTCTACTGCACGCCAAGAAGCCTGCTTCAAAATCAGGTTGATTGGTACACCCAATCTGCAGGCCGCTGAGGCCGCCGCACCCCTAGTGGAGTGTCCTCTATACTTAGACACATCTATCCCTGCCAACTTCAGGACCAACAACGTCCATCGGGACAGAGTGTCCCTAGATATAGGCCAATGTGGCCTAACAAAGCTAAGGAGCAACTGATCATGGCCCCTGAACAACTCTGTACGTTTCAAGTAAGACTTAATCGTCTTCACAACACATAACCTTTTACAATTAGGGAAAGGTTTAAACCGTAGGGAGTCAAGTGGATCTCCAACTCGATTGTGCTTTAAAAGCACCTTCATCTTAAAAACAATGCCATCCTCCTCTACGACCATATCTGACGTTGACAGATTTACCACCGTCTGACCCCTCTGAGCCGAAACTAACAACAATAAAATGGTCAGCTTTAGAGTCAACTTCTTCAAAGAAAGTGATGGGTTAGGCCCCCACTCTTTCAACATGGTAAATACCTTGTTTACGTCCCAGAACTGTGTGTAGCGTGGTTTTGGTGGGTTCCTCTGATAACCTCCCCTTACAAGCCAACACACATACGGATGTGTGCCGAAAGATCTGTTATCAAAGTCAGGTAAGATGGTAGACAAAGCGCATCTGGCGGTGTTCAAAGCCGCATAACCCAGTCCCTGATCAGAGAGCAAACGCAAGAACCTACATGCTTGGGGGAGGCTGGGAGACAACTGGTTAATTTGCCTTTCAACACAAAATAAATGCCACTTCTTCAGATAGGTGGTATAATTCTTTTTTGTTGCCGGCCTCCAAGCATCTAGTATCAAACCTATAGTGCTTTTATCAAACCCCTTCTTCCTCAGAGAGGCGGTTAGAAGCGGAAAACCCCCAGTGGAACGTTTCTGGTGAACGGGACGTTGTCCGGACTTCCAGTGGGTAGAAGATTGTTCTTTTTCGGTCGAAAGCACAGTCTTCTCAGGTCCAGGGCCATCAGCCTGCCCCACCAGGGCTGTGTTGGCCACCAAGGTACTACTAACAGGCCCGAGGCCCCGTCGTCCAACATCTTCGAGATGGTCCTCCCCACACAACTGAAAGGTGGGAAAGCATACACAAAATTAAAATCAGACCAGTCTAAATGAAACGCGTCTATAGCAAACGCCTCCGGATCTGGATACCAAGCAACAAAACGACTAAGTTTCGCGTTGAGTCGAGAGGCGAAGAGATCAATATCTGGCTCTCCCAAAAGTGTCGTAGCTTTCTCGAACAGCTTCTCATTCAATGACCATTCCAAATTGTCTGCAAAATGTCTGGACTTATAGTCTGCCAGCACATTTTCCACCCCCGGAATATGAGCAATAGTCAGCCAGATATTTCTCTCTTCGCACCACGCCCAGGTCTCAAGTGCCACTTCATTACAAGCCGGGGATTTAACCCCCCCCTGATGTTTTATGTAGGCCAATGCCGTGGTATTATCCGTCATCACCTTTATGTGTTGATCAGTAACATCACACAAACTCTTAAGCGCAAACAGTATCGCTCTGAGCTCTAAAACATTGATGTGGTCCTCCGCCTCTAACTCTGACCACCTACCACCTGTCGCTCTCTCCCCAATGTGGGCTCCCCAGCCCTCCATGGAAGCATCAGTGTACAGAACCGAGATGGGCTTAGACATCTTTATCTCCTTCCCTGAAAGCTTGATATTACCAAGCCACCATTCAATATCCTGCCTAGCTTCCTTTGATAAACTCATCTTCCTATCAAAGTTTCCTTTGGCTAATCTGAGAGCTTCTATCTTCTCTAGTTCCAACCTCTTTACATGAGCTTCTCCATACCTAAACGCTTGTGAAAAGGCAATCATAAGGCCGATCAGGCCCGCTACTTCTCTGATGGACATGAATCTTTTGTTCAGTACATCCTGAGCCGCCCTGATAAACTTTTCTTCCTTATCTTCTGTTAGGAAAACTTTGAAATTTTCTGAGTCCAAAATGTAGCCTAGAAAAACTAGTTGCTTCGTAGGTTCAAAAACCGACTTCTCAGGATGTACTACAAATCCTAGCCCTTCTAGCTTATCCTTCAAAACCTGAACTGTCTTCAGACACTTCTCTTTAGAGTCAGCTACTATGAACGAATCGTCAATGTACGGGAAGGTCTCAAACCCTTCTTCCCTCAAAGCGGAGAAAACCGGAATTAGGATCTTCGTAAAGAAACGCGGCGCACACGCCAGCCCGTTTGGAAGAACTCTAAACTGGTACAAAGTATTCGCCCACCTAAACCTGAGAAACTTTCTGTGCTCTTCTGCCACTGGGACAGAGTAGTAAGCATCCTTCAGATCTATCGAAGCCATCCAACAATCTTTTCTCATCATCTCTAAGGCCGTTTGCAATGAATGCATCTTGAAATGCTCATAAGCTACATGTTGATTTACCCACGTAAGATCTAGAATCATTCTATAACTACCGTCCTTTTTTGGCCTGAGAAAGATGTTGGAGACCACCTGATCTGAAGAAAACTGTGCTACTTCGACAATCTTTTTGTTCAATAGAGTCACCAGTTCTTCACATTGACAAAATCCGTTTCTTCTTCTGATAACTTAAACGGCTTAGGTTCTTGAAGTTGAACCGGCGTCTCCACAAAAGGAATTTTGACTCCCTGGATCGAGTTAATAATCCAGGGATCAGAAGAAACCCTTCGCCAATTCTGAACAAAGTGACTCACCTGTCCACCTACAAAATTCACCTCGGAACTCTTCGAAACCTCAGGGGGGCTCACCTGGGTCTCTACTTTTGGTGAGTCCCCTTCTTGGCAAAACCCTGCTGCCTCTGTTGTTGGGGACGAGGGAATCTGAACCTCCTTGGGAAGCCTCCCGAGAACGCCGGGTTACCGTAGAACTGTTGGTACATCTGAGGAGCCGGGGCTTGGAAACGATAGGTTGGGAACTGGAAAGGGTTGAACGCCCTCATCATCGGCTGAGCGCCCATCGGGAAAGGTGGGCGGAACCTCTTCTGCTGAGCAGCTCGTCCCTTGGCAAAGGGTTGTTTCCTCTTCACCACCTTCTCGCCAATCCGTTTAGCTGCCTCACATTGCTTCGTGGTCTCCACGAGATCTCCCCCGTACAGCCAGTCTGGCGAAGATTCCTGAGCCTTTGTCATCGTTTTAGCATAGATCGGAGCTAGGTGAGGACGTAAGGTCTCCCTCCTTTTGGTCAGCAAAGCGTTATGAGCGAAGGCCAAGAGTTGGGCCCCTTCCACAAGGTTGTTACCCAAGTCATCCAGTTCTTTATCCCTTAGGTCCGCCTGCCTATTGGTCCTAGCATAGGCCAGATCGATCACCGGAGCAAACGCTGCCAAAGCCGCCAAAATGCTTTTCTGGATCGCTTGGAAATTCTGGTCAGAGGATTTCAAACCCTGTTCCACTACCTGGAAAACTTCCGAATCCAACTTGGGAACTTTCATCTGTGGGACATTTTCCACCTGAGGATAAGCTTTAGAGAGCTTCTCCATGTCCGAAAACTGACGAGAGTCCAGCAAGAACTTATCCAGTAGTTGAGCGACGCCGTCACTCAGCTTAGGCGAAACTCTATCCGCCTCCTTAATGTAGGAAAGCTGATCTTGAACCAAATTGACCAACTTCCCCGGAACTATCTGAGGAGCTGTAGCGTCCACTCCAGCTACCTCCGCTCCCTGACCAGGCTGCACCGGAGGGGTAAGATCTTCTTCCTCATCACTTAACTCATGAGGGCCCTGTCTTTCACGATCAGGAACTTGCCCTTCAGCTTCCTCTTCCGCCCAGGCTGGAGTAGCCACATTACCAAAGGAATAATTGGGCACAAAGTTCCCGTAAGGCTGAAACATCTGACTCCACAACCATTGTTGTTGTTGAGCCATAGCCTCCTCAACCGAAAGCGTCGCTGACGCCCCCGTACTCCCGTTGCCTGGCACCACCGCCGGGTCGTCAGGTACGTCTCTAAGCAACTCAATTCCGTCATCACGTGGTGCAGGCGCCACCGAGTCGGCAATCGCCTTGGCCAAAGCCGCCGTCGTGACGTCAGTCCCAGGGGCCGGCGCCGACGTAACGTAAATTCCCGGGGTCACCGAAACTGGGTCGGAGGACCGCGTGGTCGTGGTCGTGGTCTCAGTCGCCGTAGCCTGCTTGGCCTTGGCCTGTTTCTTTTTTGTCGCCTTCGGTTTAACACCCGAAGAGTGACTGGAAGTAGGCGGGGTTTCCACAACAACGGCACCCCCTTGCTCCAAAACTTCCGTAAGAATAACAGTCTGTTCCTCTAAGCTCGCCACTGAGGAATTGTTGGTGCCACGTCTTGAAGACATGGCGAAAATCTCGACAGGAAGCCGCAACAATCTGTCAGAGAAAAAACATTAAACATGAGTCAAAGATTCCAATAAATCTCAAAAAACCACCCCCCGCAGGAGGCAGTAGCGGAATTAATGAAAATGACTCGAACTTAGAACCAAAACTGTTCGGAAAAAGGGGAAAAATCCCAAATATAGTTACCTGCTAGTCGGACACGTCCGTCAGTTCCCGTAAGCGCGCCCTTGCTGCTGTTTTCCCGCGCGTATCCTATTCTCGCAGAATCTCGGCAACACGTGACGTGTTGGACGAGGTAAAATTTTATATAGACATTAAAGACCTTTACGTGTTGATATGTTGATTAAAAGAAAATGTGGCCCTTGGACTTGCATTAATTTAGAAGAGTGAGGACATCTATTTTCCAAAATTATGAACTAACTTGAGCCTCCAATCAAATGTCAGAACTTGAATTTGACCACTAACAGTGAGTTATTGAGCATACGTTTCGTTAAGGAATGTGTAACTGAGAAGAAACGTAGAAAAATGGTTTTCAATACCTCAGTTGTCAATATTGACATTTCTGACATGGGCACTCATATTTCAAGTCCACAAACTTGAAATGCCAAAACAATAGACTTCTAGCCTAATCTAGGAACGTTTCTAATCTATGAAGCAGCCAGCAGTATTGTCTTTTATGCAAAATATAACAAATTGAATTATTCTAATGTTTGTGAAGTCTGTTGACCAAAGACCTGGCAAACTTGTGTACTACAACTTACAAGGCCTAAGGTCTAGCCCCAGAGCTTGGGCTGTCGTCTGCCTATGTCGAGCCATAGGCCCAAGCCATTGCATATTGACATCTTTAGTTGAAACGGAAACCACGTCAAAACCACTCCAGACACGTCCAATTCAATATCACCATCATGATCTCCATTTCATTATCTTATCTGAACTGAAATTTTAGTACAATCAACCCTAAGTACGGAGAGGTATGTAGAAACTACGCAGTGAACACGCTTCAAAACAACCTGCGAGGGCTCCAGTGCATGCCAGGGTTGCCACTTCAAGGAAGCCATATTGAATATATAATGTATGGAATAGGTCACCTTCAAAATACAACACGCCGCCAATTTTTCCGAGTAATCTCGAGGCTGAGGTTTCCGTGGACAATGATAAACCAAACAAGATATGTTTTCCCATTCGCTATGGTATAAAATTATTCCCAAAGCTATCCGCAAGTGACCAAAACGAGCCTCCAAAATGACGCTTACAAACTAAGATGGCAGCAGCGTTATGGCCGCTGGTGGCCCAGCCAAACTGAGCGTTTGCAAGTTTCCACCTCAAAATGTCAATGTTTTCCGAACTCCAGCTCTACAATTCCACTAAAACCAGAACGCATATGACGTCTCCTATCCGACAAAGCGTTGAAATACTGCAAAATACCAGTCTCACGGCCGATTCGTTCCGGACCAAACAGGTAAATATCTGTCAGAGCACAACTAACATGGAAGCCGTCTTACCTGATAGTGCTAGAAGTGCGAGCGAGCGCACGGACACACAACCCTGTCTTGGTATGCAGGCAGTAGTACGAACGTGGAATGTTGTTGAGTATTCAGATTCAATGACTATATAAATAAAGCTTTTAAGGCATCTAAGGACTACAACTGGCTAGGAGATGTGGAAGATGGCCCGGTAAAAATATCCCTCCCACAGCCCCGGCCAACATTATGACTGACTGTACAAAACTGCAATCGCAGTCTGCTGCAGAACGCTCCCTCTGCACATGCTCAGAGAACACTCTGCGCCGAGTCCCCCTCCTCGTTAGAAATGATAATGCGTTAGACCGGAGAGTGGCGTGTTGCAGAATGTCCCACAGCGGTCATGTGACCCGCCGAGCTGGGCCGGGCCGAGCAGTCTCCAAGCCGAGTCTGGGTCATTGAAAATGGACTGCGCCGGCGCTTGGAGAGCGCGGGTCAGGCTGTGCGCACGGTAGACTGTAGTGACTGTAGTAGACTGGGTGCTCAAACCAGGTCTGTGAATCAACAACCATTTTAGGTGGGAATTCTTTGAGCATGCTTTGAGGTAAAAACAAAAGGTAAAAATGGCAGGTAGGACCATGAACCAGCCAGCAGCCAGACAACCATCAAAGGGGTTCCCTATGCCATTTATAAAGGGCCAATAAATTAATTCCTTACAGATTTTAGGTGACCAGTAGTAGCCGTGGACTCTTGTGGGTGTAAGGACCTATCATGCAAGAGGTGGCTAGGTCATGAAAGGACTAACGGCGGCCGGGGACATACCGTACCGAGGCCCGGGCGACCCGAGGAGCTTGAGCTAGGCTGGCGGGCGGCACAGGGAGGCTTGCTTCAAGCCTGCCGCCGCCCGGGCTCGTCTTCTCTGTGGTGGTGGTGGTGGTGGGGAGAGCCAGTGCTGCTGCTGTTGGCGGGCAGGGCCAGCTATGCGCAGAGGCAACATACACACACACTCACCACCACCACCACCCTACTCCTGGCTGCGACCAAAGGCTGCCGTCTCAGCTGGGGAATCAATATACCTTGCCCAGTTCTGCAGACTGTCTGCGACCAAGGATTATATCCATCAGGGGAGTGGGGAAAAAAAGGCATGTCCTACTTCTCTTTTATTACAATGGTCAATGACTGACTGACCAGTGGTTGGGGGCCCCAGACATTTGTCTTGAATCTTTTAACGCTGGTCAAAGAATTCGGTCATTTTCCAGTGATATTCAGAGATGATCCTCGCCCATCCTTCCCAATAATCACATAAATAAATCTGTGACAACATTTACAGGAACATTATCCAATCATGTCATTACAATAATACGCACTATCTTAGTCCATTACGTATATATTTTTTGTTTGTATGCCACCATTATTATTTTTGTATGTTCCTATCAGATGAAATGCAGCCTATGAATTGAAAACAAAGCTACTCATCGTCACGCTATCATGTTAACATACTTTATTTATCGGTCATATTATCTTTTCCTTTCTCCCTTTACAAAAAGAGATTCCACTACAAACCATGACTAGTTTAGTCTCATATTTTTATTTTATTTTTTATTTTTATTAATCACTTCTTCAGGTTTCCCTGATCCCATATACTATAGGGTTTTTAAGACATAGCAGACACACGTCGTGATATCACGTTGGCACACTGGGGCTTCTATCCTATCCTATACCCCAGATGCAAACATGTCAACAATGTTCATGATCAGTAAATCACTGAAGAAAAACAATCAGGCACTGTCAAACTTGAAGATCCTATCACACACCGACAAATGGACCATAGAGGTTTTAACAATCAGAATATTAACACCTCTAGGATTATCATCCACTCAGCACTATTATATGAATACCAAAACCTCATGGGAGAGAAGGGGTTAACCATTTTGGCTGGCAATCCTCCCGAATGTATCGACTTGCGCTGGTAATCTTAGCAGCTGACGCAGCAACACTCTCCAGCATTGGCCCCGGGCACTGGCCACACATGTACACATGTGTTTCATCCGCAGCACATAGTGGTCGAGATTGGGTCGGTCGCAAGTCCCTACCTGACCCACTTAACATCCCCAACATAGATCTAGTCTGTTATTGCAATTGTTTTGTCACTATTTTCATTTGTTTACTTTTGTTTTAAGTAGACAGTGTTGTTATTATTATCAGTTCCGTATAACTAATACCACTTGTACAAGAAATATTCCAACATGAAAATAATGGTTATCTATTTAATTGCCGATGATCCAATCTAGAAAGGAATTAAAACCTGATGAGAATGATATATCCAAAGACAGCATGAAAGGGTCTTGAGCCCGAACACTTTACAATTTCTAGGTTGGAACCCCCGGTTTGAACTCTTTGGAGCTAATTAGGTTCCTAGATATTCGTGAGTTACATGTTTGTAAATCGTTTAATGACAAAATATTTGTTTGCTATTTTTGCTAAACTAGGTTCCCTGATGTTAGTTCTGATTCTTATAACTCAACATTTTGTGGCCCTTAGACAATCGGAACCCTATTTCGTTCCCTACACAGAGAAAACCAAAACTGTTTGTCCTGTTTTAAAAGCTCCAATAGGCGACTGGCGATTCGTATCAGCGTGCTGGCGTAATTTATTATATCTTTTTTTTTTAAACAAGACAGCCGGCTTCCACTACAAACTCAAACTGTCAACACCGACGCTTCCGCTCCTGTTCACTCTCCGTGAAATGGTTCTGGACTTATCAGAGGCTGGGTGCAGTATGGCTACGAGTTGTGATAACACTTGAGAGATAACGCCAGTCAGCTGTTTAATGAACAGTGCTGGATTGAGAGGGACCTGACGATCTTTTTTTTTTTTAGGATTTCTTTTATTCTTTTAAAACTTAGATGCAACACATTAAAACTATAATATGCACGTATCCTCCCACAGGCGACCCCCCCCCCCCCCCCACCGCCACCCCTCCTTTTCACCTGCGTATTAAAATCTTATTGATAGGGTTGACTTGTAAGGGTCTCAGGGATGTTAAGTCAGTGTTATTGAACAAATCTAGACAGCATGCATATGATCTTACATTGCTATAAAACGTGATGCAAGCATTACTTATGGAAGTCTTGATCAGAGGTGTTGAAGTGAGAGAAAAAAAATCTGAAATCAGACAAAAATCTGAAAATTTGCATCCTTGGCTTCCTCTCATATCCGACCTAGATGGTGCATGCAGGACAGCACATGGTTTTAGCAATGCCTATAGTCAACATGTACACAACTGTCACAACACTACATGGAAAGGTCTCCGTCCGTCCATGTGAGACACATTCTAGGCGTACACCTACACGGAGCAGTGGATGTTTATGATTGGAGAGAATCCTCACTAAAAAGTCCCCAGCTAATCGGTGCAGCCTGACACTGTCGACGCGATAGACTCTAGTTACACCCAAGTCCGCTCGTCGTTCAAACTAATACGCAAGATGTAGCTGGGTCGTGGGAGGACTATCTATGTGCCTGGCCAGATAGGTAGAAACCACGAGTGCTGAGAGGGGAGGCCGCGTCTGAGGGGGGAGGTTTTAGTATGTGGTGGTGTTGGGTGAGCGGGGAGGGGGGAAGCCAGCCTATAGTGATCTACTACTGGCTACCGACCGACCTAGTGTTTGTCACTTGCCGGTCGACTCTACGACTTGCTCTGGACAAATACAAAAGTATGATTTCTGTACTTTGTTATGATTTCATTACTTATTTTTCCTTTACTTTTTTTATGTAATATTTTCTTAATACAAAATATCTGAAACTCTTGTGGTGATGATTATGTATAAATCAGCGAATCCATTGAGAGGAGTGCTTGAAAGAAAGGTGTCTAAAAATGTGTGTAGGCCAGCCTTGGACCTGGTCTATCTGACTCAACTGTCGATTATGTTCCACATGTTGTATACACACACGGCCGTACGTAGACATGACACACAAGCCGTCCCACGCGGGTGTGTTCGGAAACCTAACCTAGTGATCAGCTAGACGTGTAACACGTCTCCTGGTTGTATTTGTCCGTGTGTGTATCCAAACGTGCACGTACATGCTGGACGTGCTTGGAGAACACGATAAGCTACTGGTCTTTAGCCGGGGAACTATATCATATAATCATCAAGTTCTATGCCATTTTAAATCGGAACACAGAAATGCAATAATTGGAATATTGACACCAACTAAATTTTACTATCTCCATACGCAGATTGCAAAAATAAATGATAAATACAATATAGCATAACCAGGGGTGTAAGTTAGGGTCAATGAAAACATCTGCAAATGCACATAAGACTTTTAAGTATCTTAGAATGTTGTTAAACCTCACGTGAACACTTAGTTTGAAACTTTTCACCAGAGGTGTTGAAGTGAAAAAATATTGAAATCAGACCAAAATATGAAAACTTGCATTCCTGTAAATACTAACACTACAGAATAATGCCTACACCCGGCTGACCACGTGGGGCCGTCTAATATAATAGTGGCCACAAAGCGGTTAGGTATATTTCCTCTAACCTCAGTCCGGTTATACGAACTCCAGTTCTCCATGATGAGAGCGGCGCCGACCGCAACACGCCAATATTGACCGCATATTAGAGAACGCAGCACCTCTCTCTAGCAGTATCTCCCCCTCCCACCCCACCCCTCCCACCCACCACATGACCGCCCCTCTCTCTCATGTGGCCTTATTAATCTCACCCGCTCTAATCTTATCGTCGCATTAATATCATTACCACAGAGGGCACCTGACTAACATGTTTTATTCCACACGTCCTTGGTTTTCCAGTTCCCTGTGTGTCAACACGTCTGCTCCACCACTGTGTCTGACCCATCTGCCGGGTCCTGCTTAATTTTAAGTGGCTCATTCACGATGCGATTTTAGGGCGATTCTGGATTTTCGATTTCGAAAATCGATTTGGTAAAAGAGTATGTTAAATAAAAATAAAAACAGTATCTAATCTCTCATGGAGTTTTTACAAAAGCTTATCAATACAGAAATGACATTCTGACCCGTAAGTATGATTCCAATGAGACGTAAAATGCATGGAAGGAGAATCGGTTGGCGTTCTGTCGCATCATGGATTGTCGCTGTATTGTGTTTACGTCCCATGGCTTGTGGTGTCTTTTTTAATCCGGCTCTAACTATGTAGTTCTATGTGGCACATGTATCTGTGTGAAAGTGTGTGCGTCTCTCCTGCCTCTAGGCCTCTGTCGACAGGCTCAATGGTTTTTAGGCGCGTCTGCCTCCGGTTCAGATCGTATCATAAATCATGTAAAGTGACATGTTTACCGGGCAGTCGTTTTTGATATTATCGCGCAATCTCGTCCTATATCTATACTCTCTTCTTAGTACTTCTACTTCAAGTTGCCCAGGCTAAATTAGGATCACGATTTCTCAACCTCCGTATGTAATGTCATTTTCAATACCGCCTGTGCTTTTGTTTCATATAATATTGCATCGAGCGATCAAGCCTGCATTACACAAGGTGTGCCTAAACTGCTGGTAATTTGGGATTTTTAAACATTTTTACCAATAATTTGGTGTAATATATGAGCTTTCACCAGTAATATGGTAAAATACCATGAATCCTACATATCATTTGATAGGGAATTACCAACTCTTTCTAATGATGCATAACATTTTTACGTCTATGCAAAATTATCAATACAAATTTTGAAATCGGGAGCAAAATCGGCTAGTGGAATTCAACCTCAAGTTACCTAGTTTTATTAGTACTAAATTGACTCTTGGCGATGAGCTCGGGAGTATGTTTTAACTTTTCCTCAGGAGTGTCGTACACAGGGCATATGGTAGAGGCTCAGCTAACCGAGAGTACCGACCTCAGCCAGGAGGTGGGCGGTGCTGAGTGATGCGTCTCTCTGTGTGTGTGCCGCGACTCGCCTCCGCGGCTCTAACCCCGCATGGGGCACCGATGGTTAACGTCCCACCCCACTCAGCTCAGGAAGGGGATACGACAAGAGATGCTGGACAACAAAATGTTCTTGTATATTCATGATTTTTTAAAAATTGTTTGTAGTTATAATATATTATCATTTTCATGATATCAGTGCCATACCCAGATACCCTAGGAACCCCCTCATATTTCGAAAAGTTTGAGTCACATAGCTTGAAACATAGCAAATTATCTGCTGGAACCTATTGAAATTTACTGGGAGCCCCTTTAGACATAGCGAAAATCGACCATATGTCTCAAATTTTCAAATTCTGGAACTGGGTTCAACCATGTTATTGGTGTATATGAAAATTTGGGATTTCTTTTTTTTCAAAGGAGGATAGGTCAGGCAAGATTTCACATAAAGATTATTTGAAAATCATGGTGACCTGATGCAGTGCTGGTGTCTTAAATTTTTTTTTTTTTTTCATTCCTAAAAAATAAATTGTCGCAGGAATGCGCACACTCTCCCCGTCTCCTATACTAAAATGTTAATTTGGTCAGCAACAAAAAATAGTAGTGCATACATATAGCAAACTCATACAGTTGGGTAGGAGTTTTCTCTTGTTTGTAGGCTTAATGAGGGGAAACAGCCCCGTGCGACTCGGCACGTTCCAGCACTGAAGATATATTTGCTGTAATAATGGGATCGTGCCTTGGTGAGAGACTCTTCAGCCCATCATGTTTTTAGGAAAGGTATAAAAAAAAACAAGACCAATTGTACTGTATTTTAAGTCTGAATGTTATATACTATAGAGTCGGCAGTATTAGGCCTATGGTATTAGATATATAGTATTAAAGTTTGTGCATCAAAGCAAGCTTTGATACCAGGAGGCGGCAGTTTTAGAGAAAATAAAGTGAATAAATTGTATCAAAGTAAAAAATACTAAAATATCAAAGATATAAAACATCAGAATTAATAAAACAATAATACTTTAAAACCTAAAGTTACAGAGGTGGTGGGATGCCAAGCCTATATAGGTTAGACACTGACTTAGGCCTAAGGGCATTTGTCTTCATAGGCTACATGTCAGATTTAATATTTTGATGGTAGGTCTGGAAAAATGACAATATAGTGACAATTTGACAAATCAATTAATCTTTGAATCATTTAAAAATGTAAAACATGGTCTCAAAATATTTGAAATGCAAACGTGTCCAGGCCTAAAATAATCCAACCATGCTAAAAGGGCCTAAGACTGGACCATCTGTAAAATATTCTTGCAAACGTATCCAGGCTTACATTGATCAAACCTTACGATATATAGGACCCTGATATATAGGAGAACATAGATATATACATGAATTTCATTTTGATAGGCCTAATAAGGTCTAAATAATTATTTTTGAGATTGCCAGTGTCGAAAGCCTGAGAGGCTGAGGCCAACAGCTTGTCTAGGCCTATCATTTGAACTGCTGGAAAAGATATATGTACCTACCTGTACAGCCTGAGTCCTGAAGGCATCCGAATGCTTATATCCTCCACAATTGATCACAATTAGATATCATCCTGGTTTCCTGAGTTCAATAACACATTGACAATGTATGGGTGCAGGCGTGAGGGGAGAAAACCCGGCCAGGATGACGACGCCATGTTAGGTCTGACAGTGACAGTGTCCTCCACGTGTCCGATCGATCCAATGTGTTGCCTTCGATATGAATGCATGTTTCAGGCCACTTCATGCGAAAGTATGTGTCCACAGGTCCTTATAGATTCAATTTATATATATATATATATATATATTGAAAGCATCAGATAGCGCCGTAATGCAGCCGGGTAACATTTCGACGAAATCTTCCGGTAGACTGTAGTACTAACCGTTTTCAGTAGGTGTTCACAATGAATAGATACAACGAAAATGGGTCAAGGACGGACTACAGAGTAGAGCAAAATGCGGTTTGTATTTCTGGTATCAATTTCGATCATATCTGATGAAATGGAGGACTCCAAGCAATATTCACGATTTCTGATTGTTTTATATATCATATCCGGTGTAATGTAAGCCCAAATAAGCCCAAATGTTTGTTATTCAATCCATTTTGGGAGGGGTTTCAGCAGTGTGCCTTGCATCAGCCGACTGGCCACAATGGCGCCCACGCGGTCACCGTAACGATCAAAATGATTTGGATTCCGGGCTTGTATGTCTAATTTGGCCCAATTTGGACTAATTTAACTATTCCCATGTATTCTATATATCAAAATCTCTACGATATAAGCCCAAATAAGCCCAAATATGTGGTTATTTAGGCTCAGAATCGATCGTTACATTTCGTTATATCTCACAGTGGTAACGTTTTGGTCGGCAACAGAGGCTATTTTTAGCCGTAACGTTTTACATCTGACGATTCTAAGAAGAGAGTATAAGAGGCGGGCTGTAGAACTATTGATCAAAGTACTGCAGATCTGAGGTTACAGCCGCCTCTAAAAAATGCTTACCAGTGAGGGGACAATCAACGGGATAAAATAAAATAGATATCGAGGAATCAAGAAAGTGTTGTGATATTATCGCTCCAACCTCGTCATTCAATTTTTCTTTTATCTATTCATTATTTATCTTTTTTATTTATTCAATCATTTATCTATTTTATTTATCTATTTTATTTACTTCTTTTTTTTTGTGGGGGGGAGTGGGGGTGACAGGCACTGGTTTCACCGTTTTTTGACTTACTGGTTTCGCACATGGCATTCCAAAATATTCAACATATGCCTTGACGACGTTGACACGTTAGAAAATATTAGGTTAATCAATTTCCGACACATATCTAGGGTGAAATTGCAATTATTTCAATAGAACACCTGAACATCGTCGTTTCCTGGAATACTTAACAACTTTATGCCTTGTCATTTCCAAAGGTAGGTTTGGATGTGCGTTTCCTTGGTATTTCTTTTTCAAAATGTCAATTCAATATGCCCTAGTGGCCTTAATATTTTTCGTTTGAAATGTCACCTCAATATGTCCTACTGCCCTTAGAGTTTTTCTTTTGAAATGTCAATTCAATATGTCCTATTTGATACAGCAATCTCCATTACAATTCATCTGCAGACCAAGTGATCAGGATCGTATAAGAAACCGTCGAAGTCAATGGAGCATCTCTTTGAGCCTACGTGATATTTTTCTCATTGGCTGGACGGAATATACGAGTAAACTTTGACCAGTTGGCCTGTCGTAACTAGTGTATTTTGGGACTATCTGGTAGTACCTCGGACAATAAATAGATCAATATCTATAATGGTCAGTCCCAAACTTGACCCATCCTGTGTCTAGGCGGCGCACCTGTGCCCAATAATAGGTTTTACCACAGCTGTCCCTTAATACTATCATATTTTTTGTTGCTGATAAGTCTAGGGTATGACAAATTGCTTTTAGATCCTGTTGCCCAACTCGGGAACTAAGGTGCATTTCCACACATCCTCCTATATAATGTATTTTACCACTGGGCAACCAATACTTTAGTATTATAACTATAGTTCAGTTGCCCAGTAGCATTTCTGGTTGTCCTGGACGAATGTACGCCTAATTTCTCAAGCCATTCTATGCTAGGTGAGACAAAACGTTGTAGAAGTCTGGGATCTATTTAATGTTTTTATAGTTTAATGGTAGTCACTGGAATAAATGGTCCTAGATGTAGTATGTATTTATGAAAGCATACACTGATATTATTGTGCCTACATACATATGAATATTATATGAGTTTTATTAAGGTGTGGATATTTCTTTATGAACTTTATGTAAACCTAAAAGTACTATGGGTTGTTTTATGTGTACTTTGTATTTTAGTGTTGTAATTGTTCTTGGTTTTAAATGGTCCTAGATGTAGTATGAATTTATTGTATGAGTCTTATTAAGATGTTGGTATTTCTTTGTGAACTTCATGTAAACCTAAAAATACTATGAGTATGTTTAAGACTATAAGGTTATAGAAATGTAAAATTGTCGTGTAAGTTGGGACAACACTAAGCCCAGAGATCAATTTTGTATCTGTTTTTTGCCGGCTGTGTAGGGGTGGTCAATAATCCTCCAACCACTGGAGGAGGGACACATGAATCATGTAATATGGATTTTCCCTTCACAATGGTGGGGAACTGTACGTGTCCAACGTGTCCAACTTCTGTTAGCTGTGGCTGTGCCTAGTTTTTGTATAAATTGGCGACAAATTCTCCAACTCATCAGTCTGTCCACTGAGCTTGACTTGTCCTGTTCTTTGTTCACTGACTCACCCTCACCTGACTGCTGCTGCTGCACCAGCCATCTCCAGTATGGCCTGGCTTTGACTGACAGTATTCTATGGGGCCCTAGAGGCCACCTATAGTTTATGCTTTGGTTTTGAACAAGTATTCTATGGGGTCCTAGAAAGCACCCTATAGTTTACAGTGCCGACCACGAACGCGACATTTTCTTCAGTAAAATGAGAAGAAACGAACACAGCAATCTTCTGAAAATTGTCAGCAGCAGTTGTCAGTAGTGATCGACATTGGTGAGTGATGGACAGCAATGGGGTGGGCAGGTACGACCACCTGGCCCTCCCCTGGTCTCCATTTGAGCTGGCAACATCCACTGAGGTCTGGAAGCCTCTGTGGAGGTCTGGCGGTGTCCACAGAGGTCCTGCGGCTTCCACAGTGGGTCTGCAGTGTCAGGAGGTCAGTGACAGTGCTGGGCAGCTTCAGGCCACATTGGGATGGACAGGTACGACCACCTGCCTCCCCTGGCATCCAGTGAGGGTCTGCAACGTCCACTGAGGGTCTGCAGCGTCTACTGAGGGTCTGCAGCGTCCACTGAGGGTCTGCAGCGTCCACTGAGGGTCTGCAGCGTCCACTGAGTGTCTGCAGCGTCCACTGAGGGTCTGCAGCGTCCACTGAGGGTCTGCAGCGTCCACTGAGGGTCTGCAGCATCCACTGAGGGTCTGCAGTGTCAACTGAAGGTCTGCAGCGTACACTGAGGGTCTGCAGCATGCATAGGGCATCTGCAGCGTACATGGAGGATCTGCAGCTGCTTCAGCAGTATTTAAGGTAAGGTACAGGAGGGTTTACAGTTAGATTACAGATATTCTGGTCAAATTGGGTATAGGACATTACTTTGGTGATCACTGTCTGATGCCCCTCCTGTACCTATAAATCCTGACCAGAGACTTAGAGACATGACGACATGGAGCTAGAACATTACATATATACCTATCTCTCCCATACAACTGAATTCATGGAGGACATCCTGGGACATGCCATAGCCCCTCCCACCTGAGGAACAGACTTGGGACACATATTTCTGATTGACTTTGATTATTGTTGATATGTCATTATGTTGTTAGTAACATAATGTACATCTCCCATTAATGGTGTGTTGGTGTGTGAAAATGTACTGTTTGTACAATAATTATTGAAAAATATGGTGTGCGATGGAGCATCTACCTTACTTCATTTCATAATTATTTAGGCCTATATAAGCTTCTTTGGGTCAGGGATACTATGATGGTAAATGTCCCTATTTGCCAAGCAGGTTATGATGATGTATTTCATGTTTTAGCATGTACTATTTTCAAAGATTTTATAGGGGAAATGGGTGTACGTGGAGACAACTGCCCTACCCTGTTATCTTGGCAAATCCTGTACCTTTGCATAACCTGATCTGTTGTAAGGATGTTTTTGTTTGGAGGTTAAGTATGCAAACAACACAACTAGGCCTGGTTAACATGCAGTGAAATGTATGTGTTTATATTAACACAGATTAAGTACCTTGCATATCTTATGAGGTGATTCTTTATTGAAAAATGTTTTACAGGTCACACTGATGATGATGTATTCTATTCTCATCTTTATTTTAGAAAATATTTATGTACTGAGCTACAGGGAAGAAAGGTATGCTGAGAGAAGCTGCCTCTCCCATTAATTTTATGGCAAAATGGTATGCATTTTATTGTGAGAATTAAGAATATCATTATTATTGTCTCAGAGGGTTGACAGTGGCCTCAGAGGGCCTGTGAGGATGGGGACAGTCCTACACATTCAAAAATGCTAAGGGTGATGGTAGTTAGAATCTCCCTTAGCATGATGGGTAGGAAAGTATGCCAGTTTAAGGAATGATTATGGGTTGCAGTTTGTGAACTCCCCTATCTGTCATATTATGGTTTATAGAGATTAGTAATTGAAGGTTAGAGCAGAGGCTCCCTTTATGTTACTTTAAATGGGTGGTAGTTGTTGAACTCCCCATAATTGAAGGTTAGAGCAGGGGCTCCCTTTATGTTACTTTAAATGAGTGGTAGTTGTTGAACTCCCCATAATTGAAGGTTAGAGCAGGGACTCCCTTTATGTTACTTTAAATGGGTGGTAGTTGTTGAACTCCCCATAATTGAAGGTTAGAGCAGGGACTCCCTTTATGTTACTTTAAATGGGTGGCAGTTGTTTAACTCCCCATATTATGAAGATTAGAATTGTGGTTACATTCTAGGTTAAACATATTTTTGGTGATGTTTATCCATAAATCTGAATAATGTTTTAAATGGTTTACTTACATAATTAATTCTAAGGACAGTTCAGGGACGCCTGAGACTTTCATTCCAATGTGATGTACTGGGAACAGCCCAAGGGTGTGTGTGGTTGAATAAGAGCAGCACAAATCAGCCTGCTATGCTAATCTTATCAGGAGAAGCTCCCATGCACTTACTGCTGTTCCAAGGAACAATTGCACTAGCATTGCATGTCGCAAGGCTGATCACCTTGCTACTGTGGTGCTGGCAGCTTTTTGAACCTAAAGTAGTTACACTGGATTGCAAAATTTGATTTAAAAAAAAAAAACAACAACAAAACAACACCTTTATAAACAGTTAAAATGTCTAACACAATAGGTATAGTGTAGTGACGGGGTACCTGCCCTTTATTGCTTATCATTATTATCAAAATTGTTGGTAGCAAGCATTGCTGTTGAATACAAGAAAAGGAAGAGTTTCAAGTGCTTTGGTCTGGTCCTGAAGTCCCTCCCGCTGATACTAGTACCAATTCATACAATCAGACTAGTTATCACATTAATACCCCAACCCCAGCAGCAACTGCCCCAGTCATAGCCTGCAGCTATGATGGAGCAGGCCCCTAACGCTGTACCCACCACTACCCCATCTTCAAATAATTCAGTAATCCCCCAACTAACCCCAGACTACAAAGACCTTTTCTTAAACCAGAGACTCTTCCTCTCATGAGCCTTGGCGCTGAGGATCCAGCCCAGGTTTTTCATGCAGCCTTGTTCAGTCAGGTGAGATCCAGGGTATAAGACTTCCCTGCTATAATCAGTTTTGGTCATTAATTATGCAGGGTGATGACCTGAGATCCTCAGACTTCTTTTGTTTTATTTTGAGATTTCTCCATATTTTGGAAATATGTTTAAATCTAAGAAATGGATGACCTGTGTAGAAGTCTGGGATCTATTTAATGTTTTTATAGTTTAATGGTAGTCACTGGAATAAATGGTCCTAGATGTAGTATGTATTTATGAAAGCATACACTGATATTATTGTGCCTACATACATATGAATATTATATGAGTTTTATTAAGGTGTGGATATTTCTTTATGAACTTTATGTAAACCTAAAAGTACTATGGGTTGTTTTATGTGTACTTTGTATTTTAGTGTTGTAATTGTTCTTGGTTTTAAATGGTCCTAGATGTAGTATGAATTTATTGTATGAGTCTTATTAAGATGTTGGTATTTCTTTGTGAACTTCATGTAAACCTAAAAATACTATGAGTATGTTTAAGACTATAAGGTTATAGAAATGTAAAATTGTCGTGTAAGTTGGGACAACACTAAGCCCAGAGATCAATTTTGTATCTGTTTTTTGCCGGCTGTGTAGGGGTGGTCAATAATCCTCCAACCACTGGAGGAGGGACACATGAATCATGTAATATGGATTTTCCCTTCACAATGGTGGGGAACTGTACGTGTCCAACGTGTCCAACTTCTGTTAGCTGTGGCTGTGCCTAGTTTTTGTATAAATTGGCGACAAATTCTCCAACTCATCAGTCTGTCCACTGAGCTTGACTTGTCCTGTTCTTTGTTCACTGACTCACCCTCACCTGACTGCTGCTGCTGCACCAGCCATCTCCAGTATGGCCTGGCTTTGACTGACAGTATTCTATGGGGCCCTAGAGGCCACCTATAGTTTATGCTTTGGTTTTGAACAAGTATTCTATGGGGTCCTAGAAAGCACCCTATAGTTTACAACGTTATTGTAAACGTAAGCATGCTTTTGTAAAACGTTTAATATTGTGAGTGTATATTGGACTGTATGTTTCAGGCATGGCCACACGAAGTAGTTTCAGCAGTGGTGGTAAGGCTGAGTGGCAGTGGAGACAAAACGTTATTGTAAATGTTTTTTTTTAAAAACGTTTTAGTAAAACGTTTAATATTGGGAGTGTATATCAGACTGTATGTATCAGGTGAGGCCACACGAAGTGGTGCCAGCAGTGGTGGTAAGGCTGAGTGGCAGTGGAGACAAAACGTTACTGTAAACATAAAAAAAACGTTTTTGTAAAACGTTTAATATTGGGAGTGTATATCAGACTGTATGTATCAGGCGTGGCCACATGAAGTGGTGTTGGCGGCGGTGGTGGATACAAAACGTCACTGTAAACATTAAAAAAAAGTTTTTGTAAAACGTTTAAAACTTGAGTGTATATCTGGCTGTATGTAGCAGGCGTGGCCACACGAAGTGGTGGTGGAGGAGCGGAGTGACGGCGGTGGTGGTGACACTAGTGGTGGTGGTGGTGGTAGGATGTACATGAGGAGACCACAGGTCACCATGGTAACATCGATAGTACAGGTGTGTTGTCTCCGGGGCCTATTACTCCGTCTGTCTGACCTCGGCCAGACTCGGCTCACTCAAACTGTTTAGGCCCTTTACAAACAGGCCCTTTGTCGTACTGTTTGATAAGGTGTGACTGGGATCAAACTGTTCGCCTTCGCACAGGTGGGAATTAAGGATAGACAATAGTGGATAAAGGGTGTTTTGGCTCGGTCGCAGTATGGTTATTACTATTTCTAGGTGTATTATACGTCATACATGTATCATGTATAGTTAAATAGTGCAGCTTGCTTTTGATATGTCTACAGAAGTGAACTATTAAAATATATGAAAATTCGCCTTTCCCAAATTTAAGTTTTGCTTTACAACAATGTCACCTACGTTTTAGAAATTCATAAAAAGATTTAAATTTTCCACTGGTAAACACACTTTTTAAAGATAGAAATCTGATATCTGATAGGGTGAATTATAAATCGTCGTTTGTATATGTTAATTTTTTAAAGTTTTTCTATTAAAAAAAATCGATTAAAGGAATTCTATTACATTTTACTTTTTCCCATAATATCACTACCTAAGTGGTTGACTTAGTAGTCGTTAACATAGAGGTGCAATTTCATATTTACCACGAGTCTCACTGCAGGGCATGTCTACTTGTACATTCATGGCGCATTCATTACACAACTTCTGTTAGTCTTGCGGCGAGTCGCGTCCCAGTTCACCTATGGCAAATACTTAGACCTTAAGTATAGGGTGTTCGTTGCTTCTACCATCCTGTCCTACCTAACGACAGATATTCATAAAGGATCAACCAATATTTTTAGAGCCAGTCAACAGAACCACGGCCTTGACTTGGGAGACCAAACAGTACATTTTACCTATGCTTCGTCCTTCGGAACAGGTAGGCAGGTATACATGTACTAAGTTCTTTACACTTGGTTTGGAAAGGCTAGCGTCAAGGAACACTATCGGCGGTTTTTTTATATTTATATTTATTTTTACCTTATCTGAACGCCCCTGAGCGCAATTATAATTCAAGTTGGCTAGGGCAGGAGATTGCAGCAAAACCATCAGATCGTGAGTTCACTATCGGTATGGTGCTATTCTCGGATTCGGATATCCGGGCACTTGAAGGTGGCGCTACGATCGGCCCTTAGTGATTGGTGCAAACAACTACCTAGCGACGTGTGTTCCCGCGCGTATTCTGCAACGCTGGGACAATGCACTTGTGCTTACCGGGTCGCCACCTCTTTGTTTTCGGGAAGGTGTTGGGCTGGGTGGCCAGCCAGGTGGCCCGGTATGCACGGCCTAGCTTTTACACCTTTAATTATACTCACCTTTTTCGCACTACTACTGTAGTACCAGTATCTTAACAGCTCGACAGGCCTATCTTTTTACTAATTTAGATTACAATTCGTATTCTAACACTGTCATTAGACTATAATTAATACATTATTCCCGTTTCTTTTTGCGCGGGAACAAGTATCCAGGGAGTTGTATTCACCAGTTGCTATGTGGTCACGTGACCGGATGAACCAGTCCCGAATCCGAGAATTCATGGAACGGTTAACTTTAATGCGTAAATTGTTACACATTATATCTGACTAGACAAAAAAAAGATCGCGTTCGCGATAACACGCAGCAGTGACTTTCTCAGTCTGGATTCAATTTAATGGGTATATCTGTGTTGTATAACAGCTAGTGTGAGATCAGCTCAGAAAGTGCTAGGTTGAATAATCCTTATTAGTCCATCTGGTAAAAGAATGTATATTCCTAATCATATACGCACCCACTGGCGGATTTAGAAGGGGGCACAGCCCCCCCCCACTCCCCCCCTTTTTTTTGTATGGGGGCTAAATATTAATTTATTTTTTTTTAAATTCTAGGCACTGGAGGGTCTAGAGAAGAAATTGTAAAAGGGGACTGATAACCCTCTCCACCTCTGTTTCAGGAAAAGGAAAGTGTTCACACTCTGAGTACGATCAACGCCACGGCCATGTGACCCGTGCAATCCTGCCAGCACCAGCAGGGTCCTTTTTTAACGGGGGGCGGCGGCCCGAGAACCAACAGGTCTTTTTTCAACGGGGGGCGACTGAGGAGCGGGCCGACCCCAGCGCACCTGAGGAAAGCGACCTCAAATACCAACACACGCCAGGAACCAAGTGGACCTAGTAACACGCATCCCGGGCCTAAGCTTAATGCCGCGCGCCGTAGTGAATGTCAAATTTGTGTATTGATATGGAAGGAGTTAGGAGAGGGTGGGGGAGGGGTATGCTTTCAATAAGCAAAACCAAAGGGTGTTTTCTTTAAAGTGAAATTGGGGGGTTCAGAGCTTACCAAATCGGGTGTAGGACCTCCAGAAAACATTACTGGGCAATCTAGTAAAGGGCCTTGGTTGCCCAGTGGTAAACTTCATTTTACAGGGGGATGTTTGGGACTTCAATTCGGACCCCTGAGCTGGGCAACCAGATATGAACACAATTTGTCAAGCCTTGGGGTTCTATGGGGAAATAATTCATGCATTGTATCCTATACCTTTGCCAAGTACTCCTATATTATTTTGAATACAGTTTGAAAAATTAAATGGGGCCTTAAATATTCAGGACCCCCCCCCCCCCCCCCAATTACCCTAACCAACCTTGCAGCGCTACTGGAGGGCGGGGCAGATCAAAAGCAAGGGGTGGAGAGTGAAAGTAAAGATAGCTGGATGGGTCGGTGGGGAGGGCGGCTGGAGATCGTGACCACAGACGGTCTATATATTCCGAGTAAGGGTCTTCGTACTGCGCCGTTGTATGGCGCTGTCACACGGAGACTACAGGTAGCTGCTGGCTGGGTCAGGCCGACCGCAGACGCACTTCACTCTGCCACATCGAAGCTCTCAGGCCGAGAATCCTTAGAATCTGGGAGGTGGGGTAGGGGGCTCGCCGGAGAATGAGGTGGACCTCTAGGTTAGAGCGGAGAGGAGGCGTACAGCGTGACTACATGGTTTACACAGGGAGGTGAGAACCCACCGCCCTCTGTCAACTCTGGTCAACCACCTAAGGCCGGCCACTGTATATAGCATAGACATACTTTTGCCCTAGTTCCTATAGCATGAACTTTAGTGGCTTCTTCTTCAAATTCTATTTTCACAAGTTCATATATGGATTGGCCGTTTTATTTTTATCCTACATATGACAGGTAGAGTCTGACAGTGAGAGGCATAATAATAAACAGGTGACTCGATTTGTGTCACAAGGATGGGTAGTTGATAGAGCCTATTACTTATTTTCTCAGAAATAAGATTGTTTTGAGATACATGTTGGTTGTCAAGGTTGTATGATGCTATGGTAAAAATACACAGCTCAAGAGAAAAACACACGGCAAGGTGTTTCATATTACCGTAAGATATGGAATATGGCTGCCACCGCTCTACACCACCACCGCCTGCCACCACCACCACCGCGTGCAGCACAGTAGCGCCACCATAGTTGTGGGGAATCAGAGAACTTCAAGCAGGAAGAGTGGGTACTTAGCATGTACCTTCCTGCAGGGTCCTTCCTGACATAGTGTCACAATCAACAGCCCTGTCCCATGGTACATTTCCTCTGTCACGGTTTCAATGTTTTGTTCTAATCTAAAAGTGTTCAAGTTGAAAAATGGCATTAAAGATGAGTGTAATTTTTTTTAGGAAAATTGAAATTCTATTCTTAAAAAAGGTGCAATTTCCTGAATTTTCACAATAAAAAAAAATCCAGAACTTTAGCAAACATAATTCCCTGTGTTTTGGTAAAATTTCCGATTTCTCTGTGTTTCCCCCTTAGTGAATTTCTTTTGCCATTGTCTCTGTTTTCCCTGTGCAGTGGGGACCTTGACTTAGGATGTCTGCCTCTCATCGTTTACTCATGTGCCATCTTTCATATTTTTATAATTATTGTATTGGAATTTGATTTTCATGTGGTTCATTACTCCTCATACTTCTTTTCACCACTTATAGACTGATATATTCCCTTTTCTGAATTAATTCTAAAAACCAAGGGTCACCTTGATGTAAAGTCATTAAGAAAATATTAAAAAAAAAAAAAGATTCATAAACTGTCACATGCCTGCATGAAAAATAACCATCATCTGGTGAAAGTCATCTTATTTTGATGCTACAGCATACGGACATGTTCACTTAAAAACCAAAAAAGTAGACAGTCTCTACGTTTTTCATAAAACAAAGTCTCTGCTACAGGACCCGGCGCATCGGTCGCAGCAGGAACGCCCCTGCAGACCGACCACCACACTTCCCTAGCTCCCCACTGCCACGAGGTTTCACCGACTGAATCGGAGCGCGGCTCGGTGGTACAGGGTGGCCGACGACGACGACGAAGCCAAGGGGCCCTCCATTTAGTACGTAGCAGATTTCAAAAATAGGGTTGGTTGGTTGGTTATTGGTTGCTTTACACCCTAATTAACTGCCAGGGTCATATCAAGGGTGGTGATGGTGATCGAATCTATGAGAAGGTAGAGACCATACCCCTACACTTTTACCGAGGTAGGTGTTCTTTAATGTGCATGGTCCCATAGGCAGGGCCATACACACAACAGCCGGTGGCCCCCAAGGAGCCTTTGATATCCCTGTTGTTGTCACAGGGGGAAGCTCAGAGAGGCGTAGCAGTTTCATGCACCTGGCCCAGCCGAGAATCGAACCCGGCTCTCCCGCATGCCAAGCGATGGCTCTAACCACTTCACCGCCCCGCGCCCCTCAAAAATTGGGAGTTTCATATACTCCTAGGCGTGACGTAACATAAACATAACGTATCTTTTTTTCTCAGCTTTTATAACATATAATTCAGGGCTTCTGTATGGTTGCCCGGAAGTATTAAGTGGTTGCCCGGGATTTTTAAAAAAATACCTGCCAAATTGGGGTAAAGTAACATTGGATTTGCACAAGAACATAGATCTACATACATTTTAGTAAATAGATCTTCATCTATACCTCTGTGCATGTACATAATATTGGAAGGTTATACGTCATGCTCACATAGGGGGAAGGGCTGTAACTTGATTTCAATTTTTGTGGGTCAAAGGATCTTGGTTGCCCGTCGGGCAACTAACCCCTCCAATCTGGTTGCCCAGCACCTTTTTCTGGTTGTCCCGGGCGTCCGGACACCCGATTTGTCAAGCCCTGTCAAATATATGTCTTTATGTGCATACTGGTAGACAGTTATACTAAAAAGCCCTATAACTTCGACCAGCAAATTCTAAACTTACATTGTGATATATATCCAGGTAGCTTCGAGATACGTTGACGTATCGAGATGCGCTGTGGGATCTAAACTCTCAGAGCCCCCACTCCCTTTGGACAAAAATACGAATTGGATTTGGACTAAAATATACGCACTTTTTCAAAAAATCTCATCCCCCCCCCCCCTTGATGCGTACATACTTAATGGAAGGCCCCCAGCGGCTCAGACGGCAGACAGGTCATGCGCCGACCCTCGACGTCGCCGACACCGCTATCAGTAGTAGTAGCGGCGCGATCACGGAGGATCCTGAAAACGACGACGGCGGCGGCAGGACTAGTGCTTCCGGGCGTGGCGGGGCAGGGTGGGTAGGGTAAGGGCCTTCTATTAAGTACGTACGTATCCAGGGTGGGGGGCAGAAATTGAGGGCTTTCCAGTACGTAATGGGAGGCCCTTTACTAAATTATGCGTACATGGGCGTAAGTCAGGGTTATTGATGCAATCTGAAACAGCATGAATAAATTTTGAACTGACCTTTGAAACGTGATGTGGGCAATAATTTTTGAAAACTATTTTTAGAGGAGTTAAAGTGAAAAAGGCTGAAATCAGACATTTATTTGAAAACTTTCAACCATTTATGTATGTTTTCTGTACAAATCCAATGATCTGGGTGGGTTGGATTTCTAGACAAATTTTAGAACAAAAGTGTGTGCGCGCTTAATGGTAGCACCCCTCCCCTCTCCCTTAAACCGCCCAGGTAATGGAGGCGTCGGCCCGGATTGTGGGAAACCGTAGAGTTTGTGACGCCCTCCGCCGGGCGGCCGCACGCTGCCAAAAGCGTCTGCCAAGAACGATGAATCCTTTATAAAGGCGTGCTGCTGCCACCATCTATAACGACAGGGCGCCGTGTCGTGGTCGGCTGGGCGGGCGATGGGGGAAACTGCTTACTGTGACAGAATCGCCAATAAAAGTGTTAAGGATAGACAACACCTCTCAGCGGCCAGTGCACATCACTCCCTTTGTTTTGGAATTAATTCTTTACTGGTCATACCATTATTATGTACCATATTTAATTGAAAAGCCAATGCATAAACGTATCTAATGGTATAAATCATATTTAAATGTGAAGAACTATACCTCTGTAGGTAGACCAAGAAGTGAAAAAAATCATTTTTCACTTTTATTTTTTGAACAAGGATATCTCAGTAACTACTTAATATAAATGCATGAACTTTCTTGTACATGTAAATAACATTTATGTGCAGGGAAGCGTGTCTCAGAATTTTGATTTAGGGCTTCTTTTTTGTTTTATGACATGTAGAAAAAAAATATGACAAAAATAACCAAAATCTTCCCGTTTTTTGTCATAAAATGAAAACTAGGCCCTAAATAAAAAATCTGAGACACGCTTCCCTTTAAACGATCATTAGGGACATGTCCAAAAAGTTTCATTACAATCTGTAAGGAGGTTACCGAGATATTCATGTTTAAAAAATAAAAGTGAATAAATTAGTTTTTTTCATATTTTTCCTCTAATCTTAGGATGCTGATAACAATATGTGTACCAAAAGATAGAGAAAAATCTGCTCTTTCATATGATATTTAATATGTTGTTCTAGCCCTCCTGGTTACTGCACAATGCTCATTCTCGCAAATGAAGCCACTCTGAGGTGTTGTCTATCCTTAAATCGGATTCTCGACTGAGGCTAAGGACGGGGGTGGGGTGTTACATTGTTGTAAATGGTGGGCGTGGGGTACGTCCATCCAGGCTAGGGGGTGAGTTCAGTGACTGATAACCAACTGCGAAGTGTGTGTATTACTTTCAACCTGTTTGTAAGACTGGCGAGCTTGCCCGGGCTAACATGTGGGTAAAACAAAACATATAAAAGAAAAAGGAAGAAAGAAAGGGTAAAAAAAATATATATAAAAGAAAAAGAAAGAAAGGAACAAATAAGTCTGAAAAACAGTAGTGAAAGGCGGAGAAGGCGGCCGCCGAGTTGTCGCCTGTTGTTTGTACGCACCGGGCGCGGGTGGCGGTATGGGGTGTCGGCGGACAGGGTCTCAGTCCTCCTGGTGTCAGGGTACTGGAGGACCGCTTAGAACACACACCGTCCACGCCACTCAGCACGTGGGGACGGCACCAGGTACAGAGATGTAAGTTGGGGACAGTGGAAAAATCAGAAATAGCATTAAGAAAATCTTAATGTGTCCCGAAATGACGTGGAACGTGTTCTAAATATCAAATTTTGAAACTGCAGGTATATTGTGTTTGGAATTATACTTTATCTCTTATGAAAATTATGAGAAACACTAGAAACTACCCCACGCACAGATTTTTTTATATTGAAGTTCCACCGCGCCAACCACAATATCAATGTGGCAAAAACTTTTTATGTTTTCTAGGTGAGTGAGTGATGTTTTACGCCGTACCGACAGCCAGGGTCATTTTCACGGCCAAATCAAGTTAGGACAAATTCTGACTTTTCAGTGTAACTTTCATCAAGCCGCTCAACTTTCCATGTTTTTTTTAAAGGTCCGTTAGTGGACAAATGAATAGCTGGGGAGGAAGCAGTATAAGCAGGAAAGGTTCTCTGTTCGTTTTCCTATTTACCACGCTGTCCACTGTAGAGCTTCCCCATTAGAAGGTCTGGCTGAACTAGCTCTAACTAATTTAATTTACATTATCAAACAGGGCGCCGGACGAACAGGCCCAGACCGGGAGCTATTGACACGGGAAGCCACGATGGCCGCCGACTGGAAGTCATACATGTATAGTGAAGTTATGTAGTGAGGCTAGCCGAAACTAAAAACAAATGTTTCAGGTGGACTTCATATCTAATTTTTAGTCCGGTCGTTTTAGTGCCGACTCATTAACTCATGCACCCCACACACACAAAAAAAAGGATATATCATATATACTGTCGCAACGTCGTTCTGGTCAAGCATATTTTTTTCTAACTGAAGAAAAAGTTCCTATGGGTTCTAAAACAAAATTGCATTTAGTTTCCCCGTATTTTTCACAAAGGACATACACTTTCACTGTTTGTGATCCCTGCTGTACAGCATATGACTTTCTGTATAACTCCGAATGTAAAAAACTTGTTTTCCCGTAAAACCTTAAGCGTCATAAGAGGCACGCCGCTACATTACGCCGACATAGATTCAAGGCATATTATACCCTAGCAGTATTGTAAACAGTAGCAATGTCTAGCCACGTATCCGGCATATTAGAACATAGTACTACACATTGGTAGACTACACATACTGATACAACGCTATCGCAAGTTAAGGGGCATAAGGAGGGCGGGTCCCCATGTCGGGTGTCAACTTCAAAAATGACAAAGTTGCCGTGTCGAATTTAAGAATTATCTCTGTCGAATATCATTAAATCATGCATCGTCGCCTGTCGATTTTAAGGACTAGCCCTGTCGCCGTCTTAAATTTAAGAAAACCCTTGTCGTATGTCAACAAGATCAAGTATGTTAGGTTCTAAAGAACCTAAAAGCTCTGTCTTATCCACTTTGTTAAATAGCTGAGAGGGAGAGGTAGGGGGGAGAGAGGGGAGGGAGGGAGACAGAGAGAGACAGAGAAAGACAGAGAGACAGGTACAGAGAGACAGAGACAGAGACAGAGAAAGAGAGCGAGATTGAGCATGGATTGAGAGTCTGAGGTCATTTGTGTGAGGAGATTGTATTGGTAATATGCAAATTTATTCAATATGGCCATGGGGGCATTCCCGACCTACTTTCATTCTATTTTTAGAATATTATTATGACATCATCTCGTCAATCTCCAGATACAGACTTATTTATGCTAATTTCTACACTCTCAAGGCATTTTCTATGATGACAGTCTCAATCTCCAAGCAGATTCTTTACATCAGAAATAGCACAGTGTCCCAATTTTTAACACTGACTTCTATGGGAGTTGGGCCAAGTTAAGACGCCGATATATTGGACTATCGACGTTATCCACTCATCGAAAACGGAGAATGAAAAATTTTCGATTCCCATAAAGATCCTATGTTAAAACCTACACTCTCTGAAGGACCATATCCCCCTAGCGACAGACCGAGGAACCAGCAGATTTTCAATATGGCCGCCCCCAGTGGGGGGAAGGGGTATTCCCGACCTACTTTCGTTCTATTTTTAGAATATCATTATGACATCATCTCGTCACTCTCCAGATACAGGCTTATTTATGTTAATTTCTATACTCTCAAGCCATATCCTATGGGACGCCTTTCAATCTCCATACAGATTCTTCCTTTCAAAAATAGCACGATGTGTCCCCCCCCATTTTTAACATTGATGTCTATGGGACTTGGGCCAAGTTATTACTCCGATGTATCGGACTATCGACGTTATCCACTCATCGAAAACGGAGAATAAGCAGAAAAGTGGCCCTGTCGCAGTGTGGATTTAGTGGTCTAGAGCCAGTTAAGATATGGCAGGTCTGCTGGCTTGTATCTTTTGTGGCTTTTTACTCTAGACTTTGCTCCCATTAACAAAGTAAGCCGCGGATACTGTGATAGCACCGAATACTTCTAGTAAACGGATCTGCCAACTTTGCAGTATCACATAGCAAACAGCAGCCGTTCCCTATCATAGCACCGACATCAAATCTCTTATGCATCTCTACGTGAAAAACTTACTTGTAAGATATGGCTCTTCTAAAAAAAATATATATATATATATATATATATATATAAAAATTTTTTTTTTTTTTTTTTGGGCGGTTGACAGGCAATCCTGTCCAATTCAAGGTTGTATCAGCGAAGCGCACTCACGGAGCTCCTAGCTTCGTCCGATTGAATATATATATAAATTATATATATATTGTAATACCGCAGTGTTTGTAATGGAGGGCGAGTCTACAGAACAAACCATTGAAAAACGCATTACGCTTACTCCCCTGGCATTTCTAATTAACCCTTTCCAATGCTGGTAATTTCCTTGACCGAAGTAATACCAATTAATCGCCAACACTATTAGGGGTATAGACCCCTTAATTAGACATGGCGACGTAGCCATTTCTTATGATTCAACAGGCCGACATGGGACTTGGCGAGATGTGATTATAAGGTTAAAAATACGTTGACATAGGACATGTGCAATTCTTAAAATCTACATGGGACATGGGCCTTCAAGACTTGAAGAGTGACAATAACATGCGACATGAGCAATTCTAAAATTCGATACGGGGAAATTCCATCTACACCCTTACTGTTATCCAATACCAAGGTACGAGGTAATATCTCTTAATATCACCGCCATCGTCTGTTACGATCCAGACCAAACATTTCCTTATTAGTTACGAATCTATGCTCGAGTAAAATGTTAACGAGGTCATGTCACTGAATTTCTCTTTGCTTCAGGGTAACCTTTTCTTCATGTGTTGATACTAGTTTTTTTTTCCTCTGTTAATCTTGGAGCCAGATTACTTTTTATACTAGCCATCTAGCCTCCGCCAAATTTGCTGAGGGAAGCAGTTATTTTCCTTCCTACATCACAGCCGCACGGGGAACCAACCTCCCCCTTTTTTCAAGTCCTTCGCAATGCTACCCCAAAAGGCGACAATATCTTACAGCCTATTTTTAACCGCCAACCCTTTTCTTCGTCCCTCTTTTTATTACAGTGGTTATTTTTTGAGGAACTCATTTTATGCTCTATTCTGTTGGACAATGGTGGGCCGTTTGATTCAAGACACTATATTTGATACTTTCTCTTAGACGTTTTTATTCAGGCTCACGTGTTGATGATTTAAGGAAGTGATGCTTCTGCTAACAGAGCTAATACTTTGTCCAGTCATCTCTCCCTGAAAGTGAACATCAGTGTCTGCCGCATACACTGTGACTATTTGAATAGAAAATTAAAAATTGTTGTTTCGTAACATACCTTTACTAGTTACATGAGGTCTCATTACAATATCCTCAAGGACGTTGTTTTCCTTTTATCATATTTGGAACCTGCAGACTGTTTCGAAATGCATTTTGGGAAATTTGTGGACAATATTATTTTCGCCGCCACATTTATGCAAAGGACTTTTAATCACTCGAGATATGATTTGCTCTTTCATACTCTAGAAAGAAATCACTGAGTGTAACTTCCTACATCTTTTCTTCAATATTTTCAGTATATTTCGAAACAACAAATTTACATTCACAAAATTTGTCAACAGTAGCCTGCAACTGCCAAAACAAAATCAGGAACACGGAAAATCGCCAGGCAAAGACCACCAGCTCTGGAATATAACCAACCTCAGCTAATTTGCTCGGAAGAAATTACAATCTTAAAAGAACCGCCGCACTTGGGAGTCGTTAATAAGGTTCATCAGGTAGGAAGCGGAGCTTACCTTTAACCGAGGAGGAGCGTCAAGTGTCGGAGTGACACGCCCAGCGTGAGGCGACCACCTCACTGAAAATTAAAAATAAATAAATTCAAATAACAATAAAATATTATAATGCAATTCAAAGGGTCAAAATGTGTAATAGTGTTACGACAAGAAAGCAGAGCCGGTGTTATAAGGGCAAAACTGCTCCCGAGATATCGCATCTTATATAATATTTAATAAGTAAATTAATTGATTGTGGTAAAATTAATTGATTATTTAATGTTCCTCGCCCCACTTATTAGTAGTAGTAGGTGTATCATATTAACTTCAATATCGGAAGCATTTTCGCTTCTTATCTTAAATTGCAACACCGTATTCATAAATTACATCACTAGTTAACACAATTTTCCCCACTTATGTAACCAATGGAGTCTCGAGATCGATGTTACCTAGCAGTATGCATATCAACTCGGAGATTAATCCGTGCTATTACGGCGCCCAACTGGTTAAAGAAAGGACCCGTTTCCGATTGCAAAATTAATTGCTCTGGCTATTTGAGCCACCCACTAAATTAGAGGAGCGCCGGGCCTAAAGATAGACGCACAAAGACTTGAGAGCAGGCCGTGGAAGACGAGCAGGAGGTGCAATAGATCATTTTTACAGCCGATACCGCATTTGGGGAAATGGTATAAGACATGTACATATATCATACAATGGGCTTACAGTTATATAAATCGTTAGAAATATGTTTACTATGTCACTCATACTTTGGGGGGAAAAGGTCACATCAGTCAGAAACAAAAATGAAAAAACAGAGATACTACTCCTTGTTGTTGTTTGTTTTGGTTATAGAAAGAACTAGGAGAAAAAAAACCTTTAGGAACAGAAATCTAACATTGAATTAGCACGTTAATAGCTGAAAACTCATCAGATAATATGCTCTAAAACTGACAATAAAGTGACTTGATGTAGGAGAAATCGATTGTACAATCCAAAATAGCAGAAAATGTAAGCAATCCTAGAAATAAAAGTAAGAAAAAACTCTGAAAATAAATGTTAGATTTTTTTCCTGAAAATACATTCTTATCAGGTAGGAGGTGGAAACAGGTTGATCAGATGTACTTGGTCACGGGGGGGGGGGGGGGGGGGGGATTGGAGGAGGACTAAGAAACGGGTATGAGATAAGGAGTAATGAGACGTCAGGACAGAGCGTGGGCGAGGACGAAAAGAGAGCGACAAGAAATGCAAGCACTGGAGGACTCTTCCTCAACACCTCTCATGGCCGAACCCTCCCCTACACCCCTCCCCTCCCCCGGCTCCTCCATCCCCTCTCCCTCACCCACTTGGCCAAGCAGCACCGCCCACGTACTCTGCCGTCTGACTAGGGATAATGTTAGGGCCATATCGTACCATACTGTGCGCATTAAATTGACATCATGTGCATTAAAATGGCGTATTAAATTGACACCGTGCGCATTAAAATTGAGCTTTAAATTCACACCATGCTCATTGTGCACACTATATAGAATGGCGTGTAAAAGTGACACCATGGGCATTGGCGCATTAAAATGGCGTATTAGACTGACATTGGAAAACATAATGTTAACACATTATTGTTCATTTTCCAAAGCATCAGAATATGCGGAAAATATGGGATGTACAGAAGTGTGAGAATTGTTTAATATAGTTATTCCATACATTCATTGTAGTAGAAAATACCCTACGGTTGCTCAAGCACACCAATAACACAATCAGCAATACGAGTTTGGGAAAAAAAAGTCATACCTTCATAATGGTAGAAATACCCTACAGTCGCTCAAGCACACTGATAATACACACACAGCAATAGAAAATATACCCCACAAATTCTCAAGCACGCCAATAATATACATGGCAAAAAAAACTCGTACAGTATGGGACACACTTGGCGATTGTGAGAGCAGACCACACCCCAGCACACGGAGGACACACCTAGACGTGTTTAGTTAATGTGCCCAGCCCCGCCATATTCTATAGTACACGCTGACAGGTTGAGGGAGTGAAGAGCGGACGGCCATATCGTACTACAGACAGAAAACGGGTCACCTGAGGACGCGCGTCGACAGACTCCTTGAAATATTAACCAAACTTAAGAGACGTTAGTCTTGGTTAATGGTGGCTGAATTATAAAATGGACGGGTATTTCCTGCAGGGGCTGCAAAGTATAATCCTATTATTCTTTTAAGCATCGATAACCTGTAATACAATCTTAACTTGACTTGCATTTTTAATGTATACATCATGTATTACATGACGTACTAAAATCGCAAGTTTAGCAATATCTACGTTGGTAAATGACGGTCTTTTCTGAAGGTACTATAGTTATATTATTTCTAAAGCATCCTGAACACTAACACAATTTTGCCTCGTATCATACATAAATATTAAGTCGAATTATTAGTAATTTCTACATTGGTCTATGGCGTAGGAGTAATGCACTACAAGGAGGACTATTTCTGTTGTCAATTACGAATTCTTTCTTAAGCTTTACGCTTAATGATACAGTATTATGATACTATACCATAACAAGTCACTGTGTCTTTTTCCCAAATCGAGTGTCATACACATATCTTCTATTTAAAGTCTTGACCGTTGTGCCAAATCCAAAACGGGCCATGCGGTACTATCTCATGGGATTCATTACATTTCCCCCCAAGAAAATGCCAGGGAATTTAACGCGCTAAGCTTTATGTTGGGGTCGCAACTTGGCGAACTTATAGCAGTATGGATTAGTAAAATTGTTTGTCTACAGAATACTGATGGGTACACTTATTCATTTGAGAGGGGGTACCAGGATTTTGAGTCAAACAGATTCTCCAAAAAATCCTGTTTTTGTTATACAGAAATTTATAGCCAAATTTGCATTTGATTCGTCCCTGGCTATTTGGCGAGCTGTTAACACGATTCCAGATATATGCGTCTGCCATGCACAAACCCTCAAATCCCAACTAGGCCATGTCAGTACCGGGGTAACTCCCTCATGCCTGTCACAACTTCTGTCCCCGTTGAAAACCTGTACGCTGTGCACAGAATCCCAAATCCCACCCTGGCCATGCGAATATCAGGGGGACTATCCCCATGCCTGTCACAACCTTATCCCCATGGAAAACTCACACGCTGTTCAGTGAATCCCAAATCCCAACCAGGCCATGCTAGTACCAGGGAGACTACAGGGGTGGATCCAAGGGGGGTGGGGGGGGGGGGGGGGGGTCCTGACCTTCCCCCCCCCCCTTTTTTTAATTTTTGGTGGACCCCTAAACAACAAAAAAAGGGGAAAATGCCACGCGCATACGTACGATTGTTTTAGTACTTAGCCTTTATGCTGACCCTCCCCCTTCGAAAATCCTTTATCCGCCCCTGGACTACCCCATGCCTGTCACGGCCGTCTTCCCCATGGAATTCATGAAGGCTGTCCACCGACCCCTCAAGTCCCAAATAGACCGTGTTAGTACGAAGGGGCTACCCAGGCCTCACCAAATACAGTGTCCTGGGTGTCCTGTCCACCCGCTTGAACCCCCAGGTCACCCTGACAGGAATTTGGGTGTCCTGACGACACCCTAGAAATCTTATCAATTATCAAGGCCTATTTGACCCCAAGTGTATAATGTGTCAGACACCCAGGCGTCATATTGTGTCTGCAGGACCATGGGCGGATCCAGGGGGGGGGGGGGGGCGTGCCCCTCCCTTTTTTCGGTAAATTTTGTGGGTTTTTTTTAATGTAAAACTCGGCCAAAAGGTAATAATGGAAAAAAATGTTCAATAGCTCCCCCCCCCCCCTCCCCCTCTTTTCAAAAGCCTGGATCCGCCAGTGAAGACATCCAGTCATTTACAAATTTCGGGAGCTGTGGCCCACACGACCTTTGTCTCCATGCAGGAAAACCTGTCCACCTTCACTGACCCTCTTCTGCGTGCTAACGATGGGGCTTTGTGACAGGCGCGTGACAAGTGGTGGCATTCTGATAAATAAATTAATTAATCAATGACTTTGGGGGATTTTGTCCATACACGCATCTCCTGTGACACCCAACATGTTATTTGCAAAACAGATTCGATTAACTACAAAAAAACTTCAATACTGGATAAATGAACACGCTCGCCGAGTTTCTTCTGCAGTTTTTTTCTCCTGACAATCAAATATCAGTATTTAACGCAACGAGATGTTCTTTATTCCTGCTGCTAAGAATTATTCCCTCTCAATCGTTTGCATTAACACATTGATTAAGTGTTTTTAAGTCTAATGGTTCAGCATGAGCACAGTGGTGTGTGCAGCGGAATTACGCTGGCTAGGAGTAGGAAATTCTTCGTGTATACTCTTTTTCACGACTACGTGTATCAGATGACAATATGACAAGATGAAAACAACATGTGACACTCTTATTTTACATATAGGTTTCGATAGAAATACATTAATTCTAAACCTTGGGGCAAAACTATGATAGGCCTCAAGAACTCAAGATTTTGAATCAGCGTTGCTCTTCCAAAATTACCGGTCTATCCACCATCCTCAGACGGTGTTCTAGCTGCTGCTGCTGACACTGTCCGAGTATAAAACGATGTGTAGAGCTGAGGAGGCCTTGAATAGTTTAATCTAATAAATTCAAACCCCGTGGAAGGATGGTGCCTAATCTATGCATCCATCTTTTTTGCTCTTTATCTCTAATGATTTGAGAACTGCGTGAATCAGACACTGTCCAAGTTGCAGGTTCAGGTGCAAGCTGTGGATCCTTCTAATCAGTAGCATTTAACCCTTCTCTCCCAGGACCGCCGCCGCCGCTCCACGCCCAGCCTGGCTCAGACCAGCCGGACGCCCATCAGTGAGAGATTTCTGGTCCTTATGACGCCCAGATATTCTGAATTAATTGCTAGACTTTTAACCTGCAAAGTAGTGTTTTCTATTCATTTTGATAGCTTGTTTTGATATCAGAAATAGTATATATAGTGGACAACCTAAAGCTTTGTGTGGACGACCAGATTTTAGCTAATGGTCGTCCTCTGACGATCAGAATTGTGGCCGAATTTTCCTAGCCTGTAATCATTTAACCCTTCTCTCCTAGGACCACCACACGGTCGCTCCCAGCCCAGCCGGGCTCAGACAAGCCGGACGCCCGTCAGTAGGAGTGGCTGCAGGACGGGGTGGGCAGACGGTGCCCGCGGCTTATGTCCTACTGACATACTACTTATCCCCTCTCGGCGGCCCTGGAGTAGGCGGGGCAGGGAGCAGGAGGGATTATCTTTTAGTACACTCAGGGATAAGCCGTGTAGCGTGCGCGGTGGTGGTGTTGTTGTTGTCAGAGAGGGGTCGGGGAGGGGCGTGTCTATGTATGTGTGCAGAGATAGCCAGCAGTGGAGTATTGGTGATAGGCTTGTATTTCGTGTATGTTTCCTTGTGAACGAAGCCTCGAAGGACGCGACAGGTGTGTGAGCGTGTCGGACAAACTGCCCCAGTATGGACTCTATTCCACCAGCCGATTTCTGTTCAGATTTAGAAAAATTGGCAGTGGGTTACCCTGTATATCGGTTAAACATACTAGGCATGTTATATATCATTAGAAAGCGTTTTTAATTACCTTTCAAATGTTATGCAGGAGAGGGCTCAACATTAAGCATTGCCTGCCTGCCCGGGGCAGGTAAAACCTGAGGTGGGGCAGGTTTGTTTGTTTGTTTGTTGGGGTAGTTTAACGTCCGGCCAACCCTTATGGGTTCTTTCCAGACTGCACAAGGTAATACTTTTCAGCTTATTTTACGCCACAACGGCGGTGACTGAATATATGATATGGTTTAGGAGAAACCCGCCACCGGGTGTGATACCCTACTCGTTGCGAAGAGTGGCAAGGGGTCTTTAGTGTGCAATGTCCCATAGAAAGGTGGGGCAGGTAAATATTGGTGTCTACCTGCCCGAGTGGCAGGTTAAATCACTGTAATACAATAAAAGGCCATTAAAGAAGGGCAGGCAAATTTTAGGATTGGGCAGGTAAACTCTGACCTATGTCTGCCCGGTGGGCAGCCAAGTTGAAACCCTTAATTAATGTTGAGCCCTGCAGGATGCATGGTCTTTTGCCAATTTACTGGGGAAAAGCGTCATAGATTACCAAATTCCTGGCAGTCGGAATCGCCTAGTGAAATGCAGGCTTAAGACAGCGCGAGGTGGCTGTAAATCAGCTGACCTCACTCGACCCACTTTGCCTGCCTAACACGCACAAATATACTTAGAGGTGCACGCAAGCGCATTCCTCTTAATGGTCACTTTACGGGCCTCCAATATAGGGGTCACTGGGCTAGTGGGTTCCAGCATGGTTACCGAAGGACCTATTGACGAGTCGGGGGCTCATGCTTGCCTCATAGTAAGTGGAAAGGGAGAGGGATTCTATGTTTATTGTACACATCACGGTATGGCTAAAGAACTTAGACAAGGAAGAATAGGCACTGACTATGAGGTGTATTTCTCATTATTTACTACGGTGCTGGGGTTGACCATTGTGTCCCTCGCAATGCACTGCACAATGAACAAGCCTATTCTCAATATAGGTAATGTACCTACACACAAACCCACTAGTGTATAGTGATTAGTTACGGTTTATTGGTTTGATCATGCCAGGACGTAGGGAACTGAGACTACCACTGGATGATAAGTGTTTCCTGTCTAGTCGGTGAGAAAGAAAAGGCTGTTGCGCAGTCAAGATTTTTTGATTTAAAAACAAAAAAATTATAAATCGTTAAAATACTAACGTTGCTGAGAAAAACAGTTTTTGTCAAAAGTTAAAAACAGTCATGGTCGGGAATAAAACCAACAGTTAGGCACTCGGCATGTTTTTGCTTCAGGATGGCCTGAGCACATGGTTCTACGAAGAGAGAGTGAACAGTCTTTTTGAGAATACAACATCTCTGACATGACCAGCACCAGCACCTTCTCCTCCTGCCATAGCACAGCCTATCCCCAGTCTCCCCACCACCACCACCTACAGGAACGGCTACCACCACCACCCACCACCTCCACCACCACCCCGACAGTAGCAGCAGCGGCAGCAGCGTTCACGAGCAGCAGCAGGGCCCACAGGCCAATCATGAACCTCTACACATACCAGCGTCGGGCCGACTATATTTAGCCCAGTTGCCCTGCCGCATCCTTACCGCTGCATCTGCTGCTGCTGCTGCTCTGTCCATGTCCCCACCTGCTCCCCGTATTATAGTCTCCCTCCCCGTGAGCTGCTCGCCACCGACAAGGTGCGACCCCCCCCCCCCCCCCCTGCAGGTCTGGCGGCTAGGCTGTTGTAATAACGTACACGGCTGCCCCACATCTTAGTAATGGGGGAGGGGGGAGGCGTTTTAACATACAAATCTGTCTGTTGTGTCTCCCAATGGAAGGGCTTTGTTTTCAGACTAGTATTATTACTAGAGTAGAGGTTATTCTTGTCTGTCGTTGTCTATAATGTGTGAAGTCCATGTCTGATGCCCTCATTGGTCCAGGAGCTATGTGTAAAGCTGCCGACTTCCCAATGCTCAAGGGATGGGGTTTTAGCCTACGGAGATGTCTGTCGTTTCTCCCATAGGAAGGGGCTTGTCTTCAGACAGTACTATTAATGTCGACTACTCGTCTGGCGCTGTAATGTGTGAATTACATGTCTGGTGTTCTTACATGTAATAATCAGTCCCCGCCCACCAACTAACCCACCGACTCGTCCGCCAATGAATCCACCTACTCTATTTTCTATACCGCCTCTTTCCTCAAACTAGCTCTTGTAGTAAAAAGAGTATCATACTGGCCCTGGTCCTGACTGAAAATGTTAGGGCCGCGCCATGCGCCCTGGGCGCATTAAAAAATTAAATGTCACATTAAATTTTGTAACAGTGCGCCAATGGAACATTTAAGATTTCTAAATACATGTACATACAAACATATCTAGAAAGCATAATCCCTTTAAATATGTCTCATTTAACTGAATGAAGAGTGCGCCATTATTTTGTCGTATGCTAAATTTTCTTGACATTATCACTGCCTGGGACTAGTGTTCGACTTCCTTCAAAATATTATGTTTTGACTAGCACTGCACGTAAAATCACTGTCCAGACCACATTGTGGACGGCCTCAGCTCTTGTTCATCGGTAAAGTTCTATGTGGATTCACGCGGCTGTGGTAATGTCGTAATCATCATCATGGGGACAACGCAAGGGTTACTGTAACAATCACCTCCCCCTATTACATGACCACCCTTATGTCACCAATGATCAGTATCCGCAGTCCCATATTAGTGCCATTATCTGCAAAGGATGGCGATCAATTACTGCCAATGATCTTATTTGTCGGCGCCTTTCAGCGCTAACAGTGTCTGCGGTTTTCTTTTTCTCGAGTCAAATGCCATCACGATAATGTCTCCGCATTCTGCGGCACAATGGATGCATGAATAAACGTATTTGCCGTCCCATTATGTTATTTATAGAAATCCTACATTTCTAAGCTGAACAAGTATCATACGTTAAGGATAAATGACGGCCCTGTGCTAGACGTATCAAAAGAACATATCTGGATTAAAATTTAATTCAGGTATGTTTTGCCTCTTGTGAACTTGTGTATAGTTGTCGCTAGCTATTTTGTCCTCAGATCTACAGAATACATCAAACAGTTGATGTTTTGCCGGGTAGTTTCTGGGTTTTTTTTCGAGCTGTCTAATTAACTAGATCAATCACATTGTGTTCTTTATCCTCCACTCCTTATGGCGATAGCTTTCCAATCTGTCAAGTCACCAATTAGACATCATAACAAAGCACCGCAACTATAGGCGCAAGTGACCTACATTTACATATTATTAATAAGGTATATAAGCAGGGGTTTTCCTTAACAATTTTTGTCCGCTGGTCCGCTGGTCCGCTGGGATAGTGGTCCTGAGTTTACTCTAGTCCGGATCAAAGTACTACTATAGTCCATACTAAGTTAATATTTCTAATGATTTTCGCTGGCCCAAAGAAATTGCACTAGCCCAACAGGGTTTTTACTAGTACCCGGTACTAGTAACTCTATGTGAAGGAAATTCCCTGATGAGTCTTACCTAAGATCAACCAGAGGACAAACATTTGATTCTCTTCATAGATAAACACATTGGTATAGCTATTGCAGTGATACCGAAAGTTTACCAATGCTATTCCAGGGACCGATAGTACTGACGCCTTTTCAGAAACAAAGCGGTCTTTTCAAAAATGAGAACAAAAGCCTCATAAAACCTTTAATAAGAATACGCAATGTCCGAATTAGGACCTCTTTGAATTGACACAAGTTAAAAGAAAGGTACCGATATCCTGGCTAGGTTGCTCATTAATATAAATCACCAAAGCAACTGCAGACGGTGTCAAAGAAATTCTTCTTTGTGAACATAAAGAAATTATTTAGACACCTATATGACTTGTCGATGGTAACATCCCCACCTCACGATCGCATCCACGTGTCTTCACTTCACACTAACATAGCACTTAGGGACAGGTCGAGGGACTCCCTCTGTAATATTTCCACGGGAAAGTTCCAGCTAAGTCTTGATGGTCTTTACAGCCATGACCTACATAGACGATCGTGCCATCTGGCGAGCTGCCAGACAACTGACACTGTAAACTACCCCCCATATCTACCCCACTCACCCTTTCTCCAACTATGTAGCTCAACCTACAACTTTCAATTGTACTAAGTCTTCCTGTTTGGGGCCTGGAGTTGTGGTCGGATTCACACACCGCTATCCCTAGTGAAGTCTCGTCCCTAGTAACACAGGACTACTTTAAAAAAAAACAAATTGTCCAGGTGCCAACCTTCCCCAAATCTATAATAATATTATAGCCCTGTACGGATTTGATATAATAGTGTTTCTGTGGCATTTGTCTGAAAATGGTCTTCCCAAACAGATGCACGATTTTTCAACTTTAGAAATAAAATGTCTACATGAATAACATTCTATGACTTTTTGTGAATTTTAAAGCACTGTGAATTAATTTCCATGATCAATTCCTCCTCTTAGCTTTTTTTCAGCCTCTGTTGAGACCCTGTTTAAGTTAAGTAGGAAGCCACTGAGAAAGTCTAATACATCACTCAGTATTAATTAAAGTTCTGAAATTGAAACCAGTTATATATAGATGTGTGTGTGCAATTTTTTCACCTGAAATCAAATACGAAATCTTATGAAATTTGACAATGAGGATTTTTTGTAGTGAAAGTCAAAAATAAGGAAATCTGTAGTATGAAGGGAAAATGGCATCTTTAACGGAAAAACCTGTTTGTCAACATCCCCTCTCAGAAAATATTAATTTGATTCGGCATTAAAAAACACAAAACATTACATGTAATAATTAGATGTAATTAACCAGCAAGTCCAACTTGATCTCATTTGATTGACAATGGCATCTGGATAGCGTCAATCATCTTGTAAAACCAACTAAAAAAACAAAATTTTAAAGACAGTGGTGCTGTGGTCAATTATTGAGAAAAAGATACCAGATGAAAGACAGATGAATTAAGGCCAAAATTATAGTTAAAAAAAACCCTTCCTCTAGGAGTAAGAGTCTATAACTGTATAAAAAAAAAAAGAGTTTTGCATACCATTACGCCTTCCTGGTTCAGTCCATAGATTGATAACAGCAAAAAATAAAGATATCTTTTATTTAGTGAGGATTTTTCAATATAGATTGACCGACCGGGGGTCGGGGGTGGCCAACGTCCTTGAGGCGTTGGTACCACTCGTTGGCATTGGCACGCCATGGGTTCGAGTCCCATAGGTGCAGCATGCAGAAAAGAGCATTTGGACGACCCCTGCACGAAATTGTGCCCAAATGCTCCACAGGACCACAATGGGAGACCAGACACAATGTTTGAATTGAATCCTGTATAAATAAAGTGAACCAAAAAAAAAAAAAAAAAGATCTCATGCCTAAGAGTAACTGAGGATGCCTAGGCTAAATCTGGACTTTATCAGAGGCGGATCCAGAGATACTAAAATAGGGGATGCCTTAGATGGCCTAAGGCAACAAAATTAAAAGAAAATAGTTGTGTTCAGGTAGAACATAGGTTGAAAAAATTAGGATAGATAGGTCGAGTTATTATTATTTTTAATAAAAACTAGGCTAACACAAATAGTCAGAAAACTACTCAGGCATTCTTGAAAATTTATTCTTGAAAATTTAATATATACGCCATAAGCGGGTCTTAAAATTCGGCATCGCGTGGCGCAATTTCGCGGAAATCGCGAACGGAGGTTGGGGGTGCATTTAACATGGGCTCCTATGGGAGAAAACAGGTTATTTCGCTCTAACTTTTTAATTATTGGTCCAATCTTCAAGCAGCAAATGAGAAAAAGTTTGGAATTGATCTCAAGATTGCCATACAATCCCTTAATTTTTCTCAATTTGTAAATATTTCGCATAATCGCGAAAATTCGCGTTTTCTCCATAGGGGCCAATGCTAATTAGGGTCACTTCTGGCGCCCAGTATTTCACTGCGCGATGCCGAAAATGGCGCATATACCGCTGACCCGTTTACTCCGTATAGTCCAGACACCTACCACACCAATTTTTAGCATCTTAAGTACACCTGTGGATCATTTATAAGCCACTTCCTGTCTCTTATGGCATTTCTATTAATTTTTGATAATTTTTAGAAAACTAAAGTAAAAAGAAATGGGTTAGGCCCAGTCGGGTTACCTGCATATAGGTCTAACAAGGCCTAATGTCAAATTTCACAACAAATAAATTATATTTGGCCAATAAGCCCCATGCACCCCCCAATCCGCCACTGGCACTGCACATAAGACAATCATTTCACAATGTTACTTAAAATATAAAAAATAGACTTTGAATTTGATGGGATGTTTCTGTTTCCCCCCCCCCCCTCCCCCCCCCCACGCGACCGCTAACGTTGAGGTTCCCTACGTCTGGAGTTCAGACAACGTAGATATCAAGGTTTGGGTTGACTTCAAAAGAGTATCTTGCACTGAGTCTTACTCTTCCTCAGTCTCAAGTTGCTTGTTTTGCTGACAGTGAGTGACACATATTTTGACACATAGATGACATATTGTTTACTGAGCCCTAGCTATATTGCAGCTTGTCAAAATATATTAACTGATTAAGGCGGATTACCTAAATTGAACATCAAAGCAGCAACTGAAAATTAAATGATAAGGTGTGCATGCTTTACGGTTAGGTAAGACCAGACCTACGACACCGCCAGGTAAGTTTAGTGACGGCGACACTGACCAAGTGCCAGGCAGCCAACGATGCCGTCCAAAACAGGAGACAAATCTGCTGAAATTGAAGCTAATACGTTCAACAATAACTATATCAAACTAACCAACGCTTCTTGGTACCTACCTCTAGCTCTCTGCACCTCCTGGAGTCACTCCCATAATGCAAACAAAATCATCGTGCAAATCGTAGGACATTTCTCTGCTGTTGGTCGTCTTCATTCAGAAGGCTGGGGATAAAATGGCTGCCATTTACCATGTCCCCGGAGATGTCAACCTGACGGAAAGAGGTGAAACTAAAATCCCCATAGAAAACCATTATGAACGTTTTTCACACCAGAGGGCGCTGTCAACGCGGGTCAGCAGGGAGCGAGGTAAACATCCGGGCACCTGCTGACCTACTTCCCCCAACTTCGTAATTTTCCGTCAGTATCAGCTGTGTCGCCGGGGACGAAGGGTTGCGTTTGTATTTCGCTTGTGGAATGACAGTGGCACCGGTTATCTTGACCCTCGGATAACCTGAGTCTTTTGAGTTTGATAGTTTATTGTCTCAGGCGAAGACAAATCCAGGGCTCATTCAGTTTTCAAAGGCGTAACGCCGTAAGGCTAGCTTACGGCCCGAGACAGGCCTCACTGAGGCGGGCGGCTGAGCCGTCAACTTCTGAGTCAAAATGTGTGTCAGGGTTTGCCTAGGTCCGTGTGCCAGCGCGAACTTTGAAATATTGATAGGGATACCGCGTTTTGCATTTAGTAAGACCAGCGTCGTATTGAAGACTAGTGTCCTGCATCAATGACCTGTAAATTCACAGGTAGCAAAATGACGTCCTCAGGCTCAGGACGTCCAAAAAGTGGTCCAAATGTCTGCTGCCCATCCAGGCTCATAATGTCATTTGGAGTTGGACCAAATATGGACCAAATTATTTTTTTGGATAAATGTATATCACTGAAAATGTAATACATCTAGTCGGGAAAGTATTATACTGTAAAATGGGGCAATTTTGGCCATTTTTATAAGTTTTTATTGTCGCTAGGCCTAATACATAGTTTTCTTTTTCTCAAAACTTATTGTTGGCAATGTTGCTGTACTATTAGAGCTAGATCTACTAAAGATACTCTGTTCCATAATAAAACAATTTTTTACATAATTTATTTTGTTCTATATTTTGAAGAAAATGTAGGTGGCCAAAATTGCCCCACAGATGGGGCAGTTTTGGCCACCTGTATGTAAAAGCCTTTTAGAGGTAGATCTACTAATGCTCTGGAGAACTGTTATTAATTAATCATTTATCTAGATATCTATGTATATGGGTCTAGACCTTAAAAATCGACACTGCAACACGGCTGTTTTTTAAATTCGACACTGCGACATGGCTGTTTCTTAAATTCGACAGGCGACATGGCAATTAAGGGACAAATGACATTACTGTTTTCTTAAAATCGACATGGGACAGGAGCTTTAAAACGATAATGACATGCGACAGGGCCATTTCTTAAATTCGACATGCGACATGGGTCTAAAACTACTTATAGTGACAGGTGACACCGCCGTTTTTTTAAATTCGACACGCGACATGGACCCCCCCCATCCAGACCCCTATGTATCTATACTTAGAAATAATAGGGACCAGTTTGGGGGAAAACTTGTACTTTATGGTACTCAAACCAGAGAGTACCCTTCATTAAGTGAAAATATGACTTGAACACAATATTGTGAAACTTGAATAAAATTAATGTGGACTTCACATGAACTGTCAGGTTTGAAGAGTGGCCATCAGGTGATGTCACTTACACCATATTGTAACGGGCGTGGTTTTGGTTCAAGAAGTTGGCCGATCCGAGCACAAATAAAAGTCACAAACACCAGAAATTACAGTTTATAAAGTGTATTAATCTAGACAGTACAATTATGAACAAGTTGGTGACACACTTTAGGAACTGGCTGAAGAATAGATGGCTGGAGTGGAGGGATGGTCCTTCCTTGGGTTGGTTCCAGACTCTGAATTGGGAGATTCCAAATGTCTTCTGCTCGTGGGGGGGGGGGGATCTGATTGGCTGAGAAGAGCCTTTGTAGCTTCCCAGCATTCCGAGCACCAGTGGCCCAAGATGGCAGCCCCCAGAGGAGAGGCCAGCCAGCTAGGCCACCTACCAGCCCCAATCTGTGGATTTACAGCCAGAAAAAGGGGCTGGAAGAGGCTGAACTATGGGGTTGACTTTACGCATGAAAGTTTAGTCTACATTCCACTAAGTTTCCATGTGAGATATTCCAATAAAGCCGTCTTCCATCTCATTACGATCAGTAAACGTCCTAGAACCTAGTTCCTAATTCAGGGATGACAGAGAACACTCGTGTGAAAGGTCAATGTTTATTAAAGGTAAAACGCAATGGAGAAAATAAAAATCCCAACTATTGTACAAAACTCTTAATTGATGTATATTTTAAGCAGAATTAGACTCAAATTAGCATACATGGATAATATAATAAGATAAATAAGCTTTTGTTTGGAGGTGAATACACTCTCACAGCTTATCTCACAGGGCTGTGACATCATCTAGGCTATCAGTCACAGGGGTCTGTGTGCAGTCACCCATTGCAATAGCTTTATCAGCTTGCCCTACAGGTGTGATAGAGCCTAGATGACGTCACCTGAACTCAGTAGAAGCCACTATAGAACTAAATTTGTAAATATCAATATCTCCTATATTAAAGGAAACCTTGCACATACATTCGTGATGTGCTACTTTTTTTGTGATTAACTTGACTCCAGTATTCTGAAAACATTTCAAAAGGAAAAACTTTAAAATGTTGAGGTCTCAGGGAATTATTCAGGAAAGTAATTTAATTTTGGGAATTCCCTGAATGCTGGGGTGCTCAGTACTCCCCTTGCTACGTCACAACTGAGGGAATTCCCTCTAAAGTTAATTTGGGAAGCCCTAATTAATGAATGGTTGTAGATGGATATATATTTTAATTTATTATAAGTTGCAGTGGGCCAAAGATAAATAATTTGGGTTAGAGAGCATAACCTTTATTACAAATTCTGCAGGGACGGGGATTCCCTTCTAAGGGTTGATGGGATTCCCCAATAACTCCCCTTGCTATGTCATTAATTAGGGGAATTCCCTTAAAAATGAAATGAAATACAATTTTTTTTATGTCCCATAATTGTGTGTTAACTGGGAATTTTCCTTTGATTTTGCTCATATTCATAATGCAAGATATGAATAAGATGCTGAATTGAATTCATTAAAAAATAACTATTCTGTAGTTGTGTGCAAGGTTTCCTTTAATGATATATTAAAAGTGATTTTTGCAGATATATTTAGAGAAATACATATTCATTATAATATGCAAATTTGAATTGCCTTCGTGGTTCTCCTTCAAGTCCAAATGCAATGATATGCGCCACTGAGCTTCCTTTGACCAATGCCAGTCTCAGAGACTGTCCGCTCTACTCCTCACAACCAGTACTCCTATCTCAAGTCACCTATCTATCTCTGCTCATGCGCCCAAGTGTTATCCCAGTTCTCTCTAAGCCCACACTTTTCAGAGGTGCCTCAGAGGCCACTTGAATCACTCTAACGAGTACAGGTACCCAGCTACACATCTTATGTGCCTCATTCCGTGACATTATCTATCTGCTCTCTAATTGCACTGCAGCTGTGCATAGTCAGAGTGTCCTAGTATGGGTCTAGTTACTAACAAACAACTAGCTAAGATAACTAGTGCACATCAGGACTGACTCCCGCGTCAGTAAAAGGTCAGTCTGGAAAGAACCCATAAGGGTTGGCTGGATGTTAAACTACCCCAACAAACAAATCAGTAAAAGTCATCAGTGAGTGGGGTAACTGCTGGGAGCTGAGTGGAGGGGACCTACCACTGACACCCCCTGACACCCCCTCAAAGCGTTGGTTCACGCCTGTTAAGGTGGGGGAAGGGTTGGCGATTGGGAGATTGGCACTGCCGACCACCTGAGCCCATCACAATATTCATACCAAATGTCAATACCTAATGTCATCTGGATCATCCCTTTTCAGACAATGTTTATGTCTATGCAAAAATAGAACAGTTTCATTTTTGTGTTTTAAACTTGAATATCTAAAAATTATCCAACAGTCACACAGATGCAATATGTCAGTTTACATAGATAATGGTCTAACTCCACTTCTCTGCCAGTTCTGGCACTGAAAATGCACCTGTTTTTCTGACCTTTTTCTGTGGGTGTAAATGTGATTTTATCTGGTCGTTTGTGTATAAATGCACATCTTCAGTTGTTGGCCATATCCACCCCGTGGGGGACCGGGGTGGGTGCTCAAGTTGGAGCTCCCTGGGAAGAATGTTTCCTTCTGAGCCCATCACAATATTCATACCAAATGTCAATACCTAATGTCATCTGGATCATCCCTTTTCAGACAATGTTTATGTCTATGCAAAAATAGAACAGTTTCATTTTTGTGTTTTAAACTTGAATATCTAAAAATTATCCAACAGTCACACAGATGCAATATGTCAGTTTACATAGATAATGGTCTAACTCCACTTCTCTGCCAGTTCTGGCACTGAAAATGCACCTGTTTTTCTGACCTTTTTCTGTGGGTGTAAATGTGATTTTATCTGGTCGTTTGTGTATAAATGCACATCTTCAGTTGTTGGCCATATCCACCCCGTGGGGGACCGGGGTGGGTGCTCAAGTTGGAGCTCCCTGGGAAGAATGTTTCCTTCTGAGCCCATCACAATATTCATACCAAATGTCAATACCTAATGTCATCTGGATCATCCCTTTTCAGACAATGTTTATGTCTATGCAAAAATAGAACAGTTTCATTTTTGTGTTTTAAACTTGAATATCTAAAAATTATCCAACAGTCACACAGATGCAATATGTCAGTTTACATAGATAATGGTCTAACTCCACTTCTCTGCCAGTTCTGGCACTGAAAATGCACCTGTTTTTCTGACCTTTTTCTGTGGGTGTAAATGTGATTTTATCTGGTCATTTGTGTATAAATGCACATCTTCAGTTGTTGGCCATATCCACCCCGTGGGGGACCGGGGTGGGTGCTCAAGTTGGAGCTCCCTGGGAAGAATGTTTCCTCAGTATCCCCTGCTTGTAGGAGGCGACTAAAAGGGGAACCCTGTGCCCCCAACAGGGTCATCAAAGGCCAGGTGTGTGGTGTCCTTTCTATGGGACATTGCACATTAAAGACCCCTTCCCACTCTTCGAAAAGAGTAGGGTATCCAACCCGGTGGTGGGTTTCTCCTAAATTCATATCATAGATTCGGTCACCGCCCTTGTGTCGTAAAACTCGCTGAAAAGCTTTACCATGTGCAGTCTGGTAAAAGAACCCTAAAGGGTTGGCCGGATGTTAAACTACCCCAACAAACAAATGAAAAAAGTATCTAGGAACGTGTCAACTTTGAAATGACTTGAAATGTAACATGAACAAGTCTAACATTGTAGTAAATACATATTACTGGCTGTGCCAACTTTTTCAGCAATTCTATCAGTTCCTTGGGGGAGGTACCCCCAGCCAAATCGTTGCCCCCCAGGGCAATTATAGTGCCAGCGTACTCACTGATGTCCGGCAGCTTGTAGGTTATGGCTGTGGCACCTCCCTGTGCCTGTACCCATACTCCGGGAGTCCTTACCCGGCGGCACAAAGAATTGGCCATGAGTAAATACATCTGCAAATGATAGTTTGATCAGTGTGAAAACCTTCATATTTGCAAAGGCAAGGCTACGTAATTCAATGCAGTTGCTTGTCTTTAGCACGCCACTAGACTGGATCAAAGTATCAGGACAGAAAGTTTATCATCTTCTCAGACTCAAAGTCCTGTTTACAAACTATCCTACAACATCAGCCTAACAATCCCATAATCAGAGATATCCAGCAAAGTCACACAAACCTGAAATCGGTTGGCAAAGAAGTGATTTCCTGCTGGCTACCTAGCCACATTGGAATCTCTGGTAATGAAAAGGCAGACCAAGCAGCCAAGGGGGCCTTGGCCCTAGATCTTGAGGTTACTCACCCCACACACAGACTTGCTGCCACTAAGCAAAACACATTTGCGGTCTAAGTGGCAAAGCGACTGGAACAAACAGGAGAACAATCTTCTACACTCTGTCCAACCCAAATTAGAAGAGAAAAGTGACAAAAGCAAAAGAGAGTGCCTGACAAGGTCAGAACAGGTGAAACTGGCCCGTCTTCGGATAGGCCACACCAGGCTGACACATGAACACCCTCTTGAAAGGTGAAGGTGCTCCTATTTGTCAACAGTGTAACACCAAACTAACGGTGGAGCACATCATATTGAAGTGTAAGAAGACAGAAAACAGAACATCGATGAAGGACGTGTTTAACAACAACGGAAGTAAAAAGATCCTGCAATTCCTTCGAGAATGCCAACTGATGGATAAAATCTAAGAAAGGATCCAAGAGTCTGGGATCCAGGGGCCACCCTGTGCTCCCGACAGGGTCATCAAAGGCCGGGTGTGTGGTGTTCTTTCTATGGGACATTGCAGTCTGGAAAGAACCCATAAGGGTTGGCTGGGGGTTAAACTACCCAAACAAACTATGGGACATTGCACATGAAAGACCCATTGCCATCTTCGCAATGAATAGGGTATTGCACCCGGTGGCGGGTTTCTTCTAAATCCTATCATAGATATGATCGCCCATGAGCTGAAAAGCATTACGTGTGCAGTGTGGAAAGAACCCAGATAAGGGTTGGCTGGACGTTAAACTAACCCAACAAACAAACATAGTCACCTTGGTCGTCTGCAGGTTTGTCCACGACGACCCAGTCTTCGTCATCCTCAAGGTTTAGGGCGGCGAACAATTTGGGGAACCCCATCCGGCCACTGGCTGCCCTCGTGGGCACCTGCGGCCCAGCACCCACCTCGCCGATGTCTGCAATGGACAGGTTGAATTAGGTAAAATACCTGCCCATTGAGCACGACGAGCATCAATACATTTGCAAGTGATATAATGACTAGGTATCCTTGTGTTACCTGTGCCATTTGCAGGCAGCACCAACGTACAACTATTTTGTTGGATACCTTTGCAGGAATATTTTGTCAGTGGCGGATTTGGAACAATTTTCCTTAATCTTCCCCTTTTTCTTCTACAGAGCTGTCATTTCCTCCTTACAGATGGACGAATCTCAAAAACATCCCAAAAAATTATAATTCAATTTGGATGAGTGGTCCCTGCTACTTATGATTCTTATGACGTTTATTAATACATGATTGGAAAACATGACTCAAAAGCATAACAATGGAATACTAATTACCTGCCATGTCTTCAAGGTAGATATCTGGTACATTGGCGTCTGCAGCCTGGGCCATATGGGCGTCTGCGACGGGGCCACCCGGGTGGCTCAGGCTGGGGCCACCTGGAAGGCTGCGTCTGGGGCCATCGGGAATGCTGTGGCGGGCACCACCTGGGCAGCTGCGGCTAGGGCCACCTGGCCAGCTGTGGTTGGGGCCACCTGGAAGGCTGAGGCTGGGGCCACCTGGAAGGCTGTGGTGGGGGCCACCTGGACAGCTGCGGCGGGGGCCACCTGGAAGGCTGCGGCAGGGTACACCTGGACGGCTGCGGGCCACAACAAAATTAAAAAGATTCCTCAATTCCTTTGAGAATGCCAACTGATAGATAAAATCTAAAAAAAGGATCCAAGAGTCTGGGATCCAGGGGCCACCCTGTGCTCCCGACAGGGTCATCAAAGGCAGGGTGTGTGGTGTCCTTCCTATGGGACACTGCACACGAAAGACCCCTTGCCACTCTTCGCAACGAGTAGGGTATTGCACCCGGTGGCAGGTTTCTCCAAAACCATATCATATATTCGGTCACCACCCTTGTGGCGTAAAATAAGCTGAAAAGTATTACCTTGTGCAGTCTGGAAAGAACCCATAAGGGTTGGCCGGACGTTAAACTACCCCAACAAACAAACAAACTTCTAAACCATATCATAGATTCGGTCATCGCCCTTGTGGCGTAAAACAAGCTGAAAAGCATTACATTGTGCAGTCTGGAAAGAACCCATAAGGGTTGGCTGGACGTTAAACTACCCCAACAAACATACAAACAAACACCGGATCGAACTGGGCAGCTTGGGCCAGTGCAACCTGGGCGGTTACGGCCGGGCCCAGGGCAAACCGGGCTGTTGGCGCTGGTTGTTGCGTCACTATGCTGTAAGACATAAAGATCAATCCATGGACATCGGTTACAGAAGTGAAACAGACCATGTAGTAATATAAGAAATATATATATATATGGAATGTATAAATAAGTATGTAATACCGTTTTAAGGTGGATAAGCGTGCGAAACGTGCTGTCTTGGTTGCTTTTTAACGTGAGGATAAAAATTACCTCACTTACGCGCCACGTCCACGCCCCCGGTTATGCCACGCACGCTAAGAGCACTGTCATACACCCTGAGGAAATAAGCAATAGGTTCTCTTGCCTCCGGGGTCCGGGTAAGAATAGGCCCTCAATAGCCCCTGCTGACCATATGAGGCAACGATAGGGGGGACCCTGCACTCAGCCCCGTGGGGGTCCGGGTAAGAATAGGCCCTCAGTAGCCCCTGCTGACCATATGAGGCGACGATAGTGGGGACCCTGCACTGACCAAGTGGTTTTTGGGTTCAATTCCCGGTCAGTGCTTGGTTCACTAAGGGATGAGGTACAGCAAAAATGATCGCTGGTTTTGATCCCCTGCTGTTTGCCCGCCCTGTCACCTTCATCTCATAGATTCGATCACCAAAGACAGAATTCGTCCCAACTGGTTTTCACCGTGAAAATGACCCTGGTTGTCGGTACGGCATAAAACACCCAACACTCACTCACTCCCTGCACTCAACAGTGTAACACCAAACTAACGGTGGAGCACATATTGAAGTGTAAGAAGAAGGATGACAGTTGCAAGCGGCATCTCCAAAACAGAACATCGATGAAGGACATGTTTAACAACAACGGAAGTAAAACGATCCTGCAATTCCTTCGAGAATGCCAACTGATAGATAAAATCTAAGAAAGGATCCAAGAGTCTGGGATCCAGGGGCCACCCTGTGCTCCCGACAGGGTCATCAAAGGCCGGGTGTGTGGTGTCCTTTCTATGGGACATTGCACACTAAAGACCCCTTGCCACTCTTCGCAATGAGTAGGGTATTGCACCCGTTGGCGGGTTTCTCCTAAACCATATCATATATTCGGTCACTGCCCTTGTGGTGTAAATTAGCTGAAAAGTATTACCTTGTGCAGTCTGGAAAGTTTGTTGGGGTAGTTTAACGTCTGGCCAACCCTTATGGGTTCTTTCTAGACTGTCTGGAAAGAACCCATAAGGGTTGGCCGGATGTTACACTACCCCAACCAACAAACAAACAAGTGACCCTGCAGCCCCACCCCACCCCTCCTTCTCCCCTCTTGTTTAACACAACCCCATTTCAAACTGCCATTCAGCAAATTGATGTAACCAATGAGGAGGTCTTAATGGCCTTCCTACCAGAATCTGGGATGTTATTTCTTCAACCCAAAAAAACTGGTCTGCGATACACATGTGTAGAAAAAGTATTTATTCTCATTCATCGCACTTTGCAAATATGTCTTTGACAATAGATTGTATCATCACTGAATAGCCAAACAAAATAACACTGTCTTAGTCTAGACACATGTTGCATAGTGAAATTTTACTCTCTTGAAACTTGAACTTGTTCCTGTCCTTCCCCACTGCACTTCATACAGTTGCAGAGCGGTTTGCAGAACTGGCAACACTGACAGGTCAACCTCTCATCTGGTACTTAAAAGTCTAGGTACTGCATGAGGAACTGGCGAAGGCATGAATTCTCGATTTTGTAATACTCTGCACGATGTTGTCTGTCCCGGTCTGTTTCTGCGAATGTCTGTGGCATTGTAAAGAGGATGGCTTCAGCTGGTTGCCCATCACGGCCTGCTCGACCTGTCTCCTGGAGGTACTTTTAAATGCTTGAGGGGCTTCCAAAGTTGATCACTTTCCTCACTGCCGGCGAGTCAAGCCCCATGCCCAGTGCAATGGTTGCCACTACAAAAAGATACCTTGGATTTCTCTGTTTCCAATTCAGACACAATATGGGCCTTCAAGCGTTTACAGTAGTTCTGGTGGTACTGCCCAATCAGACAGTTCTCTGGTATTTTTTCACCAACATACTGCTTTCCCCTCAAGGCTTCTTCCAAGTACTTGTATGCATATCCTAGTACCTTTGAATGGTACGTGTACATGATTGTGATGGGATATTCATGTCCCATTGATTTCAGTCCTCAAGTAGGATCTCATCCAAGTCGTCCAGTTGACGCGTTGATGGTGAGCGTTTCACCTTAATGTACTTGATGTTTGGCCGGTCTGGATGCACTTTGATACACACAAGTGCCAAGGTCTCTGATAATCTTTTCCAGTATTACTCTGAAAGCAGTCGCTGTTAGTACTAAAGTAGTGGCCTGTCAGCATAGGGCAGGAAGTTTCTTCAGTCTTGAAAGGATCCAAGAGTCTGGGATCCAGGGGCCACCCTGTGCTCCCGACAGGGTCATCAAAGGCTGGGTGTGTGGTGTCCTTTCTATGGGACATTGCACACTAAAGATCCGGTTTCAAGTTTTCCACCAACAAAACTACATGCGTTCACTTCTGTCATAGAAGGGTGTGTGTGGAAAATCAGGCACTCTGCCTCAAGGACACTGAACTGCCTATAGGGGAGGAGGTGAAGTTCTTGGGAAAGATCTATGACAAGATCTTATCCTTCAAACCTCACATTGAATATTTGAGGAGAAAATGCCTAAAGGCCATGAATCTCCTGAAAGTACTGTCCAACACAGAATGGGGTGCTGACCGAGAGATCCTGCTGACTCTGTACAAAGCATACATCCAGTCAAGGCTGGATTATGGTTCTTTGATATATCAGTCAGCGTGGAAATCCTACTTGGACAGACTAAACCCCATCCAAAACCAGGGCCTATGAATATGTCTTGGCGCTTTCAGAACATCACCAGCCAAAAGCCTACACATGGAGGGCAATGTTCCACCTTTACATTTAAGGAGGGAAAAATTGTCCTTACAATATGCAATAAAGGTCAAAGCTGACAAGAGAAACCCAACACATGATACCATATTCGGCACACATAACAGCGAGTTGTTCCGGGTAAATCCAACGGTGGCCAAACCATTCTCTACCTCTGCTAAATCTGTGATCAGAGAAGCAGAGATACCTTTGAACATCATCAGAGAAATAAGACCACCCAAGAACCCACCATGGTCCCAGAGTAAACCTGTGGTCATCCTGGAACTATGCAATAACAAGAAGAATGAAACCAACCCCTCTGCTTTCAGGAACGAATATGGAGCCCTGAAAGACCAATACAGTGATCATTCCCCCATCTTCACTGATGGCTCCAAGGAAGTAAATAGAGTGGGTTATGCAGGACATACAGAGTATGTGGACCTGACGGGTGCCCTTTACGGCCAAGCCAGCATTTTTACTGCTGAAGCACGTGCTCTGGCCCGTGCACTAGACTGGATCAAAGTATCAGGACACAGAAAGTTTATCATCTTCTCAGACTCAAAGTCCTGTTTACAAACTATCTTACAACATCAGCCTAACAATCCCATAATCAGAGATATCCAGCAAAGTCACACAAACCTGAAATCGGTTGGCAAAGAAGTGATTTTCTGCTGGCTACCTAGCCACATTGGAATCTCTGGTAATGAAAAGGCAGACCAAGCAGCCAAGGGGGCCTTGGCTCTAGACCCTGAGGTTGCTCAAATCCCACACACAGACTTGCTGCCACTAAGCAAAACACGTTTGCGATCTAAGTGGCAAAGCGACTGGAACAAACAGGAGAACAATCTTTTACACTCAGTCCAACCCAAATTAAAAGAGAAAAGTGACAAAAGCAAAAGAGAGTGCCTGACAAGGTCAGAACAGGTGAAACTGGCCCGTCTTCGGATAGGCCACACCAGGCTGACACATGAACACCTATTGAAAGGTGAAGTTGCTCCTATTTGTCAACAGTGTAACACCAAACTAATGGTGGAGCACATCATATTGAAGTGTAAGAAGACGGATGATAGTCGCAAGCGGCATCTCCAAAACAGAACATCGATGAAGGACGTGTTTAACAACAACGGAAGTAAAAAGATCCTGCAATTCCTTCGAGAATGCCAACTGATAGATAAAATCTAAGAAAGGATCCAAAAGTCTGGGATCCAGGGGCCACCCTGTGCTCCCGACAGGGTCATCAAAGGCCGGGTGTGTGGTGTCCTTTCTATGGGACATTGCACACTAAAGACCCCTTGCCACTCTTCGCAACGAGTAGGGTATCGCACCCGGTGGCAGGTTTCTCCTAAACCATATCATATATTCAGTCACCGCCCTTGTGGCGTAAAATAAGCTGAAAAGTATTACCTTGTGCAGTCTGGAAAGAACCCATAAGGGTTGGCCGGACGTTAAACTACCCCAACAAACAAACAAACTATGGGACATTGCACAAAAAAAAAACCTTGTCACTCTTCGCAACGAGTAGGGTATTGCACCCGGTGGCGGGTTTCTTCTAAACCATATCATAGATTCTGTCATCGCCCTTGTGGCGTAAAACAAGCTGAAAAGCATTACCTTGTGCAGTCTGGAAAGAACCCATAAGGGTTGGCCGGACATTAAAGTACCCAAACAAACAAACAAACAAATCCTGTAAGTTTTAAGCCCAAATCACCTTGATGCATTGACCTGGGCCCTGAAGGTGGCCGTCCTCAGCCTGTTCTCCTCTGACTCCCTAAAAGCCGCTATTTTTAGCAGGGCGAACAGATAGTTACGTAGTGTTGATGCCTGAAAGAAGGCTTTTGTGCCCCCTTTCATGTGTGGCAGGAGAAAGGAGGCTTTCACTTGCTCCGGGGTGATTAATACGTCTAAGGATTTTGGACAGTCCTGACATATTTTGTTGTACACCTGTCGAATATTGGCCATGATGGCATCAGCTGCCGACTTTTTCTTTCGGCCCCCATCTAAGTCTTGAAGCCAGAGAGAGAACTCTTTGAATATTTTGCTCAGTCTGGAAAGAACCCATAAGGGTTGGCCGGACGTTAAACTACCCCAACAAACGAATATTTTGAGACTGGAAAGTGAAAATTGAAAATGTTTTGAAACATAATTAATGTGGTAGTCAAAGGTATGTATGAATATGTACAATTATAGGTACACAATAGGTTCAATAGATAATCGATTTAGTAGTCTTATACTAATCTAAAGGGGACGATAGGGGGGACCTTGCACTGACCAAGTGGTTCTTTCTGTCCAATTCCCGGTTAGTGCTTGGTCCACTAATGGATGAGGTATAGCAAAAATGATTTCCAGGTTTTGATCCCCTGCTGTTTGCCTGCCCTGTCACCTTCATCTCATAGATTCGATCACCAAAGACAGAATTTGTTCCAACTGGTTTTCGCCGTGAAAATGACTGGCTGTCGGTATTTAACAACACCGAAAGTAAACAGATTCTGCAATTCCTTCTGAGAAAATAAAAGAAAATTTAAGATTCTAAATCCTATCATAGATATGATCACCCATGAGCTGAAAAGCATTACCTTGTGCAGTGTGGAAAGAACCCATAAGGGTTGGCCGGACGTTAAACTTACCCAACAAACAAACAAAGTCACCTTGGTCGTCTGCAGGCTTTTCCACGACGACCCAGTCTTCGTCATCCTCAAGGTTTAGGGCGGCGAACAATTTGGGGAACCCCAACCGGCCACTGGCTGCCCTCGTGGGCACCTGCGGCCCAGCACCCACCTCACCGATGTCTGCAATGGACAGGTTGAATTAGGTAAAATACCTGCCCATTGAGCACGAAGAGTATCAATACATTTGCAAGTGATATAATGACTAGGTATCCTTGTGTTACCTGTGCCATTTTCCCTTCCCTGTGCTCCCGACAGGGTCATCAAAGGCCGGGTGTGTGGTGTCCTTTCTATGGGACATTGCACACTAAAGACCCCTTGCCACTCTTCGCAACAAGTAGGGTATCGCACCCGGTGGCGGGTTTCTCCTAAACCATATCATATATTCAGTCACCGCCCTTGTGGCGTAAAATAAGCTGAAAAGTTTTACCTTGTGCAGTCTGGAAAGAACCCATAAGGGTTGGCCGGACGTTTAACTACCCCAACAAACAAACAAACACTCACTCATACGAGGCGACGATAGGAGGGACCCTGCACTGACCAAGTGGTTCTTTGGGTTTGATTCCTGGTCAGTGCTTGGTTCACTAAGGGATGAGGTACAGCAAAAATGATTGCTGGGTTTTGATCCCCTGCTGTTTCCCCGCCCTGTCACCTTCATCTCATAGATTCGATCACCCAAGACAGAACATCACCAGCCAAAAGCCTACATGTGGAGAGCAATGTCCCACCTTTACATTTAAGGAGGGAAAAATTGTCCTTACAATATGCAGTAAAGGTCAAAGCTGACGAGAAACCCAACACATGGTACCATATTCCGCACACATAACAGCGAGTTGTTCCGGGTGAACTACGAGCTAACGGCTCAAATAGCAGACTTGCACTGAAAGCAGTAAATTTACAGTGCAACCTCTACTTAAAGGCTGGTATGGGTAAATAATATAGTATTTAATATATTTCATCGAGGATGTTAAGTGAATATACCAATACACTATTCTATACTAGCATTCATACTACTCATCCAGAGACCCAACTGCGAGCTACCAGATGAAATAGACTGGGTCTTAAAACAATTTACAGTACAACATGTACATCTTAAGCCTTATAAAAGTAAAGAAAAAGTATGTTACATGGCATTTCATTAGGACGTTAAGTGAAATAGTAATACACCATTTGATTTTGGTGCGCATGATACTTAACCGGAGGCGCAAGTGTGAGCTACCGGCTCAAATAGCAGACTGGCTCTGAAAGCAGTTTACAGTAGAACCTCTACTTAAAGGCTAGTATGAGTAAATAATATAGTATTTAACATGATATTTCATCCAGAATGTTAAGTGAACATGCCAATACACTATTCTAAACTTGTGTGATGTTCCTCGGTAGTTCGGGGTTTCCGGTTTGTACCGCTGAGGGACGGGGGGGGGGGGGGGGGGGCTTATTTCGGTTCTTAGCCGGGCACGGAGGCCGAGCAAGAAGCGGAGGTGTGAGATCAAGAGTCGTGCCTCGCGCACGAGGGGGGCTGAGGAGGTCGGTCGGGGGATCGGTATTCGTTGAAGGGGGGAGGGTGTGTTAGTCAGATCGGGCCGGGGGGTTGCAGCCATCAAGCGTGGAGGACGGCGGAGGGCAGAATTGTTGTTATGTTAGAGGTCCAGGCCGGTGCTTCTATTTGTCTCTCAGGCCGGAACTAGGGGAGCTCCACTCCTTCGTTCCCTGACCGGGAGTATCGGGCCAACGGTCGCCTATGTTTTGGTAGCATGGGGCCGAGCCGGTTGCGCCTTAATGCCTCCGGTCAGGGGGTTGCCGCTAACTATTTCGGGCTTCTTTGTCTGGCCGGTCTTCCTTCCTCGCGTCGCCGGTCAGGCAGTTTCGGGCCCTCGTGCCATGGTTTTCGGTCCCTCGGGCCTTCAGACCCCGCACTAGTTTAAGCCTTAGTTTTACAGAACTTTACCAATATTATCTCAATTTCCTAGTTATTTAGTCCATATTAGATCATCTAATCGATTGAAGCCATCCTAAGGAGCTATTAGAGGAAGAAGACACTTGTGAACACCAGGAGTACTATGAAGGAAACTTCACAGCGAGCTACCAGCTCAAATAGCAGAGTGGTTCTGAGAGCGGTTTACAGTGCAACCACTACTTATAGGCTTGTATGAGTAAATAGAATAGCATTTAACAAATTTCATCCAGAATTTTAAGTGAATATACCAAATCAATATTTTGTACTGGTATTCATAATACTGATGCAGAGAGGCAACTGCGAGTTACCAGATGAAATAGCAGAGTGGCCTTAAAGCAATTTACAGTACAACCTGTAAATTTTATGCATTGTAAAAGTAAAGAGAAATCTTACGTGGTATTTCATTAGCAGTGTCAAGTGAAATAGTAATACACTTTCCGATTTTGGTATTCATTGTAATTATAGGCAGACGCAACAGTGAGTTTTCACCTCTAATACCAGACTGGCTCTAAACATGTTTACATTAAAAACAAGTAAAAGTAAACAAAAAGTACTTAATATAGCATTTCGTTCATGTTTAAATTGATATTCATAATAATCATAAAGAGATGCAACAGCAAGCTACCACTTCTGATGGCACATTATGTATGAAAAATTGATGTGCATATCATAAAAAGTATGTCTCTAAATCTAGTTTTCTAGAGATGTGCTTTTTCAGCTAATCGCAAGAATTGAACTGCCCAATCCTCTAATAACTCATCACCTGGGTGAAGGCCATCTGCGGCAAGTCTGTCATAAAAGTGTACATGCCTACCCCTTCTTCGATGGTGTACGAAGGTGGCAGTCCAAGGGGTAGGTAGGCCCTTACTTGTATTCAGGCCAATAATATGGCGATTTACTTCTATAATAGAATTATCAACCACATCTTGATTGGTTTGGCTATCATCTCTCAGGTTAATCTTACGATCAAAGCCTACCAAAGGACAATACACAAAGTGGGTGTTTGGAAATTTGTTGGTTAACTCCGCATCAGCATTGGTAAATAGGCTTTTCAAGTAGCTAGAAAGTTCTTCCTGTTATCTTTCTATAAATCTAAATCTCCTTTGTGGGTCATCAAAATCAGTCTGGTAGAAGAACCCTAAAGGGTTGGCCAGACGTTAAACTAACCCAACAAACAAACACACTATAAAGAGGGCATTGGGTCCCAGTGCTACAAATAGGCACCTCATATCATAGATTCGGAAAGCTTTACCTTGTGCAGTCTGGTTAAAGTACCCAACAAATTAACCCCCTATTTTTCGCAATTAACGTCCATTTATCACCCCACCCCCATTGATCACCACAACCTATTGTCTATCACCACAACCCCCTGTTGACAACCCCCACCATCGAATATACTAATATTGGAAGCAGTCAATGTACCACAAAGGTTAAATTTAAGAAAATGATTAAGTTGATTTGTCACTGATGATGAATGCACATTGACCTTACATCGACATGACCCTGGACTATGTTTTGAAGAATCTGTAACTTTTTCATTGCTCATCAATCATGTAAAATTCATCTTATATTACTATACTATATTATTGTATTATTATTCATCTAACCTCTGGAAGATCATGTGCTACGCGTGAAGAAGTTAATCAAATTTCATCAACAAAAAAACCCTTTACCACCATCACCCTCTTACCCCCATGGGCATGAACGGTTAAGTCCTGAGCCAATTTATACCACTAGACAGCCCAGACCATGCCTTCCCTACCGATCAGAGACTGATTAAAAGATCTGCAGAAGACCGTGCACATCTTAGAAGACTTCAACGACGTGACCAAAACAAGTGATGAACTCGCAGACTATAAAACACAACACTTTCATGAAGATGAAAAATTTACTCTTTATTGAGTACACAACACATGCTAAAAACTTCTTGTTTCAGTTGTAACAAGTGTATGAATAAAAAGGTTTAATTAATGTGCGAACAAATTTTGTAGTCTGCTATGCTCATTGTATGGTGAACTTGATAAAGAAATAGTCTAAAATTGGGGTCGTTAAATGAACAAGCTGACCAGCTTGATATTTTGTCTTTTTAGATAGTTGAACGAAATCTTAATAAATACATATTACCATAAAGTATGCACTAATAATTGTACTTCTTCACAATTGCTCACTGTATTCGATTTTCCTTTGATAGAAACATAATCCACGAGTAACAACTATTTTGTAGAGTGCCTGACGAATTTATATGACCAAATTTAACTGAATATTTGAGAGGATATTTGCGCAATCGTAAGCCATCAGAACTATATTCTTTAGAAGTTACCCCCATCCGTCGGAAAACTGTCTCTTGGGGACAACAAGTAGTAAAGTGCCGTTATCAAGGATGGGAAACTGCACAAAATTTTATAACAAAAAGTATCTTTATTATACTACATTATCATCGGAAAACTTGATTCAATATTTGAAGTTCGGATTAAGTTTCTAAAAATCGCTTTCAAAATTCATAGGAACTTTTAATTTTATATGCTTTTTCCTTTCATGTTGTTATCTTACAGTTTGACTAAAGATTCTATTTCACCTATTGTTTTACAAAATATATGTAGTTTTTTGATGACAAGGATAGATGAACAGATTTTTGGAAATAAATTATAAAAGGTGATGACCTGTCCAAACTTTGTAGAGGTATGCAGTTTTCCATCATGAAAAGTTCAAGGCCAATGGGGGGAACTCAACCACAGGTTACATACAGAAAGGCTATATTGTTGAGTAGAAGTTGGGAACAAGGTACCTACAGTAGCAGAAAACACTGACGGGAAAGTAACTGTATATTTCAGAACGTGGCCCACTATTCTGAACAGGATGGGCGCTGAAATGGCACAATTGAATACTTGGGATATACGCCCTGGGGTGCAGGAGGCTTGAAGTTCATGCATGTGGTTCTGAGGGCACTGATCCATGATGCGATTTTTGACCGATTTCAGAAATCGGTTTGGTAAATCGGTAAATAAAGGATATTTTTTGATGAAAGATGAATTTGTTTGTAGTTTGAGGATTGTTTTATATGATGGAATCTTTGTATCGGAAATATATCTACAAATAGATTAAAATGTAAAAGAAGAGATAATTGGTTGGTGTTTTGTCGCATCATGGATCATTGGCTTTACATGTGAGGCTAGTCGGCTTATTTCGTTTCACTGTACAGCGACCAACACAGCAACGGGTTAAAGCGAATAACGTTTACCTTGGTATTTCTGGCAAACTATATAACTAAATGATTTATTTTATTATATTGTTGTAAACCCATTATGCTGCTCAAAATTGCTGCCAATCTGAAAAAAAATCATTACATTAAACGATTTCATATACTTTCTTTCTAACAATGTATAGCTATAGTGTCTACAGAGATCGCCTAACGATAATTGTATGTCGCTAGCTTGAGAAATAAAAACGATACTAAGAATAAGTAATATGAGATTACACATAAACCAAAGTACATGTACTTGCATACAAACAATACAGACCTTTTCGGTGATACAAAAATATCAGTGTTAAAGAATAAGGCATAATATGCGAGACAGTTTAACAAAGATTAATATCTATCTTAGAACTAATGATCCACATAATAATGGTTATTCAGAAAGGGAGCTTGCACTGAGTTTGAAATGGCGAAATCTTTTCTAACGCGCTTGTTGAGTGAATCCAAGGTAGGGACTAAATTTTGTTTACTGGTAGCTGCCATCGTTTGAATGAGGCAAACAATTTGGTAAATTTAACTGAATTAATTAACTGAATTAATGGGGGTGATATTTCCCTAATTATCATTCATTAAAAATAATTTTATTCCAGATAAATCAAAGTGTTACAAATTTTGATGTGAGCAATATGCTCTCAAATGTGTGTTCTGGAAATTTGATTCGAGTTTTTAAAAAAGATACGTCTGCTGCCAGTTCAAAATTAAATGATGTAAAAATATTCTACAATAATTCAAAGCCTGCATGGCTATATTAATTATTTCATCTCGTTTGTTTGGAAACAAATCATAAATCTTAAGCCATGTTAGAAACAGTGTCAGCTACTTAAACAACTTCTAGCTTTTACCCCTTAAACATCTGTAACAATAATGACAATACTAAGCGGTTTGTTCAATATAGGATCAAAGTTTCAACTGAAGACCTTTTCATCAATAAGCACCAAAAATGTCGAAAAAAATAAATAATGTATAAACCATCTTCAGTGCTTGATGATATTAACCTGCATCTATTTTGAAGTTATCTTCATATCTACATGGCGTTCAATTATAGGGGGCTGATATAAAGACTAATAAGGATTACTGTCTGCAGGTATAACTATACTTATAACCTTATTCGTCAAGAAGATAAATGATATCTCGTTGTTTTAACATGTAATTGGGAATAAACATAAAGAGGGTTGTATACATTACTAATGTATGTATATACGTAAATTATTGATTCACGGTATTTCCAATACAGTGCTCTACAAGAACTAGCTGACTGGAAATAAAAACTACTGAGCTATATACAATAAGTAATGAGTACGAAGGGTAATATTGCTAGTCGCTGTATTAAACACTCATGGTGGAATCGAAATGGCTTACCCTCAAACCTCAAGCACATAGACTTCACTTTGATATAATTACTTTCATAATACGTAATTACATTTTTGGGGGGTATTGCATGATTGGTTGCATTTCAATTATTCTGGGTCACACCAGGAAATTTAGTCTTTTTTTCAATATGGAAAAAAAACCTAAAGGTGATGGAGATGTTCTTTACTAGGTGACCTTGAAAAGTAACACTGTATATAATTCATCAAGGACTCAAGCGTGTGCTACAACTATATCCATACTGTAAGTAGAAGCCAAAGTGTTATGTATGACGTAATAATTCAACTTGGAAAATAAATGTTCTACCCTAAGGCTGAGACAAGTAAAACAATCCTCCTAGAATTCCATTTTTAGAGGCTGCTCTTTCTTCTTTTTTTTACACTATACAGAAAACTCACATTTAAAAGAAAAAATTCACATGTCAACTTTCATGTCATCAAAAGACAAACTGTTTCAATTCTATACATGTTCATTTCATTAACCACGCGTACGATTGCCCACTCAACACAGAGGCATAAGCCTATTCGGTTTATATGTCACTGACTGTAGTGCTATCCCTATTTTGTAATATATACATTTCATCCCCAAACGTTAACATGGCAGAACCTTGCGTCCATTTGAATCAAACACGTAAACCCTCAGATAACGTCAAGTTGCAAGAATAACAGTTCCAACTTGCAAGAAAATAAATACCAACTATGTACAGGGTGTCTGCGGACAAGCACATGGTGCTTTCTTCTTCAAATACATAACTTGCCTCCTCTGTTAAGGCTTGAATCCTGTCAAGACATGCGAAACGACAGAACATCTTGCAGGTAAATGCTGCAATACTTTGGCCACGGACGGCCAAATTCTCACAAAGAATCCTCCCCTCAAGTTTCGTGACCTTTTTTCACCCCCTTTTATCAACACCGACCTTCGTTTCCTATTGTAACTGTTGTCATTAACAGCAACATTTGTCATAGAAGTACGTGAAACCAGGTTGTACAATGACTTTGTGGCCTGCATATTATAAACAGATCATATTCCGCTCTGGGTACATATACTACGACTTGATTTCCTAGCTGGTGTACTTTTTTTTGTAACTGTACACGGTGCTTGGTGCGTTTCACAAAACTACATCGATCGATGAATTCACTAATACCTAGATCCCAGTCTCTAGTGTGTGATATCCTTGCAGTACTCTCGATTACGTGTGTGCTTCTCTCTGGAAACCTCCCCCAAAACCGCAACGCGTCGGTGATTTTTACTTAAAGTCACGTACCTCAGCACTAATAGAAACACTTTCGGTGTATAGAAACGTAATACGAAGGATACTAGCATAAAATAACAGCGGCAACGAACAACTGTAACACTGAGAACGCTACTTAAATACAGAACGGGGATCTATGAGTCGAAAGCACAATACTCCTTTGGTTATAACTGTTCGAAGGAGTGGAACATCTTAACTACAGAGACCGACGAATGAAACAAATTCTGTGTCCTCCGGGTGTGTATTTTTTCTGCTTTCGTGGGTCCATATTTCGTAACTGATTAGGCTAATTGGTCACTAATTAGTGTGTTAGAATTAGTACCCATCCAGTGACTGGCCGTTCTATCTGTCACACAAATAAGTGATACTGATAGAGGAATTGTTGTGTCAATACATTTTGTAATAGACAAGAGTCTTATGATAATCATAAGACACTAATCACAACACTGATTAGCGACCAAGTAACTTACACTGTAATGATCAGTTACGAAAATCAGCGACCCCGTTACTCGATGAGACCAAAGACTTCGGACTGCAGCTCCTGGGAGAACTCGGGCATACCCTTGATGGTGGAGAGCATGCGGCGGTGTTCGACGGAGAGTTCGCGCAGGTTGGAGATGATCATGAGTAGCCTAGGGAAGAGTCCGATCTCGTTCGGGTGATTGGTGCAGATCTGACTCTGTAGACTCTGAATCAGCACCTCCTGCAGCTTACTGACCTTGTCGCGCGACTTGAGGCCGGGCCGATCTGGATAGAGGATTTTCTTGATTAAAATCAGTTACGAAAATAAGCGAGCCGTTGGCTTGTTTGTTTGATCTGCAATTTGATTTTTGTAGCTTTACATTAAGCTGGTTAGAAAAGTGCTAAAAATTTGTTACAGTTATAACATATATTATAAAAACCTGTCTATTTGTATCTTTCAGTGAATCCATGATCTTAAATCCTGTATTCCACATATCGATTTTGGTTTGGTTGGTTGGTTGGTTATTGGTTGCTTTACACCCTAATTAACTGCCAGGGTCATATCAAGGGTGGTGATGGTGATCGAATCTATGAGAAGGTAGAGACCATACCCCTACACTTTTACCGAGGCAGGTGTTCTTTAATGTGCATGGTCCCATAGACAGGGCCATACACACAACAGCCGGTGGCACAAGGCCTTTGATATCCCTGTCGTTGGCACAGGGAGACATGCAGAGGGGTGTAACAGCCACCTTGGCCCAGCCCAGGATGGAACCCAGGCCGCCCACACCAGAGGCGGACACTCTAACCACTTCACCACCCCACACGCCTATTTTGGTTTGGTGATTTGCCCTGAGAATATGGCATGGAAACATACATGCTATATACCATTCTAAACAGAATTGTAAAACCTTTTTCTATATTTAACCTTTATTCCCAACTGCCAATCTTTTGAAATCAACCGCAAAATTTACATGATGTAGAAATACAGGCTTAAGGAAACAGGCTTAAAGAAACAATCAGCTACTATTCTGTAATCGAGCTACTATTCTGTAATCGTAACTCTAGGTACTAGAGGCCACCCACCTGGTGTTATGAGCATCAGGGCACTGAAAAGGGCCACCTCTCCTTGCGTCAATAGGAAGGCGTTGAAGCGAATGGAGAAGTTGAACATGAGTTCGATGAAGCTCTCGCCCAGGAGGAAGCTGGCCTTGAGTTGGTCGCGGGTCACGGCGCAACCGGTCTGCACCTGGAGCAGCAGGCAGTTACGGTCACCGTCCACGAAAGCCGAGTGAACAACGCAGGCGACCTGGGGATAAAACGTTTAATCAGCTTTTAGTATCAGGCTTGGACAAGAACGTTGATTTACTTATACTAAGGGATAGAACATTTAATCACGAAGTTAACTTTTTCAAGGCATACTGGGTTGTCGAGTATGGATCTATAGGCCCCAGAATTTTATCAATGAGTTTAGGCGCCCCGACATATATATTATGTTGTTTCTCATACTGAGTCCACACAAGCCAAGTCACCACCGACCTAGAACGTTTAAGCATGTTTTAAAATCAGGCTCGAACCAGAACTTCAATAGACGATGGAACCATGTAGGACAAATCGGTTGGATAATCCTAATTCAACGAAATCCTTTGAAAAAAAAAGGAAAAATGGCATCTTTAGTGTTTTTATTTTATTTTTATTCTACCAAAATCTTTAACTTCTTTCACTTTGGAAAAACCTAGCTAGGGTTATTTTTTTTTATCAATTCTGGGTGTACAGAAACCAATTTATTTGCCCGAGAACACACGCCATGCCGGGAAATTCCCACCACAATACATCTCTGGGATACAAATTAAGTTTTTCACCTACCTCAAAACAACCGCCCTTGATGAGACTAACTTGGTCTTCAAGATCAAGCGTCATAAACCCGGGGATCTTCTTGGCGAAGCGAATGACGTCACGGACCACTTCATTAAAGCGTGCTTTAAATCTCTGCCAGCAGAGGTCAGCACCGTGGTTATTACTTTCTGGGTCCTGTGACGTCGAGGGGTCCTAGAGTCAACAATGTAAATTTAAACCATGAAATGACCAAATAGTAAGGGGCTTACCATTAAGTATGTACGCACGCTTTAAAATTCAAACCCCCTACCTCCTTGGGCCTAAGTATGTACATTGTATTGGATTTGTACAGGAACGCATGCACAGTTTCAAAATGTTCGGACCACCCGTTCCCCTCCCCCCGCCTCCTTGATGCGGCCGCATTCAATGGACCCCAAAACATATTTAAAATTGTCCTATAGTACATCAAATAACTTGCTTTACTTCATTGAGGGTGACCAATCACTTTTCACTTTTACTGACTTATTGTCCAATGAAACATTTTCCCTGACACAATTTTCAGTCTTATTTGGAAATTAGTTAAAATTTAGTTTGAAAGCATAAAACGCATTAGAGCCAAAGATTCCAGGAAAAATACAAAGTCCAATGTCAATTTCAATATGGAACCTGGTAAAATTAAATTTCTTGTATTTTCCGTGCGCTTCTGGAAAAGTTTTGTTTTCTATGACTGTTATAGTTTATGAACAAGGAATTCGCTAGCGCTAGGTCATTTGCCAGATTTCATTTTGGGTGGTCATGCTGTATATTTATCTTAATTTGTTTCCTCTTTATGGATTGATAAAATCACTGAATTATCTTTCCAGTGTTTCCCAGTATAATATCATTACAATACCACCTTGGGATAAACATATACCTCTAATGAAACCGACCACTTTGAACATGCCCTTTCCTCACCTGGTCATCTCCTTCTGTGCCGTTTTTATGCGCTACGTTGTTCATTTGTAACGAACTTGATTCTTCAGATCTCATTTGCTCTGCCTGATTGCGTGTATAACGGAATATGTCGTCAAACCCTTCAGAGATGCTGACAGCCATGGCAGTCATGTTCACCACACTGTCCTGAGGTTGTGTCTGCAACTGCGGCTGTGTCTGCAACTGTAATTGTTGTTGTTGTTGGATTTGTTGCTGTTGTTGGATTTGTTGTTGTTGTTGTTGCTGCTGTTGTTGTTGTTGCAGCCTTAGAGAGTCTGTTTCATCCTCCCCCTTCATCATTGGGGCAAGGACAGCGGTGAGTTCGGCGTGTTTGTTGTTAGCGGGGAAGGAGTTCGTACTTGGCTGAGCCATGCTGTTCGGGGCAGAGGCCACTGCAGCATCAACTAAATGCGGGGAAATTGTTATAGGCTGCTGCGCCCCTTCCACCTGCTGCACCACCACGGTGACAGTCTTGGGTTGGCTCGCGTCACCGGCACCACCCGTGCTACTGCTGGGTGCGGCTTGGACGATCTGACCACCCTGGAGGATGAACTGAGGTACCTCGCTGCGCAGGACTTTAGGCTGGGGCTGGGAGAAGACAACTTGAGGCGGCATGGAGGACGTGCTGGTTGTCGTTGTCTCTCCGGCTGAAGCAGAGAACGGATAAGGCCGCTTTTTTAAGGGGCTCTTATTGTGTGATTGCTGTTGTGGGTCCTCTGTTGTTGTGGTGGTCGGAGCCCGAACCATGACTGTGGCCCCCCGCGGGAGACTCGAGCCGATGGTTGATGTGGTCAGCGTGTTGGATGCTGTGGCCATGACGAAGGAGGGGTGGAGGAGGAGTGGCTGGGCCGACTGTGCGGCCGCTGCCATCGGTGCCAGGCTCAGCTCACCCGGCTTGTCGGATTGCACGATCTGAATGGTCTGTGCCCCGGTCGGGTTAGTAATGAACTGTATGGGGACCTGCACTGTCTTAGCCCCCTGGTAAAGAGTAGGCAGGCCTGCCTGGGCACCTGCACCAGAGACAGTGGTCTGAAAAGTTTGTTGACTGGTGGGCGTCAGCTGTGACGGTCGACACTGCACGGGCTGCTGGGGGACCTGCGCTTGGATCAACTGTGTCAAAGCCTGCGCTTGGATCCGGGGCACCGCCTGGATCATCTGCACTCCGGCCGGCTGGAGGGTCGGGCTCGCGATACCAAGCTGGCGGGTCGTAGGCTGAACCTGGGCCACCTTAGCTCCTGTTGAACTAACACTAACAGTTTGTGCCGCCTGTGTAGGCTGCACGGAGTTGACAGTATTGGCCAGCGACATGAGGGTAGTGATTGTGCTCTGCGGTATGGACTCGGCAGAGCTGACCGCAGCGGTTGTCGCTGTGCCCACAGCATTGCCCCGCTGGGCCTGCGACTGCATCTGGAGGAGGAGGTCCATGACCGAGCCCGCTTTCGGTTTGTAGGCCATTGAGCCTTGTGGTATGGCCATACTGTGCGATGGACTCGCCTCGCTACCCACCACCACGGTTGCCACAGCCGGGGGTACCTCAGACGCCTCCACCTGTCCCCCTTCAGTGGCCTGCACCACCTGCACTTCCCCACTGCCCCCGGCCACAGAACCTTGGGGCAGCATTTGTTGTCCGACTGCCTTGAGTAAGGCAGGGAAGTTAGACGGGCCCGACTCTGACTTTAAACTCAACAGCCCATGAAGCGCTGTGGCTGTCTGCGAGTCTTCTATTGTCCGTGTGGCCTCACTGATCATCTCCCGCATCTTCCGTGACCGTCTACCAAGCTTTGCCGCTGAAAAGCAAATAATTATAATGAATGTTAATGTACATTTATTATGGCCAACAATTTATGTTTCATATCATATGATCTCATTATTATAGCAATTTTATCAGTTTTGTTTTACCATATCTACGTTTCAGTACAATGTAATTCATCAATACGGTAGGCCTACTCTGTCCAGTAAGTAAAAAGGAAAGTACCTACTTCTGTAAACCTTAATTTAATGATACAAGTTCCGTTATAAAAGTATGAACTGCCTTTTGACTATTTCAAAGTCACATAGAAAGTACACTAGATTAGACAGTTATTTTACCTGATCTAGACATTCCTAATGCAAGACACTTTTGTAGACGGCAATACTGACAACGATTGCGGGTCTGGATTGTAATATCACAATTCTTGTTGTAGTAACACTTTTTGCGACTGGGGTCACCAATATCTTGTAAAGCACGTCGAAAAAATCCCTGGAATAGAAAATCAACGATCATGATTAGGATGTTGTACAAATGATGATCACTGGCTTACAAGTAATGAAATATAAAAATTGTCGTATTGTCTTATTCAACCACGTCATTGAAGGAAGGATGTATGGAAATGAGATTTACTGATTTAACTGTGATACATATTGTGTTTTATCCCTTTTTTTAACTTGATTTTAGTACAATACTATAATAATTGTTGACTTTATGCAATATTAATGATTACAATTTAAACTTTGTGTGGTTACCTTGCAGCCTTCACAGGCCAGTACACCATAGTGAACCCCCGAAGACTTGTCGCCACAGACTAGACAGCGCGGCACCAACGTGCTTGTCGGCATCTCGGCCGATGTGGTCGTGGACGTCTGGCCTGTCGGTGACGTCACCTGGTGAAAGCCGACAAGCTTTGTCGTAGTCTTGTCGCTGTTTACGCTGGGTGACGTCACTTGGTGGAAGACGACTTTCTTGGGGCTGTCGTTGGTTGTGACGGCATGCACAAGGGTCGGCTGGTTCAGGATGGGTTTACCGCCAATGGCCTGGGTCAGCATGGGCTGGGTGAGAATGGTCTGTGCTGCCACCTGTCGAGCTGTGTCAGCGATGAGGGTGTGCGCGACGCCGGGTGGACTGAGCACTGACTGGGCCACCATGGGGTGCGACTGGACTACGTGAGACGGGGTACTACCTGCTACCTTCTGCGGTGAGGGGTGTAACTGGTGTGGTTGCTGTACGATAGACTGTACCAGAATAGGATGTGTAGGGGTGAGAGTGCCCCCGGCTGTCACAGCGGAGGCTGTGGTTGAAGACAAGGCCGATGGGGATGCGAGTGGGATGCCGCCTGCTGTTGTGGACGTCGGCGACCGGCTGGCGATGGCCTGTGTGAGAAGCGAGTGTGAACTGCTCGTATAGGCTTGACAGACCCGTGGCTGGCCAATCAGGGCAGTTGGGGTCGATGAAGAAGAGTGTACGTCAGCCATCGAAGGCTGAATAATCACAGGTGCAGGGCCCTTCATCAGCGCCTGTTTTATCGGAGACATGGATGCTGTCGTCCCTGCCATCATGGTGGTCGTTTGTGCCGGTGACTGCAAGAGTGATTGTACAACCGGCGCCGAATGGCGCGGACTACGCGGTACCACCATGGGCATCATAGCCGATGTTGTCGTTGTCGACACTACCTCAGCCTCCGACGCCATGGCGGGTACAGGAATCATTTCCTCCTGGGTGACCACTGCCTCCATGGCCACCATGTGATGTGCCTCTTCCCCGTGCGGGTGCACCTCGGTGTGAACTATTTCCTGGTGGCCCGAGACCGAGACGAGTGAGTCATGTGTGGAGGAGGTGGGCATGGTTGTAGTGGTCAGGGTGACCTCCTCAACGTGGCTATCGTCCATCGTGCCGACTACCTCCACCTGGAGGACGACTTCGGCCGGCTCGGGGATGACAGCTTCTTCAGAGTGCACATCTGAAAAAGTTTATAAGATATTAATCATTCAAAGATTCTAATTTTGTCAGAAAATTTAACCTATTTGAACATCATCTTTATCCAGTTATCACCTGAAATGGCCAATAAGATGGTAATCAGTCAAGGAACCAATGTCAGAAAATCAAACCTTGTTTTTTATAACATTCTTTATTCTGGCAAATATTAGGCCAAGCGACTAGTTTTCGTTGCCGGCCAGTAGTTTTATTATAACATCAGATTTCATACACAAGTCATATATAGTAACTCATATAGTTTGATTAGTAGATGTTTAGACCTATTTGAACAGTTTCTATTTCCAATTACCTATCTGTAGATACAAAAGAATAGAATGCGGGCTTGTTGCACGGAATTCTTAGTATTTAACTGGAACATTTGATGTTATCTTCACCACTAATTTTCATGGAAATCAAATGTGGTGTAGCAGAATAAAAAGAATAAACAGATGGATATTTATTACTTTTCAGTTAAACCAGGATTTCTTATGTTCTTCAAGGGGTATCACCAACTTGTATTTTATGCAGACACTACTAATCTCATATATTCAACATATAAAACTTAACGATGTGCAGACAAGTTTTAGACATGCGTTTTATCCTAACGTTTCAGGTAAAATTTATAAACAATTTCTTTTCAAATGTGCCAACATGCGCATTGAGTGACCCTAACCCTATGATATAGGACACAAATAAACCTGATTCCATGACCTACATAGGCAGTCCTATCGCATATGGTATCGGCATTAGGGAATAATGTAGGCCGCCAGGTGCAATATTATACATGCGGACCAACCGCAGCGCCACCTGGTACAAGCTTACAGCATCAGGAGTTGTATTACTCAAGCTACCAGTTTATGACAATAGCTCACAGCACAAGAATATTTTAGATGTCGATACCTCAACACAACGTCAAGGATCGATTTTTCAAATAACGGGAAAAAATGACTGTGTCCTCACTACAGCAAAATATGCGTCGCATGTTCTTCAGAGCATCTGGATTTTATTCTTTGTAGACATAGCGCTTTGTTATTTCACAAGGTGCTACTTATGTATGCCTCATAGTATAAACAGCTTTGTAATAGCATACTAGTTTCTCCAGAATCAGTTACTAAAAGGAAAGCACCGGTAAAAAATGACCTATAAACGTGTTAAGAATACTGCATGCAAGCCACGTGATGCCATGTATGCAAGCATTACTCCTTTATAAAAAGCAGAAATATTAAAGCAAGCTATACCCAATTAAAATGTTAATATCTAATTTAACTCAAATTGCGCGTATCAGAAAAAGTCTGTATTCCCTAACCGTTCTACTTGTATATACGCATGGCTACTACTAACCCTGTTAATATGGGGGGAAGTAGAACTCAACAAAACGCCTGCCCCAGAACTTGGTCAGCAGTGGTGGAGTCTGAAGTGGGTCATATGAACGCTTCCCGGTCACGAGGGCATCACCGGCCTACTTTCCTCACAATACACCCCAGCCTCCAAGCACAAACATGCTCTACTTTGATGTAACCATTTCAACCAAGGCTCTGCTTGGAGAGTGTCCTTCCACGCCAGGTCACGCCCATCTCAAACAACTAGGGCCTTTTTTGGCCGAGTTCCAAATGCAAATTTGTCTTACTTTGGGTAAAGGTGGAAAATCAAACATTGTTGCTGGGAATTGTTTCTTTCTATTGGTAACAACCACGCCACTTCAGTGTGACTGCTCCACTTACATGACCTGTATGCATGTTTATTTTTCCACCACACACCACTTTCACTACTTACTCCAACTTCCAAGTAGGACAAAGTGCGTCACATGCAAACCTTATAGCTTATTGGTTATCCAAACGTACAAGTCCCCATAAGGTTAAATAGTTTAAACCAAAATGTAGATGAAAGTGGATGTTTTGGGGGGCGTTTTTTTTTCGTCGGCTTTGAACGCTGGGTTTTTGGATAGAGATCAGTTGCCTGACGCTATTTGGGACATGGTCTATTTATCAACTGGGTCAGAAACGATGTTTATAAGCTGCCCTGGCATAATAGTGGTAGAAGTATGCATTGGAGGCATGTTCCCCCACACCAGGCTGTTACACCGAAGTAAGGCCAAAAAAACCAAGTTGTGTTCAGGTTTATCGACCGATCCTAGTTATTTGCCCCGACCTTAATTATTTTTCAAAAAAAAATATTTAGGAACTAAAATGAAAAAAATTAACAGCATATCTCCTCTACGTTATAGAAGAATGTAATGCACGTGTTATAAATCATTAGAAAGGGTGTTTGGAGTCCCAGGAAGCTTCAGCTTGTCTACACTATTCGAGTCCACTATTATTTTATTTTTTAAATATTCACAAAAAGCTAGTGGGTATTTCGGATATATGGAAAAAAAAACGGGAAAAACATTAAAAAAGTAAAAAAGTAAAAAGTAAAAAAAAAGAAAAAAAAAGTAGATCTAGAGGTGCACTTATCAACTTGAGTTAAACTAGACAAATACTTGTCGGAGTAAAGATCACAAAGAATAAGGAACGGAATAAAGCACACATGGTTTTACTTTAGATCGATAGGTAACTCGCCCTTAGTTCTTTAGTGACGGAGGTTGTTTATTCTTAAGGGTCACAGGGGCGTTTTCCCACCACTCAACAAGGATATACGGATAAAAGCCCACATGTTGATGTAAATTTTGGGGTAGGACTTGGTAGATTTACCATTGTCGATGGAACATTATTTTAAAAAGGCTTAAGAAAAGACAAAAATAAGATGAAACGTAGGTTAGGGGATACAGTCCCCAATTTCCATACATTCTGATTAAGAAAATAATTTACAAAATCAAATAAATCTTAAAACAAGCCAGTGATCTCTCGTGATTAGAAAGCCACCCCCATAGCTATCTACTTCTTGTTTAAACTTTGACTTAATGAACCCCGTCATGTTATGGTAGGTTGCCTAGCAAATGGTCGCTTGTTTTTTTACTTGCAGTTTTACTCTATGCCATGTATTACTTAATTATTCGGTTAATGAAAAAATAACACGACCAAGAAAAGAGGTGACAACTTTCAGGTACTTTTTGATAGGGTCAATCCTGAAAAAAATATTTATCTATCAATCATATTTATAATTCAGTAATTGGTGTTATCTAGTTGCGTCATACAGTGGCGAATTTAGGAGGGTGGCGCAGGTAGCGCGCCGTCTTGGCCAAATCTACTTTTTAATATCAAATTCTTGGGGGGAAAGGGGTGCACCATCCCCCTTTCAATTAGTGCCTTTCAATTAACTGATATGGATATATCGATTGTAGAAACCTAATCCTCTAAGACTGTTTAAGCTTACAACAATTATTTTGTGAACATGAGGAGAAATGGCACGTTGCCCATTTTGTTAATTGGTTGGATTATGCATAATCAGTTACTGTCAATTTCATAGATACTAGTTTTGCACTACATGGATATTCTTAATTTGTCTCATTTCATTTCAGTTGTATGTCATGTGAAGTATCTAACATATACTTGGTCAAATGCTCTTTTTTAATCCTCAGGATGGATTCCGTACAAAAAGGTGGTGAAAAAACGACCTTAAAACAGACATACAAGGAACAAAATATGCTATCCAACTGTTAACTTGTACGAAGTCTTAATTGAGAATAGGGCAAAACGCCCAACTGCTATGTACATTCTACACCAGATCTAAACAATTAAGGGATCGGGTGTCGCGTCGTAAGCCACACCTATTGGGGGACTGACCATTGTATATCACTAACATAGAGAGGGATCTCTTTTTATAAATTTGATTGTTCTTGATGTGAGACACACAAAACTATTACGTATTTCTCTGTGACAACTTCATATAAAAGTCCCAGCTGGCTATCTCCGAAACAGTGGTCATAGCTACATAGAGAGGAAAGGGGAGTTCCAGGAATGACTTGGAGAAATACCTAATGACTGCTTCGCCCGAGCCCATACTGGGTCAATCAATACTGGAATAGCTCAGCGCTGTCTACAGTACAAGCACCCTCTGTAGGAGCCGTCTACCCTTCTACAAGTGTACCTGATTACATCAAATAGACCTATTTAACTATATATTGTGAACATATTTATATTCGTGCTGCATATAATTTTGCTTAATTCGCGTTTGTGAAATATCCGCGAAAATATGTAGGACGCAAAAACATTTTTTTATTAAAAAATAATTATATTATATGCACTAATTCATTAAACGCAAAATGTCTTTGAAAATCCGCGAAAAACTTTACACGTGAAAATATCTACATTCACAATACGCTCCAATTCTATGGTCTAACTTTTGAAGAATCGTTCCCAGAAAAATAGTAATGTAAATTTAATTATTTTCATAGTGGAATTTATGTATATATAGTTCCACTTTTTTTCAATTTTGATACGTTTTCCCCACTTTATGGTTATTTTCCATTTCTTAATCTTAAGTCTGTCTTACTTTTGGGCAATGGGCGCGGTGGTGCTGTTTTACATTCATGTTAAGTTTAGGTCTGCTTCCCAGGCAAGCTCATGTTCACACTATGTTGCAGGGGTGAATAAATCCCCCGGGAAGTGAAGCACTTCCTTTATTGTTTATCTTACAAGGCCTTTGGGACTCTATGAGTGAAGATTGTCACACAGATCCAGCTATGAACGACCGTCTATTCCTTCTGTGACGATTTAAAAATTATATCTCTAACCGACCGAGCGGGTTCAATAATCTTGTTCGTTCACTTTTTACTTGCTAAACCTATGCATAATAGCGAGTGTTAGTTAGTTTCACTTCTGATCTGCTACTTCCTAAAATCATCCTGGTAAAGATTTTGAATTTGAGTTGAATTAAATATCTCGCAAAATATAAATATCACTCAAGAGAGTGGCTTCACAAACTACTTCCGTCACACATTTCCGGTTTCTCTGATTGACTGAATCCTCAAGGGGCATACATACATAATATAACATTACAAAAGATTTGTGATGTATTGCGGCACAATAATAATACGCTGAACCGCTCCTATCATTAAAGCTTAATGTAAGCGTAGGTACTTTCGCAGATTTCATCACATCTATAGAAATATTCACAGATTCAATTTCTTTGGAACAGTAAACGATTTATTTTGAGGTACATATTTTTGCCAAGAATTAACAAAAGCGAATCTACACGAAAATATGCACAGCACGAACGTTCATACGTCATTCAAAATGGTCCCGATACATTGGATGATAAACGTTTACTTTATCATTACATGCATGGCAGATACGGCAAGGCTGCCTTAGAAATTGCTTATTCTGCAGCTTGTGGTGCCTGGATCCAGTGACCCGGTTCTGATTGGTGATCTACAATATCTCTGCAAGGTTACATAGTATCTCTCTCAAAGGCACTCTTTTTTTGATGACTCCCGGAAAAAAATACCAATATACGACAGTGTCCAAAATTAAGGTTGCACCCTGCACCCGGTGTGCATGAATTGGCTGGCGGGTGCATGGATTTTAAATACTATGCATCCTGATATGTATGGAATTTTAAAGCATTTTATGCTTATTATAATATAGACCGGGTGCACACTTTTTAGAACCATGCACCTGATGGGTATATACATTATAGTCCTCAATTTCGGACATTGCACTATATTCTTAATGTTAATTAAATATAAACGGCTCACAAATTTTTTACCTTTGTTCTATCTTTCGTGGATAAACCAATTGGCCAACAGCAAACAGATGGCCAATACACAGAATGTGAACGATATTCCGCTTACATGGTTTCTATCACTAAGACTTAACATCAAACGAGTCTACTGATAACATAATAAGATCTGATGGCTACATACATGCCAGTGCAACATCTTATATTGTCATAGTGGCGTGAACAGTGTTTAATCTTGTGACTGTCTTTAAGTAATCAACAAGATATGGTTAACTGGTAGTGAGGGTAATGGGATCTATGAAAGGAGATTACTTAAGAAAATACTATTGTGATCCCCTACCCTACCAGAAGAATAAAAAAAATATAAAGATTTTAAATTCGTGCACCAAGGAGCTTTTTTTTCACCTGTAAGAACCTGTCTCCATTATGATAATACGCCAGTAGTCAAAAATGAGTACGCCCATAGCAGTCAATCGTGCGCTTTATTATTATCTGATTATAAGACTATGGCATAAGTTCACACGTCTATCACGACAAGGCGTCAATACCGTACACACATCATAAATTTACTCTAATTGGCATCCTCTCATTTTGGTTTTTTATGTGGCCTTTGGACTTATTTATTAGCAATCGTACTAACTTTGTGTCAAATATTTAACAAAGATTTCTCTAAATCGTTGAGTAGAATTATGCAGCTTTTACTAACTAAATGCTTCATTATTAACTGTCGAGAAAATAATGACTTAGGTCGCATCTTCAATTTTGAGATCTCAATGGTCTTTTCAAGAACAAACCATTATCTAACTTCTAAGCCGCGTTATTTAATGGAAGTTTTATGGCATCACAAACCTCACAATATTGAGAGATTCGTCGATGTGGGTGCTGCTAAACGCCAACAGATAAATCAATAGTCTCTACGCCATGTGTTTAAATATCTAAGTGAGCTTCCTTGTCCATCCTTAAGACCCAGTTATCTGACATTAGTTTCATGTTTAAAAAAGACTCCCGGATATGCAAACAGGTTTAGAGCGAAAATCATATGGGGTACTTGAATTTATATTATACTTTTGTATCATACACGCAAATTCCTGTTTGCCCTGAAGATAAATATATAAGTTGACCTCTATATATAAGAAAGGTAACTTGCCCAAGTTAACTGAGTGGAGTGTAAAGATATTTTCTGCTGTTAGAAAAACAACTCTACGTGCCCATTTGCTCAGGTGAGCCTAAGGTTTTACCTGTCCCGCCTTAGTTTTACCTTATTTCGGGCAGACAGGCAAACCCAATGCCTGGGAGTTATTATTACAACCGAAATCCCATTAGAAATGTCTGGTGATAGCTATATTCATACTAAAAGTCTAAAAGAAAAATATATGGATATTTACAATGATAAAACTCCCAAACATATTACAATGGAAAAATAAAATTCATGACGATATTTGTAGATATTTGAATAAGATTAGCAAACACCGCTTTAGCAATTTTTTTTTCGTTTTGTTGGAAATCAATTAGATGTTAGAAAGTGAAAGCTACTTTTTACTTTTCCTTTTATTTTTTGGCCTACTTATTCATTCTTTTATCTCCTTTAATATAATTTTTCTAAATTGTTTATTCTTTGGTCTCAATACTCTGGGATACAATATATATGGTCTGTCACTCTGATACAGCACTGTGTCCCGGTTTAAAACTGGGATGCGACTACACTGCCAAGGTGCCCCGAAGACCTATTTAGCCTCGTCGGCTTCTGTTTTGTGTCGTGCCTTGCCTCAACTGCTGAGGCCACAGCCAGTGCTTGGGCCCACTTCAGAAGCAGGCCAGAGAGGTGTGGAAAACAGGCCTATTTCCTGGCAACCACACCCCTCAACCTCCTTATACCTGTTCCATATTAACTGAAGCCTCATTTAGGTTTATTCTGCAACTCAGATTTTCTCCTACATTACCAAAAGTCTGTGCAAAAAGCCAGACACAGTTCCTTTGAAAATTGGGTCATTTGAGGAGCTTCGACACTGTCTGCATCCCCGGCCAGCCTACTTAAATATTCATGAGGTGATGAGGGCAGACCCACAGAGATTTCCTTACAACGAAACTCTCGGCAAATACAAGATGTCTGCACGAGAGTCTAGACCAAAGTGACGGAGAGAGTGTTGTGGAAGTGGCTTGTTAAAAAACGATAACTCGCGAAAAGAGAAATCATGTGTTTGGTCTTGTAAATACACCAATGACCCAATTTCGCCGCGAAGGAACGTGATTCGACAACGAAGAGTGCGTACCATGCGACCTTGAAATGACGCAAAACACATCCAAATACACACTGATTTAGTGGAATAATGCCCCCAAGATTCAACAAATATGACAGAAATAAACAGAAAGTTGCTTCCAGGTTGGCCTGGTTAGAGGGGGCGGCGAAATGTCCAGCTTATCACCGCCCAAACATAGTAGGACGAATCGACCCAATTCCGGACAAAGCGGAGCACAGCGACGTGGAAACAAACGTCAAACACGGATGCAAAGTTGGTTGTTGTCAGTGGGCATGCATCCACATAAAACAAGCAAACTTACAATTGTACAAACCAGATGGAGACTTTCAATCGGTATTTGAGTGAAAGGGAAAAGCCTGAGATCTTACCAGACGTATTTTCCGTAGCATGCGCCGGTGACCGACTTTCCTCAGCCATCTTCCACGTTGACCTATTTACCTCCGCTGGTTCTCGGTCTGTTTAACGTTAATTTACTAAAATAATGACAGTGCGCCAAAAACCAGCAGTTTGTTATTCTCTGCTCTCCCAGCAGATTGTCAGTTCACTTATTTCAATATTGAAAAATACAGTATATGATTAGAGATTTCAACATCTCTGAGCACTTCCCAGCATGCTTCAATCATCATGGCGCTTTAGCAGAAGATTTTCAATTTTTGAAGAGTTGTAAACCCGAAATATCAAGCAAGCACCTGCTAATTCCTGCTCCAATCACTGCCGGCAGCTGCGTGAGTAAACTGTGCCATATTCTGGTCACCCTTACATGTAAAATATGTTTGATTTCTCTGCATACGCGACAAATTACTGCATAAATCCGCCCCTTTTGAACAAGATTCCTAGAAATTATTGATGTGATCACCTTTGAATGAAAGTTTGAGGTAATCTTGCAGCATAGTAGGCAGGAAAGAATCAGTAAAAATCGTTGGTAGGAAATTATAGGATGAATGTTTGGCGCACCTGTTACTACTCCAGTTATCTTCCTACACAAATATTAATAATAACAATAATATAATAATAATATATTTTATTGACAACTCAAAGTCTACAAAGTCAAAGGCTTATGTGTCACTTCCATATGTGAACAACTACCAGTACACTACGCTACACTACAATACAACTATACATAGGTATATGATAATATATTATGGAGAGATATGACAGCCCAGGGCTTGACAAATTGGGTGTCCAGTGGCCCTGCATGATTGCCAAGTGATAGACTATGTTGTTCTGAGATTTGTCGTATATCGAAATCTATATAGTGATACCTTACGACGCGGAATAAACGCTTCCGGTTTATCGCACGGCACTCTACTCGTGGCTTCTAATTCTCAGCATCTAAGTTCAGTTTATCCATAGTTAAAATATATCTCATGACATGGTGTCAGAAGTGGTGAGTTGATGAACATCCAGAGAAGTTGTGGAACTGTGATTTTTGCCTCATGAAAGTTTTAGTGCTGAGTATTCTGTGTTTGATCTGGGCTGTCAGTGCCAGTGACAGTGCCCAAGTTTGTTCAAGGCCACATGGGAGTCAATCTAAAGCAGGGCCAGTGTCAGTGACAGATAATTGTGGCTTGATTTGCTGCATTTCTACAAGTTCTACTGTGTCTACAGACTGCTGCTGTGTGAGTTTTAGCCAGTTTTACCACCAGTGCCCTAGCTTGTGCCCATCAGTTGTGAGTGACAGTTCCACCATGCCTAAATTCAACCCACCTGAGAGTTTCCAGTTTGACAAGCCTGCAGACTGGCCTGAGTGGGAGCAACTGTTCCTCAGGTTCAGGACCGCCACCAAGTTAGATCGTGAGACCGGTGCCGTCCAAGTTAGTTCCTTAGTCTACGCGATGGGTCGCGAGGCTGAGAAAATCTACAACAGTTTCCAACTCGCCGCCGTGGCCCCAGCAGCTGCGGCCGATGCGAATGAGGCCCAACCCATGGCCGATACCGACAACTTTACCCTCGTTCTCCAGCGCTTTGACGGTTACTTCGTCCCGAAGCGCAACATCATCCACGAGCATGCCAAGTTTCATCTGCGTGCTCAGCAAGCCGGCGAGAGCGCCGAAAGTTTCTACAGGTCTCTCATGGAGTTATCGGAGACTTGTGATTTCAACGACAAACACGAGGAGATACGAGACAGACTGGTTATAAGTATTTTAGATAAAGAGTTGTCGCTTGAGTTGCAGTTAAAGGCGGACCTCACCCTTGAAAATTGTATCGAACGAATTCGTAATTCCGAAATGGTAAAGAAACAAAATGAGTCTGTTAGTAGTAAGAGCGTTGACCATGTTGCCCGCAGTAGAGGTCGAGGACGGTACAGCAGAATGCCCGAAAGATCAAGTTCTGACAGACTTTGTAGTAATTGTAACCTACCGTAAAACCCCTAATTTAGGCCGCACCCTAATTTAAGCCGCACCCCAACTTTGGGGTTTATCTTTGGATATTTTTTTTCATAATTTGTTATTGTGTGCCATTGAATTCAATGTTATGTAAACCCCTAATTTAAGCCACACCCTTAAAGTGGAGGCCTAATAAGATTTCATTTCACAAACTAACCCTTATTTAAGCCACGGCTTAAATTAGGGGTTTTACGGTACTTCTCGATCATCGTCATAAAGTTTGTCCTGCAAAAGATCAGTTTTGTAACGAATGTGGTAAGCAGGGGCATTATGCTCGTTGTTGTAACTCTACAAGTAGTTCAGGTAGAGGTAGTTCAGGTAGAGGTTCGGGTAGAAGCTCAGGTAGAGGTTCAGGTAGAGGTAGAGGTTACTACCGAGGCAGAGGTTCAGGTCGCAGAAATTTAGATGAGGTGTCCGAAGAGTATGTAGAGTCCGACGGTGAAGACACATATTTTCTTGGTTCTATTTTCTGTGAAGATAATGTTGACAAACCATGTGTTGAACCTGAGTTTTGTGTTGATTCTATCGATTGCGATATTTCTGACAAAACAGAGTGGTACATCGACCTAGAAGTTAACAGTGACGTTATCAATTTTAAGATATATAGTGGCGCAGATGTCACAGTTATCTCAGAAGATGTTTATCGTAAAATGCCAAACCGGCCGTGCCTAAAACCAAGTAAAGTTATCCTGAAGAGCCCAGGAGGCCAACTGAGTAATTTAGGTCAGTTTGTAGCCCGTACCACATACAAAGGTGAAAGGTACCATTACCTCGTACAAGTAGTTAAGGGGGCGACGACAAGTTTATTAGGTCGGGGGCCTTGCGTTCGTCTCGGGTTGATTGCCCGTATTGTCGCCGTCGAAGCAAAAGGTAGTGTTCCAGTATCAGGGGTAGGTACCCTGAAAGGCGACCCCGTAAAAATCATCCTGAAAGATAACGCGCAACCATACAGCGTATCGACCGCGCGTCGCGTCCCCATACTGATTTTGCCCAAATTTAAAGCCGAACTCGAGCGAATGGAACGCGAGGGCGTTATTAGTAGTGTTTCCGAGCCTACAGAGTGGTGTGCACCCATGGTACCGGTGATTAAGAAATCAGGTGACATTCGTATCTGTGTCAATTTGAAACATCTGAACGAGTCCATTGTACGACCAAAATATGTAATTCCCACGAAAGAAGATATCCTGTGTAAGTTGTCAGACGGCAAAGTTTTCAGTACGTTAGATGCTGCTAGTGGGTTTTGGCAGATACCGTTAGATAGCAAGTGTGTAAAGTTAACAACTTTTATTACACCGTTTGGTCGTTATTGTTTCAATCGCCTTCCCTTTGGTATAACGTCCGCCCCAGAAATATTCCAGTTTAAGATGACCGAGCTGCTCAAAGGGCTCGACGGGGTAGTAGTGTATATGGACGATATTCTCGTGTATGGCTCGAGCATGGAGCAACACGATGAACGTTTGTCACAAGTTCTGGACGTCCTGAAGAACAACGGACTAAAGTTGAACGACAGTAAGTGCAAGTATCGTCAAAGTGAACTAACCTTCCTAGGACAGTCCATCAGCAAAGACGGTGTATCTATCACAAAGGACAAGGTTACTGCCATTCAGAACCTAGCACCGCCAACCAACGTGACAGAGCTAAAGAGAGCTCTTGGTATGATAAACTATTTGTGTTCACATATTGATCAGTTGTCAACTGTATTAAAACCCTTGAATGACCTGTTGAAATGTGATGTATCCTGGTATTGGGGTCCCGAGCAGGAAGCAGCATTTGCGAAGGTTAAAGATCTTATTTCTACAGCTCCTGTTCTGGCGTATTTTGACCCTAGTAAACCCACTGTTGTTTCAGCAGATGCCAGTTGTATGGTCTAGGGGGTGTTCTCATGCAGTATCATGGTAGAGAGTTACGCCCAGTGGCGTTCGCGTCTCGTATCTTATCTCAGGTGGAGAAAGGTTACGCGCAAATCGAAAAAGAGTGTTTGGCCGGGGTATGGTGTTGCGAGAAATTCGACAAATATCTGCGTGGTCTAAATTTCAAGTTGTTGACCGACCACAAACCGCTCGTACCACTTATAAACACGCGCGACTTAGACAAAGTCCCGATTCGTTGCCAGCGCTTATTAATTCGCATGATGCGATATAACCCCGAGGCCCAGCACGTTCCGGGTAAACAGCTGGTGATAGCTGATGCACTATCGAGAGCGCCACAACGCGGTGAAATTTCCGAGATCGAACAAGAAATTGAAGCCCATATTGCTGCCATAGAGGAGGGCTGGCCGCTGACTAGCTAAAGGCTATCAGTGATTCGTGACATGACCCAAATGGACGAAGAGTTAAGCGTGGTATTTCGATATACCAACTCAGGTTGGCCGTCGCATTTGAGCTCCGTAGCTCCTATCGCGCGGTCGTATTATAACACGCGAGGCCATCTGAGCGTCCACGACGGACTCATAACGTATGACGACCGTCTAGCCATACCTAGTAGTATGAGAGCCGACGTCCTCCGTAGAATTCACGAAGGGCACCAAGGCCTCATGAAATGTCAAGAAAGGGTCCAACAGTCCGCTTGGTGGCCGAAAGTTGGCGAGGACATCGTACAAATTGTCCAGCAGTGCACACACTGCCAAAAGTATAAGCCAACAACTCCGAAAGAACCACTGGTTCCCACTGTCCTACCAGATAGGCCGTGGCAGATGTTAGGCGCAGATCTGCTCGATTTTAACAATCAGCAGTATATGGTAGTCGTCGATTATTATTTGCGATATATTGAACTTGTTTATCTAGCCGAGACTACCACACACGCGGTCACAGCGAAATTGAAATGTATTTTTGCGAGATTCGGTATTCCCAATTTGCTAGTGACCGATAACGGATCACAATTTAGTTCAAAAGAATTTCGACAATTTGCAGACGCGTTAGGTTTTCGCCATCAAACCTCAAGTCCGTATTTTCCTCAGTCCAACGGTCAGTCTGAACGCGCCAAAACAATTCTGCAACAGTCTGACCCTATGCTAGCGTTACTAGCTTATCGTTCGACACCACACTCATCGACTGGATATAGTCCAGCGCAGCTCCTCATGGATAGGAGAATTCAGTCAACGCTACCTGTAATACCTAGTGCGTTACAGCCAAAATGGCCCGATCTGAAAATTGTGTCTGAAAATGACCAGGTCGCGAAAGAATCACACGCAAGATTCTATAACAAAAAGCACGGTGCTTAACCTATCACACCTTTGGAAGGGGGAGAAAATGTAAGAATAAAAACTGACTTACAGAAAGTTTGGGGTGATCCCGAAGTAGTTGTGGGTACAGATACTCCGCGATCATATATCGTGAAGTCAGCAAGCGGTTCCACCTTCCGACGTAACAGGCGTCATCTCCAGGTTATACCACCACCACATAATGAAGGTCAGACCTTCCCTAGAGCAGTGGCTAATATTCCTCCAGTCCCTCAAACTCCTAGAGTGGCTCAAAGCCCTAGAGTAGTTTCTGAACCTATTAGAGGTTCAAAGGTAGTCAGTCCACCGAAACCGTGTCCTACTATTGTGACTAGGTCTGGTCGTGTTAGCAGACCAGCGAAACGCTTAGATCTGTAAAGATCATACTATTATCATGTTTATTCGTACTACTAAAAAGTAAGCCGTTGTATCTGTATTATAACATTCTAAGAATGTCTGTCATCTAAAAACAAAAAGGTTGTTATAAAGTATTGTACATGTATTACTATCTACAAACATCTAAAAGTTCATTGTAGAACTACATCTCAAAAGGGGGAGATGTCGTATATCGAAATCTATGTAGTGATACCTTACGACGCGGAATAAACGCTTCCGGTTTATCGCACGGCACTCTAATTCTCAGCATCTAAGTTCAGTTTATCCATAGTTAAAGTATATCTCATGACAAGATTTAGGCCTAATTAGGTTCTGAACTGAGTAGATCTAAGCTGAGATGAATTGAAAATGATTTGCCAAGCCCTGGTGAGTTAGTACAATTATACAATCAATAAGACAAAATAATATACACACGTATATTTCAGGTATATTACATAAAAAAAATTAAATACTCAAAAAAATAGTGAGATCGTTTTATCAGCCAGATGTGATGTCTCATTTAATATCCTTTTTGAATTTTTATCTTTATCTACATTGATTTAAAAGCTACAGCCAGTTATACATGGTACTCTTGTTTTGCCCTGTCAGAATGACGTGTATTTAGAACGCTCACTGTGCAGCTTTAGGGCAAATTACAAACCAAAGTTGTTATGTCAATTTGAAGGGAAAATAATGTAGATAAATATTATTGCAGGTTCTTCAAATATTTTCTTGATCTTATATCTTCATTTTACAAGTGAAAAACTCAGTCACAGCTTTTACCTCAAAAACAGGGGACACTTTTTTAGGGATAAACTGGTGGAATGTAATATGCCTACGTTTGATAAATTTCAAATATTACCTGAGAGGTCATAGACAACCCATCTACACCAACTCCTATCACAGGCCCATACCCAGGGTCTGCTGTGGGAGGGTGGGGGGTGTGGCGAGAATCCCTCAGTGGAACATTTGCTTATAATTTCGATAATTGAAACTTAAGAAGGGTGTGGCGAGCTTCCCAAGTGGAACTTTTTAATATTTTCTCCTGTTTTTAGGGGGCTCTACAGTGAAATCTTCAAATGGAAAGGTGGAACTTTTTGACAAATTTCCTGCTCCCCCCTAGTTACGGGCCTGTATCATCGCCTTTTTGTTTTACAATCAGTAGGGGGTACTGAAGCAGTGGAAATGTTAGGGCTGCATCGTGCACCCTGGGCGCATTACACCATCAAATGGCACACATATATATACAATGTGCCCATGGAACATTTAGGATTAATTCATTGAGGAGTGCCCCACTGTCGTACACCATTTTTTTCTGACACAAGTGGCTTTGCCACGATTCGAATCCACAACCTTTGGGTTTGGAGGTGAGGGTCTTAACTATTACACCATGGAGGATGAGGCTGGAACTAAGAAATGGGGTCATGACCCAATTTGCTGGTTCCCACAGGTCCTTTTGAAAGCAGTTTAACAAAACAGCGGCCATATGGACAGGTTGGTTATGACCCATTTTGCTGGTTCTTGGTAAGACCTGAAGAAAGTTCAGTAAGTAGGCAGCAACTTGCGAAAGGACATCATTTTAGAAGAAGTAGGGTAATAATCACAGCTGAAAACCTATTCTTGTCAGGAAGCCCCTAAGGGTGGCCCCTGTCAGTGTGGAAACTCGCACTGAAAATCCCTTAGATTACATGTTTATAATATTGGACTTGGTAGCATGTCTTATTACAATCATTAAGTGTAGTGAACAGTTAAAGACCTTCTATATAGCTGCCACCCATGAGCTGCTGATGAGAGCAGGGGGAAAGCAGGGAAAGCCAAAATATGTAAAAAAAAAAAATTGAATGGGGGGTTATCTCCAAAGGAGTCACTGGGCCGCTGGGTTGTGTGACTGTGGTCCCTAAGAGAGGTTTAGAGATGAGCTCCCCTTCGCGCTATAAATTTGGGTCGGTTCTTTGTTATGTACCCCAGATGAAGCCGAATATCGTCTGAACAAAGATAGCCCTCTTCCCATCTTAAATTCGATGTTACAGTTAATTTTGAGTCAAATATAAGCACGCACTTGGTAAACTGAGTCGGGACGGGAATGGTGTGGATTGTATAGAAATTGAGCTCATGACAGGTTAGAGAGGATGACTTTAAAAAAAGTAAAAAGATTATTAATGAATGTGTGACTTCCAATTTCTCCCAACCACGGATAGCCATTTTCATGAGATTTACCTGCAGGTTAGCCTGAAACAGGATGCATGCTGGGTAAGTTGTTGACAAAACTCAAGGTTTTAGCATAGAAATTTTCATGAATTGTATCATTGTTTTTAGATTAACCTTGTTAAAAACTAGCTATCATTACTTTTTAAATACAATACATAGCATATATCCATATCCATCAATATTTCCTGAGTGATTTGAAAATGTGTTCATTGTAGATGACTGTGTTCATTGTAGATGAGGTTTTCCAGGGGTTTTGTCGACAAAATTGGTCCAAATTAGCCTGCAGGTAGTTAAATATTGTAGATAAGCTATCTGTGGTAGGGAGAGATTACCGCCTAATATTAAGAGTAGATAGAAACACTGAAGAAACATAACGACAAAGAAGAGCAATTCTTGATATAATATGATTTATTATTCAGTGACAATTACACTGAAATAAATGTAACGAAACACATAAATAAATACAATACGTAGCATATTCACAACTGGCTAATTACATGTACTACTTTCCATACAACTGAGAAGAAATCTGTATACCAACAATCGGATCAGGTAGCACACTGGGCAAACATCATGATGTGCACATCCTGATGCAGGGTTATGGCAATCTCATTACAACAATACCATTACACCTCACTTAACATTAAGCAAATTCACATAGGCCTCCACACTTTTTATGGCGTCGTGAATGTCCGTAGGGGCCTCGTTGTTCAAGGCAAAGTTCCTCATAACCCGAATAGCGTCCAGCACTTGTTGATGATTAGCTACCTCAGCAGTAGCCGCCGTAGTCCCAGCATTCTGGAGCTGCTCAGCGGCTGGTGCCTGGTTTTCAGTGAGCAGCTCAGCCGTTGACGAGTTACCATTACCAGTGAGTTCGTTTAAAGTCTCCCGGCTCGTGCCGGCGCAGCGCAGGTTGTGGCGCAGGCAGAAGTCGTCGAGCCAGGCGTCGGTGGGGCAGAAGGTGGTGAGTCCCAAGTGAGCGGCCACCTGCTCCGCCTTGGTCCGTACGTGGGTCCGTGACGGCCGCAGACCCATAGCGCACCGCTGGCGGAACCACCCCCACAGGGCCCCCTCCAGGTGGGAGTCCTCCAGGTCCTCCTGAGTCCGTTTCAGGTACCTCCGGGCATCCTTTCCTCCAATAGCAGGGCGTTGGGTTGACTGTAGTTTGGTTGGGATGAGCTGGAGTTTTACTAAGGGGTCAGGAGGACAGGGTTGGAGGAGTGGATTATTAGCAGTGTCGGGTTTTCTGCTGGTGGACCCTGGAGTCTTGGGTTTGTCGATGGCACAGCGGGAACTCTTCCGTAGAACCTCCACCTCGCGACGCTTGATTCTGGTAGCAGCCATTGCGTAGAGTTAGAAGTTTGAAAGAATAAACGGATTGTGATGGTCTTCCAAGCACTCCCACAGCAAGTGTCGGTTTAGAAGTTAAAGTACGAGAAGCCTCAGTTGATCTGGTTAAGTAGCAGGTATATAAACTGTGGAATTAAATCCTATCTTTGGTCCTGCTTGGTGAACTTCAAGTTTGGATATGACCCTGAACTCGCGAACCTATGCAATATATAGCCGCTCCAAGAGCTGCTCAAGTGACTTCACACCATGCTGAGCGAATCACGGAACTGCTCGCGAAAAGCACTCTCTCACTAACTGAGCAAATCAGCCTGCCAAGCCCTTTGTGCGACACCTTTCACACCTGACTTGGAAGGTGTGCGAACCTGAGAACCCTCACAGGTGGGCAGTAGGTGCTCAGGTAGGTGTTCAGGGAGGTGTTAATGACCGCTTAGTGAGTAAGGTGTCACTCTATCTGACACTTTAGTGGCATTCAATCTGACACCTACAAACCTAAATTTGGCTCGTATCTTACTATTTCACTTCCTTATTCCTTTCTCGGTCCCTGGCTAAGTCATTTAGGAAGTGATCCGCCACAGACTCCCTGCAGTTATGTCAACTATGGATAGAATTACGAGGCACATAATACAGCTGATTTGGCAACACTTTTTTCTGGGAATAGTTCATGCGCTCAGATCAGAAAATTTTATATACGTGAGATAATCAAGTCAAATATGGTAAGGTATTTTGGAAATTTTAGATTAATCATCTAAAAACGCAAGTAGAATACAAATAAAATGTTATGAAATGCACGTAAACACAAAGATAATGAATATTATTTCCGCTTTTTTATGATTTAGAAATTAGAAATTAATAGCAATTAGACTTAATTTAAAAAAGGGAAATCCGCCCAAGGCGACCAATAGTGTGTTTCCGATGGACGCCCAAGAGTTTATCTTTTTATTAAAAAAAAGTCGTTTTCAACCATTTCTGTTAGGTGCTTACCAAACAAAAGGGAAAATATAGATTTCTGACTGCCCAAGAGGCCGTATTTCTTTGCTACTAGTACACCGGAACCATTATTTGTGGCCCTATATTCCCTTTTAGGGGGTACTGTGCTTGTCTGAACGCAACGATTTAGTTGTCACTCTTGGCGTCAACAGATGATAAAGATTGCGGAACCCGCCTAGCTAGTACCGGATACTGAAGGAGGAATCGTCCGCCGAGGAAAGTAAATAAAATGTATAAAATTGTCCAGACGGAAGATTAGATCCTATAAGCTGAAGGAACCTAATCTGGACAGTTCACTGGAAACATGAACTCGATTGAATATTAGTGATGAAATAACATTTATTTATAGAAAAGGTTGGCGGAAGAATCGCATTACTTGACAATATATGTGTTACGACTAACAAATGTTACCAGGGCGCCTCACTCCGTAAAATTAATTATGTCTTCCACTTGAGGTACATGCATTTACAATGAAATTGCACATTTTTTAAATGTATGCTCAATTGACCATAGATAAAGGCCTTATGAGATTTGTTTTAAAAAAAGTTGTTTGTGTCGCTTCAATTATTATATGATTATTTTGAAAAATAAAAACTACATTAGAAAAATAAAACCTACATCAGTCTCAGACTTAAAATTTACCTTTTTATATTTTCTCACAGAGTTCCCTGGCAGGATGCGGTCGACTGCTCAGAAGGATTTTATATTTCAATTCGGGAGTCGCGGCCTGAGGTCCAAGTTGACCGTGCCTGTGACCATTCCCCTACCGCAGAGCGTCAGTGACCTCGTGGGACGACTGATGAAGGCACACAACCTGCCCTGCTACGTTGAACCTGGTAAAAAATAAATAAAAGAGTACCCTAATCCCCTAATATAAGATGCTGTTTAAATAATGGTTAATCTCAGACATGATAGCATATCAGACCTCAAGTTTTGAGGTGCGGCCTAAATTCGATTTTCTACACCTTGTACTTCTGGGGGGAAAATGTTATAGAAAAAATTGTCAAAATATAAACTCAAAGAAAGGTTGCGGCATTAAAAAAAAAAGTGCAGCTTAGATCCGGGGTTTTACGATAGACTTTTGTGTGTGTGTGTGTAAAACTACACATTCAAACGAGTCCTTCACAGTAATTTTTAAAAAGTGAATATGGTAAAGTAGATTGTTTTGGCGGGAATAATTTTATCGCGGATTTAAGATTTTTGTGGATCTAAAATCATGGTACGATGTATCATATTCATACACTTATGAAATGTATTTCTGCAAAGTACATATTTTGGTGGATATTTCACATACGTAGGAAAATGAACTACTCGAATATTTATACGTTCTCAATAATCAGATATATGGTGTGAAATGGATAGTAAGTAGAAACGAACATGAGTAAACAGTAACAACGTTTTTGAAATTTATCGGGTGCCAAGCTTGGAAAGTTTATAGCTCTAACACTTAATTCATGCATCTTCTAGTAGTTTAACAAAAAAGGGTTTGCCATTCATATCCCGGACGCATAGTCATAAAAACAACTTGCACCCAATAGAAGAACTATTCACATTAGACAAAAACTTTTTGAAAAAGTGCACCGCTTTTTTTGAACGATCCAGTTTATAGTTAGGATATCAAAATGCATATATCAATTCTTTATCTCTGGCTTATTTGAATACAGATTTACGCAAAGAACTTGCTGCATTTGTGGAGAAGGAGTTGAAATGCCTTCAGGATGAAAACGCAGAAGAAGCAATCGACAAAGTCCGAAACAGTGACGCTACCGTCGCCAAACTAGTAGACAGCTGGGCACGGGCGTTTACAGAGGTAAATAGATAAAGTTCATTGAGTTTTCCTGTTTCTCTTTTTAAGGGAATCTATTTTGTGTTTCTGTCATGTAAGAGGGAATATGGTTTGGTTTTTTTTTAAATGACAGAAATGACATGAATGTTCCCATGTAAATTTGGTTCCAGATTTCATTTACTGACATTTTACCAGGATTCTTTTTTTTAGACAGACATTTTGAGAATCTAGGTCCTCTGAGGTTATGGAACAAGTTACCTTAGCTACTTAAGTAGTCTTTTTGGCAAACGCAACCATTGTGCTTGTAGAATTAACCTTATGTCGTCAGCGAATCGACTGACAAATCTGCCAATATTGTATTAACCAGTGTTAAATAAAACTTGTTCAGTAAATATTGCATAGAATCAGCTATCTCTGTAGAAAAGAAAAAGGACGAACCACAACAATTCTTCAAACAACAAACATTATTTTTCATAAACAACAAGTTTTGATACAAAAACAATTCTTGATACAACAACAATTTATCTATTTTCACACAACTACAATTATTTTTCATACAACAATTATTCTTCATACTACAACAACAACAACAACAACAACAAACAACCCTATTTACTACATCAATAACAACAAACAACCCTATTTACTACATTTATTTCTGTGGCTCTCCCCAGGAGGTGAAGGAGTATGCCCGCCCGGAGGCCGTCACCAACGAGCTGGTCTTCTCGGAGGTGTACCACGCCCTCATCCACTCGCCCGCCCTGGAGACCCTGCTCAACCTGGAGCACACGTACGCCCTGTCGGCCGGCAGCGTCATCGAGCAGCGCGACCAGGACCTCTCACACCTAGAACAGAGGCAAGTTTGGCTTTTTAGGTCCCAAAAAAAATCAGAGATGCCATTTTCCTACTTTTGTAGGATTTCCTACTTTTTGGTTATGTTGGACTGAACAACCGTTTTTTCCTAAATCACTTTAATATTTGTTTTAAAGCATTCTTTTTTTTATTTTCAAGCTATTCAAATAAAACTGCAGTGTCAGGTCTAGGAAAAGTTTTCCCCTACTTTTCCTACTTTTTAATCAGTCAGGAATGGCATCTCTGAAAAATGCGTTTCCTTACTAGGTTTTTTTTTATTAACATGTACAACAAAGCTCATCGATTTATTTTACAAAATTTCCTTCAGGCAAAGCAACGAGATGGAGGTTGCCGTACAGAATTTGGGAGTGAGTTACACCGATGAACAAGTGAATCAGCTCGCCCAGCGACACTTTGAGAACACACAGGTAAAGCAATGCTCATGACAGATTTAATAAAATTTTGATTTTTTCGTGACATCTTGTCTTTGCTATATCAAATGAGGGCAGTTTAAAAGTTTTTAACTTTTGTACATTTTAATTACAGGCAAAATAAAATAGTGTGCAAACGGACTTATAGAGTGTTTTCTTTTTATATCAGTACCTGCAGATATACATAATTAGTCATTTCTAAATCCATGATCAATAGAATAAATTATGTAGCTTTCAGATGTACACGCACTGTAGACCATAAACCACACAGTACATCTAGAAATGAATTACAAGATAGGCCGATATTCTAGTGAAAAACATAACTTGCGATCGTACCACATTAAAATCTATATTCTATACTCTATGCAACCAAACATCTCTCATAGAAGTTACCAAAGCTTATAACAATGACATGATTTATAACATTTAAAGATGACGTTACTATTTTTCACAACAACGAGACTATCTTTTTCAATGATGCAGGCTTTCTCTTTTTCGGACTGTTGTGAGTCTTTTAAATGTGGAGGACGTGGCGAGGGATACAAAATGTGAATCTTTTATTATTACATCTGTCTTTGCAGTTGGTTGAAAGTAAGTGGGCGAGTGAGCTGAGCAACCTTCAGGAGACCCAGAAGCGGGAGTACCGGGACTGGGTGATGAAGGTGCACGAGGACACGCAGACCACGGCCGGCACGCCCACCTACGTGTACGTTACGGCCTTACCTTGGTTGTATATGTGTTGAAAGGAGTAAAACTGATGGGGTTTTTCTAATCATTTAGACACTAACCCAGCAGTAGCCAATCGTTGGTAGTTCCCCAAATCCGGTCGTCATCGCCCAAATTTCCGAAGTTTTCCGTATTTTGAAAATTATAACAATTTGGAACCTAGAAACGCGCTCTCGAATAAACATTATTTCTGTCTAAACGATTTGATTAAGTTAGATTTTGATACGCGTGACTAACAATGATTTATCGGAAATTTTTTGAGCAATTGGGAAATACTGATAACCTCTTTACAAACGTTAAAAGCGTGATATTGTTTAGATTTTGATAGTTTCTCATCTATATTCTCCGAATTTGAATATTATTGCATAACGGATCTAACGTTTACTATTTTCTCTCTTTACTTTATATCTACATTATACATGTATACTTATAAACCCTTAAATCAAGATTCTTCTTTATAACACATTTATATCTAATAACAGACAGTTCTTTGAATACACAATGATATCAATTTTATTATTTTCGACTCATTTCAGTCAGCGGGTTCGAGCCTTGTCAAATGCCGTACCAGCAGAGGAGGAGGATGACATCATACAACACCATGTCCGTATGGAGGAGAGTTTTACCATTCACTTAGGTGAGAGAAACTCGTGTTTGACTAATGAGTAATGTAATCAATATAAACATTTGAGAGCAACTGGTGTTTCACTCGTGGAGTCTCGCCACTCGCTTAGGTGAGAGCAACTCGTGTTTGATTCGTGTGGTCTCAACATTTACTTCCTACTCCTTCTTTTAAAATGACGTATTCTATTAAGATGAATTTAAGGTCAGCAAGAACATTTAAAATTGAAATCAATTTGATTCGAATTAGCTTGTTAAATATTCTGGTACCAAAACTTGTGTGTAAAGCAAATTCTCAAAGTGTTTCGAGACTACGGTTTCATGTTTGAATACTCGATTTTTTATAAAAATTGTATTATGTACTTTCTCTGTGAGATTGAACTATTGTTAATGTTGATTTTAATACTGCGTGGTGCGTATATAATTAAGTATCCATGAGTCGTTTGTCCAGAATGTCTGAGTCAATCAGACTGCGTTTAAAGTTAGCTCATTCACTTCCCAATAATTCAAAAGAAATGAACGATGAGGGAGCTCTTAATATGAAAGGGTTTTTATTCAGTAAACATCTCATCCCGAGTCAAAGCCACTGTGTATAAGTCTCCATCAGTCCACCTCCCATCTCCTATCAGCAATCAACCACATTTAGAATACAAGTTGTTCCAGCACGTTCTAGACCGCTCTCGCGCTTAGCTCTATCACAACCCTATGTCCGAGGTAGTTGGTATAGGTAAACTCCAGTCTGCTACGCGGGAGCCGATGTACTTACTCCGAGTAGCTCCTTTGCTAAACTCACTCAGCTGACATTCTCACTAAAACTCTACTAACTGCCTCGCTCCCTACCTTGCAACGCCTTTTATACTGGTTAACAGGTGGCGCTGGGAGCGTAAGATATTTCTTCTAGAAGTAGACTAGACGTAGACTTGCTAAGCCTGATCCTTGTTGGATTATATAACATGACAATATATTAAAAGTACTAAGCCATTAGTACAAGATGATTCAACTCTTTATCAGCTACCTCATATGTACGATTGCACAGTGCAGAAACACAAGGCACAGCATCAAACCGGTAGACCAGTGTACTCATACACTGATGTTTTTCAATGCTGTACAAATTACCTGAATACAAAAAATTAAAATCAGCAGTGAAATTGGCGTGTGGAATATACGCTTTAGTCAATCCACGGTTGGCTTGTTAATAAATGATAAATATGTTTTTTAATTGCAGGAGCCCAATTGAAAACGATGCACAACCTTAGGCTGATATCTGTAGACGTATTGGATTTGTGCAGGCACAAACCGAATAAGATAGGGTAAGTATAAATTTCTGTCCACATCTATTTTCTTCCCATAAAACAGGAAACAAAAATTGTATTTTCCTATAGAGATTTTTGAAATACATGTACAATGAAACGGGATTTGGAAGATTTACTTCAATTTTTGCAGTTTGAAAATTGGTCTAGGAATAAGGAAATTAATCTCACTAGTCCATAAACAACACAATACTTGATATAACTGGAAGCTGGGAGCTTCTTCCTGCTCATTGATAGCATCGTCAACCAGTGCCATACTCCTTTTCTTCTCAGATATGAGTCAATAATGAAAAGCTGGGAAGCCATTTTTGTGAGAAAAAAAATCTGTGGCAGAAGTTCATATATGCACATGCTTAGAAATCTTTTTTGCATAGGAAAACATCTGTAGTATTGCCATGATCCATAATTAAACGAAGCAAACGCTTGGTAGGTAACTTTTCTTATGTTGATATTTTTCTTTTTCTTCTGTAAGGGGTTTGTTGGTCCCCCAGCCCCAGCGCCTACAGACGGCCATGTCACTGTACTCCAACAACCTGTGTGGGTTAGTTCTCCTCGTCGACAACCGACTGAGCTCCTACACCGGCATCAAAAGAGGTAGGCCAATATACCTGCAGAGCCAACCAAAAAAAAACATTCACAAAACTTCGTCGAGGTGTTTTAAAATCCATGTTTTCAAAAACCGGTTTAAAAACCCACAATTTCGATGGCATGGAATTATATATTAAAATACCTCAACAATTATTAGCTATATATATGAATATTCATATGTATTAGTTGCTTTTATATGTTGAACGGACATTGCAATGATTTTGTAAGTTAACAAAAATTGCAAATGATCAAAATGGAAATGTGGACTTTTTTTTTATCCCACAAGACCAAAAAGTGCTTTCATTTTTATCAAAACACTTCATGAGTTTACAAACTTCCTTATTTCTTTCGCCGGGACCCCTGCAGTGAATACTTATCTGCACGTATTTGGAAGTATCTATGATCCATACTATTCGGTCATACACCATACATTCTATTTCAAGGCACATTCCTGCTTTAAATTTGTATAAACCTGTCCACATTTTATATCAGTCCGTGAATCATAGTCAGTAATTGATCTCTTGTAACATTATCGAGAGAAAAAAGTGGAAATTAACAATTCCTTCAAACTTTTTCTGAACAGAATTCGCCAAAGTATGCAGTATGTCGACGGACTTCCACTTCCCGGACCTGGAGCAGCAGTTTGATCGGATCGAGCAGGACGTCATCAAGGCCAACGAGTGGCGAGTAGCTCAGAAACTGGGCGATGAGGGGGACCGCATCTCCCTAAAGTCAACCGGCTCCAGCTCTAGTGAGGTATGACGATGTTTGGGTTAGAAGGGTGGCGGTTTTACCGTAAACCCCTAATTTAAGCCGCGGCTCAACAAAGAGAAGTCTCAGAAATAATAACCGATAACTCAGGGGGTGGGCTTAAAATTAGGGTTATACCCAACTTTAAACGCCTGAAGCTTCTGAGAAAAAAAGTTCTGAAGAAACGGCCAAAATGATACTCAAAAGTCAGGGTGTGGACCAAAATATGCCTGAATAATGAAAAAGTACTTTTAAAAAGTATTCTAACAAGAGCACTTAACAAAAGCACTGATTGTTAAAATTCTGAACTCTTTCTTATCAACTATCTGATTCAAAAAGCTATTGATCTGCTTCTAAGATCTACCATAAGAAGTTAACTACCTTAGTAATATTTTGAAATCATGGAATCTCATTCCCCCCTGTATTTATCGATCATCAATCATAAACCACTACGATTATTCAATCAACTCGATTAAAAAGCCCAAACGAAAACATCAAAATCAAGTGATCTCTGCTTCCTTCATTCTAGCGTGACCGTGATGACCGGTCTTCGCGTATGCAGTCGGGTGACTTCTACATGTCGCGCCAGTCGAACCTGTCAGAGGTACATGTTGTGTTCCACCTGGTAGTCGATGATGGAGTACGGGCCGGCGACATCACCTCACGACATCCAGTCATACTTGGCATCCGCAACATACTCAAGGCCTGCTTCAGATACGACATATTTACTATCAACATTCCCCTGCTACTGGTTCACGAAATGGCCGAGGTAAGTCGCCACTTATTTATTGTATTTTGTGCCTTTTTTGCAATATTAGAAATAATTCCTGCCTTTTATTTTCTGCTTTCTGTAGACCACTTGTATATCAAGAGGGATCCTCGGAATTATGGGACCGTGTTTGGTTTTATGAAAATGTAGCCAGAATAATAACTTTGTTAAATGCTTATTGTGCTTTTGGATTTAGTAAACACAAAAAAAAGGTAATTGCAACAGAAAGCCGTATAGAATTGTCTTTTTAAATGCATGCTGGGCCGACACAAAATACATGTAGTTGTAAATTTAGTTCATCCGGTAAATCAATGTTCGCTAATGTTCATTCGTTAAAGACTAAAACCCCATACCCACTAGGACATTTTTAGGCAGTCGGCCAATAGATTGGCGCTGAAATCAGCCAATTCTACCCCTAGAATCGGCTGATTCTGACTTTGATTCAGATCAGACATGCACATTTCAATATACTGTACTAGCAGGTGATCATAAGGATCAGCCGATTTTAGCACCGATCTGTCGGCCGACTGTCTAAAAGTGTCCTAGTGGGTATTTTGACTTTAGACACATTTCATGCAATTCTATGAAAAAATGAATCGATCTAATAAGTATTCTACTACTTGTTGTTTAGGAGATGACGATCCCCTGGTGTCTTCGGCGGGCCGAGCTGGTCTTTAAGTGCACGAAGGGCTTCATGATGGAGCTGGCCACCTGGGGAGGGCAGCAGTCACGCACCATCAACTTCTTAGTACCCAAGGTAAGTTTGCCACATAGTATAAGCCATAGACATAAGGCCATATTCCACAATACAGTGTTTTGCTCGCAATGGGCGTTTTACTAGTGGTGTTTGGCCCCACCGCAAGTAAATCAAGGCACCGCAAGGCGGAATAGAGAAATTACTTGCAGTGTTACTTGCAGTGTTACTTGGATTGTTACTTGCAGTGTTACTTGCAGTGTTACTTGCGCTGTTACTTGGATTGTTACTTGCAGTGTTACTTGCAGTGTTACTTGCGCTGTTACTTGCGTTGGGTCAACGCAAGTACCACCGCAAATAGTTTCCTATAGTTTTCTATTGAGTGCTTGTGGTGGCAGAAATGAACATGTTTGTTTCTGAAACGCAAATTACTTGCAGTGGTTAAAAAGACCACCACCAAAGGCCGCCCACCATATAATGGAATATGGCCTTTAAGGCTGTATTTCACATACTGAAAGTGTCAATGCGCCACTGATACAATAACACAAGTATCTGCAGAAAAATGTACCAATATTGCACTTCGGGCAGCCAAAATTATGCCCAAAGTAGATGATCCCGATAGGGGCCTTCCATTAAGTATGTTTGCATCAAGAGGGAGAGGGGGTGTCCGAAAATTTTGAAAATGTGCATACATTCGAATACATATCCAATGCGTATTTTTGCCCGTGGGGATGTGGGGGTCTGGTTTTTTTTTTAATGTGTGTACGTACTAAATGGAAGGTCCCATATATAATGTTACCATGGAGATATTCAATATCGGCAGCACATGCATTGGAACATGGCCTTTATTTGCGTTAAGCCATTTATCCATTTACGTGAAAGTAATTGGTTCATTTTCAGAAAATCAGAGCAGGAGAAAGCGTCCACAAATGCTTAATTTGTTGGAATGTCCCTTCTCGTTGAAGCCTGGCATTTTCATTGCATGTTCAGTGTTTTAACAGCATATTCAAAAGTTCGTTCATCGCTGGACACAGAAGTTAGTTTATTCTTACGTGAAAATAATTGTTTCAGACCAGGAGGAATGTTAGGGTGTCTACAAATGGTTGACTGTCTGCAATGCTTTCATGGATTTAAAACGCATTATTTTTTCTTGAAAAGCATGTATTTTACCTGCATTGATAAAGTGTATACGTTTGCTGCTGGAGAACTATGAACATGTTGACCATTGGGAAAAAGGCTATAGTTTTGGTTACACGGCAGTTAATTTTCACATACAGCCCATCTTTGGTCATTTATTGTATCCAAAGTTCATAAGACATTGTTCAAAAAATGTCAGATAACGCATTGCGGACAAAGAGAACAGTTCTCACCAGGAACTCAATACGTAATGGTTCTAAAATTTCTAGGATTAGTCTCAACTATCAATATTCAACCAAAGGCAGAAATTTGTCTGAGATCCAATTTTATTTAAACAAAAGTTCACTTTAACAATTCTGTTAAAACCAATTTTATAACCTTTTGATAACCTAGCTCGCCAGAGTAGGTAAAGAAAGTAAAACACACTCAGGGTTTTGCTAAAATGGTGTTTTACAGGTGTTTTAGAGTAATGCCACTTCGTGGGTTAAAGTACAAAATTTATGTATGAAATAACATTACAAGGTTATAGATTGTAATGAACTACACATTTTGATATGAAAATGAGAATACCACATGTCATATTTAGAACAATATTAACAAAACACACCCATATTAGATGTAAAAAAACACTCAAAATGAGTTTCTCCCAAATGACACCAGGGGGACTCAGATGCAACACAGTTTTGCACCAAATTTAGAGTGATAAGCAACAATAATACCTTAATAGAAGTACAAACATTTAGATAAACATATGTGACACAGTTTGGCATAATAAACATGTATATTAATGCCACAGAAGTAGTCTAACAACACTCCAATAACTGCCACACAGGCATGGCTTAAATGTGAGTGGAAATTGCATTCCCCAAAATAAGTGTGAATGGGAATTGCGAATTGCATTCCCATAAGTGAAAGTGAATGCAAATCACATTCTCAAAATGAGTGTGAATGAGAATTACATTCCCAGAATGAATGTGAAATGGGAAAGATTTTAGCTGGGGAGGTGAAAATCATATGATTAACACAGTGAAAACAGAGTTCAGTGAGATACATAATTACCACTGAAAATACAAAATAGATGAATGACATGGTATGACATAAGCAGTGTATCAGTTGTTACTTTATCATAGTCACATATGAAGATAAAATATTGACCTGACACATTTTTATGTTACTGTGTTACCAATATACCCTGAGATGAATGATATTTTTAAAAAAAACTTTTCTGAATCAAAATATGCAGTAACACATCAATACAAGAAAGTAAAATAATGTAGGAAAATAGAAAATTTATACCATTTAAGCATTTTTAAGCACCTGTAAAGAAAATTTGTACAAATATCAACAAAATTTAACATAACAGAGGGAAAAATTATTTATATATACAGCTCAAATTTTACCACAACCAGTTAGTTTCGTCTGATGAATCAGCCACGAATTGTCTTGGCAAGAAGATGCCAGTTGGTTGCCGTAGAGCATTGAGCTGCTGTTGAAACCCGGCCCGCATCTTCTCCCACTCTCACATCCAAGTCGGTTTGCTTGTTCATTCCTGGTCGTCTCGTGTCGCGCCATTCTCCTTGGAATCGATGCCCATCTCCGTAGTGGCTGTCGCCTCAGTGCTCGTCGCCACAGTGCTCGTCGCCACAGTGCTGGTCACTGCAACACTGCTCACTGCATCGTCATTACCGGGGGTTAACAGAGCCTTGAGTTCATTCTTTTTGTCTTGTAGATTCTCGCTATATTCGATGAGCTCCAAGTTGTATGCCCTTAACTGTGCTATTTCTATGGCCATGTCAACCTTCTCCTGTTTCAGTGCTGCTATCTCTGCTTCGTTAGTCTTTTGTTTCCATAGCAACCCTGTCTGCCACTCATTGGCAGCGGACCTTGCAGCCTCCAGTTGGCCTGCCAGTTGTCGAATAGTTTTCAGTGACCCCGCCAGAGCCACTATGTGTGGTTGTGTCTCGATGGGTCGCGTCTCCAGAGAGGTGGTTGCCCTGTCCTTGGGGTTTGCCTCTCCATGCTGCATCTCTTGCCCCAAGTTATTTGCACTCATATCCTCTTTGCTGAGCAGACTACAATTTTGCCAGCCGTTGTTTTTCTGTACTTCAAGGGGTGTCACCCAAGCGCGCTCTAAATATCGCTCGTGATTGCCGTCCTTATGGTACCATTCCAGATGGCAATACAGTTGTGAATGTTGCTCCTGGATGGAATGGCACAGGTTTGAGAGCCCCTTTCCTACTGGACACTGAAGGTTGGGCTTGACCGGTGCGTGGGTCTCCCAGCAGTGGTGATAGTAGCAATCCCTTGACGAGAATCACTTTTCGGTCATACAGCTGGGGTCACAACTATCAATATTCAACCAAAGGCAGAATTTGCCTGAGATCCGATTTCATTTAAACAAAAGTTCACTTAAACAATTCTGTTAAAACCAATTTGATAACCAGACCTGACTCGCCAGAGTAGGTAAAGAAAGTAAAACACACTCAGGGTTTTGCTAAAAAGGTAAGGTAACAATAGAGGTGTTCTACAGGTGTTTCAGAGTAATGCCACTTTGTGGGTTAAAGTACAAATCTTATGTATGAAATAACATTACAAGGTTATACAGTGTAACAAACTACACATTTTGATACAAAAATGAAAATACCACATGTCATATTTAGAATAATATTGACAAAAGACACCCATATTAGATGTAAAAACCACTCAAAATGAGATTCTCTCAAATGACACCAGGGGGAGTCTAGTGCAACACAGTTTTGCACCAAATTTAGAGTAATAAGCAACAATAATACCTTAATAGAAGTGCACAACATTTAGATAAACATAGGTGGCACAGTTTGGCATAATAAACATGTATATTAATGCCACAGAAGTAGTCTAACAACACTCCAATAGCTACCACATGGCAAGGCTTAAATGTGAGTGGGAATTGCATTCCCCAAAATAAGTGTGAATGGGAATTGCATTCCCCAAAATAAGTGTGAACGGGAATTGCATTCCCCAAAATAAGTGAATGCAAGTCACATTCCCCAAAGTGTATGTGAATGTGAATTGCATTCCCATAAGTGAAAGTGAATGCAAATCGCATTCTCAAAATGAGTGTAAATGAGAATTGCATTCCCCAAAGTAAGTGTGAATGGGAATTGCATTCCCCAAAATAAGTGAATGCAAGCCACATTCCCCAAAGTGTATGTGAATGTGAATTGCATTTCCATAAGTGAAAGTGAATGCAAATCGCATTCTCAAAATGAGTGTGAATGGGAATTGCATTCCCAGAATGAATGTGAAATGTGATTCACATTTCTAAAAACTATGTCTATTCCAAACATTCTTTGTGGTCCTTCTTATTTAGCATTTGAGATGTAATGGTTGCAAATTGCAAAAATTCCATGTTGATAGATTTTTTTCACCATCGTCATTTAAAATTATACAAAGTCAAAACCCTCAGCTTCTTTCATACATGTGGATTGTAAAGGGCTCTAGGGGGAGCCACATATCATTTGGCTAGTTTCTAATAAAGCCGTCAGGTGGCAGACTTGTTCCGATCCTCGGTAAAACACTTCACTGCGGGTCAAGCCATGGTTCTAATAGTGTAGTGTTATTGTTACAACCAAACACGATCCTTCTCTATATAATATATTATTCAAAGAGGCCCCTGTTGCTAAAACAAACATCCTGCACGTCTATTGGGCAGATTTTAAAAGTAGCCCAGACCAAATTCGCCTCAAGAATTTAGAACTAAATTAGGGTTAGGGTTAGGGTAGGGTCTGGTTAGGGTTCTTATCAGGACAGTGTTGCCTGGACATGGTGCTTATTGGGGCAGTGTTGCCCTGACAACACTCACGATTCAGAAAAATGTGCAGGTTTGCCCAAATAAGCCATTTTGCATAGTCTTAATGGGGCAAGGTTACCCACTATAATAAGGTTAAACACTTCTCCAATACATTGAACGTTCACTGGTTATATGCTGCTGTATACAACTGGAAGAACACGTCATGTATGTGAAGATGCTTGAATAAATGGGAAAAAAAGAAATATGACACGTTTCGATTCAGGTAAATGTGGGCAGATTTGAACACCTAAATCACCGAACACTGTCTAAATAGACATAGCCCACCAAACATGTATAGTTATGTAATTAAGGGGCGATCCCCCAGGAGCCCCTTACTAGCCCTTGAGTGACCCAAGACAGAAAGTGTAGTTGTGATGTCACAAAAGACCTTTTTGGACAGTGGTTTTCCTATAGTATTGGCTGTCTGTAATGTCATTTTGTCACCAAATTCGGAGGTAAAGTTTACTGTACAATTTTATTGAAAACATAAAAGCACTATTGGAAAACACTTCAACGTTTGAACTTGGGCATACTGAAACTAACTATTTTCTCACAGCATGATAAATGAACCTTTTTTGTTAGTGAATTTAAATGTTCTTGCTGCTTTTATGTTAGCATTTCCAGGTTTCAGTAGATCAAAGGCCCAGACTGTTTATCAACAATTAGGAAGGCATGTGTGTTAATTGATCTGGCACATGATGCCCTTGGGGGCAATTGATCTGGCACATGTTGCCCTTGGGGCATGGGTGTTTTACTGATGCTTACACTGTTTATCTTATACAAACAATTACCCTAGTGAATGGTCATTTGGTAAACATGTATACTGAAAATAACTTAGTTGAGACAACCAAATCAACCAATACTGTTTACTTATCTAACTACTTTGCATGGTTTTGACATGTGAAATTTTTGGGTTGGTTCTACTTTTTCATAAGTTCTTTTCTTTGCAAAACTAAATTTTGCCCCCACACACACACTTAAATGAGTCAAATTGGTATATTAAATGGTGAGGCTGATACTAAGAGCTGGATCGCCCCTTGGCTTGGGGAGCTATATGCTTGTTTAATCTAGAAATTATGAATCGAGAGAAAAGTTGATTTGAGCAGTGTCTTAGTGTATTTGTGTGTGTGTGTGTGTGTGTGTGTGTGTGTGTCACTGTGTGTGTGTCACTGTGTGTGTGTCACTGTGTGTGTGTCACTGTGTGTGTGTCACTGTGTGTGTGTCACTTTATTTGTGTGTCTGTGTCTATGTAGTGGGTTTGATTGAGTGATTAAGTGATTGAATGAATGAGTTAATGAGTGGATGAGTTGGTGTAGGATCGGTTGACTGATTGATAGATTGAATGAGTGAGTGAATTAATGAGTTGATGGATATGTAAGTGAGTAGGTGTAGGATAGATCGATTGATTAATAGATAGATTGATTGACAGATAGATAGATTGAAAAAGTTCTGCTGCTCCTGAACATCTCAGAAGTGGTTTTTGAGATTCGCGATATCACGATTTTTGATGTTAAAAATCTTGAATTGTAAAATGTACACCACAATCTTTTTAGATTAAATACACCGACATAGTCCACTGGTCAATGGAACCACGGATTAGTTATCCTGATTGACCCGGACAAGTGCTGGACCAAGCACCCACTTTTGTCAATTCGCAGCCTCCAGGTATCTAAATTTTGGCGATCCGGAGAGAATGGGAAGTCTCAGGGATGTTAATACGTATATAAATGGATCGTCACAGTTAGTTGACTTGTATATGACCTCAATGCGTCCTGAAGCTTGATACTTTACCACGCATGGAGATTGCCATGGTGCCCTACCTCCCATATAGGCATTACTATCCAAGAGTCACTGAAAATCAATGGGCCATGTACTGAATGGCACATAGGAAAAGGTGAAACGTTGATATTTCCATTGTGTGAAATGTCATTGAAAAAATGCTGATTTAAATAATTGTGTTAGATAATTTTTGAGCGATCGGGAAGTGTAAAAGTTGTCAAAGAAATAAATAGTCCGCAACCTGACCTCCAAGTAGTAAATTTCATTCCATTCATTGAATGTCCTCATTTCTTTCAAAAGGATAGTTCGATTAACGGATTTAAATTTTTTTTTTCTTTTTTTTTTTCTTTACTTGACACAAGACATTAACAAAAAGAAGAAATACCTTAATCATATCAAAACCATCTTCATTACCATATCCCCAGTTAAATGGCGTACATTTATTACGTTCATTTGATAGCTTAGCTTTTACTCTCTTGATTCACAATGAATGTGCCTTATGCTATTGCTTAACGATATAAGTATACAGCTCTCGTTTAATTTTCTACTCATCCCACTAAACACGCGCACATATAATTCGACTGATTGTGTGCCGCTTCGATAAGTCTGGTCATGAATTACTATGTGGGTCAGAGTAACATGAAATGATGTCATGGGTCAGAGGGCCTGAGTAGAAATCTTAACTGTACCATATGGTTGGTTAATTATAAGGGTTTACATGCAGAACAAGTGAAATATAATGTGTCCTATACCATATGGTTAGTTAGTTATTAGGGTTTTACATGCACAGCAATTGAAATGTTATCATAATTATGTGTAGTATAATGCATAGAACCGCTGCTACTCGTTTTTAACTGTAGAAACTGAAATCATATCCCTTTTTTAATTATCAAAATAAAGCCTTTGAGGGGAAAAAAACATGGACTTCTAGTTCCTGGATATAAATCAAGCGTATGACTATGCATTATCATGTTGTAACAAATACAAATTGCTAGAAACTTGTCAGAGGGCACACGATGAAAATAAAGATAAAACCCTTGGGTGAAAAGATTGGACTTATGGTTCCTGGTTCTAAATCAAACATACGGCTTTACCCCATAGCGTTATAATGAATACAAATTGAAGAAACTTTATCGTACAACACATTAATTGAAAATACATGCAAATGTAGTCAGTGGGAACTATGATAAAAAGATGGACAACAGCTGTGGCTGTAAAGATAAAATGGGTCAAGGGTCTGGGTCTGGGAACCAGTCACCTGCGACCAGGTGAGTCCGTTTGGTCTCGGTCACGACCGGCCACATAGTACTAGGGCCTTAAGGCCGTATCACACTACACGACTTGAGCTGCGATTTGACAATGTGGCAGTGAAGTTACAAGTATCAGAGATACAATTATTTGCTACACTTATGTGAGGAGCTCCAAGTTGCCATTTGTTAAAACAATTATCAGAGATGCCACTTTTCGGTATAAATGCGGATTTTCGTATGTTTTGCTTTGACATGAAGTTCTAAAAAGTTCCAAAATCCTAGAAGGAAAATATCCTATTCAAGGTAATTACAGGTAATTATAATTAAATATATATTGCATTAAATGGACATATGATTTGTTTTAGCATAAGAGCTTTAATAGAGAAGAATAGACCTCGGTAATTGTTTCTGTGTTAAAATACGGAAATGTTGTTCCGTATTTTTCATGTTTGAAGAGTGGCATCTCTGAATTAAATCACTTCTATATGATTTGTCTGTAGCATCATCATATCGCACCAAATGTCGCAGCTCAAGTCGTGTAGTGTGATAGGGCCTTAAAATTACGTACACGTGGCTACACCTCAGTGGGACAGGTATACACTAAAACTCGTACCACGGCCTGTGGGGCTAGGACTTTCTTTATCATCTTTGCTGTACTAATCGTTGTAGATATAGGACCATAGGCCGGCATATTGTTGGCGGAGTTTAGTATAAAACAGATAATAATAGATAATGGTAGATTATTCTATGTGAATGGCACATGACGTGTCTGATACGTAGCTAGGTTATTCCTGGTTTATAACAGAATTTGTTTTATTTCATTTCCAATTATATATACATATAAGGTGGACAAATATTTTATACCGTATAACAGAGATGAAAAATGAAAATATTACATATTATATATGATATTACATAGAAATGAAAAAGGTCACAATATGCCACAACTAACAGCTGGAAAAAACATGATAAGATAATTTTGATTATTCCACTAACATTACATGGAATAATTATTAATAACCTTGACTTAATGTTAAAATGAAATATGCATTCATTGGATAAATGCCACATAGTATTCAGAAGATACCCCATATTTTCATCCCCGACTGGTCCTCTCGGAAATCGATATACATTATCTAGATCACAGTGCCAACGTGGGGCACAAGTACTGATAGTACACTCTATGTTATGGATATCACATAATATTCACGGAAGGTTATTTTCGTGAAAATTGCAATATTACTGTACCCACATCACAATCGGTAACCCAAGAAAACATCAAAGATGCGGCGTTTTATCGTTTAAGAATCATCAGCTTTTGTTGTAAGGATATAGTATCTGGCAATAGAATACAAAAATTATCTTGCGGTAATTTCAAGCCTACCCACATGGAACATAGTGCCACGTGTCCTTAACCAGGTAATTACTATGCCGGTCCTGGGCCGCGATCAAACAATTTAAAACACAGTCCGCCCCCATGTGGGTAGATCTGCGGCCAGGGGTGTGTAGGATGGTGGGAAGTGGATAGGAAAGGGTGTGTAGTCAAACAATATATCAAAGAAGTAGTAGGAACCTTTCTTTATTGACACAAGGTATAGGGAGTCACAACTCACTTATGTGCCAAATTATTATTATAAGGAGGGTCTGGACCGTCTTCTCGGGTCCTTGGGACGTTGTTTTTTTTTTTTTTTTTTTTCAATCAATGTTTCATGGCCTGTATTTTATCATTAATATGTGAAGGCTTTAGTGGCTGTTGTACGCAATTTCTTCGAACTGTCCTAAATCCCACGAAACTTTTCCTTGATTATTAGAATATTATTCTCATGCGTCACATCCCTTGACCTATTAAAGTGGAACAAGTACTCTAGCCCTTTTATTCCGTGATAAAGATTTTATTCGAAATAAAGCCATGTCTTAGAACTTTCAATAACGCTCGAATTCCTAGGTCGATACGAACGTTATCGCCAATGATTGCTCCCGAGAATTACATTCTTTGTGTACGTGTATCATCGATGCCCAGTTTTACTGCTATTCAAAGAAGGAAGTTTGCAAGAAAAAATGACTTTTTTTAACCCACATCAGATGTGTACCTAGACACGTACGACTAAACGCCGTGTCCTCTTCACCTATTTTATAACATAACATTCAGAACGTAAATACCAGCCTTGTCCCTAAAAATCAAGTGAATTCAAAGTTATGTTGTGAAGTCTAAAAGAGGGATAGTGTTTCTGTACGTATATTACTTAATCTATATGGATGGGAACATTACCAGATGTTTATATTTACCTTGTACACAGAAGGACCGGCTGCATCAATAGCTGTTGTTTTCAGATTATTGCAAGGTTTAAAATGATTTTGAATATCATTTTAGATGAAAAACTGTATGAAGATGAAAAAAACTGACACACATTCATTTCAAGATGAGATTCAGGTTCAAATTACAAGTACAATGTCCAATCCTTGAACATATCTACAAACTCTCAGGAACATTTTCTAATCAAACACAGTTAATTCCTCACAGTATATGCATAATGTCTATGCACTTAAAAATCAATTAAAACCAGTATGTATTCAGTCACAGATGTCAGATGCATTGCCTCCTAATGCTTTGCATAAATACGATTGTAAAAAGCGTTCAACCACAGTTGTACATGCAAATACAAAAACTGGTTTATCGACGTTTCTTTAATAACACCTGCAGATGTGGACCATTTGTCCGTTTATGCACTGGTGTGTCCTATAAACTATCAATAATACGATGGTCGTCAGGCGAGGATCCCAGTCGTTTAATTGTTCTGTTGCGCTTTAGGCTCAGATATAGGTTCTATGTGTGGGTGTGGGTGGGGGGGGGGGGGGGCAGTTTGGCTCGTTTCCCTATGTGGAACTGTTGCTTATAGTTTCATTAATCAAACCTAAAAAGGGGGTTGGTGAACAGGAATAATTGGCAATATTTTTTGTGTGTGTTTTTACAGTGAATCTTTTAAGGAAACCTAGAACTTTTTTTAAAAAATGTCCTGGGGTGGGAGCGGGACAACTAGAAAAATGAGCGGCTTAGAATATAGCAGTTTCTAAATATAGCATTCAACTTCTTGGAATCAAAAATATCAAAGAACTCCCAACGAAGATTAGATGTTATTATGAACCTATAAAATTGACAGGAGAATAGAATCATTTGATTCTCTGAAAGGTCAGTGCCATATTTTCGTAAGTGATTCAGCGTATCGAGCACTTGTCAGGTTCCTATGATTAGTATCTTGTAATTACCACCTATCTTGAAAAGCAACTTTATCCAAACATTCATTGTCCATATTTTCGTAGCTAATTAACAAGTATCTACATCTATCAGAGATGCCATTTTTCCTACTTTTTAGGATTTCCCTCTTTTTGATGATTTTGGATTGCACAAATGATTTTTCCTACATTACTCAAATATCTGTTTTAGACTATTTTTGTGTTAGTTTCAAGCTATTCAAATACCAATACAATGTCAGTTCTCTATTCCTAATGGTTATTTCCTTCCTAGTTGCTTTAAAAAAAACAGTTAGAAATATGTTTACTACTTATCCTACTTTTTCATTTTACCCCCCCCCCCCCGGGTTATTTCATTATGACATCACTGCTTTTATGAAATACAGAATCTCAAAACATTAGACCCTAATCCAAATTTACAAAATTAACCTATTAATTCAGAAAATGAGGCCCAATAATATTACGCTACGTCCGTCTGCCACTGACCACACCCATCTTACGTGTCCATCACATAAGGTTGCCATGGTAACACCTCCCACGCCATAGCCCTCAATAATGTAATAGGACCAGTGATATCGGGGCCTGGCCCGGATGGCAATAATATAAGTGTGTTTCATGTTCTGACCGCTACCATGGCAACGTGATAGGGTCACTTAATAGGGCATGGTTCATGCCTTTACGGTCAAGTATTCGACATTGTGAACGTATTAGTTTTCTCGCTTGCATATTTCCGCGCATTTCACGCATTGCTGTATATGGGGGGGGGGGGGAATGTTGTGAGTGGAAAAAAGTACATTATTAACCAAATTTAAATAGCCACAAAATGCGCGAAAGTATGATACCTTGATTGTGCGAAAATCTAGCAGCGCCAAAATAAATACCTTTGTAGTCAAACCTAAACTCGTATGCTGTTTGCACAGGTATTTCTTTTTGAAAATATCAGATACAAATGTGAGAAAATACCGAATATATCTATGTTTCATCTTTATTTTTCATCTATGTTTCATCTAATATTTTCGCTTTTCCTATTCAATTCAACTATAAACACCGCATATGGGCGGTATTTGTTAGAAGAAAAGGTGGTACTTTCCAGTCTGTTGAGGGTTTCTGTAACACAAGTTTTTGTTATCGCCTCTACTGATAAGCTCTTGATCGAGTAACAAGCTCAGGTCCCCACTGCACAGGAAAAACAAGGAAAATGGCAAAAACAATTCCTTGTCAGGGAAAATACAGGGATTTTGAGAACTTGGGAATTTGACCAGAAGACAGAGAAAAGAGGAATTCTCTTGATGAATGTTATGATTCGGGAGCTTTTTTTTTTTTTTTTTTTTCGAAAATGTCATCAATCTTTAATGACATTTTCTAAATTGAGTGCTTTGAGAAGAGAACAGGTCATCAGAGAAAACACAGAAACAATTTATTTAGTTTTTATTTAGTTCCTTCTGAAGGGTTGGAAAACAATATATTATGTGTCTGGGAACACCAGTAGTTTGATCTCAAACTACACCACTGCTGTTAGGCCTCGGCTACACTACCCAACTGAACTCAACTCGACCGTCGAGTTGAGTTCAGTTGGTCCAATGAAAAACTATATAGAAGAGAGAACCAACTCGGCTGAGTCAATATATCTGAGAGTTTTAGTGTACCCATAAAGATACACAAGATCTTATTAATATTATGTCTATGGTGTACCTTATCAGTGCTGATTAATGTTACCACTACCCCTACGTCTGAGCGTCCACCTACCAAGACCGGAGGGCAGCTGTATGAATGTCCTGATGATACTTTGGGATTTAAGGCAAGAATGTCCAGGGTCCCTATAGAGCAAGGGTTTTCTTGAATAAGAGAGAATAATATTATTGCAAGTATCTTAATAGTTTGCTATTGTATCAGTACATGTTTAGTCCATATGGGTTCAACCTTGAGAGATTTACCACCTCAAGAAACATTATCTATTTCTGAGTCTGTTGACTAGGAAATTATGTTATTCCCCTGATCCCTGTGAAAGAGTTAATTCAGGGGAATCTCGTTTTTGTTATTCCCCTGGTAGGGGAATATGACATTTAAACAGGTAAGGTACAGAGACTAACCCATTAGGAGTGAAATAAACATGACTTTACTCTCCCCTCTCAGGTAAATCGGTTGTAGGATAGAGCATGGAGGTCACACTTAACTTATACCAATAGGTAGATAAATATATCAACCTTTCAGTTATAGTGTAAGCAAATTATAACTTACTTGTAGGATTCTGTGGGTGGCTTGAACAACTCCAAGATAACTACAGCTATTTTGCATGTGGCTATCTCAAAGGTCGGGTTCAAACTGAGGTCGGGTTATCCGGCAGCCTCCGACGACGCGTGGTGGCCGAAAACGGGACTACGACGATCGACGCTTACTACACTCCTCCCCATTCCATTATTTAGGAGGGCTCACTCCATCAGAAGCGTCATTTCATTTTGAGTCATCATTCCCTTTTGAGTTGGTGGTGGCTTCAATTGATTTCCTCACAAGAGTTCACTCTGCCAGAAGTGGTGGTCATAATCTTTCTTTAAGTTGGCTGTTGCGGAAGTGGTCTTTCAGGAGGGCCCCCTCCATCAGAAGAGGCCATTTTAGGAGGGCCCCCTCCATTAGAAGAGACCTGCTGTAGAACTACATCTTACTAACATCTGGCTCTACGGGTGTATGTACAGTCTATAGGCTCTAGGGTGAGCATCTAGTTGCTACTATTTACAGTGGTAGATCCTCTTGACCTACAGCCCGAAAAACTTCCGGGCGTTCCCCGAGGAGCTCTCCAAGTTGAGGCTGGGTGGGATTCCTCGAAGTTCTCCTACTTGGCCCGTCACCAGGCGGATCGAAGTCAGTCTATGCTGGTCGGACCGGATACCTCTCGGGCAGAGGTAGGGATTGTTGGTCTCCTGAAGGAGCTTGCACAGCTCCAGGCTCTGCACCACCTGATCCAGTTCCGGGTGGCGGTCAGCCCTCAGAAGTTTTCCTGAGGTACTGAACATAGTCTTAGGGGCCCCTGCACTAGGTGGGTGAGCTTTTGTTGTGGGCACCAGCTTCTGTTTTTGCGGTGGAACCTTTCTACCCGCAGGGGGCCTTGGTACGTTGGCCTCTGCCCTGGTTGAACTGGCTGTCTTTGAGGGCAGTGCGGTCCCCTCAATTGAGACCGTATGGTTCTCCTCTTCTGTCCTTTCTGGCTCGGGGGTTGTTGCCTGGTTCCCCCACTGGACCTTTCGGGGTCCAATGCCTCCAAAGGTCACTTTGAGACCTCTGACTGATGCGGGGGGCTGATTGTTGTTTGGGTCCCAGCCAGCAAGAGCTGACTGGTTGCCAGGCAGCTGGGGAAGGAGAACTCGGGCCCCTCCTTGGCCCATGAGCCCTGCGATGTTGAGGGGTGGCCTAGCTGGTGCGGGAAGCTGGTCGTTGTCTGGGTCCCAGCCAGTGAAAGCCAACTGGGTCCCAGGCAGCTGCGGAAGGAGGACCAGGGTTCCCCCTTGGCCTACGAGCCCCACGATGTTAATTGGCGGCTCAGTGACACCACTCTCCCACAAACCAGGTGGTATGGCCACTTGCAGGGAGCCAGTGACGCTCCTAATCTGGCCTCCATGGACTGTAGACAGGAGCTTGACTTCTTGGTCTTCCCTGTGTGCAGCATCTCCCGCTGTGTTCACAAGTGGTTGAACTGTAACTCTTCTAGTCTTTTTGTCTTGGGACGCCTTCTTGCCTGTGGCATTGGTCACCTGTTGTGGACTTTGGCCAAAGGATGGAGCCGAGGCCAGGGGATGCTCTTCCTCTTGCCCGAGCCCAAGTGATTCCTGCCGGGTTTCCTGGTCCAAGCGTGGTGCCTGTTCCAGAAGGTGATTTTCATTGAGCTGGGATGGAACTTCCTGGCCCAAGTGTGAAGTCCGATCCGGGCGGTGTTCTTGGTTGAGAAGGGTTGGTGACTGGTCAGTGTTCGCTGGCAGGTGAGCTGGAACTTCTCCAATCTTCTTGTCCTGAGCATTTGCCAGATTTCGGGATTCCCAGTTCATGGGTTGAGCCTGGTCTGGGGGGCAACCTCTGTTCAGAAGGGTTGGTGATAGGGCACACTTCCGAGCACCTCTCACAGCATTCACTGTTAGGCAGGCTGGGATTTCTCCTGTCTTCTGGTTCTGGGCAGCTACCGGATCTTGGGATTTCTGGTCCATGGGTGGGGCCTGTTCGAATTCCGGGCCGAAGTGTGATATTCGGTCCAGCGATTGCTCCAAAAACTGGGCTTGATCCAGTGGGTGATCTCGGTCCGGGCATGAGGGCTGATCCCAGGAGTGGCTAGTGATGAGGGGTCGCCGTGGAGCCTGTTGGATTTCTGGGCCAAAGTGTGATACTCGGTCCGGCGGGTGACCTCGGTTAAGGAGGGGTGGTAATTGGTTGCGCTTCCTAGCACCTCCTACAGTGTTCAGTGTTGAGTGGGCCTGGACTTCTCCTGTCTCCTTGTTCTTTGCAGCTATTGGAACCTGGGTTTTCTGTTCAATGGGTGGAGCCTGTTGGATTTCCGGGCCAAAGTGTGACACTCGGTCCGGTGGGCGACCTCGGTTAAGGAGGGGTGGCGATTGGTCGCGCTGACCACCCCTTCCTAGTTTTCCGATGCCGTAATCTCTGCTCCCACCAGTTTACATTTGGGGCACCCACGCAAGAAGTGGCCCAACTCTTGGCAGTTGACACACTGCCTTAGCTGGCTCGGGGAATGGCTGCATGATCCACTTCTGTTCAGGTATGGGATTGGTGACTTTGCTGGCCTCCTCACTGTAGTCTGCTTCTTGCCCATCGTAGCCCCAACGTCTGTCTCCACTGCTTTCTCAACCTGCTTTCCCAAACCTTGGGGGGGATCCCTTTCCAGCCTGACAATTGAGGAAGGCTGGCTGCTAATTGGGTTCCCAATGATGAAGGAAACTGGTGATCTATATTGGCCCTTGTCTTCGTGTTTCCAAGGTGAGGTCTGTGAGCGACGGACATCTTGGCTGTCCTGGCGTCTATGCTCCCTTAGGGGCTGTTCTGAGAATTGGCGGTCGTGCCATTCCTCATGCCAAGAAACGTCATTATGGCCCCTGCCTTCATGCTCCCAGGACGAGCACTGTGAGCGGCGGACATCCTTGCTGCGGTGAAGAGGAGTCTCGTACTGGCCTTTGCTGTGGTGCTCCCACGGTGATCCTTCGCTCTGGCCTTCACCTTGGTGCTCCCATGGTGATTTCCGCGAGCGAAAGGTGTCTCGGCTGTTTTGGCGTCCTTGCTCCCTTGGGGACTGTTCTGAGATTTGGCGGTCGTGCCATTCCTCATGCCGAGAAAAGTCAGAACGGTTTCCGTCTTCTTGCTCCCAGAGCGAGCCCTGTGAGCGGCGGACATCCTTACTGTGATGCCGAGGCGTCTCATACTGGCACTCATCTCGGTGCTCCCACGGTGATCCTGGTGAGCGATGGACATCCCAGGGATGTGATGGCTCAGGGCTGTAGCTGCCACCTTGGCCCCTGTACTCCTCCTCCCGGGTATGTTGATGCAGGATATGAAGGTTATCCCACACACTTCCCTTCCATTGGGGAGTTGAGTGCCATTGGGGTGCTGGCCAACCGCTGCTTCCGCTCCTCTCCTCCAGTTCTGCTTGGCAACCTTGCCCGCCACCTCTACCGGACCTTCCGCCTCTGACATTCGAGTAGGCCTCCCTCCATTTGGATGCCCGCTCTTCAGCCTCTTGGTTCCAGTGTTGAGCTCCCTCCTCTGCCTCTCGGACTTGACATTCCAGTCTCTCCAGCTCGGATTCTGGATGCTTGCTGGTCTCCTCTTCTTCACTCCTTTCAGAGCCGTATCCACTCTCAGATATAGTAGATTCTGGAGGTAGCATCGGCTGTTCCTTCTCTGTCGATGATGGCTCTATCGGTGGGATGTGATGGGTGATCCTTTGTTGCTGTGCTGGGGGTGGTATTACCGGTACCTCCACAGTTGATGATGGCTCTTCTAATCTTGTTGAGGCCCACTGCTCAATCATATCAAGCAGCGTAGGTGATTTCTCAACTGGAGTCCAGTCACTGACCTCTTGGCCAATGTGATCTTCCTTGTCCCTGCTTTCACATGAGACCTCATCAGCACGCTTACTTTGCAAACTGTTCCCCTGTTCCTGCGGCTGTCGGTTTTGGGGCTCCTTACCCTTGTCAGCCTGCTTCTGCTCTGAATTGTGTATGATCGACCTCAGGCTCCTTGCTTCCTGTCGGTACAAGTCGTACAGCCCCATGTCCATCTTTCTAGCAGTGAAAGCATCTGTTAGGAGCTTCAGCTTTATGGCTGCATATTGCCGCTGCCTTAAATCTTCTATGGCTGCCCTCTTCCTCACCATTTCCTGCTGGTGCAGGTCATATCGCCCCGTATCGATCTTGTTATCGAGGAAAGCCTCCTTTAGGAGCTGCATCACCGCTGGGTCTAAGTGGGCAGCCACTTGGTTCAAGCTTTTCACAGGCCCGTAGTCCTGAAAAACCTTCCAAATCGCTTTGGCCTGTGACAAGCCAATACCTGGGAGGGTTTCCAGTTTCGTCAGCGATGCAGTATTAATGTTAAATGGGGTGTCCGCTTCCATGTAACACGCCATGATGTAATGTAGGGCAATTAAGCTTGGATGAATATCCTCTTCACAGGCATAATGAACTGATTCGCAGCTTGATTTAATTTGCCTTGAATTTTGGAGAATTAGCCTAATTTGTAGTGTCGATACCAGAAGAACTTGAATGAATCCCCGACTTATCTTCAATCTTCAAGAATTAGGCTAATTATAGGGGGCTCCGGAAAAAGTAACCTAAATCCGGGAATTACCTTAAATTTGAAGAATTAGCCTAATCTTCAGTGTCGGTACCAGAAGAACTTGAATGAATCCCGAATTATCTTGAATCTTCCTGAATTAAATTATTGTCGTAATTTTGGTAAGTTAGCCTAATTTTCTTGGATACCGGAACAAATCCTGGCAAATTAGCCAAGTTCCTTGGATACCGGAACAAATCCTGGCAAATTAGCCAAGTTCCTTGGATACCGGAACAAATCCTGGCAATTTAGCCAAGTTCCTTGGATACCGGAACAAATCCCGGAAATATCTTGAATTTTCGAAGAATTATGCCATGGGTTTATCACCAAATTTTGGAAGTTGTAAATTATGTCACCAAGCCCTGTGGCCTTATATAGGATAAATGGGCAAAATTACTAAGTCCAAGTAGGCTTACTAAAGTTATGAAAATTACTCCTAATTCAGGGTAAAATAACTTAAATATATGGCCTAACTTAGTGCATAATAAAGGCAGAATGTTTTTTAGGGGCCACTTAATGTTTTTGTAAAGTTTTAGTCAAAATGACTGACTCCTGGCCAGGAGGCCTGGGCCTTTTTTGAAAACTAAGCCCCAGTTTTTAGTCTTAAAAAGTGCACAACATGTAAAAATAGTGGCCCAAAATTAAAATGTAGGTGACACACAGTCCCTATAGGTGACACATAAATCATATACAGTCTTATTAAATGCAGGATGGCTCTGTAGTTTGTGTGATGAAATGGTTTGGGATTTAAAAATGGCCACCTCCAGCCTCACCTGGAATGGGCAGGAAGTTGCCAAGTTCCACTAAATAAGTCCACAAAAACACACCAAACCACATAAAATGTCACATACACACACAGTGGGGTCCTTTGTGAATAATCCCTGTGAGTGTCAACTTTGTAGATGGCCTTTTTCAGTCCTTTTCAGAGTCTTTCAAATGTAAACAAAGGCAGGGGCTTGGGTGTAAACAAGTCACCACTGGCAAAGTTCTATCTCCTCTGAAACTGGGTAAATCCTTGGTAAATCTTCACAATATCCACCTGGGTAGGTACACCAACACTCCTGGCACCAATGTAAGCAAATTATAACTTACTTGTAGGATTCTGTGGGTGGCTTGAACAACTCCAAGATAACTACAGCTATTTTGCATGTGGCTATCTCAAAGGTCGGGTTCAAACTGAGGTCGGGTTATCCGGCAGCCTCCGACGACGCGTGGTGGCCGAAAACGGGACTACGACGATCGACGCTTACTACAATAGTCATTGGCGCCACTTTTACCTCTGACGATCAAGTTGAGTTAAGCCAGGCAGTGTGACCAGCCCTTTAGCCTGAGGATCAATGCCATCAAAAACTCTCAGGATCGCACCAAGTAATTGCTTGCTGCTGTGGACCTATTTGGTTAGCACTTGGTGATCTGGTCCATCTGACCTAGTTAGTGGGTGGTTCATGCCTTCCGCTTACGGCCATCAGTGACCAAGGTGACAGTGTTAAATGTAACCTGTTTGACCTCCAGGACTGACTGGTGACAGGTGTGGTCAACAGACTGGACCATTAGCAGTTAGATATATATATATATATATATATATAGATAGATAGATATATATATATATAGATAGATAGATATATATATATATATATATATATATATAGATAGATATATATATATAGATATATATATATATATATATATATCAAGGTTCATACAGAAACTAGATATCTGTATCACAGTTTGATATCTGTAAAATAAAAAGTAAATAGATAAATACAAATTGAGAATTAAAGGGGTTTTGGAAAAGTCATTGATTTTTTTTTGGAAAAATTATCAAAGATTATGGAATACATTACCCCTAGTTACATCTAATGGACTCAGGGATGTTTACAAGTGGAGGTAATGGGAAGACCAGCTGTGCCTATGTTACTGACCCAAATAAAAAGACATTCAATAGCAAAAAAGGTCCATGAAAGCTCATGGTATTTAGTTGTTTTTTTGGGGTTTGTTTTTTTTTAAAGCCGGATTTTTATCAAACTCATCAAGAGCTACTACTTCAATATTTGCTCAAAGTTAAAATTGGGGAAAATTCAAACTGAAAAATCAAAGAATGTCATCAAAGGTTGTGGAAAAAACAGTCTGCATCCACGGGAACGCTGTAAACAAATGTCCTTTGTTTAACATGGTTGCATATTAAGATACGATGTGTTAACCACATAAGAGAGTAATGGGTGGATAGCATAGATCACTGAAGTTTATCGTGGCATATGATCAAAGAATTAAGTGTAAAGGATTCACAAATGTGTGTAGCACACCACGAGCAAGCCCTTAATATTTAAAGGGATCTTTAGAGATGCTACAAATAGTTTCGTGTAAGTAAGATCCAAAATAAAAATGCGCTTCTAATTGATTATCTCGTGAAGAGCACGTCATCTATAATATTATACAAAATATACTGAAATAGAAAGTGAAACTGAATTAAAGTTTGTCGCATGATAATCTTTTTCAATAATGATTCTGAGAGAAATACGGTGAATGAAAACGAAAAAAAAAACAAGACTAAGCATGAATGCTATTCAACAATACCTTTGTGTGTTATAGGCTTTCATATTTTACACCAATAGAGATCTACTATAAATTGTAGAAATAGGCCATGGTGCCAATGCCATAATAACAGCTCTATTCTCAAACGTGTTTATCAAAATATGCACTGTTAACAGCTTATTAACAAAGGCATAATACCCACCCTCTTGTTTATGCCATCCGCTTCCCACGCCTCTGTACGTGTTTTCATGATATATATGCAGGTGCATGTAAATAATAGTAATTACCGAATAGGCTGGGGCATATTAGTGGAGGCATGAACAAAGAAACCAGAAGGTAATATGAGCAGCTGACGATGGCAGTTACTAGGAAGTTTTGGCTCTCCATTCATGGAATTGAATAGTAAAATAATGTAATACTCATAAATAGAAATACTCGTACGTGTATAACCAATGTGACAGGAAATTCAAGATGGGTATGTGAGGGAAATCAGCTGGAATGCAGAGCCTATAGGGCTGCCAGAAGGCTGACATTTACCTCTCTATAGAGTGGGGTAAAGAACCAAATGGGGATAATTGCCTTGTTGTTTTCTGGCTGTAAATGTGAAACAAAAATTTAACATATAATTCTCCGGTGTGCACTGCAATCGGACATAAATCGGAGGAAGCAGTTATTGAAAAAGGCAGCGAACTTTCCCAACTTCAAACATCGCTACAACAGTTATTCTCTGATCCCAGCTACGGCTGTGAGTGGTGCTTGTCAGTTACAACTGTCAATTTGCTTGGAGATTTAGCATTTGATGTACTAGGATTTCAATGAGAGGATTCCTTTTTTTAAAAAAGAAAAATAACTGCTGGAGAGTAATAGAGTAACAATGACGTCCTTATTATATAAATAGATTTGGGATATCCCTTTTGTTTTTCAGTATGCTTGGAGTTTAGAGCTTGGATGTTATATAGGGGTACGGTCTGAAGAAGGTTATTAAGGGAGAGAAGGGTAGAGGGATGTCAATTCAATGTCACAAACTAAACCCGTACCAATGTATTTGTTTCAGGAACAGAATTGAACAACCAGAGCTTTTTAGTTTCCTCAAACCGATCATCTGATAGATCCATCAAGTTACTCTTTTGATAAACTTTACCATTGCTTATGTGTCATTGCAGGGGTTGTCTGAAGAGACGTTTGGATCCATCAGTAACATGCTACCCAGTATCTTCAGGATGTCCAACCCAGTCGTTGTCAAGTCGTCGTAAAATTTGCTATCAATTGTCAGTTCACCAATTAGTTGTCCAATATACAAAGGATTTTCCCATTGTGATCACGATGAAATAAGCTTTCATTTGATAAACAGTAATGTAATATGCAATATTTCTTTCTGTGAAGAAAAAAGATGTCATCGCAAGGACATATCCCAAGTATCGAATAAAAAGAAAATACCCATTGCTAGTAGGTACATGCCACTTTGTAGCATTGGCTGCGATGCACAGTCGTGAGCCATGGCGCCCATTTCTTTTGACTACATCACGCCAGTGGGGCACGGCCCTAGGGCCAATCTGAATAGTCCATCATCATTATACATTCTCAATAAATATTTTGTTAATTCTTTAACAAAACCAAGTAGGTTGAAAACAAATTCACATTTGAATTTAGTGAAATACGGTTGAGCTGGTTTCTTTCTTCTCGATAATTGTGCTGTAGTTATATCATTTCTACAGCTACACCATCTTACACAGAAGCAATTGCAAGTATTATGTTATGTAATGTGTTAATGGCAATTGCTAACATATTTTTATTGAATATGTTAAGCCATAAAGTAATTACTGTTTATGTAACTATTCTATCAGAAAGAAACCGACATTTTTATAGGTGTATTTCCTACTACTCGTTTCAGATACATGTATGTGGGTAAATCAAGACATTATCTCCGAATATGTCATCATTGCGACTGCTATAGATCATGGAAACAATCACGGTTTTCATTATTTCGTTCGAAGAATACCGAAGTTTCAAATTATTATATAAGGAGAACTACCATGTGTATTTCCAGTACTAGAAATCATTTCAATAATTATTATCGCGAGTACAACAGTCGTCTGTTCTTGTCATCTTTTTCTAAATCTCCCTAAATCATACAACGCCATTAGAACGAACCAGAAATGAGACAATGAAATTTCACGAAGCAAGCCTAAGAACTTGCCATTGTTTCAAGTGTAAAAAGAAGCACAATTAGGCTCTCTGTACATAAGTAAAATATATTTCATTGACGTGCATTTTTGGTATCGGGATGAAGCGGGGTAAGGGAGTTTATAGGAAGCAAAACAATCCGAATTTGGTTTGTTGGAAATAATTGTACTTCAGAGTAGGTTGTATGCATCTGAATTTAGTTAAAAAGTAGGTTGTTTTCTGTATCGAGGTGAGCCAAAAACGTTTTGGGGGACAACATTGTGTATAATGTTTAGCACATAAGGATGTAATTATCTAATGTGTTACGTAACGTCATTCGCAAACAAGTATAAGAGTTTTCCATAGTAACGAAGTATGGCTGCATTTTCGTTTCTATCACTGTAATTTATATATATGTGTGTGTAAAATAGTCATCTATGAATGAGTACTATAATTACAGCAAAATATTATACATGCTGAATTATTATAGTACTTTTATTATCATGTTGAATATAGAAGATGGAAGGATTATGTGCAATATTTGACTGCAGTCATTCTCAATAAAATTTTGAATTGTCGAATTAGTTTTCTTCCCCTTCGTGTGCACATTCATTTTCACATACATCTTATATAATTATCTCTATGATTTTCAGTACACTATTCCATGTCGGAATCTGAAGAAAATCCCTATAATATAAACCGCGCATGGTTGAAGCACCAAATAACTAGGTCTTAGAACGCTTGGCTATTTAGAAGAGAAATCAGGGCCTCGTTAAGAACGCGAATGTAATTTGTATTCAGAGATCCGTTGTACACCACGGCACATATTTCTTCAGCTGAGGTGACTTGCAGAACTATTAACCAAGGGAATATCCCGTCGTTTGCATACGGTACTATTGCACTAAAGTATTGTTCAATATTTACATTCAGAGTTTATTTCCGCTAAGAGGTCTCGAGAGAGAACAAACTGCTATGGATAACAAATTGAAATCACAAATGAACGCAATTCTATTCTGAGCATATCCTTGGATTAACTATATACACGAGTGCTCTATCTCTATGGCTAAAATTGTCCTTGAAGGAAGAAAGCGAAGAATTGCACACGGGGCCAGGGTAAAAGAAAAGCCCTACTGTTTCTCTTTTTCATCTTACAATAGATTATTTACAGTAGTTGTATTTAGTAAAAATATGAGCTGACATAGGAAATTGAATAGTACAGCCGGGAGATGAGTCCGCAAAATGGTTGCCTGGGAGCCCGGGGCAACTAGATAAAGGTGCCGGACAACCTCGAGGGTGGTTGCCCAGCAGACAAACATGGACTTTAATACACATTTCCAGTTACTTTGGACGCCTGTAGAGGTGAATTCATAAACATTGTTTCTATGCAAGTAATTATTTTGCGTGCCAGCCATATATAAACCCCCAGTAGATTACTTAAGCATTTAGGGCCAGTGGCCCCGGTCCTAATTGGGCTCATGAGGGGTGGGTTCCACCAGGTTCCACTTCCACAGTTTTTAATAATTCTGTAATGGGGAATAAACTAAATAATTATATATCCCTCTCTTCTAATAGTTCTTTAGGCTTCATACCTAAAAGGCTAACTCGTCCCTATTCCTAGTCACTATTTTCCAGTTTGTAATGGGGAATAAATTAAATGTATATTCCTCTCTTCTGATAGTTTTTTAGGGTTCATATCTAAAAGGCTAACTTGTCCCTATTCCTAGTCCCTATTTTCCAAAGTTTGTAATGGGGAATAGACTATGTTAGGCCTAACCCTCGAGAGCCCCCTCCCAGGGGAAGGAGCATTCCTCGGGATTTATTCGAAGGCCTCCCATTATTTTAGCTCATATCAGTTCTCGCGCAACTACAGTGCCTTTCTTTAGGTGATTGGTCGAGCCTTTTCTCGGTAATATTCAAAAATATCTTTATGAGCGCCTGGAGGGCATTTTACGGCGCGGCGAAACGGACACACTGGGAACTTTACTAACTTCTTTATTTAATTTCACCAATCATATAGATCTATATACATAAATTATGTACCGTAAAAATTCTCTTTTCAAAGCGAGACATTTTCTGACTACAGAGATGCAACATACTTATAAGACTAAAAAAACGGAAATTTAAGGTCAAAAGGTTAGCAATAAATGCATCTATGAATTTATTCAAACATATTCAAAATGCGTTTATGTTCAGTTGTCTCAATCAAAAGAGTTGGAAAATAAACCTTTCTCCAGCGAAAAGGCCTGCAGTGGCGAAGGTACAGTGAACAACAGGCCTGCCAGGGCCGGGAAAGCATTTATGGGCCAGATCTTTTATAAGTTTCTTCTTCTAGTGAGACTGGTGTTGGAATCGGTCTAGGGCCAATAAATAATAGCAATACAAATTCAACTACAGAAACAAACTAAAGGCCGAACCCATCAGCGTCAAAAAGCTGGGGATAATAATTGAATAATCGACAGAGGGATGTTGGTATTTTAAGACCGGCATTCCGGCAAAGGACGGAAAACTGGCTCCTAAAGGGAGTTAAAAGCAATGTTGTGTCAAAATCTGACAAAATTTTGCAAACTCAAATAACTATCAAAATACATTCTAAGGGTCTATATTTAGATGTTGGTACAGTACAAATCATGATAACTAAGTATAAGTTTTCTTGAATTCCATAAAACTCACGTCATCTATGTCTGAAAATAGCAACGTTTGTAAACAAACCAATTTTAGTGGGTCACCAACATTGACCAGGGATGAGTCTTTGTGTATTTTAGTGTACTATAAGTCTGTATTCGTATTCTATATTTTACCACAGGCCTAGGTTATGGCAATAGAAAATATTTCAATAGTCAACAGAATTTACAAAATTTTGACCCTACATTGCTTTTGGCTCCCTTTAAATTCTGTGGGATGCCGCAAATCATTAGTTTAGGAAACTACATCGCATCTCGATACGTTAGCGTCTCTCATTTTGTATGGGGATATTTGTGAAGAGAAATAATTTTGGAATTCAAAGCCCGACATAAATGATACTTTGTATTCCTATTTACCGTAAAATCCCAATTTAACGCAAAATACTATTAAAAAGCCGTCCATAGTGTTATCCTACTGAAAGAGTGCCGCCTGAAAAACGGCCCTCTAACAGCGATTAAGATCTTTTGACGTTTCAAGTTTTCTATGTAAGTCGAACCACAAAAATAACGGCAATTCAAAGTTCAATTTTTTACCTTTTTATTCATTTTTTGTTTTCCTTGTTTACAAATCAATTATTAACATTTTCCCCTGGTTGTACGGGGAGCACCACGCGGTAAGTACACACCTACAACATGAAGAACTTGCAGCAGAGATTTTTCATCGACTCAACTTAACCAATACTTGGCGTTCGCTTTGGCTAGTTTTTTTCTTCCCACACTTTGACAACTCAGGCACTTTCCCAAGGTTCGTAAGTCATCTGAACTATGAGTTTCTTCATAAAACCACCTTTTAAAGGGTTGATAAAATCGGGCAATCCCTTTAAAAGCTCGCTAAATAACCTGCCGACCCTTGAACTGAAAGTTTTGTAGCTCCTACTTGAAAATATTTAATGAGAATTTTCGGTAATTATTCCCCCCTCCCTCCCCAATGAATCCCCATTTTTTGGCCTACCACAATACACGTTTACAATGCCTATTAAATGAAAACGACCTTTAATCGATCAGAAAACACATTCACGATCAACTCGCATCTCTAACCACAACACTGCACGCACACAGATCCGATAGGAAGGGAATGCGACAAATGTATGCTTTGGCTAGGTTTACCACTGACTTGAGAAAGTCAGAAACAAGAATACTCTCAAAATTACCGTTTCTTTGCGAAACTATAACTATCAAACTCTATATCATTACTTTGTGTCCCTTAATAGAAATGTCCATAGCATATATGGAATACGACTTTCGATGTTTGAGCACTTCATTACATCAAGATCTTTCTGTGGTTTTAATATATCGAATCAGACCCATTAAATTAAGACAGTAATTTCTGTGTCACACTCAAACAACGGTGTGAATTCCCCCCGTCCCAATATCATTAACCTTCACCCTTGTTTCCGTTCTTTCTGGAAACCAAGAGGCGAAGTAAACCTTCCTCGTCGGTGTTATGGCTCGGCCCATGAATGTCAATGGAATGGAAGATCTGTGTAAATTATAATAATAACGCTGGTCAAAGGCATACGCAGATGAAAGTTACACCACGATGTAAAGAGTAAATGCACGACTGAGGTGGGGGTCGAGCCATAGCCCCAAGTTGACCGGCCCCGCCTCGCCCGGTCCGCTTCGCGGGCTGTGGTTGCGGCGGGCGAGGCCGGGTGACGTCAAACGATGTTACCCATGCCCCTCGGGCGGAGACTTTTCATAGTAGTCTTCTCCCTTATTCTACTCTCTCGGGCACATGTTACAACTCATCCTTGTCCATCTTAATGTCGTCCTCCTCAACCTCCTCGACATCCTCCTGAAATGTGATATGCAAAGATTAGTTGTCTGGAATGCTTTGAATAACTATTGATTTTCGCCCTGCCCGGTAGATAGCCTTTATGGGATAACCTTTCCTTATTCCTAACCAGATTGCCTTTTGAAAATAGATAATCTTTAAAGAATTTGCCAAAGTAAAGACAGTAATTTAATACACATCTAAAAAAAAAGAAATTTAAATTTTAAAATGGCATTAAAAATGAAGCGAATAGTTAGAAACAGGTGTCGTATTAAATGTTCAGAGATAAAAACTTGAAACCTATAGTAAGCTTATTTATAGATGCGAGTGTAGGTAAGGAACATTAGTACATAAATCTTATATTAAAGTTTTATTTCAACTTACCTCATCCTCGGGGCCGGAGCCGTCCTTGCCGCCGCTCTCCAAGAATTTAGTAAAGGCCTCTAGTGTCCTATCACCGTTGTAATCGACGATCTGTGACGGCAAGAAAACTCTTGTTATACTGCTGGTTGAACTACTACTGAGTCTAGGTATTCTACTGAATTTTTCATCATAAAATTAAGTGTAACTTAATGGTAAATGATAGAGTTCTTTAGTTCTTCATAAACAGGGAATGTCAATGCTTAAAGGGTGATTTTTTTTTAAAAATTTTTTAAATGCATTTATTCATTTATTTTGGTTATTTCTTTGATCTGAGAAGCAATCTCACCTTATCGCTTCCCTTAGGGAAGAACTTGATGGTGGGGAAAGACTGGATTTTGACATCCTCCAGCTCGTTGGCGGTGGAGTCCATCTTGGCGACGACAATGTTCTCGTTGTCCTTGAACTTCTCGCCCAGCTCATCCCAGATGGGTACAAGCTGCTTGCAGTGTCCGCACCACGGGGCGTCTGAAATACGAAGAGTCAGCGATTGGTGAGTAATTGGGAAGACACAGAGAATGTGCATAAGGGAGTCTGAAATTGGTGAGTAAAGGGAAGGAGACTTTACAGGTAATGTGTATAGGGGGCGTCTGAAATACACAGAGTCGGGGATCGGTGAGTAATAGAAAAGATAGTTTACAGAGAAAGTGCATAAGGGAGTCTGAAATTGGTGAGCAAAGGGAAGAAGACTTTACAGGTAATGTGCATAGGGGGCGTCTGAAATAAGCAGAGTCAGTGATTGGTGAGTAAGGGGAAAGACAGTCTATAGATAACGTGTATTGGGGACTCAGCAATCGTTGAGAAGAGGAATGGAGACTTTACAGGTCATCTGCATAGCGAAGTAGGAAATTGGTGAGAAAAGGAAATACTTTGCATAGATTGTGTATGTAGGGAGTCAGCAATCAGTGAGTAAGGGAAGGAAACTTTACAGAGAATGTGCATAGGGTAGTTGGCAATCAGTGAATAAAGGGAGGGACACTTTAGAGAATGTACATAGGGGCGTCAGAAATGGGCGAGTAGATGGATGGACAATTTTTAGAGAGATAGTACATAGGGAAGTCAGGAATTAGTAAATAAAGCACATGACAATTTACATAGAATGTGAAAGGGGGTCAGAAATTGGCAAATATAGGAAAGAACACTTTACAGAGAATTTGTATTAGGGAGTCAGTACCAGGTAATCATTGAGTGAAGAAAGGATTTTACAGAGAACATATAGAGCCCGCAAATTGTGATGGACATTTTTTAGAGAGACAACTGTATGAAATACATCACAAACGGTACATGATATCCCTTCTATATGGCTTCTAATAAATATTAGTTTCCTAAATAACTTTTTATTAAAGAACGCTGAATCCTATACGGTCTAAGGGAGGAGATTGGAATTAGTCATAGGTAAGTAATAGAATTTTATAAAAGATTCAATTCTGATAACTTACAGAACTCAACAAGAACATCCTTGTTTTGGTCCCTGGCAACTTCGTTGAAGTTCTTTCCGACCAGGATCTTGACGGGCTTGGCATCCCAATCCTCGGGCACATCCTCGGTCATAAGGTGGGGCTGTAAAAATCAAAGACGAAATTGAGTATCCCAGAAAATATTGGTTGGTATTAACCACAGCAAGAAAATATATCAAAAGCTCATGCTTCAAAATGAGAGGCCAAATATAAGTACGGTACATAGAAATTTAACACGTCTAAGCAAACGATTTGGACAATATTTGGACAAATCTTTCGGGGCTAATGATAAAACTAGGATATTTTTTTTAAATATCAAATTTTTTAAAACTCGAATTTTCAGAAATTACTAATCACCTTGATCTTGCCCTCGAGGACATCCTTGACGAAGGACTTGATGGCTTCGGTGCTGAGATCGTTGTTGTTGGGCTTGTACTTGGTCATGTCCTCGCCCAGCGAGATGTAGCGGTACGCGGGGCACTCCTCGGCCTTCATGCCGAAGAACTCGAGAATACGAGTGTTGTCCTCCTCATCGATGTTGATGTAGATGAACAGAGCCTTGCCCTTGAAGCCAGAGGCAGCAGCCTTGTAGTCAGTGAGCATGGTGTCGAAGTTGTCGGCCTTCTTGGAAAGGAAGAAAAGCAGGTGGTTCTTGACTTCGCCGCCGAAGATCTTCTGGGCAGACTCCTGGGTGAACTCGATGACGAGCGGCAGCTGGTTACCGCTGACGAACTCCTTGATGTCGGCGGCCTTGGTCTCGGCGGTCACCTCAAGATCGTTGCGGCCCTCATCAAACTGTGACAAAGAAAGATGAATTCTATGAATTTTACCATATTAATTAGCTAAGCTCGCGCTACGATTGGATTGCTTTTCACCAATCTGGCTAAAATCAAGTCAGAAATCTCCATTCCCTTTCAACAGATTCGAAAACCGTTAGCCAAACTCAAATCTGCAATTAAATGGTGCAGTTACCATCCATCTACAGGGCTCGACATTAACTAAAATTAGTTCTAGGTTGAATACTATAATGAGTTTTTTTTCTTTTAGAACTTAAGTTATTTCAATTCCCTATGTCAGCTGGTATACTCTATGCTTGGTCAGTAGAGGTTCTCTTAGAAATACATAACACCTACGGTCACCCTAAAGCCATGGAGTTACTAAGACTATCTGATTACTAAGAAAAGTTTGCGGAGTCATACGGATTTAATTTACACATTAATTACTTGTGTCTCATATCTTGAATACATACAATTTTTTTCAAATATATAATTTACACCTTAAATGTACTTACGGGCTTGAAGAGAGCAACATGGTCACCCTCAACCTTGTACTCGGCGAACACATCAGCAGAGGAGGTGATACCGAATGGAATATCATCGACGGTAGAGGCAGCTTCCAGGAAAGTTTTGGCAGCGGCGGACTCGGCATCCTATGGATAAAAATAATCGATGTCAGTATTTCACAAATAGGAAGGACATACGGTTTACCCGAAGTAATATATATCTGAAGTGATATATCTGATTGTATGACTGTGTTTAAGAGGTGTACTGTCTAGTAAGCACTAGACGTCGGAAAATTTTCAGAGCAAGTTGCGTTTTTATATACTATATCAGGACATATGGCTTTTATTTGCCAGGTTATAATACATTGACTTAAACTAAAATCCGCATACGCTACCTACCATTTGCTCTATTACTAAATACACTTTTTTTTATTTTGGAATAAACATTCACATGGTTAACTTTTTTTCCAATTTACCTTGAAGAATCCAACGACAACAACAGCGTTTTCCTTGCCAACGAAGGCCTTGGCAGAGTCGAGATCGGCAAGAGTGGTGGCAGGGGGACCGGTCTTCTTGTTCAGCCAGTTGACGATGTCATCAGCCTGACGACCGCCTGATTAAAAAAGGTTGAATCGTTAATCTTTTTGCAATTTTTACATCTCAAAACGCTTGCAATCAATCACAAGAGTCTATAAAAGTAATTCTATGATTTATAACTAGGTTGGCTTATTAGTAAATGATTGCCATTAGTGTATTATAGAAAAGAATATACATAGTGTGTTATAGAATATAAGATAATGATTATAGACCAATTAAAAAATCTTCTTGGTCATTCGGGTGGAAGACCTATTTTTTGCAAATGCAAACGTACTTAAAGACAAACAAAAACACGTCAGTTAATAAAATCTGCTAATATACGCCACATACTCTTGGGTGTTGTTTCAATAGTTATTATAACGTTTGATACATATTCATAGTAACTAGAGCCATATTACTCACCCTGGTAATCAGAGGGCACGCCGTTCTTGAAGAACTTGATGGTGGGGTAGCCGCGAACCTCGAACTTCTCGGCGAGGTCAGACTCGACGGTGGCATCAACCTTGCCAAGCTTGATGTCAGATTTGTCTTCCAGCAGAGTTGTGGCAGCCTTGGCGTAATCGGGGGCCAGGGCTTTGCAGTGTCCGCACCATGGGGCATCTGAAGTCAAAAAGACAAATATTTAGTTAAACATAATATTATATTATCTTAGTATTTAATTATGTTTTTTTTTGTAATTCCAAGGTTGGATGAGGCCCACCTTGATAAGGGTTGAATCCTAATCTAGAAGTATACGAGGCATTTAGACGAGAGGTGGATAACTCTAGTTAAAAATTTGTAAGTATATTTTTTATTGCAAGGTTTGTGGATTTTAAGACAAAATAAGTCAGGTACTATGAGGTTTCTGGATGTATGGTGCGATGCTAAGACACTGGAATGTAAACCCCATCAAGATCTCCCTAATAACGAGTTTTCATTTTTCAGATTCAATTTAAGTCCTTTTGAGGAACTCTTGGTAGAGACATCTCAAAATTAAGACATTTCTTTTCTACTTCATTTTGAGAAATCATTTAAGAACCTTTTCAGATTTCATAGGAGCAATGGATACAACAGGAAATGTAAGGGCAGTGTAATTGCATCTGTGTTTGAGGTTAACAACCACGGATAGCAAGGGTTAATAGCCCAGTTAAGCTTAAGGTATTCCACTCTCTTCTCAAGAGGTTTTAAGTAATGAGATCTTGGACCTTTCATTAACTACTGACACATTAAAGAGCCATCTCTACAACTCAGGCCGGTATCACAGTGTGCACATCTAAACTTCATCAATTAGTCCAATGTATCAATATAAATATCCTGCAACTGTTTCCCTTATTTGCACTCAATAAGGTAACACCCTGATTTAAAGATTCCAGTATATCTTTAAGGTAACATAAATTGCACTCTGGCCGTCAATTATCAGACAATCAGTGATTGTGATGTGCATTTTTCGTGAAGTTAGTCTGCAGACATTGTCTAGTGGCCAATTAAAAAGTTACTCACTATCCAAACGGCTCATGTTATCAGGTAAAGTTTACGGAATATTCCACATAGCAAGCCAACATTTGTCACAAGAAAATTTCATCAATCTTGTATTTCCTCCCTCAAAATTAAAAGTCTGATTTACAAAACTTTCTGGTACCTTGCTGAAAGAAGATACTTTAGAAAAGGGCATTGGTCCGTAATAATTATTCAACTGACCCAATAGTATTAAGGTATGTATGTTACTGACATGGAAGTAACTTTTTAAGTTGTAAATCGAAGTTTTATCTTGTTAAGGAGGGTATTTGAAGATCATCCTAGGATCGTCGACGGCTAGAGGTCATACGTCTTTTTCAGTTATCGTGATTTTGTTGTGTTTATTGTTGATTACGTGTGTGTGGTACTTTGTGTAGTAAATCAAATACACCCAATGTGGAGCGAACATACCCCATCTGGAACCAATTCCCATATTGAAGTTTTTCGCTAAAAGCATGTTGTAACCCCCAAGGTTCAGAAATGTGTCTCAAGATAGAGTGTTGAATTATGTTAAATAGCGTAAATCAACTCTTTTTCTCTGCAACATCAGGCATATGGCCTACTTTGTCCTACCCTACATGCCTAGGCCTGTCCGTCTAAAATTAGCCTAAAGTGAGTAACAGGCCGAGTGAGTGGTGCCAGGTATGTCCAACGGGAGGACAAGGAACAGCCACAAGTCATGGCCTAAGGCGACGTGTACAATGTGGCCAGGGGCCCATCCCTGGAAATATAACAGACGAGGATTTCCTGTCTCTTACACATAACTGTGTATTGGGTGCAGACAAATCATCCGAAACTACCTTAAGCCAATGATTAAATTTCCATGAAATATGAGTGCCACTATGATATTAAAGAATGCAATGTTTCTTTACGTCTTGGATCAATTTTGTGTTTGTTAGTTTACTGTTATGTATGACAGTTCCAATTTTGTACGTTTTAGATATTTTCGTATCTACAGGATTTGTCCTTCATAGAACCAAAAGGTTACAAAATGCTTTGTGTAGTGTAATGTTATTGCGCTGATACATTGCTCATCTATTTGAACATCTGCCATAATACAGAATGTGGTCAGGTGAATGTGCCAACTTCTTTTTTGAGAATTACTAACTTAAATCCGTATCAATCCTTCATTGCAGTAAATCAACAATACACTGTAAAATCCAAAAAGGATATCCAAAAAGGATTAAAACCTAGTTTACTCCATAATTACTTTAACGATGTGTTGTTCTTTCATAGTGTGAGTAATGGAATTATAAACAACAGCGATAACTGATGTCATATCATGACCAGCACAAAGTTACTGATGAATCATGATGTATTCTGTCAGAGACCCAAACTGACCACAAAAAAAGAACAGGTATTGCAGGAAGAATTCAAACCCTAGAAACTTTTTTCAGCTGGGGTAGAAGGGACCATACTAGAGGTCCATGCCCATGGGAAACACATGGGACATGGATCTTGGATCTTACAGTCATCTCTGTGAGGCCATATGGAATCTAACAGTCTACCTTTACTTTTTACAATACAATATAGTATGTTATATGTCATTAGAGCTTGGGTTATAGTCTAAAAGGGATCGGGTCAATAACCTCAGATGTAACCATGAAGGTTAGAAAACCTGGGTAGCATCATCTGCATCACATTTGCACTGTGTTATGCCATTCTATTGTTGCTTCATGCTCTGTCTCATACACTATTAGGCCCTCTCCCCTACCATTCAATTTCTTTTATTGAATGTTGGTTCTATGAGTTGGTAAGAAACTTACACAGAAAGTCTACAAATTTGAAACCATTTTCCTATTCAATCTCCTAACTCTAAATACATGTTATAGATATGATATAGATCTAGGTTAACATTCGTGTTAGATCTACTAACATCTGTTTTAATATGCTGCTTACAAATAGACTAATTATAAGTCCTTCACATTATCTGTAATAATAGATGTATGTCTACACAAACTTTACTTTGCCATGTATTTGCCTGCATTACCTCAACAATACTGTACATTAATTCTCCCAGACGCAGTTCTCTGGTTTGTTGTATTTTGGTCAACCTGCAGGTTAAATCAACATGCATTGTGGGCAATATGTCGACAAGTCCATTTCCTGTTAAAGGCCTTTAGCATATCATAATTATTCATCTATGACATTTTCCTTTCTTTGAGATTTTAAAAAGGTAGAATTAGGTACTTTTTCTTTTTGTTATTGTATGGACTTCAGTTTCTGAAGTTGATTTTGAAATATTTTCATTACATATTTATATATTACATTAAGATGCATTATTTCTGTTGGTTTCCCCATGCTTTTGTCTACAAAATATGCCAAAATTAGCCTGCAGGAGCATAAAATACAGGAAAACTTGGAACTGCGTCTGCCTGAATTGAATTGTTCCAGGTAGATCCATTGTGTGTAGACTTTACATTGATCTCCTGTCAATATTCTGTCAGTTTCTGGCCCATTTTATGATTGGTAAACCAACCCAATTCTATTTAGGGGTTCTGGGCCTTCTAGGTAGGTTCATTCTGCCTATTTGCCTACATCCACGTAGGCAACGCTTTGTGCAGCAGACCATGACATGGTCCCAAGAACCCAACCCCTTTGGTCCTTTCCACATGCATGCCCATAGACTGAGTAGACTGTCACAGAACAGTGAGTGACAATTCCAGTGACAGATCTTCACCAGATTTTCCCACAAATACACAATGCAACTGTACAATGACTCAATATTAGCCAAGCTAACATATGGAACGACTTTATGCACAATTGTCGAGCAGATAATACTTCAGCAGCGTTAATGCCATAGACAAGCAAGAAAACAAAGCCGAACCGGGTTTCAGTAGGAAAAGCCGGTTCCTGACATACTTACAAAATTCAACCAAAAGGAAGGGATGTTGTTCGGTGGCGGAGTCGAAGTTGTCCTTGGTCAGCACCAGGACGTTATCTTCCGTCTTGATTTCCTCGGCGCTGGCAAAAGCAGCAACGAGGGCTACCAAAAGCACTGCAAGAGTCTTCATGTTGTCGATGTGCAGCTCAGAAATGGACAAATGGCGAGCTGCTTTCCCCGGCTTTACAGTCCTAAGATTTTCAACGTGGCAAAGGGTAGAGCTCAGTACGCATGCGCTTATATCCTAGGCACTTTGACTCTCCCATGCACAGGTTTGGTGACTTTTGCCTTGGGTTCAATGGAACTCTCCACACCTAACATCTGCTTGGAGAGTGTGTCTTCACGGCGTGTTGTTTACTGATTGGTCGATAGAGTCACGTGACCTCTGGATGACCCGGAAACATAAAATTGGGGTCAACCGGTCTAGCACGCCAAAGACCAAAAATACCCCAGAGTGTAAACAGTGGGTGCCTTGGCTAGCCGGCTTGGTCACATTTACGGAAACATGCAGTCGCACACGTATGCTTAGGGGGATGTTTAGTCATGGGAGTTTTGTCTGGAGTACGCTGAGAGTCTGCCAAGTCAGTTTAGAGTGGTCTCACTGGAGTACGTACTTTGTGACAGTGTAGTGTCATGAAGGTGCCACGCCCCTTGATCCCAGCTGATTCACTTTATTACATTGTCTGGAGCCTCTTGCTTTGGATACTTCTAGTTGGAGCTAATCATTTATCAGAATTATGACAGATCTAAGATGTTTTCATAGTCCAGTCAGTACAAGGAAATGATTGGAATAGGTTATTCTCGTACATAGAATACTGCTAATTATGTTCTGATTTTAATTAAGATTGTTTGTAATTTGATCAAAATAACAAATCAACTAATTACCGGGTTGGGGCTTCTGCTCCTGGGAAGAATATAGACTGGCCAAGTAGTTCATTGGGTTCGATTCCCAGTTGGTGTCTGGGTTCACTAAGGGATGAGGTACAGCAAAAACAATTTCCAAGTTTTGACCCCCTGCTAGCTGTTTGCCCGTCCTGTCACCCTCATCTCATAGATACAATCACTAAAGACTGATCAAGTCAAAACACACTGAAATTCTTGATATTGAAATTTTTTTCAACACGATGTCATGCACCACATGACCCCCCTCCCCCCAAGTGGCGGATCCAGGGGGGGGGGGGGGGGCAAAAGGGGCAATTGCCCCCCCCCCCCCCCCCCCCGACCAAAAATGAACTCTTGTAGTTTTGACAAATCTGAGGAGTTATTTTGCAAGGTAAATCCCCCCCCCCCCCCCCCCCCCAGAAGACAGGCTCTGGATCCGCCCCTGCGCCCCCTTGTCATGTTTGGTCATGGAGACATCACCCCCCCCCCTCACCCCCTCACCCCCTACTGCATGACGTCATTTATGGACAGCCCCTCTCTCACAAAAATGATGCACATACAATATTGCGCAAAATAAATACACCCGAAAGAATTGTTCTTAATCTTTGAGATCCTACAGTTTGCAAACATTACTTATTACATGCTCTATCTCCCCGGAATTGTCCCCGGAATTTTCCTTGAAATGAATGTTAACCATTTCAAAAGCTAACCATATTTTCGGAATGGATAATAAGATATAAGGTTTCCGTCGTTGATATTGCTTGTGTCAAGGTTAGGTTGGTTTGATGATCTGTTTTTTCGTTTTTTGTATGCAATTTGATCATCTTTATTTGATGTATATCCCACTCACAATACAGCACGCTTACTTTCCATGCTATTCTTCTAGTTCCCAACCCTACCAATTGCAATAAGAATAGTGCATAGTCCACAAAATGATATCCAATGAATATGCATGGTAAAGAATATAGCTTTATTTGCATATATATATATATAAATATATAAATATATACATATATATATATATACACCCACCCCCGAGAAGCTAATTCTGTACATTATCTTATCTGATTGTAAAGACTTTACAACCACAGAAGATAAACTTATAATATGTATTGGCCTAGATGTTACGTAAAGACGGCAGGTGGCTGGATTTCTGTATCATGTCAAAAGCTATTATTTTAGTGTGCAGCGGTTAGCTTCTCATACTATTTAGGCGGGTTCCACTTTATCAATTGTTTCTATCTTCCCAAGTTTATAGATAGATAATGTTGGTATCAATTTTGTCCCACAAAATGTATTTTTAATAAAAAATGCATATTTCATGATTTACTTTAATTCTCATTTTCATAATGCTAGACAATGATGTTTTAGAGTAGTTTCACAAACCAGATCCGATGGTAATGATAATAGCGTAGCGTATTTATAGATCTTTTGGGACCACTTCCCACCGCTATTTGCGAACACCCCCTATTGAGTCCACTCTTATAGGCATACCTAAAATGGTAGTGGTAAAATGCAACATATATATTGATGCATGTTTATTTCAGTTCTTCCAGACTGAACTAGAGTATATAGATTGATCCTCTCGTCTCCTTTTGCACTTTATTGGGGCCAACCAAAACTTACCCAACTCACATACAGAAACTTACACCCTCGAGCACATTTACAATGTTATGATATTATTTGGTACATCTTTAGAGGTAACGGAAATAATTTATCTTTGTTACAAAAGTATCATGCCAATTGTTATGAACATTAATATGCAATCATATTGATAATGTAATCTCGTAATTGTAATAAGTTGAGCGAGACCAATATTGGATCCTTAGTGGGCTAGCCGCTACAACCATTTGACTAACAACCTTTACAGACTACCATTAAAAAGTTAAAATGCACATTATGGCTCTTTTAGATTTCCAATATAAGGGCCTATTGCCTGGTTTCACAGGTGTCGAATGAAAGGGAAAGATAATCATCATAATCAATTTTGAAATGTAATCACCGCGTCTACCTACTATAGTCGGCCTACCATGTTCATATCAAGGGAGGCTCCAGAATTCTAGAAAGGAAGGGCACCTATATTAAAAAACCCGGCGTCCACTCAGGGACTGTAAGTTTTACCACTGTTTACATTAGAAAATTAATATTTGACCCCAAAAAGGGGGACTCAAAATTTATCCCTGCATGTCTAGACCTAGCTGTTTTAATCTCACATAAGATAACAGTCCAAAGTATAATGTTTAATTTGTACCCATCCGTTGATTTATAATTTATATCCATTGTAATTGTTGTTTAGGCCCTACAGAGGCGGATACAGGATTTTGAAAAGCGGGGGGGGGGGGGGGGGGGGCAGGATAAAAGTTAAGTGCTAAAATGATGTGCATTTGCACATATGTTCTGTGTGTGGCATTTCCACCTCTATTTGTAGTTTAGGGGTCCAACAAAAGGGGTGGTGGTGGGGGTCTACTTGTACAAAAATCTTTTTATAAATGTTGAAAGCAATTGTTTGAGAAACAGTAATACTAGTCGAAAAATAATTTACTTTCTATATTATAGGCCTAATATTTTAAAGTGCACACGTGCACACCCCCCCCCCCCCCCCCCACACACACACGCACTATCCAGGTTGTTGGTTTGTTTGCCTTCATGATCATATTTTTTGTATACTAACTTCTGGAAATCAAAATTTGTTCTCGGTAGATGTCCATTCATTTTAATACCTAGCCTATGTCCCAAAATAGTTCCATGGGTGCAATGGCTAGATGTAAACACTGGGAGCCACGTTTGTTGGAAGCCACAATGGGAAAATCAGGAAAAAGGCCTACCCTACTTGTAATGTGTCAAAATTGTTTTTTCCGCATTCCTATTACCATTATTAAAGCTGTATAAGCGACACCCGAGTCAGTAACGCCGGACCCGGGGCTGGACCACCGCTTGACCAACTTTCCCCACATGTGTTGACCGGATAACACGCGCATATTTTTTGCGCGGGAAATGATCAAGCAGCATACGCCACCTAGTGTGAAAAAATAAAACTATCAAAATACTAACTTAAAATGCGATTTTAAGAAGAAAAATATATCTCAAAGAAAGTATTGATGATTTTGTTCTTGTTATAGAAATTCCGAAATAAAATATGAGAACATTTATATTTTACGACATCTGCTGAGTTTCGTTCAACATCCGGGACTTCGCAAATTCCTGACGGCCAAGATGGTGGAGAGTTGTTTATATCCTTGGGGCACACGGGACATTAGTCAATAATTATGTGAAAGAATTGTATACTGGGAGGAACTACATAGCAGAACGATTAACCTGTGAAATACTCTAAGGTTATACAGTCTTTGGAGCTGTCATCACGCTGTATATTTAGCAGCGACAACCAAAGTTTACCGGTAACCTAGGACTCCACTGCACACAATCTTGTGTGACAGTCGTTGGGGCACCTGTGGCTGTACCTTAACACTCATGGGAGCAGTCGCAGTGAGAGAAAACTAAGCTACTTTATTTTCAAAGTTTTACACAGAGTAAGTATCAATCTATAACGTTTGTGTAATAACTTTGTGAAATGTAATAATGTGTAGTCATGATCCAGTAACTGTGACTGTGAGTGTGACTTCTTGACTTGACTTTAAAAAAAAATGCTCAAAAAACATTGAGGAACGTATCATCAGTCAGATTCAGTGTGTAGTTTAATATGCTTTTTGAATTTTATCTCTATGTGTATTGGTTCAAGAATTCCAGCCAGTTATGCATGGAACTCTGGTTTTGCCATGTCAAAATGACATGTTTATTTAGAAGGCTCACTGTGCAGCTCGAGGGAACTTACAAAGCAAAACTATAGTCTATATGTCATTTTTAAGGGAAAATAATGTAGATAAATATTCCTGCGGGTTCATCAAATATTATCTTGAGCATAGATCTATATCTTCATTTTATAAGTGAAAAACTCGCTGAGTTACTTGGCCACAACTTTTATCTCAAAAACAGGAGACACTTTTTGATTGGAAAACTGGTGGAATGTAGGCCTAATATACCTAAATAAGGTCACAAATCCAAAAGGTAACACATTTGATAGGTAACGTCAGTTCTAACTTTATCATAGTTATGATGTAGGCCTAGGCTATAGTGTACTAATCGCTTAGTACTTTTAATATTTCTTCATGTTATATAACCCATCAAGGATCAGACTTAGCAAGTCTACTTCTAGTCTACTCTAGACTTTACGCTCCTAGCGCCACCTGCTAACTAGTATAAAAGGTGCTGCAAAGTGAGGAGCAGTCAGTTAGTGAGAAGTTAGTGAGAAGTTAGTGAGTTAGTTGGTTAGAAGTTAGTAGTCACTTAGTTTAGTGAGAACATCAGCTAAACATGTTTAGCCAAGAAGTTATACCTGGAGTAAGTACATCGACTCCGTGTAACAGACTGGAGTTACCAATACCCACTACCTCGGACATAGGATTGTGTTAGAGCTGAATACTAGAATGGTCTAGAAAGTGTTGGAGCAACTCGTGTTCTAAATGTGGTTGATTGCTGATAGGAGATGGGAGGTGGACTGATGAAGACTTATACATGGTGGCTTTGACTCGGGATGAGATGTGTACTGAATAAAAACCCTTTCATATTAAGAAGCTCCCTCATCGTTCATTTCTTTTGAACTATTGGGAAGTGAATGGACAAACTTAAAACGCAGTCTGAATTACTCAGGCATTCTGGAAAAGCAACTCATGAAGACTTGGATATACACGAATCTTACGCAGTCTAAAATCAAACATTAACAATAGTTCATTTGGTGGAGATTACCCGAAACATGACTTGTGCCGTTTTGCTCATCCTTGATGTCAGCCACCGGTGATTTTGAGGCTTCCTCTAACCCCAAGCCTCAATCTTTGCGGCCCGCAGGACACGATGTGTCAACATCATACACAGGGAATGTGGAAAACCGCCACCTGGTAGGTAATCCCTTAGACGGGGAGGCACAGAGACAGGAGGTCGCAGCCAGACCCAAGCAGCTCTGCCCCGAAGGTGCACAAAATTACCAAACCCGTGGCAAAGGTAAACCATTTCCCTGGCACCTAGGGTCCAAAGATAGGCCGGTTCTTGACGAAGGACTTGAAACCCTAACACACTCGGGACGAGTTGAAGGGAGGAACCGTCTCAAAGAATATCAGCAATATTGGAACCCAGGGTACGTACCACCTACGGACCACGAAACTGGTACTAGCTCTCACTCCACCTGTGAATCCGGTGTGAACAATCCGTGGTGTAACCAAGGTGTTCCTTATCGTCTACTACCCGCAGTGGGAGGAGAAAGCGAACAGGAAATTTCCAACGAAGATAGCCTATTTTCTTCAGGAAACTTAAAACAACGACAAAACACCGCGGATAACTCCAGCCCATCAGGGGGGAAACGCCCCGAAAATCCGGTAATCCTACCTGATGGGAGCTCTCTCACCTATCCACCACCCCAACGACTTGAGTTTATCAGTCACCCACTGGTAACACCAACTCACCCCAACCCGGGGGCGTCCATTCCTTATTCCACTGTAGCTAAAGGAAAAACAGTAGGAGGGGATAGGGGAGTGGGAAGGGAAGCAGAGGGAGACAGCGACAAAGTAGGCAAATTACAACCCTATCGGTTAACCTATGATGATGGGGAGAACTTAGACAATGCTAATAAGGGAGCAGGAGCTCTACCCAGGGATTTAGAGTGGGGAGGGTATGAACCTGACCCGACAGAAATAATAAGGAAGTTAGTAGAAACAAGCCCCGAAGAGCATGAAGAGTTAGAAAGGTTAAACGATCAGGATAAAGTAGGAAGGAAAGCAGAAGGAAACAGCGAGAAAATAGATAATTTACAACGTTATCGATTAACTTACGGTGTAGAATCGAGCTTAGACCGAGCGGGTAAAAGAGCGAAAGCTCGGGCCTTTGATCCAACTGAAATATTAAAACAGTGGGCGGGCTCAGGCCCCGAAAAGCACATAGATTTAGAGAGGCTAAGCGATCAGGATAGTGAGGAAAATGTAACGCTTAAAGCACCAGATTTTAACACTCCAACTCAAGAATTGTATGATAAATACGAAAGTGAAGACGAAGAAGAAGATAGGGAATTAGAACAAGCTATCGCGAGTGTCAGAGAAGGTAATCCTAATAGAAAACTAGATAGAGAAGATAGATCAACCTCGTCTTCGTACGAAATTATTACCGAGGATGTTTTAGACACAGGTAAGAAGGATAAACAAGCGGAAGACGAAATAAGTGTAGAGGAAATACCTGTGAAAGAACAGTGGGACAATCGCGATATACAAAACCTCCACGAAAATAATATGGCGGAAGGAGGCGTTCCTTTGATGGATCTAGTGGGGGATGGGAATGGTCAAATCCCAGACCAACAACCGGGCCGAGGCGCGCCGGCAGGAGGCGGGATAGACCTTGGGCCCATACAACAAAATATGTTGTACCCTTTCATAAGGCAGGCAATGGGAGCCCCTATACAGGCAGGTCAAGGAGGAGGGGGAAACCAACAGGACCAACAGGCCCAAGGAGGCCAAGATAATCAGGCTAACCCTCCCCTTAACCAACAAGTTCAAGGGGGCCAGAACGGTCAGGCCAACCCTCAAGGACTTATTCCTCCTCTTAATCAGCAGGTTCAGGGAGGCCAGGATAATCAGGCCGTCCCGCAAGGGCCTAACCCTCCTCAAAATCCTCTTGATAATCCCCCTCCGAATCAACCCAACCCGCCGGGCCCACAAGGCCAGAATAACCCCCCAAATCCACCACCGGGTCCGCCGGGCCCACCAGGTCAGAACAACCCCCCGAATCCGCCGAATCCTCCACCGCCCGGCCCACCGGGACCGCCAGGTCCGCCGGGCCCGCCAGGTCAGAACAACCCTCCAAACCCGCCGAACCAGCCAAATATCTGGGATCTTTTTCCACAGCTAAGAATGGCCTGGGGCCAAGTACCCTCACCAGTGCGGGAAACTTCCCATAACGGTCATCAAAGGGGACCAAACATTAGGTTACCGTGGTTTAGTGGAAAAGAAGACGAGCAAATAGAAAAGTATTTCAGGGAATTAAAACGACTGAAAGCTATCTATGACTGGTCGGACGCCCATCTCCTGAATATGGCGCTGTTAGGCCTAAAGGGAAGGGCCGACGACTGGGCAGGAGCGCTAGCTGAGAGTGAGAAAGACTCATTTGAGAAGCTAGAAACTCAAATGACAAAGATCTTCGGCGATCGAAGGGCTAAGTGGCAGAAACACGCAGAGTTCTGTGGCCTTAAGCAAGGAAAGGACCAGAGTGTGATTGAATTTGCAGGTGTCCTGAAACAAAAGCAGATTAAAGCAGAGGCAAGCGAAAGTATGATGCTAGCCGTGTTTCTAGAAGGATTAAAACAGGGAATAGCTAGACAAGTCGCTATTTTAGACCCTAAGTCGTTCACCGAAGCGGTGGACTGTGCAACCAGGTTAGAATCATTGGATAGAGGCAAAGCTGGAACCAAACTGTCCAATGCAGCGTGCGAGTTGGCCGGAGGCCAAGAGTCTGAGGAGACCGCAGCTCTAAACTCCATCTCTGAGCGATTTGGAGTAGTGCTGGCCCGCTTGGAGGCTGCACCATGGTTTCAGAAACCTAAACAGGGGCAGAGCGGAACTTCTCAGAACAATGCTGGCTATAAGCCGCAAGGTTATGAAAGAAAAGATAGGTATGAAAATCAGAAAGGTGAAAGAAACTCAGACCAGAAGGCTAAAACCAATACCGCCCCGAACAGAGAGGCAGACAAAGGAAAGAATCCGCCAACTCAGCAGAAAGTGGAGAGACCCAGGCTTCCTTTTGATGAAAGTAAGTTTTGTGTCATCCACCAACAACACGGCCACTCCACAGAAGCGTGCTTGTGGTTAAAGAATAGGTTGAAGGAGAAGCCACTGCGAGTTTACAAAGATAGCAAAACCAGTGGTACTGAGCTAAAGAGTCAGGGAAACTAGAGGAAGGGTCCGTTCATTCCACGATAGAATTAGGCGCAGTGGACGGACCGGCTAGGAGAGAGATAGGAGACGAAGCATTTTTCTTAACGTTAAGATTTAATGATCAAAAGGAGGTTAGATCTTTAGTAGATACAGGAGCGAGCGATTGCTTCATGTCCACCCATTGTAAACGGCAGATTCCTAAACAATGCATCTTAGATGAATGGAAAGTATCGAAGGGAAATATCAGTTTGGCAGACAACTCATCCCAGGTAATACTAGAACAAATTAGATGTAGGTTTGCAATCCAGGGATCGGTGGTCTGCTATGATTTCAACATAGTGGACGATCTATGCCATTCCATAGTAATTGGGAGAAACTTATTAACAGTGCTTCGATCAGATTTATCTCTACCAGGCGCAAAGATAGAAGTGTTTTGTGGAAACCCCATAGTTAGCAAAGAAACAGTGAAAATTCCGCCGGGAAATGAATGCATCATACCGGTTACCACCCGCGAGCCGCTGGGGCTAGACTCACCAGTAGCTTACTGCGCACCGGCAGTAACCGCACCTGTCCTAGTGGAGGGGTGCGTGAATACGGTGGGAAGTCAGTGGTGGATTAAAGTTATGAACCCGCTTGATGAAATGCAGGAAATCACTCCCCAGGAAGTGTTAGCTTTTGCGGAAGAATGCGCAGTTCCTGAGGTACACCAGGATCAGATCGAAGAGTTCCTAGACCTGTGTTATTTAACTAAAACAGAGACCCCGATGTCTATCTGTAGGATTTCTGTAGAGGTAATGAAAGACGCAGTGCAAATGGAAAGCCAAACCTCTGAGGAGAAATCCCGAGGCGAAATGGATGACAATGTGAGTAAAATAGACCTAGCCGAATCATGTTTAGATGAAGAACAAAAGGTAAGGTTTAGACAGATGCTCAATAACAACAGAAACGCGCTAGCGTTCTCCATGGAAGAGTTGGGCCACTGTGAAATAGCTCCGATGAGAATCATTGTAGATGAGTCGCAGGGGGTCATAAGTTCTAGACCATACCGATATTCTCCGCAGAAAATGGATATCATCGATGAGCAGGTTAGGCAACTCATAGATATAGGTGTAATAGAGCCCAGTGAATCAGCTTGGCGAAGCCCGCTGGTAGTGGTGCAGAAGAAAGATGGCAAACCTAGGCTATGTACAGATTTTCGCATGCTTAAACAAGTTACTTTCAAAGACAAATTCCCCATGCCCACAGCTAGATCGCTTTTCTTGTATATGGCATATAAAAAACCCACTATCTGGACAGCTTTAGACTTACTGAGTGGCTATCATCAATGTGTAATCGAGGAAGACAGTAGAAAATATACCGCGTTTGAAACCCCGATGGGTGTGTATCAGTATAAACGTGTTCCGTTTGGCTTAGTTGGTGCGCCTTGGCAGTTTACCAAGGTGATGGCCATAGCGCTAAAGGGATTGATTCCTAGGACATGCTTAGCATATTTAGACGACGTAATCGTCTACGACACTACATTTGAGGAACACCTGGCGAGTGTTGAGGTGGTTCTTCAAGCTTTGGCGAGGGCTAATCTCAAACTGAAACCGTCAAAGTGTGAGTGGTGCCGCAATGAAATCAATTTCCTCGGCCACGTAGTAAATGCAGAAGGAGTGGCTACCCAGAAGGTAACCACAGAAAAAATCACGGCCTTTAACCGCCCACACAATGTGAAAACTATCAAATCTTTTCTGGGACTGTGTAACTACTACCGTCAGTTTGTCCCAAATTTTGCTGATCTGGCCAAACCATTAAATCGACTGTTAAAGAAAGAAGTCCCTTTTGAATGGACGGAGTCCTGTGAGGAGGCGTTTCAACAGTTAAAGAAACTACTGACCTCACCGCCCTTACTAATTCACCCAGATATAGGGGGGCATTTCTATCTACTAACAGATGCGTCGGACGCCGCATGCGGTGCAGCGGTTTGTCACAAACTAGATGAAATCTACCGTCCGGTTGCTTTCTGGGGATGTACCCTCCGTGATGCGGAGCTAAATTACTCGGTAACTGAGAAGGAAGCTCTGGCAGTAATTAAGAGTATTAAGAACTATGAGGACATGTTACAGGGAGCCAAAATTACTATAGTAACTGATCATAAACCGTTGATCCCCCTGTTACAGAGTGCCTACAAGGCCCCGTCAGCTCGACTGAGGCGGTGGGCTTTGGCGCTGTCAGACTTTGACTTTGAAATCACGTATGAGCCGGGTGCAACTCATTTTCTACCGGACTATCTGTCTAGAGTCTATCATGAACATGTTCCAGGCGAGGAATTCGAACCCGCTGTGGGATGTGAATTGTTTGAGGCCAAGATACAAGACGAAGAGCTCTCTGTGGCCACTGTCATAAACGCACAGCTCCAAGATGCAGAGTGCGCGCAGTTAATAGACTACCTGCAAGACGGAGACCTACCACCAGATCCCATTGAAGCCAGGCGAATAATGGATCAAGCTGATTTTGTGGGAATGGTGGCACCAGGAGTGCTTTGCAGGTTTAACGTGAAAAGGTACAACAAAAACCACGACCAACTGGTAAGATTGAAACCTCGTATGATAGTTCCAGGGAAGTTAATTCCTAAGGTGCTAAGACTGTTGCATAACGATATCCTCGCTGGAGGACATGTAGGGATCAGTAACCTCACTACCAAAATCTCTGATAAATTCTACTGGCGGAACATGAACGCCGATATAGTAGACTATGTGAAAGCTTGTGAGACCTGCTCTCTGAGGAGACGGGCCCCACATTTCAAGGCCCTAGCTAAGTCTTGGGAGAGGCCGACTCGACCCTTTGAGGTGGTACAGTGTGATTTTATTGGACCGCTAAAGAGGGCTAGAGATGGATCAAAATATATCATGACCTTCATAGACCTACTAACAGGTTGGCCGGAGGCCTTCGCCACGAAGGACTCCACTGCGCAAACCGCGGCCAACTGTTTCCTGACCGGGATAGTGTGTCGGTATGGGCGGGTAAACCGTCTGCACACAGACCGGGGGGCGGCCTTCCTATCAGGTCTGTTCCGGGAGATTACTACCCGACTAGCGTGCAAACAAACGTTCACTACCGGGCGAATGCCGACTGGCAACGCTCGAGTAGAAAGGCTACATAAAACCATTGAAAACCTGATTGCTTATTATATCCCTGACGATCATTGTAATTGGATCGATCTACTTCCCATTGCATTATGGACAGTTAGGTCCACAATCAGTGTACGATCGGGATACAGCCCGCATACCTTGCTGTTTGGCAGAGATCCAATTAGCATGGGGATGCCTGAACAGGGAACAATCCCTGAAACGCTGAACGACTGTGAGTTTTTCATGCAAACCAAGGATAATATTGCTATGTTTAGGAATATGGCTGAAAGGGTAGTTCAAAACTACGAAAAAGATCTGAGGCTGCGAATTGATGAGCGGGCGCGGCCCACTCAGATGTACGAAGGCGATATGGTCTACATGTACGACCCTTTAGCTAGTGAAAATAAAGCGTCTAAGTTCTCAAACAGATATACTGGGCCATTCAGGGTAATTGAAACAAAAGGGGACCACCTTGTTAGACTAGTGTCTTTAAAAACTGGAAAACAGGTTCCACATCTAGTAAACATTTCGAAACTCAAACCTGCGCATGGGCCCTGGTCTCCCGCCGTCCCTCATAACATTCCCAAACTGGTGAGAGAAGCAAAAATCACTAACTCAAAAGGGGCAGATCCTGACCGAAACCCCGAATTGCATCACACTCCGACGGGTGAAATCGCTGAGGAAGAGGGCGAAATAAGGGGTGCTGAGACTGAAAACTCAACGGGAACGACCGGTCCCCGTGAGCATGATGCAATTCCTATGGCCAGGAAGGTACCTACACAAAAACCTGGTCCAAGTCCCACTGATTTAGCAGAAACGGATGGGCAAATCACTGATGGTCAGGGCGCCAGTGCGGATGACGCACTGTTACCAAACTTATCCTTTGTTCCTAACAAAGCCGGCTGTGAACGGGGAACAGCTGGCGCTAATGGACAGAGGAAACGCAAACGAGCTAAGAGAAAGAGCAGAAACCAGCCGCTGGTAGGGAGATCCCCTCCAGGCAACAACAAGCTCATAAAACCACCGGGTGGTGACACGCTGAGCAGCGATACACCAGCGCTAAGCCCGGGAGAATCAGATAAGGGGCATGTTTCGGCGAAAGGGGGATATAACCTTCGTCGGAACCGCCGCCTTAATTACTCTGCCATGTTGGACGACAGAGAAAGCGACGACATGAGTAACTAGTGGGAAAAACAAAACCACCTTGTGAAAATAGCGATTCGACGAAGCGATGCAGCTAACAGCAACGCTAATGGAACAGGTGGCATGCCTCATGACCACCTAGCCACGCCCAGAGGGGTGGCAAGGGAGGTGCGCGGACCGAGGGGTGCGTCAGTGGTCGACGTCATCCCCGGAATCCGGACGCGAATGGTCACACCTAAAAAGGAAATGCGGCTCCAAAATTGGAGACGACATAAGCATGCGGATCCACTATAATACCGCGGGAGCCACCCTGATCCGTCAGTCGGTCCGCAACTCTGTTCCTAGACGGTCACCTCTGCTGCAGAAGATAACACGCACCGCCCAACCCGGGAGGAACGGAGATAGACATTGATTCTATTTCTAAAAACAAAAGTTGGAGATAGAAACTTTTCGTCTTCCCCTGAAGGGAACGGAGAAAGAAACTTTGCTGGAACCTTAATCTACCAACTCATGGGGAACTGCTTAGCTCTCCGGCCTCACAGCAGTCCAAAGGGAACCACTATATTCCCTGCGGACACGGAGGGAAGAATCATCGTCCCCCTGAGGAGGAAACGAATTAGCCGCCCACATCGGAGGGCGCTACCCGCCAAGGGAATGTTCGTTGGGCCATTCTTTTAGGACTTTATCAAATGAAAGAAAAGCGAGGCGAGGAGACGAGTACTAAGAAGCGACCGACTCAAACCCTTAGACGGTGGAGTTGGCCAGGCCGAGGAGGTGTCCGCCCGGACTCAACCGACACCGGGATTGCGCAAAAGAAACCTAGAACACCGGCCCGGCGGCCTAATAGAACTGCCCTTGGAGGAACCAAGAAGTCTGCTAATTCAAGGCCAGCTAAGAAAAAGACAGCAAAGAAAGACGTTTACCATTTCTCTGAGGTAAGCGACTCGGAGCCCGAGCCAAAGCTAACTGCGGTGGCCAAACCGGCTCAGAAAGGAAACGCATCCGACCGGCCCGTACAGATTCAGGCCGGCTGGTTCTGGGATCTCACTCAACCACTGTTTCAACTGTTTGAAACTGTTGATGAGATCAGAAGGACAGTGGGACTGGATGTGCCCAAGTCAAACAAACATTTAGTCGAGGATAAAGCTCGGGATATTCCTCTCAATCCTAGACCCATCCAAAACTCTAGATGCGTCAGGGAAAATATCAGACAGCAAACAACGCGAGGCGAACCACCTCTGCCCACTCTGGAAAAGCGGGTAGGAAAGGGACAACCAACCGTCGCCGCTCCAGGATTAAAGATGGAGGTGGCACCCGACCAACACGTGCCAACCCCACCGGTGGGGAACGAACCAACGACAACTCCCCTCCTCCACCACTTGCAGCCCGCGGACCCCGCTTGTTTAGACTTGAGCAACTTGACGTCGAGCTGCAACACCAGCACCACACCACTGCTATGGAACCAACCGCAGTGGACGCCAACCAGTCAGCCAGGAGGTCCGCTGTGGCCGAGCCCACTCCCGTCAACGAACCCGCCACAGATACCGCACCCATATCCTCCGAGCCAACCGTCGTACGACCCAACGGGGGCCGTTTCGGACTGGAGCCTGCTAGGCCCCAGCCCCTCAGAGCAATGCGCCCCTCGTCCTGCGAACGTATGAGAAACTTGAGGATCACGGTCACCAAGGACGAGAGCGGGATTATCAGGCGAGTGGTCAATGACAACGGGCAAAACCTTTATGAGCATGTTCCAAACTAAACAAACCAGAGGACCCGGGAGGAGAGCATACTTCGGCGCATGGATGATAGTAGTGCGCAGAAGGATGAAGGTAACTTTGCTGTGAATGTGTTTCGAGATAAAAAAAAAAAAAAAAGCTGTAAAACTCTCTCTCACGAACTAGCACTAAAAACCCAAAGACAATGAAGTGGTCGTTGCTGTTCGTTGTAGCCATAATCGGAGGCATTAGGGGAGTGCAAAATAACTCTAGCCCACCTGGAGGGTTAGCCCCTAACGCTGAAGTTATAGCTCTAGAACAATATGGAGTAGTGCTAAAACCAGGGAAGTTGATGTCTACTGCAGATATCACCCATGTACGACAAGGCTTCCTAATCACTATCCCGAGGAGACGCTCTCTGGTCGAGGCTCCCTTTAGCCAAGTCTGTCACCGGTACTTAAAAGGAGGAGACGCCCTAGACCGGGCCTGTTACCATGTCAGGTCACTGGTAAACTGGATGGACCAGACATCTCAGGCGCTTAAAGGTCGGTGCAGGGAAATTCTTAATGAAACCTTAAGCTCTCTGATTACGAACAATCCGCAGAACCACCCCAATCAAGGGGCCGGACAAGATTCAGGTGGGAGGATCAAAAGAATGAAGAAACTGCCCACCATGTTAGACGATCCGGGATGGCCAAGCTTTCAAATTCCAACCTCATGGGATCGGGGTTTGTCGGCCGATGTAAAGTATAACAGGGAGTTGATTAAAGTGCTACAGGAGTCCTCTGACCAGATGATCGAAGACTTGGCATTAGTGAATGATAAGCATGACGAGGCTGTGCAGAAAATTAACCACGTCGTGATAGGTCTCCTGGACAATCTGAGGGAACTAAATAAAGCTCATAATACAACTCGCCGAAGGTTGAGGATGGTCCAAGACAAGGTGGATTGGATGGAACTGTACTTGAATATGATACCAGTGGCTCTAGAAGACAAACTAGGAGAAATGGTGTATCTTCAGTTAGTCATCGAACAAACACGCGTGTTCAGGAAAGGCGTACAACACCTGACACGGGGCCAACTAACCATGGACTTGGTACCCCGCCAATATATGGTCGGGGCAATCCAGGAAGTCAACAGGTACCTGAAAGGAATCCATCCCAGATTCCATGTAGCATTCACCGACTCTTCTTTCTATTATGAGAACAGTCAACCCTCGTTTAAGTTTGATGAGAACACCCAGGAACTAATTGTGTATGTAAGGGTACCAGTTGTGGCCGATGAACATTTGTTTAGGGTCTATGAGGTATTGACTTTTCCTGTGCCAGTAACGGTTAGAGGACGACAAAAGAAAGACGCTCTTCAAATTGTTAACCTACCCAAAAGTGTCGCGATGTCCATGTCCCGCCAGTACTACGTACCACTGGCTAGCGGCAGTTGGTCAGGCTGTTACGGGCAGACCATCACGCTCTGTAAAGACCTTCCTTATATGAAAAAGATTACTGACAACACTTGCACTGCTGCGCTGCTGAGACGCGATGACATGGCCATACAGGAAAAATGTGAGCTGGATTATCTGTTGGAAGCAGATTTTGGGGAAATGGCGGTGTACCTAGATGACGGGGATATGCTGGTGGTCAGTGCCGACACTCGAGGTCAAATGATTTGTAGAAATCAACCTGCGGTTGGGGTGAACATAGAAAACTATGCGAGAGTCCAGGTAGAATGCGACTGTGCATTTCAAACACAGGGAGCATGGATACCGTATAGCCTACGAAATTGTGACCGACACACCCGGATCACCACGGTTGTATACCCACATAATGACTTGCTGGAAGCGGCAAGCCATGTGAAGGGGTGGGACACCAATTTCACAACGTCTGAAAACGAGCCCACCGTGTTAGAGTCAGACCCTATCCCTGAAACGATTAGAAAAGAGTTGTTGGAAATTGAGGAAAGCCTGAAGGTCAGAATACCTGTTCAATCCCTGGCCAAACGAATACAAAAACACCGTAAAGACTTGGCTGGGGGCATCAAGAAGGCGACTGACCGGTACGAAGTAGAGAAACATGCACCATGGTTTTCTATCGGCAATTTTGGAGGCGGCTTTGGTCTCCTCACCATCTTCTGCATAGTGGTTGCAGTAACAATTATTGGGTGTGTTCTCTGGAAATGCTGGCGGAACCATCAAGGTAAGGCTGCCCTAGCCGGACTAACCATGACCTTACCTCGGGCCATAGCCTTGGAGACGGCGGACCCGGAGAAACTGTTGCACCATGAAAAGGCACTAACTGGGTGTCCAGACGCGACCACCAACCCCACTGCAGTGGCAGTGCTGGCTATATTATTAGCAGTACTAGTCATCGCTATAGTGGTCCTCGTGTGGCGAAGATGGAGAATTATTAGAAGAAAGACTGTAGATGGGTTGTACGTACAGTTTGCCAATCCACATATGATAGAAACAATCTTCCTGGGCGAATTGGCTATGCCTTCTGACCACACTTACACGGAAGGCTATGTGCTCATTAGGGATGTACTGGTGACTCAACTGTGTCTGAAATATACCCTGACGGTGACGTGGGGGGCGCAGCTGATGGGGGCAGCAACTAGACCTGGACAACATCCATCCAAGGTGCCACTACCAGACACTCTGAGGGTATCTAAAAAATTAGCCCGGCTAATGATGAGCAACTTAAAGTACAATACGAGGGCCAGGCTGCTGAGATACTCCGCGGGGCTAGCCACTCCTGTACCCATGGGAGTACCTCGCCTCATCGATGCAGGATGGTCCGACGTAGGAGCAGATTGGCCTCAACCGATGATGGGACACGGAACGACGCCGAACGCCCCTCCTAGAACGACCCCGTCCACATCCACAGTGACTGGAACGGGACCAACCCAAAAGACAGTAAGACCAGGGGCATCTGAAAAGGACTCAGGAACGGTCTATGAAGTCATTATTTGAACAATGTCGTAGGATTGTAGCACTAATATGGCTTGTAAAAAAAGGGAACTATAGGCCATCAATGAAAAAGGGTTAGACCATGTTATGTTGAAGAAAACACGGGAGAGCCCTACCGCATGATATCAGTAGGACCCCTTCGGTTAACTCATTCAGTAGTGACTAACCGGTTACACAAACCTGAGTCGGGTAGGCTGGTCCAACCGTCTTTCTATGGACCCATGGGTTATCTAAATTTCTTTCAAATTGAGTGTCCCATGCCCGGTAGCCTAGCTCAATACTCTTACTACCCATTTAGCATACATTTGGCAACTATGTTAAAGAAGGAATCTATTCGGCCGATCCTAGGATGGAGAAAATTTTAGTAAAACAACCAAGAAATTTCAAAATACTGTATACACTATCTATGTGCGTTCAACGGAACAAACAGTATCCAACGAACGGTGTGAATTTCCTCAGAAAAGTAACAACTAAATGAGACCCCTGTGCGGTAGCTACCGCTAGGATCGGGCTACGGTGCAGGAAAATCACCTGAGGAAATATCACTGACTATCCTTTTAGCATGAATATACCACTCAAAAGAGGATGTGGGGGCCGCCTGGTAGTCAGGAGCCCGCCCACAGCCTGGTATCAGCGGTGCCTAACAGGAGGCAGGCCGATTGGGGTTACGCGCCGCTGATGCTCTGGGAGGCACCGGGTAGGCGCCCGACCATGGCAGCCGACAGGCCCGGGTGGGTTGTTGGTTCCTGATAGCGACCCCTTCATCATAAAAAAAAAAAAAAATACCAAGCAGAGTAAGGAATTTAACTAAGAAACCAATATATAAAGCAAACCAATATCTATTTAACTAAGAGTTCTTCCTCAGGGAATCCTAGCCGGGATGTAAAAATAATAAAGACATGAATTTAGTAACATTCACAGGGGGAACGCTCCGTGACAGCGCACGAGAGTACCTTAACTGTGGCTCGTTTGCTTTTGATACGGGCACGCTACGGTGGGCATGGGAGCATACATAGGCGTGCTCCGTTCAGAACCTGCATAGGCGTGCTACGTTCAGAAAAATAACGGAGGTCACAAGGATAGGATGTTACGGGACGAATGCGGTGAACTGCTGACACTCACAGGGTGCTAAACCCCCTCCTTCATAAACGCGAGTTCTCCCTGTGGGGGGGAGGTGTAACTAAAACCTACAGGATGGTGGGGCGATGCGCTGTACAAAAAGTGTAGTCTCATCATCTTGGTTATGTGTAAGTGTCACCGGGTCACAACATATCCTAGTCGTTGGGTCCATTGATTTTACTGTAAATCAGGATCCAGCGAAAATGTAATGAATGACAAAATACAAGACTAAGTTAGTTAGACCATGTTTAGGCCAGTTTTAACCGGGACAGAGACAAAACGGCAAGAAGTCAAGTTTCGACCCGGGTAAATTAGAAATAACTAAAATTAATAAAGGAAATGAGCGGCTTCAGAGCTGACCGCCGTCGAGAAAAAAAAAAAAAAAATGAATGAATAAAAATTAGTCTTGACCGCCGTCGTGGCGCTAAAAGTATCCAGGTCTCCGCTCAACAGTTGAGCTGAAGAGGGGGGACATGGACTACTGATTCCCTGATGAACAACTACAATAAACTTGGTTGACTCCCAGAGCTAACAAGTCTACCCGATCTATTAGAAAAGAGCTAAAATCTCTAACTCTGTCTTTAGCACTACCTATCCCTGCCCTGCATGTGCATAGTTAGGATTAGGCTGGGGGCGGAGTCTTTTCTGGAGTGGTTTCGACTCTCCGCAAGGAAAAAAACGGGCATAGACCTGAACAAGAAGACGGGTTTAACCTGATAATATACTTCAGCAAAAGCCCGGACTAGGTGCTGTCTGGAAGTGATGATCTAAAGAGATGCAGTTAAATGTCTCTATAATTTAAAGGGGGGGTAGGCTGCATATTAAAAAAAAAAGTATGCAGTTTGCTCCCAATTATAACAATGGGAGACTCGGTACTGCCCATGCCTGTACCCATGGATGGGGGGTGCCGACAACCCACGTATAACTAATGAGAATCGGAAGTCGGATCAGAAATAAATTTGAATCTGAGACCCGATCCTCTAGTGATAACTTTCAGGGAACGAATAATCTCTCCTTTCTTTGTATAGTTAATACTTAATGTCTTTTAATGACATTGTTATTCTTACGGAATGAAAACTCTACACCACTGTTTATCATGTTGGCTTCTCCCAATGTGATGTAAGGTCGGGTGTAAGGTATAGGGTAGATAGAAAGGTATTACTGTAAACTGGGTAGTATCTATTCAAAGTGAACCGTTTGGTGTTAGGGGCGTATCCGATTATCTCATTAAGAGGGCGCCACTACCCAATATAAAGTGGAACTCGGTCTTCAAACCCCAGATTGAATGTAGGGGGTGAACGCCGAGCTACCACCTGTAACTAACAAAGGGGGGAAGGGATTTTATTTTAATATAATTCTTTAAAGACCAAGATGTGCAACATCACCGGTCAAGATCTTGTAGGAGTAATTCTCTTGAGGACTACTGGTCGGCTATTATTTGGCCTAGCCGACTCTAGTGGTATTTAAAGACAGCGCCGGATCAGTTGGTGTTAAACACACTATCCGACACTGTCTACTCAATGAGAACAGAAACTCTGATCGAAATTGTACTTCATAAAATGAAGTTAGATAAGTTGGAACCGAGACTATCCTTGAGGGGATGTTAGCATATTATATACAAACCCTCGAAATAAATTGAGAAAATATTCTCAGAAATAACCAAGGAACATACCGTTCAAGTATTGGCTCTTAAAGTAAAACCCAAATAGGCTTACATAGACCCCAATAGATCCAGTAGCTATCATTATTCTAATCTCCTCATTTAGTCGGTCAAGGAGTCCGAGCGAGTGAGCTTTGCCGCACATTTCAGACACTCATGGAACTTTTGTAGGTGGACGTTCTTGTGATGGCTCAACTCCGACCTGTGGGTATAGGCTTTCGTGCATTCATCACAAAGATATCACTGTCTGAGGTGTTTGGAAATCTCAGGTGCTGATAGGCGTGGTTCTGTGTTCAATGGAGCAGTGCCTGCTTAGGCCCGATCTATGAACGTACGAGCTTCCGCAGTGTTCACATGTGTATCTCTGCTTGTGACGCTTGGTAATCTTTGTGGTTTTGGTGCCTTTCTAGCCCTTAACAAGGACACCATTCTTTTCTTACCACGACTCATACAGAATCTTCGTCTGGGAGTTCATTCAGTGTCTTAGGGACCTCATCTCGGTCCCCTCACAGCAGTATTTTTTCCTCTTCGAGACGACTCTGTACAATAAGACTCATTCTAAAACTTATTCTAACACAATGGCACTGACGCAGTCTTGCTGTTAGACTAAAACATAGAATGGGTATCTGTGGCCTTAGCCACTACATCTCAAACTGACCATGGGAGTCACCAACAACTCGTTGGACGGCTCCACCTATGGTGTCGCCTCACGTGGCCGACACGTCAATATTTCCCATAACCTGTAAGGGGAACAACTTATCAAAGAATTCTGTTACAGCCAGTCTAATGCTAGGCAGGCTGGACCAAAGTACTTGGTCATCTACAGCTATTCTAAACTTACCAGGGTAACCACCCTACGGGACGCTCATAACCTAGGGCGACCCCATGTGAATTGTTTCCAGTGTAGACATTTACATTAATGTCCTGTACGGGAACGATAAAACTAAGAACTCTGTTATAACAAAGGTAGCACTGTTCAAATATAGACCAGAATGACCGATCATCTAAATAAATCTATTGGGGCAGTGTCATCAGACTAAACAAGTAATAGTAATACAATAACACTTAAAGCCAACACGGCGCAAAACTACCCACACACACTGAGAGCCTGCTTGAATCGGTAATGTCAACAAACCACTAAGTCAAGAAAACCTCCTATTATCGCCCAACCACGCGCAAAGTAAAGTGTTTGATCATGTTCGCCTAAACAATCCTCCCACTAAAATAATAAGCCGAACGTTGTTCAGTGTCCGACCGTGTCACGTTACTTCATCTACATCACCTTAACCTACCAAGGGACCTGAAAAGACAATAAGTTTAGTACGCAAGGTTCCAGCTCTCAGCCCGCGTCCACCATCTTGAAGTCAAAAGTAAACACTAGGTGGCCGCCCCACTCTACCCGTTACAAAAATCACCAGCGAAACACAGTTTCTGGTTCCGGGAGTGACATCAGCTTCCGGAATACAACCACGTGGAGACGAGCTGAGAGAACTGTTGCCTAATTTCCGAACAAACAATCTCCTTAAATCTACGGGTTAGCAGCCTACCGAACACGTCAAGAATACAAAGGAAAGGACTACACTTACCAGAGCAGGGAAGAGCTGCCGCTGAGGTAGAGCCGGCGGAGGAGGAGCACACACACCCAAACAGATCCGACGAGCCGCCCCGAACAGTCCGGCAAACAGCCACAAAGAAAAACATCTAGTCCTTGGTGGTCCGATCACTGGCCGGGAATTGGATCCGATGAACTCTTGTTGATTGTCAAATAATGTTTATGGCTCAATCACTAGCCGGGAATTAAGGCCCACTAATCACCGCAGGCAATCAGTATGTACAGGGGGGAAGGGGTTGGACTAGCGGGGAGCTATTGGGAGCTGGCGAAGGAGCCGGCCCAGGGCGCGAGCCCACCGTCGAAGCTGTCGATGGGTCGGCATGAAACCGTCCACGAACTCTCGGTAGTCGTGGACGGTGAAGGCCCCGTCGGCAGTCTGACGCGTGATGTGGAGGCGGTGACCCAGGTCGGCTGTTGGAACGCCAAACCAGCGGTTCGCATGGCGAACCTCCCGGTTGACCCGGGGCACCAGGTGGTTCATCCATCGTTGAAATGACGCGTCCTCGCACGTCAACTCCCAAGACTCCGTGTTGATGCCCGTCACAGTGGTGAACATCACGGTGGCGGGGACTGGGTGACTGCGTAGGTTAAGAAAAGCCCTGTTGAGCGTTTCCCCGTAAAAGGTCACCGCGGCCGTAGTGGAAGAGAAGAGGGGAATGTATAACTCCAGCTCCGCGTCCCATCGTAAAATGTCCAGAAGGTTGACCACGATCACTAACAGGTCGTCGGGCCACACGCAATGGTGCGCGAAAGCCGCCCCGGCTAAATCGGCAGTCCTGGCGTCTACACACTCCACCACGGTCAAACTGTGGGCTGTATCCCCGACGATCAGGTCGTTGTACCCCTCGATCCCGCTCTCCCTTTGACTACAGAAAACTGCGACGCGGGCCATTGTTGAAAGAGAGCGAAAACAAATACGTCCTCTCCGTCCAAAAAAATGAGCGACACTGATTAAAATAACGTCAAAACGAGGCTAATTTGGGAAACTCCTTTTTGATCCAAAAGATCCAAATTTTGAAATCGGCTGGCATGATCAATCCATCGCATAATTTATTACAAAATCTATGCTGAACTAAAGCTTAGGTCCCCAACTAACATAATCAGGCGATAAAATTAATTCATATCGGCTCAAAATGTCAGGTCGAACCTTCAAACTTGAAAGTTTGATCGAGACAGAAATTTGCCATCCGGGCGCTTCGCGCCTGGAGGAATCATATCGAGGTCAGACCCGGGAAGGGGAACTCCAGTCAAGCGTCCCGCTAAGTACACGTGTACTAAGTATAGCTGGCGGACGCGTGACGGGAATGATGGTATTTTCTGGTTCCAACTGCTCGGTATTGCTAAACCTAATACAGAGATCTTGTATTTATTGTAAATAATGTGGTTTTGATTGAAATTTGACACGCATTGTACAATGAAATTTGTTCGTTCAAAATGTCCGAATTCTCCGCATTGATTTCTGTTGTGTTAAACTTGTTCTGAAATTAGATTTGATGTGTACTTGTTACTCTTAAAAGGTTAAGACAACTTTACACTGTATATATGTTGAGTTCTGTTGACTTGCGTTACAAATCATAATTATCAGAAACTGTACATGCATGTACTAAGTTAAAAACCTAACTTTGCCACCTTAAGCACGGGTGTCGCAATAATGATGTTTCTCATTCTCTAAAACTGATCTTACTGTTTGTCAACATGATTATGTCATCATTTACCTACCATAAAATGATCATGGTTCATTAACACTTACCTTGTCACCTTATGCACGGTGTCACTATCCTTGGGCCTTAATCTGGGCTGATCATCATTACTTTATCTGGTCACCTTATGCACGGGTGACACAACTCTTAAGCCTTAATATGAGCAGACAATGATAGGAACTCTTCCTAAAAACCTTCATGTTCATGAATATTTTCACTGATCTCAAGTCTTAACATAGACTACTGGAAATGTACTTATGTATTAAGTAAAACTGAATGTATCTTTGTTTACAATCTTCAAATGAACAAAAGAACTTGATTATCACCACCTTGTGCTGAATGTACCACGAGAGTCAAGGCCACCCCACCATGGTTTAACAAATATATCCAATCATCAAAATTGGGAAACTGCTACATTTGGTTAAAAATCTTCATTTGGTTTGAGCTATGTCGTCCACCTCCTTAAACTCAAACACCTGACCGCCGTCGAATGTACTAATCGCTTAGTACTTTTAATATTTCTTCATGTTATATAACCCATCAAGGATCAGACTTAGCAAGTCTACTTCTAGTCTACTCTAGACTTTACGCTCCTAGCGCCACCTGCTAACTAGTATAAAAGGTGCTGCAAAGTGAGGAGCAGTCAGTTAGTGAGAAGTTAGTGAGCAGTCAGTGAACAAGACAATGAGTTAAGTGACCAACAGTTGGTTGGTCTTGTGAGACTTTTAACATTGAATCTACTTGGAGTAAATACACTGGCTCCGTGGAACGGACTGGAGTTCACTTAGATCTCTCACCTCGGACATAGGATGGTAATAGGACTGAGCACCAGAATGGTCTAGAAGGTGTTGGAACAACTCGTGTTCTAAATGTGGTTGATTGCTGATAGGAGATGGGAGGTGGACTGATGAAGACTTATCTGTGGTGGCTTTGACTCGGGATGAGCTGTTTATTGAATAAAACCCTTTCACATTAGCAAGTTCCCTCCTCGTTCATTTCTTTTGAACTATTGGGAAGTGAGCGGACAAAACTTTAAACGCAGTCTGAATTACTCAGACATTCTGGATAAACGACTCATGAAGCTTTGGATATACACAAACAACACGCAGTCTTAAATCAAACATTAACAATAGTTCAATAGATTTATTCAGTGAAAATGTTAGGGCCGCGCCATGCGCCCTGGGCGCATTACAATTTCTAATGTCACATTAATTTTGAGATCATTGCTCTCATGGAACATTGGGGATTTTAATTTAATCAAAATGAACCAAAAATGGCGCATTAGAGTGAAAATGTCACCCTAAAATTGATAGGGAGTGCGCCATTATCGCATGCTAAGTTATTCTAACATTATCACTGAATGATTTATGCGCTGCCACTACCGAAGATTGTTTTAGGCCTAGAATTAATTTCTATAAATAAATCAGTTCAATTAACAACAAAAAATATTCAGCATTTGTAAACCTAAAAGGTACCCTGCAGGGTTTGACCTTAACGTACAGTTACTAGTACCGGGTACTAGTAAAAATCTCACTGGGCTAGTGAAATTTGTGAGCAACTAGCCCGATGGGCCAGTGAAAAGCTTTGAAATTACATTAATAAACTAGAATATGGTCTAGTAGAACGTTGATCCGGGCTAGTACAAGGACAGGGCCACTAGCCCGTTGGACTAGTGGACAAAATAGTAAAGGAAAACCCCTGCCCTGAGTAACCATGTTATTGTTTGTCATTTGAAGCTGAATTATGATGAACCACATCAGAATAAAAATACACTTAATAAAATTGTATACGACAAAGGCTTGTGATTGGCATTCAAAGCAGAATGGGCCCAGAATATTTGCAGCTTGCAAAAATAATATGTTGCAGATGAAATCTAGTGGTCCCTTCACATACGCGAGTACTAGGCCTAGGCCTAGAACAAAGATCATAAAGTTGATAAATAACTTATCCCAAAATAGTTGTTACCACGACTGATCATAATCGTGTATTAGTGAACAAGAGTGTTTTGTATTATAGTTTATAGTAGGGACATATAAAAGGGTTCTTCTTACTACTTTATGCGTCGAGTTGTTTGTCAATCATTATCCCTGAATGTAAGTTACAATATGCTAGCCAGCGATAGAGGGTTATACTTCAATCAGGGTGCTCAAGTCTAAATGAAGAGACTCACTTGCAGAGGTTCAAAGGTTCCGCAGACAGGTGATTACCGTGAAGGTACAGGTACTTTGCTATGTGATCTAGTCCAGCTCAAGTAAAGTTGGTTCAAATACCTATCAACCCTAGAATGGACGTAGTTAATCACAAAGGCAGTTGAAATCCTATTTTACTATTGTTCGAATCTACTTATTATTTTAATATTCCATTTTGTCAGTGCTCATCATACTTGTGACCATCTTCTCTCCTACCTTCTCCTGTAAAATAATATAGTCTATCCATTTACCACAAGCAGCAGTATTCTATTTAGAGACAAATAAACTGAGTATTGCTCAGCAAAGGGGACTCTCACATCGCTGTTTCCTGAGTTATCAGCCTCAGTGCACTGGGATGACTTAATACACTTTCGAATTGAAGTATATGAATTGATGTGAATTCATTGCAGGTGAGAGAAAATGGCGGTCTACTTCGATCACAAGATAGAAGGACCACCTGGTGGAGCCTACACACTGACTCAGTGGCATAAAGTTCACCAAATCGTTGCAGTCGCCTCCTATGCCGATAATGTCGGTGGAAGCGTCAATCTCTACGTCAATGAGGTATGCATGTTTTGTTGCAGAATCATCTAAACACAAGAACAGTAGAGATGTGGATTAGATTTTTTTAATGCTACATCATCGTAGATGTATTGCCGATGTAGTTTTTTTTTTTTTTTTTTTTTTTTGGGGGGGGGGGGGGGGGTTCTATAAAAAAAAACTTAAAAGGTAAAAGGTAATCTAAAAAGGATTTTTCCTATTTTTATGGTTATGTAGAAAGAAGAAACATTCAAAATTCAAATATTTGTATCAAATCGTAAAACACGCAAAGAGATAGTACGTATATATAGGATAATTTTTCTCAAATATGTTCTTCTCTATTCTACTTTAGGGGGAACATGTGACAGACTGCAAAGGACTTGAGCGTGTTTGTCAGCCTATGGATATGCAATGGCATCCCAGCAAAAAGATTTTAGCTGTCGGATGGGAAAGTGGAGAGGTGCTGATTTGGAACGAACACGATCATGAACTATACGAAGTTGTTCACCTTCACAAGACAGAAATAAAAGCCGTACACTGGACATCAAACGGAACAAGGCTACTAACTGTAGATGCTGTGAGTTGTAAAATGCATCCCTTTTAAATATCAGGGTTCCTACTGAAGGTTTTCAACAGAAATATATGTAAAGTTGCATGTAGTTGCCATAAAAACAGTTAAAGGGACGTTCTCGTCCTGTGGTTGTTAGGCTAACATACGCCGACGTTAGCCTAACGACGACGTCACTGGCGTTGTGTTTTGCCCTTTCAGAACGTAATAACGCAAAGTCATTGGTCACGTCGCGAATTTGGCGTGGCAGGACAGGGGTTACAACTACGCAATTTAGGTCCCTCTCATGGACGAGAACGTCCCTTTAATATTTAATTTGTCATTGATGAATTTATCATTTTCTTACTCTAATAAGGGATCTTCCCAAGTGTGAGGGATACGGGATTCCCGCTGTGGGAATTTGATTTCCGCATTGGGATAACTTTGGGTGGGCCATTCCTGCATTAAAATTTACAGAAAACTTGATAAGGAATGGTAAAAAAAAACACGATTTAAAAAAACTGAGGATGAGCAAAATGGGGCTTTTGATACTCGAGATGTTTTTCTAGGGAAAAAAACCCGGTATAATACTAGTGAACATGGGACTTGCCAGTTTTGTATTTGTGGCACTTTTGATGTTTAGTGGCTTCGGGAAAAGATAACCAAAGCTTAAAAATTTTCTTTGTATTGTTGGATACTTCATTAAACCGCATACAATTAAATTCTCTAGCAAGGTTGACAAATAAAATCATACACCAATCTTACGCAAAAAGTATTTAAAAATCAAATTATCATTTTTTTATTTTTTTTATTTTTGTATTATTTTTGACAGAGTGGCCTCATTGCTATGTGGAAGACTGACTCCCGAGGACGGCCTCACCAGACTGTGCTGTGTCAGCATAACATTAACGAACCAATCGCGGCGGTTGTACTCAGACCACCCGCCGCCACCGAAGCACAACTGTGAGTCCAGTGTTTCAATCTTATCCAGCTTTGACAAAAACCATCCATTTTCCCTTCTTTTCTCGGATTTCAAAATCTTCATGTCTTCAGATACCAAAAACGATATGTATTTAAGACAGTAAAATATAAGTACTTGTATGCATCCTTTGCTGTTTAATTAGATATCAGTAGTAGGTATGTGTTTGTTCCATTTCTGAAGACGATTTTTACCTTAATTGCTTCTGACTTCTTATTTTTTTATGTCTAGAATGGTATCTCTGGCTTTCATGTAAATTAAAAACTAAATAAAATACATCTAGTAAGATACCATTAGGTTTGCCAACTTTGTATCTACAAATCTTCAGACCCGCCAAATAAACATAGGATGAAATACATTACTGTGGAAAGCAAACGGTCAATTTTTTAGACGAAAAATTATACTATTATCTCAACTCTCATTACAGTGACATTGCAAGTTTAGCTCGAGCAGCAGTCAGTGGAGACGAGAGTGCTTTGGACATGTTCAACTACAAGAAAGGAAAGGGTGGCATCCGGATTTCTGGGGCAATGCTTGGACCTCAGGAGGCGACATGCTTCTTCTTAGGAGGAAAAAATGGTACTGTGTAGTTCAATTTATCAATCCTTATTTTCTATATTTTCCCCAATAATATTGATTAGAAAACCTGGTGACTGCACCCTAGGATCATAGAACATATTCGACGATACGTAATACTCAATGTCATACTAGTAATCGTTTAAGTATATTCGATAGGTAAGAGGTCTGGAGTTTAAATGAGAAATGTTTTCTGTATTCATTTCTTTTTGGAATGTTGATACAGCTAGAAGAGGTATGTGAATGAGACCTGAATAGTTGGGCAACAGTTTAATTCAATTAAAGTAACGTTTGCAACTTTGTATTTTTTAATGCTAGGTAGATAGATAAAAGATAGATAAAGTGCTTCACAGCTATTTGCAAACTAACCAACTGAATTTTTCTCTGACTTTCTCTTTTTACTTTCTTATTTTTGACAAAAAAAAAGAATACGTAAATGACAGTAAATAAGATAACATGAATTAGAATAAAGTAAATTAGATAAATTGAATCAAACTAAAGTAAATTAAATAAAGTTAAAATAATAATTCAGAACCCTTCAATCTTCAGGCGGTGTGTTTTACCTGAACGAGGGTATGAAAGTCGTCCAGGTCTTCATGGCGGACGGTCCGGTCAGGCACCTACTGTACTACGACGAGAAACACATTCTGGTCACAGTGACCACCAATATGATGTTGAGTCAGCACATTGTCAGCCCAGAGGGCGACACCCGCGAAATGTTGAAAGTAAGTATCTTTCTTTGTCTTTAATCTAAATATATGACTTGATTTTGCTTTTTTTTTGTAACTTTTTATTCATATATTGCAGTTTTTTTGTAGTTTTTTTTCTCTTTTAAGTGAAGCTTGGTCACTTTATTTTTACTCTAAAATATATGAACCCTTAAGGGATTCTTACAAAGAAAAAGGAGTAGGGTAATACGGAAACTGGTTTGATAGATCGATATCTAACTCTGAAGGTTATTCCCAAAGTAGAGTTTATCATGAATAGTCAAGGCCTTTAAGTGAAGTGTGAATGGATAGGTAGTTACTGATGAGCTGAACCATCCGTCACAGTAAGAAGTTTGTTCTGTACTTTAAGGCAAATGTTTTCATTTGTTCTAACAGGTTAAATTGAGTGGTAAATCGCAGAACCCGTGTATGGTTTGGGCAGCTAAAGGTGTGCTGGCCACGGCTACAGGAGAAAGCGTTGTCAGGTAAACTAAAACATAACATGTTGCTAATCGTAAATAAATGCGTTTCTTAGTGCCATTAACTTAAGAAAATTCTTCAAATAATTGAAAAGTTAAAGTGAAATCAAAATTGTGAAACAGAATTTACATCCCAAATGAACATAATCTTATCTGTTTATTTGCAAACTCGCGATATTTTTTTCCTGCAATAATTTTTATCTATTGTCCTAAAAATTGGATAAACTGTAGACACGTTATAGGACATTACTTTTGTTTCATTTTCAGAATGTGGGATCTTGATAAAGAGGAGAACTACGTTCTAAACTTGGATGGCCAATCGGGTTACGATTCTAATGAGTTCATCACATGCATAGCATATTGCCATAACAAAGGTATGGACCAATTTTATCAACAAAATTCTCATGATAAACAAAAACCGAAAAAACATACTATAGTTCCATCATATGTATATCACTTTGTAAAACACTTAAAAAGATCTGTAATGTACCGAAATATATATACCTAAAAGTATAAAGCCCATATTCCACATACTGGTATACTTTCATTGGTGAAAATACATTGGGGAAAATACATAATCACCGGCATTACCAACATGCTGATGTCATACATGTTATCAGCAGTCCACTCTTTCGGTACAGAAAGCATGCCGCAAGTATTCAGAGAGGATTACCCTGAAAACACTCAATATTTTAGCACCTACTTCCAGTATGTTGAATACAGGCTCAAGATTTTGAAATATTCTTTAGCTTGTTTCACACTGTAAAGCCTACTCTCTCTTTCACAGGAGTCCTTGCTGGGGGCACAGGAGCAGGGCACGTGGCCATGTGGCAGTTTTCTCCAATAGTCAAGTTAAGTCACACCAACAAGGTTGAGCCTGAGGATAGGTGGAAACTACAACCCCCAGCGACCATTGAAGGAGCCATATCTTCACTTTGTGTAGGTGGAGACTTAAATCAAATACAACACTAGAAAAAGTTGACTACTCTGGATATATTCATGTTCGTGCTGTACATATTTTCTCCTAATTCACATTTGTATGATATCTTCAAAAATATGTTTAACGTGAAAATATCGTCTGCCCAAACTCATGTGGATGTGAAAATAAATCAAAACCATGAAAATTTGTGCATTCACAGTATGTGCCAAATATGGGAATGATACGTCACAACTCAAAATACCAACTGTTATTTAAATTCTGTCAATTACATAATTATATACTTTTCAAGATAAAAGATTATTTCACTTGAATGTTGACAAACATTCTCATTCTTTTATTTAAGAATTTATCAGTTTGAATCGGCATCTCAGAATTGATGGATTGAAAAACATTTCCTGATTTATGATGTTTCTTTAAATTTCCGTTTACTCAGTGGGGATCAACCAAGAATCTCCTAGCAGTGAACACAGTAGAGAATGTATACATTCTCAGCGAGCAGGTCATGAGCACAAGCTACAGTAATCAGGTGAGTTACTCTATTAAGTCCCCTTACAGCTTATTTGATCCTTCTTTGTTTAGTTCTAATTGTAGGCTAAAAGTACACCATTTAAATTTTGGTATTACGTTATATCATGACTTTAGGTTCAGACTAAGAAAGTTCTCCTGTTAATGAGATTTGTTTTGAAGATTAGCCTTCATGGGAATTGGTTTGTTGGTTACCTTAAAACCCATATTTTAAGCCGCAGCTTAAAAATAGTTACACTCATAAATCAAAGCCCATAAGGTCATATCTTCTGAATTGCAACCTAAAAGCCCAAAAGGTTCTGAAAAATTAGCTGAATGGAAAATCAAAAGACAGGTGCGAATTAAATAGGCTGCTGAATAAATAATAATTTTTTACAGTAATCATTTAAAGCTATATCAGTTCACACATTCGGTTTTTATTCATAAGCAATATGTTACTTAATGCCACAGAATTATTAACTCAGTATAGAATTGGTCCCAATAACATTGCAATTTTTCGTTCCCTCTTCCAGGTGGCAGTTGTCCAGACCAGTCCAACTCAAATGTCCGTGGACTTGTTCGCGATAAGTAGACATCATGACATCAAGACAGACATACAAATCAAGTTTTCTTGCAATACTAAGGTACGTGTTACACGGATATGAATATTACATAATCAGGGATGTAAGTTTTCAGATTTTAGTCTGATTTCCCATTTTCCGTTTTTGGCCATTAAGCAGGCAAATCACAGTAAAATGGAAGCCAAACTGTGGCCAAGGCTAAACTTAGGGTCGGAAATTACAGAATAATCATCAGCTTGAAGTAAAAAAGAGGATAAGAAGCACTGAACGTTTCAAGAACTGTTCAGATATTTTTCAGAATAAGTTAAGATATTCATAAAAATCTAAAATGGCTCGGTGAAGTGAATAAACTGACAGCTGATTGGCTGTTTCAGATTTTTTGATCAAGCCAAACTTACATCCCTGCATAATATAGTTTTCGTAAAAGTGAGATTTAGGATTGGTGCCATGACCTATAATGGTTTTATTTGTGTTGCTCATGGAAGGCCTCGCTTAAAATTTGACCAAATTTAACGTCACTTTAATTAAGTTGTAAATTTTTGACATATGTGCAGATTTAATAATATCTTTTATCTTAACATCATCTAGGAAGCTATCGGCGTTTTAGATGGAAAGCGAGCCATCGTGTATGAAATCGTTCAGGAAGGAGCCTCCACCCGTGTTGCTGGTAAGTATTAAATTGACCTTAAGTACAGTGGAAAGCAAATAACGATATTTTGATGCTCATAAAAAACCCATTTTAATCAGTATGATAAACAAATAGTTTATATTGCTAGAGGATATATACGGTACAAGACGTAATACAGATGATCAAAATGTGTTTTTCAACACTGAAAAAGAATATCTGATAATTTCACTTTATGATTATGTGTTTCCTTATTCACATCATTGTAGGTTCTTTTGGCACGGAGTCTCCAATGATGTGTTTGTATGAACAAAACGTCTACACGCTAGAGCCAGGAAAGGTCCAAGTCCGTACATTCCAGGTATGATAACCGTCTTTTAGTTTTAGCCATAACAACTAGCTATATCTGTGAATAGAAATTTCATTAACGTTTTAGATTAAAATCAATTACTATTCCTACAATTTTTATGGCGTCTAAGTAGGGAATACGGGATCCCCAGGGTGAGCTGATTTGGAATTTAGGCTATAAAAATATTGTTAAGATTCAAATCAATAACTACGTTTAAATGAAATTTGCAATATAATTATATACTAATTTAAAAGGGATGTAAAACTGATCAGTTCAGGAGACTTATCCATATTCTGACCTCTGCTGTATTATGCGTACCAAACTAAGTGAGGAGCACGGGGTGGTGAAGTGGTTAGAGTGTTCGTTTGGCATGCGGGAGAGCCAGGTTCGATTCCCGGCTGGGCCAGGCAGGGCTGCTACACCCCTCTGTGTTTCTCCCAGTGGCAACGACTGGGTTATCAAAGGTCCCCAGAGGACCATCGGCTGTTGTGTGTGGGGCCCTGCCTATGGGACCCTGCACATTAAAGAATACCTACCTCGGTAAAAGTGTAGGGGTATGGTCTCTACCTTCTCATAGATACGATCATTTCATAGATACAATCATCAAAAAGACAGAATTGTCAAGACCTTGTTCTCACCGTGATATGACCATAGCTGTCGATAAGGTGTAAAACCCCAATAACCAACCAACCAACCAAACTAAGTGTTCGCGTGTTATTTAACCCAAACAGGGCACTGTAAAACAGTTGATCAACTTCAGCGAGTCGGAGGGTGACCCAACCTACATGGAGGTGTGTGGCCACTTCCTCATCATCTGCTCCTCTACAGGTTACATCAAGATCTTTGATCTCTCACGAAGGTAAACTTCCTTATATTTTATTTTTGGTAAATAAATTGCTGTCTCATTGTTTAGAAATTAACATTTACTTAGATGGTTTGCGTTAAGTATATGGTGTTACATTGAAATATTTAAAATTTCATTTAATAAAAAATGTAAATAACTAGATATCGCGTTGGAAATAAATAAACGGGCAGCAGTTTTCGAGAGAAATTTCTATGTTATGTCTCTGTGAAAGTACCCTAGAAGAAAGCTTGAAGTAAGTAGATGGATGTAGTATGGTTTCATCTTATGACGTTTTGGACCTTGTACCCTTTACAGAGAAGCGAAACAGCATGGCTCGTCGAAAAACGTAGCTGATGTTATTCCCGAATTTGGTGTCCTGGTTTCAGCAAAGTGTAACGTGAACGGTAGCAAAGTCAGCGTGGTCATAACAAAGGTATGTCGTCCTTTAACATATATAGACGGTTACATAACAGAAAACTTTTAATCTGAACGAAATATGATCTTCAAGCAAAATTAATTTTTATTTTAGAGAGGGAAGTCTGTAAGATATGCATAGTAATTTAAAATCATAAACACGCTTTGTTAAGTCAATTTTATATCAATTATCGAATAATATACTAGGTCTAATAAGGAGGACAAGGACCTTTATGGACTGCTGGGAACTAGCCACAGATTTTCAGTGTACCACGGAGGAAAGTCACTCTGTAACTCTGAATTAGTTCTTGGTGTGGTATGCTGATAACCCATGGTTGGAATCCAGTCACCAAGGAAAGATTTTTTTCCTCATAAAGGGCCTTCCATTACGTACGTACACACATTTTCAAAATATTTCAGACCCCCCCCCCCTCCCCTTATGCTGAAGTACACATTGGATTTGAATAGGGACATACACTTAAAAAAAAAGATATCCAAACTGTCACCTTCCCTTGATGGGTCTATAATACATGGAAGGCCCTTAATAATACGATCGGCTATTTTTTGAAAATCAAAATTTTTTTTTCAATTACATTTTGTATTCAAAAGTCAGGCTTTTATTAGTTTACTCACCACTAAGCTTTTCCCATCCGCAGCCGAACGGGGCACCAGAGCCCAAGCTGTACATCTGGGACGTGGAGTTGGACACAGTGCAGTACTTTAACTTTGAGACGGGTCGTGGAGAACAGGACGAATACATGTCACAGGGCAACGACATAGACAACGATGTCTCAGACGTCGACAAGTGAGTCATATCTTAGAAGCGTCTGAAAATAAACTTGTTTCTAAGCATACACATCAGGTTTATAGTCCCGATCTGAATATACCAGTACCTTCAGAGATACCAATTTTCCTTCCCTTTTCCGGATTTCCAGATTTTTGTCAGTCCTTATAAAAGATGAAGTTGATATTTCTTTTTAGCAGAATCATCAATTTTGCTTTTTAAATCACACGTATATCTTTTCTAAGCCATCTAAACCATACATTTAATTTTCTTGTAAATATTTCTAACCTTTTGATATCTAAATTGAACTTTTACTTTTTTGGAAAAGAAAGTGATAAGGAATGTAAGCCCAGTGCAGGTATTCAATGTGGGTATGGCCCATCTTGCATATATACCCCTGCTAAATCTACTATATAACAGTCAAAAACCTGATTGTATTGCAGAGGTAAGAACCAGGCTGCTAAGGACATCGCCGGCCGACACCCCATCTCCCACCAATGGGACCCCAAGGAACAGAAGCTACTCGTCTGTGAAGCGAAAATGCTACCAGTAACTCAAACTAAAATGTCATCACATTCCACCAAAAACAAAGGAGCCATGGAAGAGCAGGTACGAGTTTATTTTTAATGAATATTTGCTTACTTTTATTTCATGCATTGAAGGTGTAAAAGACAGTAAAGCACTTGGATTTTGAATTTAATTTTTAGTTAAACAAAAGTGTTTTTGGCAGTTTTAAGCACAGGACTAATGAACACGTATTCATAAACAGTATAATATTATAGGTTTGATATCGGTATTTATAAGGAAGATCCATAGTATCTCTCTCTTTTTTTTTGCATATTCAACTATTTAGAAAATAAAAGTTTAGATATTTGATTAAAGTTCTGATGATATCAAATGCTTTGTATTTCAGGTTGAGGTCATGATTGTATCGCTCTTCATTACACCAGAAAATGGACTTTTGATTCAAGACAGTTTCCAGATGTCAGACATTCACAACCGTTTAATTGGATTGGATGTTCCCTCCTACTACTTCATGAAAAAGGTATCAACATGCTCATTTGCAAATACGACTTTTATATATAATACTTCCGGATTAGTGTTTTTTCCCCAAAACGTTGTGCTATAATGTCTATAAATCAAATTCTTGATAATCTAACCAGCCAACCCTCAAATTTCGTACTTTGACTAGCCATTCAGTTAAAAGGTATTTATTTAATAATTTTAAACAAATATGATATTGTTATAAATAATTACTGTATCTCACTGTTGCATTAATTTCTTTAAAAGCGTGCTGTCTCTTCGCATTTGGGTATAACTAATATATAAAGAATTCACAGAGAGGACTGCCCCGAGAGAGAGAAAAGCAGTGAAGTTTTGAATGCAAGCAAAAACCCAATTTATTAAATTTGCATTAAAAATTCATTTATATTTTACCCCTGTTCTCTCAGGCTGAAGAAGCTAAGGACGAAGCCCCTCAGAACCAAGAGGAAGGTGTGGTTCATAGCTCTAGTGGTTTCCAAAAGATGGTCAGTCGTATCACAATGCGTGACTTCGTGGGTTTGGAGACTGCAGACAAAAACGCCATTGATGCCATGATGAACTTCAGTTACTTCCTCACCATCGGCAACATGGATGAGGCTTTCAAAGCCATCAAGCTCATAAAGAGGTAGGCCGCTTATAAATTGTGGACACTGTATACGGATACCGACGAACAAATTGAGTGCCTTGTTTAAATCAAAGAATTTAAGTAGTTTCTTTTATTCCTTTATTCATCATAATTTCAAGAACAGTTTTACCAATCGGGACTGGGTGGAAGATCGGCAACACCTAACTTAACTGACCCCCAAAAATATCAAATGAAAAAAAGTGACAACGGTAACCGCAGGTAAAATGACTGAACTAACTACGGCACGCAATATTAGTTTTGTTGGTATTACTTCAGAATATTTCAATCCAATGCCAGTAAATATTTCTGTTTGTTCTAAAATTCACATCTTATTTCTTCCCTTAAATCTTTGCAGTGAGTCAGTGTGGGAGAACATGGCCAAGATGTGCGTAAAGACTCGGCGGTTAGACGTGGCCACCGTCTGCCTGGGGAACATGGGTCATGCCCGGGGCGCTAAGGCCCTGCGTGAAGCCATGTCAAATCCCGAGCTGGATGCCCGTGTCGCCTGCCTCGCCGTCCATCTTGGTCTGCAGGTATATAACTTGTCCCATTGAACTATTGTTAATGTTTGATTTGATACTGCTCGATGTGTGTATAACTAGATATCCATGAGTCGTTTGTCCGGAATGTCTGAGTCAGTCAGACTGCGTTTAAAGTTTGCTCATTCACTTCCCAATAGTTCAAAAGAAATGAACGATGAGGGAGCTTCTTAATATGAAAGGGTTTTTATTCAATAAACATCTCATCCCGAGTCAAAGCCACCATGTATAAGTATTCATCAGTCCACCTCCCATCTCCTATCAGCAATCAACCACATTTAGAACACAAGTTGTTCCAACACCTTCTAGACCGTTCTAGTGCTCAGCTCTATCACAATCCTATGTCCGAGGTAGTTGATATTGGTAAACTCCAGTCTGCTACACGGGAGCCGATGTACTTACTCCAGGTAACTCCTTGGCTAAACTTACTTAGCTGATGTTCTCACTAAAACTGCCTGCTCCTCACTTTGTAACACCTTTTATACTGGTTAACAGGTGGCGCTGGGAGCGTAAGAAATTTCTTCTAGAAGTAGACTAGAAGTAGACTTGCTAAGCCTGATCCTTGATAGATTATATAACATGAGGATATATTAAAAGTGCTAAGCTATTAGTACACCATTTCTACCCATTTTTCCTTGTTTTTGTACTTTAAATGGAAATCTTTTGTCCTGTCCTGGTAAGATTACAAATATATATTTCTTGTTTTGTATTAGAGTTCTTGTGCTCAGTGCTTGAGAAATACAAATTTTAGAAAAAGTAGCAAGAAAAGCATAATATTTCTACACAAATCTAAGTTGTGTGCGACTTTTTGTGGCTGCAGCGTATGATAGAGAATTGACAAAACAAACAGATATTAGAGATAATATGATCTTTAGAGAATTTGGGATTTATAGTTCTTTTCTGAATCACTGCATTATCAAATAATCTAAGTAGATTAAATAGTTTTAAAGTGTATCTTATCTTGGTTTTAGGAGGACGCTGAACGGTTGTTGAAAAACTCGAAACGGTTTGATCTTCTGAACGATTACTACCAATCAAGCGGACAATGGGGAAAGGTAAGCATTAGTGATAGGATGATTCAAGTGTAGGATGTATTTACTTATGATTATCAGAGTGATCATACAGGAAGCAGGGCCAGCAGGGAAAATCACAAAAATAGATCCATGTTAGGGAATGCTTAGAGACTTTGAGAAATCCAGTTTTTTGATTTTCTGCTTCTAAAAGCACGGAACCTTACAAGTTACACGTTAAGAACGAATTCAGTTTTCTAAGCCTTCCTGCAGAAATCTCTACCATCTTAACAATTAAACAGGCTCAAACCTGATGAAATCCCGAAAATCAAGACGGAAATTTTCCATGAGACAGTCACAGAGAATATCCTATAAAAATGTTTAATTAAAAAAAAAAAGTTTTTTATTTTGGTCATCCTGAGTTGTGCTCTTTTTTTACGTCAGGCCATGGAGACAGCAGAGATGTTTGACCGCGTTCATCTCCGGACCACCTACTACAACTACGCCAAGCACCTGGAGGGGAAAGGGGACATCAACGGCGCTATACCAAAGTAAGCCCATGGAATAGAATTGGAAGAAATGTATAGGTTTACATCAGAGGTAGTTCAGAATAGTGATTCCAAAGGCTAGTGCAGTTTTAAACGTTAAAAACAAACTAATCGAACAAAATAATTTTGATTCAAAATTCTTTGTTCAACGTATCCCAATAAATTCATTTTTTTATCTTTTTTTAAATAGAACAAAATAGCCTCATTATTTTTATCCTATTGGTTCAAATAAAAGAAAATCTTAACCGTCTATGTAGTTGCCCTTTGCAATACTTTATTTTAGTCTCGGGAGTAGTCTTAAAATAGTTGGTATCTGCCTGAGCAGATACTGCTGTCGATTCTTTTTAATTAATTTTTTCTTCCTTTCTCTTTAGTTACGAGAAATCTGAGACTTACCGGTTTGAGGTTCCTCGGATGCTGTTTGATGAACCCCAAGCATTGGAGAGTTACATTGCAAAGAAGAAAGATCCGTAAGTAATCTCCAAGAGGTAACCAATTTGCAATTATGGACCTTAGAAATCAACTTAAAAACAGCAATATTTTCATTTTTGTCGAGCTTTAGATTTTTCACTTAAATAATAAATGATAAAATCATTAATGTAATAAAAGCCACGAACATTGAATGTCTGTATCATAATATTTTGGGATACATTTATATTTTCTTGGCGCTTTTTGAAGGGCCCAGACTTACATTCATGTAGAGTAACACGTGGCCTGATGCCTTTAGGCTGTCAAAAACTTTATTTGGAGAGAAATTGAAAAGATTAATAAAAGTCAGTTATTTACAATACAGGAATTGTTATTTCAGAAAAACAAAGTGATAAAAGGAATAATTTTGTCAGAAACAAATAATAATTTTTTTTTTCAGAATGCTGTTGAAGTGGTGGGCCCAGTACATGGAGAGTACTGGTGAGATGGACACAGCTCTACTGAACTACGAACTTTCCCAAGACTATCTGTCGCTGGTCAGAGTCTACTGCTACTGCGGAAACATGGAGAAGGTACCAATATTTACCTATCTTCTAAATATGATGGAGATTGCAGTACATATTAAGCCGTACTATATGAAAAATTATATTTCTAGATAATTTAATGCTTCAGGTAAATGGAAATAGGCCAATATTTTAAATCTAGTCTGATTGGTTAAAGTTTCGTGGGCTACATAAAATTTGATCATAAGAATTATTAGACTATTCTGGTTCCGTATGATACTTTTCTGCAGCGCGTACCTGGCCATTGTTACATGAGGAATTCGAAAGATCAATTATACAGTTTAGTTTTTCTTTGCATGAAATTCTTCCAAAGTGGCGTGAAAGAGAACAACTGTCATTATGTCGCATTTCTCCGTTTTGTCTCCATTTCTAATTATAATGTCTGTATATAGAAAATTCTTATGCAAAGTTGTAATAAAGAAAGTTGTAATTTCTAGGCAGCGGAGATTTGTAATGAGACTGGGGACAAGGCGGCGTGCTACCATCTGGGCCGTCAGTACGAGAATAACGACATGATCAGAGAGGCCATTCACTTCTTCACACGGGCAGGCGCCTATGGAAATGCCATCAGACTTTGCAAGGTGTGATTTGATTTTTTTTTATGGGGTTAGAAATGCATTTGGTCCGATTTACATGATTGTTTGTTTCGTTCATAAAAAATTGCAATGTACGATTGCAACTGCAATGTCTTTACTGAGCTATTCAAATGTATATTTGAGTTAAGAGATCTTTTCCCATTGGCAATTTTCACCCTAGTTTCTTCCAGATTAAAATTCGCAATGTTTTTTTCTTAATTTTCGATTTGTCCACCGAAAGGCATCTCTGAAATCTCCAACGTAAGATTTAGGGGAACATCAACAGCAAAAATGACTTCCACGTTATAATTTCTCTCATTGAGAGAGAAGTGACTCCGTCATCTGAACCAGGAGATCAATATCTGTACGACTCCCAGCGAAAAATCCCAGGATTAGAAATATAGGTTTCGACTGAATTCGCGAATAAACTTTTCAGGAACACGGCATGGAGGATCAGTTGATGAACCTGGCGCTGCTGGCCCGCCCGGAGAGTATGATGACAGCTGCCCGGTACTACGAACACAAACCGGGCAGTCAGGACAAGGCTGTTATGCTGTATCACAAGGTTAGTAACACAAAAAGCACATGTACAATCCTTGTTGTATCACTGTTGCATTAAGTGTTTTCAAACAGTCAATTGAGAGAAATCATTTAAGTTGTTTTTCTGAACTCTGCACACTTAGCCTCGTCATACAAATATATCTCTGAAAGAAATATTTAAAGTGCAATATTTGTTGAACACAGTATTTGTTTAAAAAGTTTAAGCTTCAGATCGGAAGTAGAATTCCTAGTCATATTTGACCAGTGTGCCGTCGTCTGATTTGTAAGATGCGTACTTAGAGAGTATTCACTATACTAATACATGGATTAATTTTTGGAAAATTTAGACGAAGTTCAAGACAAAGTGAGACAAAATGAAAAAGTAATGGTGAAAAATCTAAAGTAATCTTTGACATTTTCTGTTAGGCTGGAAACTTCTCCAAGGCTTTGGACCTGGCCTTCAGAACCAAACAGTTTGGGGCTCTACAGATGATCTCTGAGGACCTTGACGAGAACACTGACCCCGAGCTCCTGCAGCGGTGCGCCGACTTCTTCACCGAGAACAGCCAGTTTGACAGGGCTGTTGACTTACTCGGAGCAGCTAAGAAGGTGTGTATTGCTCTCATGTTTGCGATTTTGGGTTAATCATTTCTTTTAGATAGCGAAATATAGCTGAATCTCACTCTGGTTACCATATATTGGGAAAGCAATGCTTCCTCTCACTTTAAAGTTGAAACATATGTATACATTTGTTTCAAGAAAAAGTGAAAGTGAGTTTTTGAAGTTATCCGATATTTACTAAGGAATTAGTGGAATATATTTGTGGCATGTTCAGTTATAGTGCACTGCAATGTTTTTGTGGCAAGATAAGTTCACGATTTACAGTTCCATAATGCCAGATCCCCGTGGACAAACTGTACAACTTTTAAAGATGGAAACATTTTACTGCTTTAAAAATATTGTGCCAATGTGGTCTGATCATTCTCATCATGATCTCTCACATACACAGATTTCTATTTATTTCTTTTTGTTTGTCTTTGAGATATGAAATACGCTCATTGTATTTCAAACAAAAAGCCTGGCTAATTTACTCGTTTTTATGTAGTATTGGGACGCACTCAAACTGTGCATGGAGCAGCACGTGCCAATGACAGAAGAACTTGTCGAAAAGTTGACCCCGCCCAAAGAGGGCAATGAGAACGAAGCGGAAGAACGGAATAAGATCTTAGAGGGTATCGCTGAGGTGTGTATGCAGCAGCGACAGTACCACCTGGCAACGAAAAAGTACACCCAGGCTGGCAACAAGGTTAAGGTGAGTATGCAGTGAGGTCTTTTCTTTGAATTAAATATTGGCGAAAATAAGCTGACAAAGTTTTGCTAAGAAGGTAAACTTGTGGGGGAAATACGTATTCTCATTATCATGAATTTTAGTTTTATATATCTACGCAGAGTACATTTGTAAGATTTGTGTTGCCTGTAAATTTTATTTATTGTCTGTTGATTTGATGATAGGCCTGTAGGTGCCATATGAATAAACTCATGGTCTTGTTCAAGCTATTAAGTGTTAGGCATAATTTGTACATCAGTCTCTTTGTTTACTCTCTATAGGCAATGAAGGCTTTACTAAAGTCTGGCGACACAGAGAAGATCGTCTTCTTTGCTGGTGTATCGCGACAAAAAGAGATATATGTGATGGCAGCCAACTACCTGCAGTCACTCGACTGGCGCAAAGACCCGGAGATTATGAAGAACATCATTGGGTTCTACACCAAGGGTCGGGCCCTGGAGCTGCTGGCTGGCTTCTACGACGCCTGCGCTCAGGTAGGTTCGAGTTAAAATGACAATATTCTGTTACTACCCATTCTAATGGTGTTCTGAACTATAGACTGGAATAGTATTTGTACATCCAGGGATCTTCCAAGGAAAATATTTTGAGTATTGAAATCCTCTTCGTGCATATTTCCATGGGGCCATTTTCTTGAAATACCTGGGCATTAAAACATTGATTTAACAATTTAAAAAATATCACTGCGAGAATAACCCCTCTAAACAATTTACCAGTGACGGAATTAAATTCCTGATGCAATTGTAACTATTTTGGAAAATTCAGGTCATGCACAATCATGTTATGGGGCAGACAAAGGGTCTTATTTTATCGCAGGCTTATTTTTCATTTGGATATACAAATTTACAGTTAGATAAATAAAGTCGACGGTTTTCTCACCTTTAAAAAAAAGAGGATAGGGGATCAAGTTTTTGGTAGTAATATGTTGATCGGGGACATTTTTATTACTTTATTCAAGAGCTTATTATGGTACAAGGAGGTAGGAATATTGTTCTTATTTTGGCTTTTTATTCTTCACTTGGTTTGAATTTTTACATGTATTGCTGGTTTTAGAAATAAGTATATTATCAGTTTTATGCTTACCATGAGCCTTGTACTGCTTCATCCGGGGGTGGGGAAGGATTATGTTTTGAAAAATGAAACACCAATTCGTTGTTCTTTGAACGTTAATGGTCTTCATAATAGAGGTAAAACAAAAGCCATTCTAACTAAAGTGAGAGAAAGGGGATATGACATCATTCTTCTGCAAGAGACTCATTGTGATGCAAGTGATGCCTCTCTGTGGAGGTCAGAATGGAGGGGTGAAGCCTGTTTTGCTAATGGTGTTTCTGCTTCTAGAGGCGTAGCTATATTTTATAAACGTGGTCTAGATGTGGAGGTAATAGAGACTTTTGTAAACTCAATGGGAAGGTACACATATGTTTTAGAGGTGAATTTTATTTAATAAGAAATATATATGCCTCAATGCAACAGAATGAGCCATATCAAATTTCAAACTTAGATAAAGTTGAAGAGATATTATCACAGGAAGGAATAGAGAATCGGAGGGGATTTCAACATTCAGCTAGACCCACAACTGGACTGTAGAAATACTTCGTACCCAATAAAAGCTGTAAAATACCATTTAGGAGTGTTAGATATGATTGAGAGGTAAGAATTAGTGTGTATCTGGAGAATAAAACATCCTAGTTTGAGGATGCACTCTTTTCACAGGAGAGATCAAGCTTGTAGAATAGATATGTGGTTGATAACAAAATGTATGTCAGGAAGAACAAAGAAAATAGATATAATCCCAGGGATACTCTCTGACCATAGCTTTATTTCATTAGAAATAGATTTGAATTGTCTTGCTAGGGGTCCTGGATGGCGGCACTTTAACAACAGTTTATTACAGGACAAACATTATGTGGAGGGAATAAAGGAACTGCTAGTAGAAGTGCAGAATACTCCTGATCTTAACCCTAAAGTTTGATATATCGAGATGCTTTAGTGGCCGCCATATAAAAGAACACACATAAAATTGTCTTTATTTCAAGTACCATAATCATGTCTTCTATGCAGGTTGAGATTGATGAGTACCAGAACTACGACAAGGCGATGGGCGCGCTGAACGAGGCCTACAAGTGTATGGCCAAGGCCAAGATGAAGAACACGTCCATGCAGGAGGAGCGGCTGGGCGAGATCAAACACAAGATGATGCTCATCAAGAAGTTCATACAGGCCCGCAGGTTAGTGTGGTCATTACTAGGAATTTTTATTTCCAATAATAAGACAATATACTTAACTGAAAAAAACAAACTTTTAGATTGAGGCTGTGGAAATGTCTTGCTTGATTTTGGCCACAGAGAAGCGACTGACAATGCCCAAGCAACCATTAGCTAGGAATATGCATCAATAGTAATAGTATTACCAATAACTTTTGTTGAAAGAAAGCAAAACTTACAGTTGACTTATGTGTCAAATAATTCAATATAGTGCTTGCCTGAAGGTGACGCCACCAAGTCTGAAACATATCTATGTGGCACTGCCAAGTCTGAAATCTGTCCAGGTGGCGCCACTGAACCAAAAGAATGTTCAACCATGTTGGCGTTCTACATGCCATAAAGAACCTTGATTGGCTTTGGCATATTTTATTCGAAAAGGTTCATATATTTCTTTTACATGAGTCTTTCATTGCCCGAGTTATCTTCATATGAATATGTGAGCTGACGCGGTCAGCAGCAAAGAGAGAACAACTGCCATTTTTAAGTGTTTTGTGATTATTTAGTACAATGATGATATGATATGAACTACTGCATTACCTTGAAAATAATTGTGCATGTGTTAACTACAATGAAGTATTCATTTTCGTGCTTTTCAATAATTTTGCTTAATCTGCACTTGTGAAAAGTCCGCGAAAATAAGCGCAACACGAAAATATCTTACCATATAGGGGCCAATCACATAAGAACGCGAATTTAAGTCCACGCGAACTTGTCTTGTAACAGAAGTCCGCAAAAATTCATATACACGAAATGTCTACATTTACAGTAACAATAATTACGAAAACAAATTACAAAAAAATAAAGATCACATAAAACCGAACAGCAGCTTTTATGTGGACGGTTGTTTTACTAGTGAAACATCATGAAGTAATCAACATGTTTTGTTTGTTTATGCCCTTCATCAAAATTTAAGGAAAAATAAAAACAACCTTTATTTCCCCCATCCAGGACATACGAGGAGGACGCTGATGAGGGCATCAAGCAGTGCCAGGTGTTACTGGAGGAGCAGAACCTGGAGCACGGCGTCCGCATGGGAGACGTCTTCGGCTTCATCATCGAGCACTTTGCCAAGCGGGAAAAGTGGAAGGCGGTGAGTGTCTCCTTTATAATTTTGTATATAAAATAAAGATATATATTATATAGAAACAAAATTAACATAGGAATGTTTTTCTGCTTGTTTTTATCATGGGGAAATATAGAACTATGGGCATATTGTATGTTTGCACTGTTGCTTCAAGCGTAAATCTAGAATCCTTTTCATGATGCGGTATTTTCAAAGATATGCTATGGACCCTTATTACTAAATAGTATGTTCAGCACAATTGGCCCCCTGTGACTTATGCTTAGTTTTGGTAGCCATGCGGAAAATAAAAATTGAAGAAGACTGCAAAAGGTCGCTTAACCAGAATGTTTGGTAGTCAGCCAACATTTAAGATAATTTCGACATAATAAGAAATACCTCCCTCTTTACTATTTTCTATTTGTACTTTTCATACATAACACCCAAAAATATTCCCTTCAAATACCTCCTTGAAACCAATATTTATCCTGGCTAGAATGCAAAATAAAATATTTTAAAATTCTATATTCTTTAACTCTTCAGGCTTACTCATGCATCGAGGACATGCGTGCGCGGCTCCCCAAAGTGAACTTGGCCTATTACGTCAACATGCGTACGATAGAAGCCATCCACCGTGCGCTGGACATCCCAGTGCCGAAGGCGGCTATGCCAACGGTCAACGGAGTCAGCATGGGTGGCGGGGAAGAGGAGGATGGAGAGGAGGTGGAGGAGGATGTGGTTGATGACTTCCCCAATGACGACTCAAATTGCTGATAGGAACACTCCCTATTGACCAAGTGTATGCTGCAAATGGCCATTGCAGGCTGCGATGGTTGGTCGCCGGTCGCAATGGTAGGTTGCGAGCTGTGATGGTCAGTCGCAGGTTGTGATGGTCAGTTGCAGGCTGCTATGGTCAGTCGCAGGTTGCAATGGTCAGTCGCGGGCTGTGATGGTCGGTCGCAGGCTGCGAGGTTGGTCACAGGCTGCGATGGTTGGTCACAAGCCGTCATAGTTGGTTGCAGGCTGCGATAGTCGGTTGCAGGCTGCAATGGTCAGTCGCAGGTTGTGATGGTCAGTTGCAGGCTGTGATGGTCATTGATTTCCATGTATCCCCCCATTGAGTTATAGAGAAATCTGGCAAAGTTCTCTAGAATTGTTACCCAGGTCGTATGGGATCTTTTTTTCATGGTCCTGCTTTGCAACCAGCGTCGTGATATTTAAATGCTTTAATATCTAATAGTACTTTTTCTCAAGAGTCATGGAGCCATCGAGCAATCAAGCTAAACGTTGCACTCGTTGGAAATGTACATGGTGTGCATGCATATATGTATTATACATATACATGTTCGCTTAAGAGATGTTGAAATGAAAAAAAAACGGCTCTTCCTTAAGATCACTATAGAAGGTAGCCTGTTCAGTTGAATATGCAAGAATTTTTGTCTTTTTCGACATACTTGTTTTGGATTAGCTTGCATCTTTCCCACTGGGGATCTCCGCTTTGATAATTGGTATCTACAAACTTAGCAGATCTTGTTCAGTTAATCTGGAAAATAACCATTTTATTCCAGTAGGCAGTAATAGCATGAGCTTGGGTGTAATTTCTTTTTAGCACATGATGTCGCCTTATGTGCTCGACATTCACACTAGGTGGTGCCATTGGCAACATCCGAGCTTTGATAATGATCAATTTTGGGGTTGTTTCATAATGTGGGTTTTTTTTCTTTGTTTTTTGTTACTTTTTTTTTATCATCATACATTGTATACATTGTAGCTGACACTTTGGGAAGTGCGACAGGGACAAACAGTTTGTTTGTTCAAAGCCTCGTGAATCTGGCAATCATTATGTATTCGTACTAAACGTAGAAATGATACACTCTGCATTCTCAGCCTGCCTGTGCATATCAAACCTCATGATTGTATGGGAGATTACAACTCAGTTAGTTTCACAATAGATTAGTGCATCAACGCCTATTAAAACTCAAAATGAAGTGATTTACGTTCAATTCTGAAATTTTAGTATGAATTGATAATGTCATTCTGTCCAAAACTGTAATATGAATGAATAATGAGCATTTTCCTAGGCTACCGTATAGAAATACTTCTTCAAAAACTTGAATTCAAAATTGTCGGTTGTACCTGTACCATTTATGTTTTTGTATGTTGTACATGTGTGATTGAATCTGTGAATCGCATTGTCGAGTAGATGTAATGAAATAACCATAAATCTAAGTGTTTTTTGTGTGTTTTTTTAAAAACAAGATTAAAAGGTTTAATCTCCCGCTCCGTCCATTTACCCATTGGCATACGGTGTACATTCCATGATGTTTTGTCGCAATCAGTTTGGCTGAGCAGTTCCACCAAAAGCCATTTGTTGTGATGTGATATTAATGAACAAAACAAACCACCGTCCATGGTTGATGCCAAACAAACCCTGATGTGCTTTAGAATTTCTCCATATATTTCTGTGATCATTGAAAAAGGGGTAACCGGAATTTTGGTTACTAATGGTATACACTGGGGAAAAACTCATTGCATGTGACAAACGCTTAATGTAGCGAAAAGTGAATATGCCAGCAAAAATAATGAAGCTAAAATAAGATGACCAACTCCTCCCGAATTTGGAATCTTACCATAGGCCATCGTTGGTGCCAGTAAATTTTTATTGAAAAAACTTACTTTCAGAGAAAATAAACCCCTTTATGTCGCAACTTTCTGTAAGAATGTAACATACATCATCTGAAGATTAAGCCTTCATTTAGTATTTGAACGCGGTTGTTTGTCAATTATCAACACTGTTTTGAGTTCCTAAAACCGTCCATGTTTCTCTCACCACACAACTGAATCTCTAGTTTAGGTCATACCATGTTAGTGTGATTCCAGAGTCACAATTTTCTGGGTTATTTGCCTTATGGATCTACAATATATATGACTTGATCATTTTGATCTGCAATTAAATATAGAAGTAATGTTGTTAATCATCCTTGAGCTGGTGTGCCACCTTAAATATTTGTTTTACAGGAATGATGGAAAGTGTTTATATATTGATGTGGCTATTTGTCCAACAGTAGGAAATACGGTGTACGTTTGGGAGTCTCACAAAACTGAACAGTTTCTGACAACTTCGAACAGTTTCTGACAACTTTGAACAGTTTCTGACAACTCATTGTTTCACAAACTGATCAACTGATAATTCATTTAGAATGTTAAGAAACGTACCCTGAAAGAAAACATGTATGAATTCTTATGAATTCACCGAATATGCGTATGTCTGTTAAAGATTGTTATTAATTAACTCAGATATACGCTATAAATTTCCAATATTGGCCAGCTCCTGATACCATGGAAAAAGGTTATGGGTGTTTCTAATAGATGTCATTTAATATAACCACTTTTTAGGGGATTCAACTCTTAAACTGGCCAGGTAAAATCTGTTGTTCCTTCGATTCAAAGTTTTAATTTATTGGGATCGTAGTGAAGTAATAAAAGTGTTTGTGTATATTCTTTCCACATTCCCTGTATATGGTGTAGAAATGTCACCATGTTTAGAAACAGGTAAACTGTTTCACTTGTACCCTTGTTTCACACTCTACTGTAAAAAAAATACAACGCCTTAGTTCACAAGATACCACCAATATTTTCCAGCGTAGAAAGGTTGCCAAGCAACCCGATAATGATGTGATAATGGCTAATAGGAATCTTTGATATATTTTTTTCTGACATGTCATTGTTTTTCAGACGTAAATTGCTTGAAATATTCTCCGTCCATACCTTTGTGCATGATGACAGGTACACCGTATGTCGGCAAATAAAATGTCATCTGAAATATGGAACAGGTGTCTGTTTTACTTTGTGCCATTTCTTTGTTAGCCATGGCAGTGATGGCAGCCCAAGGGGGCACTTGGGTCTCAAAAGGGTACACACTGCCAAACAGAACCACAAAGCGGGGGCGGTGAATGTCAACATTGAGGGTGGTCAGCCACTTTTATGGCAATAAGGGGGGGGGGGGGGGGAGGGGGGGGGGAGTGGTGGGTGAACTACTTCTATAAAACATTAATGGGTAATAATTCAACACTTAGCCTAATGTATTACATTATTCCATACAAAAATCATATAGTGATTTAATCAGGAGTTTTTCTAAGCAATTTTGGCGATTTTAGTCTATTTCATGATATTGAGACCCTCTGATTTTGGGGGGTGGTGATGTACATACCCCCAAAATAAGGGGTGGTCAACTAAAATTCAGGAGCGGTCAGTCACAAAAAGTAGGGACAGTAGTTTGGCAGTGGGGAGTAACCTTCAAAGAGTTGGTGCCCCACCCCTCCCCCGGGGATGGCAGGAACATACCAAACAACATCCTTTGTGATATAGATTTAAGCATACAATGAACAAAGTACGTAAGTAATTAGAATAAAACAGCGGCCTCGGTTAAGATGGGAAGCAATGGGGTTTTAATTCTAAGTAGGATCAATAGCTATCAAAATGTTCCCCTTGGAAAAAATGTTTAGAAAATCGGACATTTTCCGACCAGCTATGGCCAGATTGTAGAAATGCAACATGAGCGATGGATATGGCTAGCTTGAATAGGTACTAAAGGGTTAAGAGGTAACACGGGAAACGCTTTATAACCCGATTTGTTAATAGCATGCATTATGCTGCTTCTTGTAGGTATAGTGTATTGTGCAAAATATTGAATCTGATAGCACAAACATGGTCAAGAGTAGGCTATGTTAAACTAATCGTTGGTTATTTGCGCATACACGCAATGATCAATGGCAACTCAAGACCCCATCTGTCAATATACACCTTTAACACTTCCGGGAAAGTCTCATTGATCTAAACTGCATGCTGCAGTGGGTCATTGTGTAACCTAATGTAGGTTTCCTTCTCATATTACGCCTATCAATTTCTCCATTGTGGCATACATGCCGCTCCTACATTGTATTGATCAGAAATTCGATGGTAGTTAAAAAGGTGTCGAGGAACGGCCTACCCGGCTTTGCCTTCTTTTGATTGTGTATGTATACCTGTTATATTGATTCCGTAATACCAGCATCGGTATCATAAAACATAATTATTAAGTTGGTGTTATGACATTAACTTAAACTATAATATACATTTACGTCATGGCTAGATAATATAGAGTAGATGAAATAACAAGGAAATAACAGGTGATTGGTTTGGACATTGATAAATAGGAATATTTATTTTATCCCTCCCAATTACATCGACTCTAAAACTTAAAATCTGCTATGATGTGAAGTGTGTGGTGGTTGGAATGTGAATAAATGACCGTTATGCATCTCTGATTTATATAGTGAAGGTACAAAAATTCACCGCAGTACTGGAAACGGGGGGGATGACGTCACACATCTTCGAAATAAATAATTTGATATAGGTATTGCTATTCAAATTAAATACATTATACATCAGGCCTATATACAAGAAAGTCCATGTAGGCATAATCAAATAACTTGCAGGATAAATTGTAGCATAGAAATATACCTATAAAGACTTACTGATTGTACTAAAACCATGTGAATGTATATATTGTGTACCAATTTCTTTTCATTTAAGAATCACACATGTACAAAGAGGATCGGCGCAATACTATTGATATGCAATTTCTGTATATTTTGCAAGAAGAATTCACAATTTTCCGTTTTAAAATCAATGATACTAATATTGTTCTTATCATATCACGATCCATAAAATATAGGTAGCTTTGGCGGCAACAGCTAGAGCAGAAAGAAAGATCAAATTTCTTCATTCGGTTTAAAATGATATTTAAGTTAACACTTGCAGTTCAAGGACAACCTTTTGTCTTAGGATCTTCTAATTGAGCAATCAAAGTCATAAATGTGTTTGCGTTACACAATACAGTATTGCATAGATATACCAAACAACAATGGAGCAACTATAAAAATCGCCCATCCTCAACTTTCGTCAAAGTAGGCCCTACTGTATAGTTCCTGGTAAACTGCATGGTGAACTGGGAACCCAAGGCTCTCATCTTAGAAGCACAACCGCTTTTCCCATTTCTCCTTTTCCATCACTGCAATTACCAATCAACAATTATACTTGCAGTGCAAAGTGTGAGTGCAAGGATAAACCTGTCTCGAAAAAATAATCAAATTAAACAAATTTATAAGACACAATATATAGGGCCTAAGTAGTGTCATGTATCACATTAGTCAACCCGTGCCGTGTAATATTACTTTTAGGCTATAAGGAAAAGATGGACTAAGATGTGACATCATTATTATCATTTGCGCCATATTCATTCATGCGCCAGTACACCAAAACTGCATACTATATACAGAACTTGGTATTGTTTCCGTGTACATAATTATTGCAGTTTCTAGCATGTGAGAAACCCAATATAGACCTCTATCCAAGCAGATGACGCGCTGCCCGGCCATAGGTCACCGAGGTGACGATTGGTACTGTTGGGTTCCAACACTTAACTGGTCTCTATCGATCAGCATTAGGTAACCCGACCCAGACACTTAAGCCATTGGCTCAAGCTAATGTTAGATCCAAAATCGTGCCTGATTGGCAGTATTTTTCAAACAGAATCGACCTTCGATTTATGTTATAATGTAATAGCTAGATATTTATACGCACAGACCCCCTGGGTTTTACATGAGATGAGATTTGATCTTATCTTATCCACTTAACTGTCTTACAGCTAAAAGATATACTGACAGTGTAACGAATGGCCATAGAGTTAACAAAAAACCTTCAGTAATATATGACTCAAAGACAGCAAATGTACGGAATCCACCAGACCTTCCGGGTCCGGGTCCGAGAATTTTTCATTAAAAAACATCTTTATGTCCAAAAGTCCTGCGTCTCTTGCGCCCCGCCTCTAAATCTGCCACTGGGTATCTGTCAAGTAACTTAAATTGCATGGTTTCTGCACAACAACTGTATACTGTTACTGCTACTTTACGTCATTGAAGTAGGGTGTGGTTATGGTTTGATAATCATGGAGATAGCATGTACATACTTCAGGCAATGAGATACCAGTGCAAAAAGATTGGCTATATATTGATTTATTGCTCTGAACGCAGACTGAGCTAATCATTGTCATATGGTTCCTGTGAACTATAGCAAAAAGATATTCTGTTACAGTACCGATCATGAGGCCACCTGTACAATTTATACACAATGAAACATGCATTTGTTGCAGAGAATACCTTCTCGAAAATAGACCTTTAATGACCCTAGAGTTTTGTAAATGGGACCATTAAGGTACATTAAGGCTTATCGTTAAAGGTCTTCTTCCCAAATTTTAAAGGTCTCTTGTAAAGGTCTTTTAAAAAGACTTGTAAAAATAACCTTTCTAATACATTTAATGTACCTTAACGGCCTATTTACAAAATTTTGATTCATTAAAGGTAACATTTTTATGACTAAACTTTCAATTTCAATAACCATGATCCTCGAAATTGACATCACAATAATGGTTCATTTTACTGATGTATATATATGTGCATTAGTGTCAGTATATCATTGATATTACGTAATATTCCCTCTTACTAAGGGTTCTTCAGAATTAACACTTTATAGGTACATTCAGGCCATTGTCAGAGTAAATTTATAAACTGATTGAAAGGTTCTCTTTATCAAACAACTCTTGATGATTACACATTCATTCTTTTCAAAATTGAATATAGCATGTCCATGTCCCCTGACCTTGTTGCTACCATTTTGTGCGGGACGGATCGGTCTTTTTTTATGTCAAAAATAGAGTCAATATTATCAGCTGAATCAAAAAGATGATATGTTTTGAATTGTGAGAGAAGAGTTTTCGCTTGTGCGATCTAGTTATGTCACACCACCGTTTTAACAATATCCCTATAGCACACATTCAAGATGGAAACTGTTTTGTCATTGTTAAAATGGTCATAGCCTACATATTGAAGCAGGACTGAGGCCTGCCAGCCACCATGCAATCGCCCTATTTCAATATTCATGAAACAGAAAAATGTGACGTGTGATATGAAAACAGTCGACATGTGACATGGACCTTTGTGACATGAAGCCATAGCTCTACTTCTAAAAGGTGGAATATCTAAAGCATTTTACCTTAATGTGATATTTAAGGACAACCGCACCACGCGTCCACACGCATGCACGCTGTGTAGCTTGCTGAGAGGCTTGACTATCCTTGACTATACACCTTTGCCACGACCCTGCGCAGTCCCCCAGCCCCACAGTGGTGGCAGTGGTTTTGGGGAAGGCTGATCTGGGTCACTTCACTGCATATAGGTTTATAGAGGGGCCTGATAGGAATCCTGTGCTGCAAGTTCAAAAAACCCTAGTAAAGAGGTAAAAGTACATCACTAAAACCACAAATTACTATGCATCACTTTGTCTTTTAGTCATGTATGAAAATGTTATTCTGGTAAATGTTGCAGTTTCCATGCTTTAAGGGTTTAATTCAGACCAACCTGGCTTGAAATCTGAATAGAGGTCAAATGTCAAAACAAGTTGATTGGTGAGTGAGTGTTTTGAGTCTCTGATCAAGTAGGTGATTAACAGTGTATACCAAATGGCTACCCTGCCACTGTCTACCCTGACTTCAGTGCTGTGGTGTACTATAATTACCTCACACCACCACTCTCCCAGTAATCAAAACAAGTAGACACTTGACCTTTCAACAGGCACTTGAAAGTGTCAACTCATTGTAAGATGTTTACATTTGCAACAGAATAGTATTCTTTCATTCTACATTATATTACTAATTCTAACAAGAATACAACTTGAGAATACCACATGAAATGTATATTGATCAAACACTGTAGCATTATGTATAAAGTTTTAACAGGGAAGGTCAGTATAATGATATGTTTCACTATGTTACTTATATGCTATGTTCCTGCTATTGGGGCTCAGACCTAAAAGAGTGTTTCCTATCTAAACCACAGGGGGGAGCCACCTTAATGAAAAAGATGTATAGAGTCGTATCATGGGAGGTTACACAATTTGGCCAGTACCTTTTTAGAATTTGTTCAATAACCATACAGTAAGCAACAAAGTTGTAGTCCAAAACCTCAGTAACCAGATTTGATAAATATACGCTAGTTAATTAATGTAGCCACGTGCATTTATCATCAATTCTAGTACCATAAAACCGGGCATATAACATATCTAAAAACTGGTAGGTCCTCTCTTAATTGATCTCTTTTTACTGCATATTTAAAAGGTCTATCTGCAACCCAGCCATTTCCCCTTTTTTCAACAAAAAAAAAAAATGAATAGAAAAAATAGATAAAAAGTGCCTACGGGAAGGACGGGGTGTTTATAGAATCCCTTCCCCTTTGTATCTAATAGCAGTGTGTGCCAGCAGGGCTGTTAATTTGTACCCTTAAACCACAAAAGCTGAGTAGGTAGTGAGCACTTAGCTCCAACTTCCGCGTCATGTGACCAATAAAAACATGGCGCCGTCCAAACCTGTGATTAGAGAGCCTGGCGTTCCATGAACATAGAATAGGGATCTAGAATGGGGATCCTCAGCTCACAGCCGAATTTGAAAAATGGCCATGCCCCATGTCATTATTATTATTATTTTATAATTGGGATTGATATGAAAAAACAATGTTTCCTTCATGTCACAAACGTCCATGTCACATGTCGAATTCAAAAATATGCCCATGTCCCATGTGATCATCATTTTTTATTATTGGGATCGATTTAAAATATATATATATATAGAATTCACCCCCAAAAAAATCATTACATTTTAAAATTGTTCCTCTTGTCACTAAGCTCCATGTCACATTCATGTTGAATTTAAGAAAATGGCCATGTCGCCATGTCGGTTTTAATGGTTTACACCCATATAAATGGGGCTAACCGCTGGTGGAGTGGTGCCCGGCAGGTTTGGCGGTCCGAGCCAAGCCTCCACCTGTACTGAACGCCAAGAGCAGCTCAATGGCTTCACTGCTCGGATGACCACTGAGTCAGGGGCTCACCTATTGCTCACAGGTATAACTGGGAAATGCCCAGATTGTTTTATGGTTTCTACCATTATTATACAGCCATTTGCAGCAGTTGAAATCTGGGTAATCATAAAGGGTAGGCCTATCAAAAGTTAGAAAATGCCAGCCTGACTTCTTTGAGTGCTTTTCGTTTTTATACACTAATATGATCAATCAAAACAATATTCACAAGGAATTGTTTTTTGTCAAGAACTTTGGATTTTCTGAAAGAGCAACATCAATGATACACGGAAAGCACAAAATGTAACTCCTTCCCCGTACTTGACCAGGAGTAGATAGAATTATAACCCCATAGTGCCATTTTTCATAAATGCATTTCAGGCTATGTTGGTACAATGTTTCTGTTATGTAAGCTCAAGATAAAACATCCCTCTTGCATGGGGCAATAGGATGTAAATTCAATGGGTATAGGACCTATGATGTAAAAAGAAGTCATCCATCTGTTACTGGTCACAGTCTCCCTCATCCATTATTATTCTCCGTAACTCACAAAACTGATCACTAAGGAAATCCTAGGAGGTAATTGTGCTGTACATGTACGCAGAAATCGTCCTAGATATGGAGGTAGCTATTTCACAGGAGTAGTTTTTGTATACAGATGTAACTATAACTTTTTAGAGTACTTAACTGCGTGAAATTAGACCTTTTAAGATCTTTTATTTTGTAAATGGGGCCATTGAGGTTCATTAAAGGCATAGGATGTGCCACCTTTCCAATACCTTTGCAAAAACTTTGATGAATTTTAAAGGTCACCTGAAAAAGGTTTGGAAAGGTCTTGTAAAGGAGACTTTCCATTACCTTTAGCACACCTCAATGGCCCCATTTACAGAAATTAAAACGTCTTAAATGCCTTTTTTTCATGCAATGAGCTTGTATTTAAGGATGCTGCCACATGGGCATTTGTTACATAGGGGCATACAGTTGTTTACACAGTTGTTTAGTTGTGGTTGTGGTTCTCTGGTTCTAGAACTAGTTATTTTTCTCAAAGAATACCCCATTGAGTTATATCCTGTCCCCTTTAGGATCATACCTCAGCCTAATAAGATATACCATACAAATGCCTAATAACAAAGCCGCTACACTCAAACTATAATACTAGATTAACAATAAGTATACACACCTTGATATTACAATGTATCAAAATCTTCGAAAAGTTTCCTTTGATGTTAAAAATCAATTCTTTCAGTGTGTCAGAAGACGTTTCCTTTGATATTGGGAGTCGATTCTTTCGATGTTGAATAATGGTTTGTAGAAGAAAATGTTAATATACCATGATCCACGAATATACCCACCATGTTTACCTCTGGAGCCTCTACCTGTAGTTTGTAGGTAAAGATAATCTGCTACCCTGTACTTCAAAGAAAGCCGTCGCATGTGACGTCTTTGATACCTTTACGGTTATGTCTAGACATGCTTCTGAGTTTTGTTCTTATGATGAACCCTGAAAGGGAAGCTTTTGGCTCCGGGTTTTTAATTGCATTGAAACACGCTAGAAATGCCTGGACATTTTATTAAAATATGATTTGACATACTGAAGAAAATGCTAATATATTATACTCGAGCTCATGATTGACAAGTGTACCCATATTTATGATTACAACAATTTCAGGAAGACACGTTTTTCATAACGCGTGACCACATTGATCTGTTCATTTTACTACCAGATGTGCGAAAATAATTGATTGGATTATTGAATTAAATGTGCCTTTCACATTCTATGTCCTTCAACTTAAATTGATTTAATGTCACATGTTCCAATGATTAGTCCTTCAACATGTTATGATTAACTATAGGAAACATCATACATTTATTCTGCCATAAAAATAAATTAAGCATAATATTTCATGATATAGAATCTAGAATGTTCTATAAGTTATACATGATTAAAATGTTCTATATCATTATAGGCCTACATGTATAAAATGTCCTATCTTATATTCATAAAACGTCCTATATTGTAAATGTATATATTATTACATTTATACGCGTAGCACAAGGTATGAAGATGTCCTTCATTGTCCTTGGGGATAGTATGATATTTCTTTGGATGCCCAGGGTATCCACAACTTGTAAACATGTACCCCAGACAGACAGTCTCTGAAGCTGCATGATAACAATGGGACACACCCACATCAAACTAGCATACCTAAGCATGACATAGGATCATATTTCAAATCATTGAACCAATCACATGTCATGATAATCTTCTTACAGTAGTTGTTTTTTATATGTAAATCCTCCGCCTAACTCACCACACCCGCCTATACGGTTGATCCAGATGATCTGCCCTAAATCCTACCCCTCCTCCAGGCATCACATACCTACCTGCATGTGCCTGGCCCCCCTCCCATAGTGAACCCCTCCCATAGGGAACCCCCTCCCATAGGGCCCCCTCCCAATAGGGAACCCCTTCCATAGGGACCCCCTCCCAAAAGGGCCCCCTCCCACACCCTCCCCCATCGCAGGGGCCCCTGATGAGGGGTCCTGATATCACATGTCATATTTGAGAAATGTTTATGCTACAAGTCATTGTTGCGTAATATTTCTGATATCACATGTCAAATTTAACAAAATGCTGATGTTGCATATCACTATATTTTTAAGGCCCATGTCTTTGTCAAAAAGACCCATGTCGTCATGTCCAATTAAAAAAAACGCCCATGTCACCATGTCGGATTTAGGGGTCTAGAGCCATAGCTTTTCAGTTCAATTGCCATCTACCCCACCCTTTTCCTACCCTGCGGCAGCTGGCCGGGCTATCACCACTACAAACCTGCCGGTTTCAGTGGTAGCTGTTAGCATCAGCTCCGCCAGACCAGTCACCCTACCTGCCAGCCGACAATATAGACACTTAGTGGGACCCTGGAGCAAATACCTAAAGATTTATAAGTGGAGAAAGAAGAGGAGGTGCATATAGACAGAGTGGACTTTGTTCCTAACACCTTCGTTTCTACCTGATCTACTGCCCCAGGTAGGTAAAAGTTGGGATTTTGGTATAAAGCGGAATTATGTGTGGTAAAGTTGCTGCTAGCCTGCTTGCATGTTATACCCAACTTGCTAATACTTGTCCTGTTTCTCCATTTGGCATTGATTCCAGAGAGTTGCAATGCGTTTACATGGCAATAGAACCTGGAAGGACGTCATTTGCTCACAGCTATTAGGAGGGGGTAAACTCAATGTCGAGGCTTGCATAAGCAGGGAGCGGTCTTTCTTTGATGTAATTCACGATCTTTAACTGTCTCATCAATAAGCCTATCCCATATTTTGTACTTTGTCCCTGGGGTTCGACAAGGATCGGACAAAATGCATTATAAACAATCCACAAGTTAGGCTGCTTAAAAAGGCAAAAATTAAAAAATGTCATAATGCGAAAACATTATGACGTCTTGGTCAAGAATTGTGTGACAGTGCTTCTATATAACTGAGTAATGCTAAAATACTATGACTTCTTAAATTTGACCACTTTACAGATTTACAGGTAAGGCATTAATTAGGATTAGGCCTACATGATTTTTAGCATTAATTCCTATAGACAATAAGGCTATTATATTTGGCAGCATTTTACAAACTATAGGAACAATCTCTCCACACAATTGCCAGGGTTCATATCACAAAAGGTATCTAATTATGACAGTTATAATGAAAATGGAAAAAAAAACAATTTCCTTGATCTATTTTGATTATAGAAATGATATTCCAACTTTGTTTTCAATGTGAAGATCCTGAAAGGTTATGTTCTGTTATTGGATATCTATTCATATGAATTAACAAACCAATTAGAAAGAATTAATAAAATGTTCCATTGACGATAAGGAAATTAATATTCCATTCTAGCGAATTTGTTTTGAGTGATATTACTGTATTCCACACTGAATGTAAGTCTAGAACTATAGTTGGGCTTTTTCCACAAATTAAGTAACATCTCCTTAAATTTTAGTTTAGTTCTATTTAGTCCTAGAGTATCAAATAGACATACTAAAGGCTCCTTCAAAATACTGCAATTTAATTAGTCAGAATGTTCTACAGCATAGGATTGTAAGCAATTCCCTTCCCGAGACATATTTGACAATTCATTTAATGTGCATACAAAGGCATTATTAAAATTACACAATATGTACAATCGAGACATAATATTATATGATCATAATGACCATTGTCAGATCTCTACTCACAAACAAAGTACAGGTAAAACTTAATAGGTGCCATGATGCTTTGATGTACTAAAATGCATTGATGTATGCCTAAGGCCAACGGTTTCTATTTGTCAGGTATCTGGGTATGTATTGACAGTAGCTATAGTCAATCCTATTGGGTGGTATCTAGGAACACAATATGCTTTACCTAAGGCATAAAACATTGTTAAATGTTTAAATTGGAACCTGATAATGATAATGAAGTTTGTCCTCACTCTTTCAGATGCTACCTTTTGGAATCTAATTCAATGCAATTAGAACATAAACCATATTGAATCATTTGATGATTCAGGTTGATATACAATCCTTTCACGCATGACATTAACAATGTTACACGTTTGCACTGCACTGTTTGTGTTGTATATTATGTTAGTTCTTTCGAAATACACAGCATATACGATATACTCGTATACAAAGACTGACCCATAGACCAATGTATATACGTGTATGCTAGTTGTCCCCAGGGTAAGCATGTGAACCGCCATATTAATAAGTCTTCTGGATAATTCTATTGACTTAGATCGGATGAGTTCCCAGTGGCATCGATTGCATGGTGCCTGTACACTAAAGGGCCCGGTCACACTGTCCAACTGAGTGATACATATATTGAAAAGTAGAAGATGTAGGATTGGACTGTTGGGTCTTGTAGGTGTGCGCAATCACTAGATGTACATATTCAGGGTTATACCAAGCCCTGAAGTCAGAGGGGGTTCCAGGAGAAACTGAGGGTGTTCCAACTGAATCTGAGAGGTTTCTTGAAAATAAATAACTGCCAAGGGATTGCAAGCAGCTCTGCGAGGTTTCCAGGATATATTGAGGTTGTTCCAAGTCCTTCAAAAGGGGTTCCAATACAACCTTGGGGGATTGCAGACGAGAATCTTTGACAAATTAGCTGAATTTTGGACAAATTAGCATATGTACCTAAACTTCAAAATCTGGTGGGTTTCCAGACACACGCGGAATCCCCCCTTGGTAAGCGAGTCATAAGATGTGGCCAGGTACAATAATTTGACCAAGACCAGACTGTCATGGAAATTGAGGGCCCCAAAACCCACGACCGTCCAGTTGAGTTAAGTTGGACAGTATGACCGGACCTTAAGGCTGGGCCAAGGTACACAACACAACTGATGACATTCGTATGTTCACACGTCGACGTCAGCAGACGTGTGCGTCACATTATCCAGAGAACTATAAAAGGGAATGAGTTTGTCTGAAGCAAACTTCAGGACGAAAACATGGATCTTTCCTCTTTTGATTCTGAACTAAAGTAGTGTGTAAGCTTACATGTTTTGATAAAATTGGGTTATCATCGTCTTCTTTCATTACTCACGACAATTTCACTAAATGAAATTTGACCTTTAGTGAATCCAAATATAAATGATAATGGGAATCATAATAACTTTTACAGGCCTAATACCTTTCCAAGAGTCTCTCAGGTGACCTTTAGAATTCTGGAAAGGTCATATCTTTTCTTGACCTTTAATATACCTCAGTGGTCCTATATACAAAACTCAAAGGTCATTAAAGGTCTACTTTAGCACAGTGTTTAAAGGTTTGAGGATATGTTCCCCATCCTTCCCTCCTTCTTAATCATTCTGAGTTCTATCAATTGCTTTATTGTTCCAGGATAATCCCATCAAATTCTTTATCTATTTTCCTCTTCAACCTAAGTTCTGTTCCATTTATGTCAACTCTAACATTGACTTTGCCTTTAGTGGTGCCTAATTCAAGGGGGATATCGGACTGCATATAGTGCTTACCTTACAAACTTAAAATTATTACGTATAGGGACTTTATAGTAGAAACTGGTATCATATCTGCAGAGTTATCATCTAAAGGCAAGGGTAACAAGTGTATCAATGGTTATTACGAGCGAAGTTGTATAACTAGATGCTTAGCCAGTAAAAGCAAAGAATATATCCCGATCTTCACCACTCAGGAAATCATCGTGTTTATTTTTACTTGTACGTGTATGTATAGCAGTTTTTAGTAGGCCCTATATACTTTTTTTTAATCACTGAGTTTAGCCCATGTTTGAGTGACATAATGTTCAGAGACAATCAAGTCTCTCTGATATATTACAATATCACACACACGCACACACACACACACACACACACACACACACACACACACACACACACGCACGCACACACACGCACATACATTCCCTTACTCACTCACTCACTCACAAACACATACACACAATTTCAATTGTATATATCTGATATATATGGACTATGGAGAGAGCATGGATCATTGGCACAAACGTTTCAATGAATATTAATTAACATACATTAGCTGCCAAATTTGAAATAATTACTTAAAGTGGGTCACATCGAATGGTTCAGTACACGCCAATCTGTCCTAGGACACAAAGAACATGCAATAAAAAAACGTTTAAAAGTAATACTTTGAACCTTACAACATCATGAATTAAAGATCCAAAAGGATGTTGCCCTTAAATGCCAGTTAAAAGTCTGCCGAGTGCGTGTGATGGACAAGGTCCACACGAAGCCCACGCGAAGTGAATAGAATGCATTGAGCTACCCAGGCAGGAGTTTGAAAAGATAGGTAAGGGGCTCTATAATATTATATTTCTTTTCATGGTAATGTCGTCGAACATGCATGGATATCCTCTGTTTTATGAGTTCTGCATGCTAAATGGATGGGCATATTTTAAGACAAAAATCGATGGCCTGCTTTATGTATAAGGCGTGGGGCATTCTCAGCAGCCTAACAGTTTTGACACCATCATATCATAAATTGTTTTATAAAAAAAAGCCTAAGATATTATGGTCCCAATATTATCCTTAAAATGTACTAAGCCAGGAAACACATTTATTGAGATGAGAACCACTCAAATTCCAGTTTAATTGTATTTCTAAGTTGGCGCTCTTATCTCAACCTAAGAAATAGTATCATTAGAATGGCCAATTCGGAACGAGTCTTAAGGATAGACAACACCTCTCAGCGGGCCATTGCTGGCAATTCGCATTGCGCTCTCTCTATCAGAGATAGAGTAACATAGTTGATATCAAATGAAAGGAAATTTTTTTCTCTATCTATTGATATAAGGTACACCGTTTCCATGCCAATATTAGAGAAAAAATAGAAGAAAAACAGATTTTCTTACTTTTATTTTTTGAACATGAATATCTCAGCTATCGCTTGATAAATTGCCATAAAATTTTGAGAGCATGTTTATAGCATTTGTATAGAGGGAAGCATGTCTCAGATTTTTTATTTAGGCCTTAGTTTTTATTTTATGTCCAAAAACGGGAAAATTTTTGTGATTTTTTTCAAATTAATTTTCTACATTTAATAAAACAAAAACTAGGACCTAAATTAAAAATTTGAGACACGCTTCCCTCCATTAGAATGTTATCTAAGCACATTCAAAATTGCATGCATTTATCTTCAGTATTAAGCGAGATATCTTTGTTCAAAAAATAAAAATTAAAAATGACTTTTTTCATATCTTAGATAATCTAGATAAGTTCTGTCCAACATATTGCAAACTAACTTATATCAATAGATAGAGTTTTTAATTGACTCTTTAAAGCTGTATTGTGCAAATCATTTCTTTGTGCAATAGTTGACATAGCCTTCCTCAAAGAGCCCACCGCGAAAAAGGCCCTGAGAGGTGTTGTCTATCCTTAAGTGGGGATTCCACGTGGCGACAAATTTAGAAAGTTTTATTGGCAACACTGGGAAACATAGGTGAATTGCAAAATTACCCACTAAATATTTAGAAAAACTATTGCTGTGTTGAAGTGTTTCCATTAGAGGTTGAAGTGTTTCCATTAGATTTACAATGTTTGATTGCATTTGTTGCATATCCCAATGTGCCATTATTGGGTATGAAAGGTCAAGGCTTTCCTGGCCCATCTATGGGATCAAGGAAAAGAAATTCTTTTCCATTATTCTTTGCGAAGACTAGGTTGTACGTACTGGTTGCAATATTCATTTAGATTTATGTCATTACAGATATGATCAGACCAGGTATAAAAAGCCAATGTCCAGTCCTGAAGTCAAGGCATATTTTGTCCAATTCTGCAGATGTTTCCAATTTGGGAGACTATTTTGGGCACCTTCTATATGCATGTTTTCACCGCCCTATTATGAATATAAACCATTACCTTGGGATCAACCCTGATATGTTTAACAAAATCTTTCAGGTATTCTGTACCTATACATGTACACGATAAACAAAATAATACGTTTTAGCACCGTCAGCAGGAGGCCTTTAATGAACATCAGACTCAATGAAAAGCTTTTGCCGATGGAAACTGGACCCGAGAACTCAAGTCCAAAGTATGATGTTGTGTAGGGTTGAGAAGCTGAGAAGACCAACCACTTACAACCAAACGAGATGGAAGTGAAGATGAACGTGTAAAAGTCAGTAGACTTGGTAGTCTGAAGAGTAAGACGGTTACATAGGGCAATGTGGTAAGGGATGAGTGTGAGTAAATGATAAAGGGTTAGAATGGATGTGCAGTAACATCGGTAAAATAGAAATATATGGTAAGAGATGATTGAGAGTTGGCAAGAAAGAGTTAGAACAGTAATGCGGTAAGGTTGATAAGATAGCGAGATGTGGTAAGGGAAGAGTGAGGGTAGATGAGAGAGAACGTTATGGAACTGAACGAATGTTATTCTCGTTTAATGGCTTAATTTTGGACAAGAGAGATTCTAAATCAGAATTGTTTCCATTCACTATAGGCCTACTGAAGTAAAGCTCCATACCCACTAAGTGACTTTAAGAGAGTCGGCCGAGGCATCGACACTAAAATCGGCCGATCCGTATGATCGCCCGTATAGTACATTGAAATGTGCATATTTGATCTGAATAGGTGATAAAATCTGCCAATTGTTGGGATAGAATCGGCCGATTTTAGTGCCGATCAGTCAGCCGACTTGGTCAAAATCGCCTAGTGGGTATGGGGCTTAACTCCCAAAGGTCATGCAATTTTGCCATTAAATACATTGGGGGGTCGTTTGCCTTATGAATATTCACCACCAATTAGGGCTATGTATTCAGTATGTTTTATGTCGCTGCTCAGTTTGATCCACCCTAATTATGGAACAGGCACATGTTACCTGAGCGGTAACCAAGAGAACCAATGGCGAGATGGGAACTTTTACGGTAAAAATAGGCCTTTTATATGGAGCCATGAAAAGGCCGAATCGATTAATTCGTGAGTGGAAAGGAAATGTAAAACCAATTACCTGGTTACGTTTATAATAGGAGCGATTTCCACTCGCGCCCGGCACATCTAAACTGAGAACCCAATGGTTATTCTAAATAATGTATAGAAATAATGAAAATGCCTTTTATTACACTACTGTATATCCATGCAGTTGCTATTGTAGCATCGATCATTTTGAAAGCAGCCATTACGTATTTCATGACCTGTCCCGTCAATGGACATGATTCTCATTTTGTTTTTTTCTTTTTCAAACACAGTACATTATGATATGGAGAGTATGCTAATGCACTCCCATGTTATGAACTATAAGTTTTTATGAATTGACCTGACGATTTAGAAAATGTTTGCATAGTTGCACCTTCTTCACGTGCTTGATTGTTTGTTGGTTTGAACCACCAGACTCAGTGGTTCTGGAGCACTGGGTTATTTCACCCTTGCTCCTGGATGATTAAATCTATGAGGAGGTAGAGACCATACCCCTACAATCTTATCGAGGCAGGTGTTCATTTTTATGTAGTGTCTGGTAGGGAGGGCACCACATACAACTGCCAATGGCACTAGGCCTTTGATAACCCTGTCATTGACCACAGGGAGGATGTCTTATACCACAGTTGCAGGACAGAGATCTTCATGTGCATTTTGAGATGACGTTTTATATAATCATTACCTCAGCAAATCTCCATAATACATAATTAACTCACATATTGGGGCATAACATTTCCTCAGTGGGGGATTTAGAGGGTGTGTGTGGGGATACGCGCCCCCCAATTTTTTGTGTGCAAAATTTAGATTTTTTTAATATAAAATTCCACCAAAAAGTAATTAAGGAAGATTTTTCTAAAAGCGCCCCCCCCCCCTTTTCAAAATACTGGATCCGCCACTGGTCCTATCTACAATCTCTCATACCTTGCCTCATGCCTTCATACAGTGTGCTTCATACTTGTACCATCGACATTATTTTTATATAGTTCTGTAATTTCATACATTGTACATATAACCTATCTTCATTCTAGTATTTGGTACTTTAATATGATTATTGCGACCATTATTTTGTGCTTTAGCTTCTAGGAAGGGTCATCTTATAAGTTCTTTCCAGGATTTTGAATGTAACATTGAATCCCTAATGGTCTTACAAAGGAGACCTCTCCGTTACCTTTGATAGACTTTTAATGGATCTTTATGGCCCTATTTAAAAAAAATCAGAGGTCAGTAAACTGAAAAAGGTCTATTTTCGCACAGTAAAATCTATATTAAACATAAAAATTGATTCTCAACATTTTTCATAACACTTTTAAATCACGTAATTCTTGTATTTTAAGAAACTTTGATTTGTTTATCATCATAATAATAATAATAATAATAATAATACATGTCACATCATGAAAGATGTTGACATCCCTCGGAGCTTAGTAGCTGGACCTGTGCTGACCCTCAGGGGCATAAAGTTAACGGCTAATGGGTAGAGGATTATTCACCTTTCACAAGCGCAATGTTGTCATGTAATAAGCCAAAAAGCCTACTTATCAGTGAAAGCATTACACGTAGACCACCAGCCGTCAGACTTAGACAGGTGCATCCCCATGTCCATGAAGATTAACTGATAACCAAAACCCTGATAATGTAAACACTTCCTGATCAACCTGTTCTCTAGGTGCCGTGTTGTGATCATGGAAGCTCCATGTGATATAGAAATGTCAATCACTGGACCTAGATGTGATTTTCGACAGTGATTGATCAATTTCTTTTGGAATAGGAATCAATGTAAATATACGATTTGACCTATAATTATATTGTGTGATATCCAATAACTTCGACGATAATACCAGTGGAATGTGGTATATCATATGGAATTTAAAGGGAGCCAAAAGCAATGTTGGGTCAAAATATGACAAAATTGTGCAAACTCAAATAACTATGAAAATACATTTCAAGAGTCTTACTTTAGCCATTCGTACAGTATAACTCATGATAACTAATCATAACTTTATGTGAATTCCATAATACTCATGTCATCTATGCCTAAATACAGCAATGTTTGTAAACAAACCAAAATTGACCAGGGACAAGTTTTAGTGTATTTTGATGTAGTTTTAGTCTTTATTGACAGTCTATATTTTACCACAGGCCTAGGTTATGGTCATGGAATATATTTTGAGAGTTAATAGAATTTGCAAAATTTTGACCCAACATTGCTTTTGGCTCCCTTTAATACCAGAAAGGATATTATGATATATGTATTTTCCAGGGTAAATACATGCGTGTAAACAAAGACTGTGTACCTATATGCCTATAGTTCATTTACCTGTCTTATCTGCATGTTCTATGCCATTCTTCCTCAAGCCCCTTTAAGGTGCATGTACCTGTAAATCCCTACGGTCTTCAAGCGCTTTGAAAGTAATTGGCCATTTCCACATGGCACCATGCAGAGCATAATTGGCACAAGTTCAAGACAGGTAAACGTTATCCCTAATGCTTCATTCAGTGATAGCAAAAGGTACCGATTTCTTTTGCAAAACTTGAAATATTAAAACCAAAGGTTTACGGATACATTTCAGTAGGGGTTATATTTTCCGCACACAAAGAACTTTACTGACGTTAGTGTAATAGCTTCCAACTCAAAATGTAGAGTAGACCTACATTATTTTACATTTCCCCGAAACATAGTTTGGCAGACATCGAATAGTTGCCATAGTTATAAACCCGAACGGACATAGCTTAGGCCTATTATAACCACCCTAACTTTGAATGAAACCTGGCATGACCTTATTCTTTTCAAAATGTCAACCTTGCTATCCCACTAATGATATTTTCCTGAAATACCAGCTGTTATGATATAAAGTGATTTGACCTTAAGGCGCAAATTCAATTTTTCTTTTTTTAAAGAGCAGAACTTTATTCACTTATAAATGTTACAGACAATACTTTTTAACATCCTGCTTCCCAGATTCAATTATTATTTTTTTTTTTTTTCAATTGAGCAGAGCTCCTTTTATTTCAAGAACAGACAATACATTACTTAATCTCTGCTACATTTTTTTTGGTACTCTGAAACCAAATCATTGTCATCATTTGAAGTAATTATCATTGTATTCTTTTTCCAGAGTTTTTAAAAGGGTAAAGAACACATATCAAACAAACTGCATATCTTTTTAAACTATCCACACACAAAACTTCTGTAAGGTTCTACACTCAACCAAAATTACCATGTATCTTAGATATTAAGTCTTTACAAGGAATTTTTCTTTTTTCTCTATCCTCCATCTGATTTATATAACACTCAACTGCAAGTTTACATCGTAATTCGTATATCCATTGATACAAATCAAGAAGGCCATTATGAAAAAGACGTTGCCTGTATATATAAAACTTAACCCACAGAAAAATATAATTGACAGTTTTTGCCCTTTCCTCACCTCCCACTAGACCAAGGAGATAATCTTTATCAGTAAATTCTTCTAAATCATATTCAAGAACATTTCTAATCCAACCCTTAACACTACTTAGAAAACCTTTTACCAGTGGGCATGTGAGGAAGAAATGAATCAAGCTATCCACAGCTCCACAAAACTGGCACTCCGGTGATTCAATGATTTTCCTTTTACATAAATATTCACGACAAGGGATAATTCTATGTATGATCTTGAATTGAAGAGATTGTACCTTAGTTTCTCTAGAGGCAAAGAAAGCCATTTTATACAATATTTTCCATACTTGTAGATCAAAACTGTCTTCAGGAAAGTCTCTTTTCCATTTATCATGAACTTTGTAGTGTAAATCAGTTGTTTTACAAAGGACTTCATATAACCGCTTAGGGGAACAGCTGAATACATTTAAGGATTTTCCGTCATGGTAAACATATATATCCCTTAAAGACACATCCTGAACAACAATGGGACCAGACCTTATCCATGGAATAGCATTTCTGATTTGCATGACCTCTAAAAAGTTGCACTTTATTCCATAAATAGTTTCTATCATATGTTGATCCATAAATTCTCCATGTTGAGAGATCAAGTCTGTAACCTTAAGAATACCAGCTCTAAGCCATCCATGCCAATTCACAACTTTTTTCCCTATCAAGATTCTATCATTATTCCAAAGAATTTCGTTTTGTATTTCTTTATCTGTAAATGGATCCTTATTGTAAAAAGTGTTCCAAGCTAACCACATGTCTCTATAGAATAGGCTGGTGATGTCTTTTCCCACTGATTTATTTTTAGTACAAAAAAATATATATAGTGTATCTCTAGCACCAAATATAACTCTAAAATATAAAGTCCATGGACTAAAATCATTCTCACAAAGTCTTTTAACCCAGGTTAGTTTGGACACAGAAACCATTTTTTCAAGATCTAATAATCCCATTCCCCCATTCACAATCTTCCTACACATTGTTGCATAAGCTATCCTATTAACAGAAGAAGACCATATGAAATTACAAATAATTGTTTTAAACTCTGTATAAACTCGTTGTGGGGTAAATGTTATACTTGTTGGATATAGTAGTATAGGTATCAATAAACTATTTATTACCACTACTTTGCCTTTAATAGAAAGATTTCTGTTAGTCCAATCAGAGCAAATTCTTTTACATTTAATCAATCTATCCTCAAAATTCAATCTATACCTGCTTTCAACATCACTCTTTTTGCCTATTTGTATGCCAAGTAAAGTCATGCTTTCAACAACTTGAAAAGGCATATCATAATCAATATTAGCAGTTTCCTTTCCTAACTGTAAAAGTTTTGTCTTAAGCCTATTAATTGTCAAACCAGAGTACCGTCGAAAACGATCTAGGCAATCAATAATACGAAACAGATCAGCTTTACTTCTGCAATAGCATATTACATCATCGGCAAACAGGGAAATCTTGATCTCTCTCTTTCCAATATCAATACCTCTTACAGTCTTCGCCTCTCTTATTGTGATCGCTAGTATTTCTGCCACAATGATGAATAAAAAAGGAGATAAACAGCACCCCTGACGGGTACCTCTTTTAGGTGTAAACCAAGCAGTATTATTCCCATTATTAGTAACACATGCTTCCGCTCCATTATACAAGGTTTTTATCCACTTTATAAAATTATCACCAAAACCAAATAATTCTAAAGTTTCCACAATACAGTCCCAGGATACGGAATCAAAAGCTTTATGAAAATCCAGTGCAAGAAGCCAAGAATTTATCTCATATTCAGCTGTATATTCAATCATATCCTCTGCAAGTCTAATATTAGTACCAATATACCTGCCTCTTATGAAACCTGTTTGGTCAGTATAGATGATATCTTTCAAATACGTTGTCAGTCTCGATGCTAGTGATTTAGTCAGTATTTTATAATCAGTGTTCAGCAAAGTAATTGGCCTCCAGTTGGTAAGTCTATGCTTATCTGTTGCTTTCTTAGGAATCAAACGAATGACACCTCTCCTCTGGTCTTTACTTAGTATGCCAAAATCAAAGGAGTATCGATAACTTTCAATTAGAAGAGCTTTAATATCTTCCCAAAAGAATTTATAAAATTCAGCTGTCAACCCATCAGTTCCTGGGCTTTTATCATTCTTCATTAAGCAAACTGCTTTGTAAATTTCTCCTTCTGAAAGTTCATTTTCAAGGGCCTGTCTTTGCCTATCTGATAGTTGGGGAATTTTAGACCTATTTAGAATATCTTTAAGTACATTTTCATAGGACTCTCTATTATGTCTAGAATACAGGTCAACATAGAATTTTCGAATTGCATCCATTACTCCCTGAAATTCTGTAGTTAGAGTCCCATCATTATTCTTAACTGCAGTTATTTGCTGATCTAGAGCCCTTCTTTTCTCTAAATTCAAAAAATACTTAGTAGGTCTTTCACTGTGACTTGCCCAATTTGCTTTAGAACGTAAAATAGCTGCCTGAGCATCCATCTTTTTCCTCATTTGAAGGTCCTGGGAATATGAATGTAGTTCATCAGAGACATCCTCCCCATCATCTAATCTAGAAGTGAGAATGTTAATCTTTTTCTCAAGCTCTTTCTCTTCTTTCATTTTTTCCCGTTTCTTCTTCTTACCATACTTAATGGAAAAGCCTTTAATTTTGAACTTAAAAAAGTCCCATAAATCATTAGGGTTAAGATCGGGGGTGTCTTTTACTTCCTCTAATAGTTTTTTGATCCCATCTACATATTCCTTATCTTTTAAAAAGTTTTTATTAAATTTCCACCACCCAGGACCTCTTACAAAATTTTGTAAAGTCAGTTCGAATGAAATAATGCTGTGGTCAGAAAAAATCCCAGGAATTATATCCGCCTTCCTTGCCTTTCCTGATATACATTCAGTTATTAACCAATAATCAATCCTTGAGGCTTGATCCCTTCTGTGAAAAGAATACCTTCTCAAATTAGGGTTTCTTACTCGCCAGATATCTACTAGGCCTAATCTCTCTAGCATGTCTAACATCTCCAATCTGTACTTATCTGCCCCCCAGATTCAATTATTAGTTCCATGGAGTGCACTGCATACATTATGTTAGTGATTCTCTTGAAATTAAATTAGACTTTCTGCTATATAAAGCTGTGCCCTCGATCGTCCACTATGTGGATATGATTCATGAACGCTATAAAAGAAAAAAAAAGATATGATAAAGCAGAGATGCAATTAGCCTAAATTGCTTCCACCGAGAATATCGGCTTCCATAGAAGGATATAGCCTGTCACGCGACCATCCATGGAAGACCATCTCACGTTAAAAAGCGCTAAATTAGGCAATGCATGGGAAATGCTCACAGCACATTCGGGGCAAAGTTTAATTATGGTGGTGTGCCATGGACAAACCTATACGATTGCAATTTCTAAGTATATATATGTATGTAGTCTTTTAGGTCAATTGTAGTTTTGATGACTATTAGGGTACATGTCCAGAGCCCTGGTTCTCCTACAGTAAAAGGACCAAATCATAACTTAATCAATGCTCAAAAGTGGACTAAATATATCAGGGATGAATGTTTTGCAAACACTTTTATTCACTATGAAAACTAGCTTTAGCATGATTTAAGGATAGAGAGTGGTGATTTTGGCGTTTTTTGCAGTAGCTGCATCTTTGAATCATCAATGATTCAATTTTTGGAATACCTGCTTAATATCTCTCATATCTACACTTGAATATGTCCTGTATATAATGTTATATGAAATAAGATTGTTCAATAAAAATTGACTGAGAAAATGAACGATAAAACAGAAATTTGATATTTAACTTTTATTTTTTGAAGGTCGATATCTGACTTAATATTGAAGTTACTTATTGGACACTTTGGATAAATATTTAAAACATTCTTATGCAGGGAACTGTGTCTCAGATTTTTGATGTAGGTCCTAGTTGAATTTTAAGAAAATTTTGAAAATAAATGTGAAAAAAATATTAAAAAGTTACCCGTTTTTTTCAATAAAATAAAAAGTAGGACCTAAAACAAAAATCTGAGACACAGCTCCCTCCACAGTTATGTTTTTGCATTACCCGTAAAGTTTCGGAATTCCAGAGAAAACGTTGATGAAGATATCGACATTCAAAAAATAAAAGTGAAAAATTCACTTTTTCATATATTTTTTTTCTAATTCCCATTTCATCAAAGATCTATCTATACCATTAGATAGAGAAAAATCTGCCCTTTCATTTGATGTATGATACATCAACCAGTTAGCAATATTGGCAAAACTGTTGCAATTATACTGAAATGCCTGTTAATCACCACTCTCTATCCTTAATTGCCGTTGTTATCGTCAATTTCAACAGTTTTCTTTTAGGTTTTGTGAAAATCGAATTTGTGTACAGCTTATTTTCAACTTTCTTGATTAAGATCGTTTAAACGTTTGATTTGATAGGAGCTTACAACTAGAACATAGAAAATCGGATTTATTTTTACTAGGAGTGTTTTATTGGACTCATCACTCGAGATATCATCTATCCAAACATATACAGGCAGTTTGTGTCCATGTATATCCATATCCATGCATGACTCAGCATGTTCACAGCAGACGACCAACTATCTGCTGGGCAGACGACAATTTGAACAATTAATCTGTAGGATCCTGCGCGCGCATTTATGGTCATACAGATGCGCCGCTCTATATATACTACCACACTGTCCCAATACAACTTTAAGAGCATACAGTGGACATCCTAGCTTATTATACACAATAGCTTACATACATAGCGTAGCGTTCACCATGGACACCAGTCACCTGTGGTAAGTGACCGGTGGTAAAGCGCGTGGCCGGACGTTACGTCACACGTTGTCTTGACGACGCCCTGTGATCCGGCGGCAAACACAGCCGTAGTGAGGCAGGATAGACCTTCCCGGGCATCTCCCGCCCAGAACCAGTCGAGCAGGGAGCCTGAACCTTTAACGTTGACGCCGGACCACCAGGTTATAGCAAAGGAGCAAGCAACTTACCACCAACTGAAACTAGTAGGTTGGATTTTTGGGAAGTTATAGGAGGGCATATTTGGTTTTGTCTTAGGCCTATTTCAAATTATTCAGATGACTTTCACTAGAAGTTGTTGGGAATCGATTCGGGGAATTTATGGATGAAGTTCTTGTTATTTTGACAATTTTAAGCTTCAATGGTCTGTTTGAAAGAAACGCAACGTTTTTTCTGGCAGGTTTATTGAAAGAATTAGGCACAACGTTTAGTTTGAAAGAAGCGCAACGTTTCCATAGAAAGAAGCGCAACTTTACAAAAAAAGGTAGCGCATCGTTTTCATTGGACGAAGCGCAACATTATTTTTCTCGGTGAGAAATGCAACTTTTTAAGAAGCGCAACATGATAATGATTCATAATTAAAAAAAAGTGAGACCTACTGGCCTGCATAATTGTATACGGGTACACATGAACATCCCAGCATATATACACGCATGGGTAATTAGTTAGTCAGCAGTCCCATGTCTATAACATGCGATACTTTATACTATGTCCATTGATCAACGTCATAGGTGAAGCGCAAAATGCCATTAAACCATTAGCGTCCCATTTTCTCGTTGAATTAAGCTCCAGCTTATGCTATTATATCCTACAGGGCCTTTTCACAATCAGTTATTTTTTGGGATGTTATTTGAATCAATTATTCATACATGCAATTGAAGACCTGGAAGATCATAGATTGGAATTTACGTCATCATTTTAATCCCACACAATAGACCATTATAAAGGACGTCGAACCAGATCCTAGTATAGGCCTATGGCCTAAATAAATGCATGCAGATGCCTATACCACTCGACCAGGGATTTTAGTGGTGATGCTCTTTCACCATTATAGTACTCCAAATCCGATGTTTTTATAAATCAGATAAAACCATTTAATCCAGGATTGGACAGGTCTAATTTGGAGTCAGGCTACAACACGTATTTCGTTATCTGTGGGATCACTCAGTGGCATCGTCCTCCGTGTGATAACCAACACTACCCACCACTCCAGGGGGGGTGACCAAAAAAGATTCACGAATCCCAAATTCAATAAATGGTCACGATTCCAAATTTTGGGTTCGTGAAGGATCCGTGGCCACGAATCTCATGTATTACTTTTTTTCCATTTTTTCCATTTTTTCCATTTCCAAACTATTTAATTTCACTCTAATGTTCTTCTCCGAGATAGGAGAAAGTAATTCACACACAGAGAAATACTTTATTAAGGGAATTCTGCATGTGTGATAAGGTTCGTGAACAGTTACAAAGGTTCGTGAATGTTTTCTGGACAGACCCAAGGTTCGTGAGGCACGAAATTATTACCACGAATATTCGTGAAAGTTTTTTGGTCACCATACATGGTGAAGAGCTGGAGTTATCCCCACTTTAGGCCATGATCCACGATGCGATTTTGGACCGATTCTGACCCGATTTTGGAAATCGGCTTGTTAAATAATAGTTTTTTCTCATAGAATACACAATTTTCCAAAGTGTGCTGAATATTCCATGTCAGAAAAATGGTATTTTCACAGGGAAATATCATTACAAATATGTATAGAAAATCGGTTGGCGTTTTATCGCATCGTGGATCGTTGCCCTTTGTTAGGTGTACTTGACCAATGTTCGCCTCCGCGTCAGTAATATGAGAACACCTCCCAAATGTATAGAATGCCCTATAATGACTATACTCTATAGCTAAGAAAAACAGAAATAGATACTCCCTGCAGGGATTGACTCCATGTATAGTCTGTGTGTTCACTGGCTCAAGTTTGGTAGATAGCTGTCTAATGGTGTAACATAGGCCCTAATGAACGTTTAGATACAACATTTTCAGTGGCACAGACAAAATTAAGAATATTCTTTTCATAAGCGGCCCAGTTGTTTTACTTTTACTGCTTCTTTAGATCTATACATGGATAAGATGGAAGATGAGGATACGCATTTTCCGTGTTTCGTTTGTTTGCATTACAGCCATCAATTTTGAATTCACGTTTGGGGTCTGAGAATAGATGCAGAACCTTTTTCTATATCATACTTCGCGTTGGACATTCAGATTCGCGTTTTCTATTCGCGTCGGCAAAAACGCGTTTGAAACGGCCCAAACGCGAACCACCAGACGCATAGTATAATACGGCCTTTACTATTCCAGCTAACGCTATATCATGCATTTTTGTATAGGTTTCATAAATATCCTAGTACATGACGGCCTATCCAAGAAATATTCCCTTTTGATAAGTATTCCTTGTAGATGGTGCCTGGAAGGGTTTTTTGTCATAGTGATAATTGAATGACTCTATTCAATATCCATTTCCCTGGTGGCTTCCTGAACAGTAATGATACCATTAAGATCAAGGATTGTATTCCACAGTCCTATGGTGTTGCCATGGAAACATTCTGACAAAAAACGCTACCCTTTTAATTCCCACAGGAATAACAAAAACGTATACCTGTAGTCAAAGGTAATACGAGACACTTTCCATTCCCGCTATTCATGACTATATCAAGAAGGTGACAGATTTGGTGCTAGAGAAGCAAAAGAAATCATTAGACCTTTGTGTTGAGAATGTAATCCGATCATGCGGAGGACAGCAGCAATAAGTCATATGAGGATTCCGATTAAACCAATCAGATAAACGGAAATACATTGCCTAGGAATAGCCTGAACTAGGTTGTGAACCCCATTCTAAAGATACAAAAAAAGGGTTATATATGTAATGAAAAGCGAAATTGAGTCTTTTTACCCTGAGTAGCATGTTGGGAACCAGAACACTCTTGGGTTAGGTTTTTGACTTTGCATCAATCGGGAGAGATACATCCATTACTTTGGGGACAATTGCACGGTAATATCCTCACCTTAATCAATTAATTATAACTCAATGTGCTGCTGGCAGAACATGTACTTACATGAAGCTGTCGATAAAATCATATTAAAAAGAAGAAGATATTACTGCTAAAACACCATGCTGATTTTGTTATGAGAATGATAACTTAGCAATATCACCATTAAAAATGGGTAAATCATCTCCAAACTGTTCAATACTACATCCGAAAAAAACGGAGGAATTGATGCAAAGTCAAAAAGCTGACTCTCCTTACTTATATATTTATAAATTTATTGAAAAAAAAACACAAACATTATAGTGAAAGCCGCCTGGTCGAAATAGCCTAGCCAGCATTTCACCTACCCAACCAGGTATATGGATAGGCTGTCCCACCTCCACCAGGTACATGTAGACTGCCACAGGTGTGACGGCCCAGGTGTGGTTCCCAGGCTTTGCTCAGGTAGCAGGCCGGCAGGTGGGCACCCAGCACTGGAGGATGGGGGTTGCCCTGGAGACGTGACGTCACAGAGGTGGGCGACAGTTGGGGAGGTGACAGGGCAGAGGGGTTAGGTGTTAGGGTGGGCAGGGTAAACAAGGACCTGTAGTGCTTACGGCATCACCGATTGCCTTTACCTGGTGACTGGTTAGCAACCAGGGTGGTTAACTGTCTCAGATGTGTGACTTTTCTGTTTGAGATGTGTGATTTTACTATCTGAGATATTGGACTTTTCTGTTTGAGATATGTGATTTTACTATCTCAGATGTCATTGTGTGACTTTTCTGTCTCAGCTTTGTGATTTTACTATCTCAGAAGTATGACTTTCCTGTCTGAGATATGTGATTTTACTATCTCAGATGTTGGACTTTTCTATTTGAAATATGTGATTTTACTATCTCAGATGTGTGACGTTCCTTTTTCAGATACAAATGGGAGCATATTTGGGAAAAGGTACCTAATGACATATTTGGCCACCCTGTGGACGCTAGTTCTGGAAGTTTGTTCATATTATGAAACAATCACTTAACATGCAGGTAAAAGTTATGTTTTATAATGTTCATGAAGTCCCAGGGATTCTTCTACTCTTTGTTTTATCATTCTACGATATTTAGTTCAATCGCAATCTTAGGTACAATATAGGCCATTATGCTCAATTTGGGCCAAATCTGGCAGTATCTAGCAGAAATTGACTCTTTGTTACATTTATTATTAAATATATGGGGAAATAACTATTTGTTAAGTTATTTTGTGAAAAAATTTGACTTACATGAAATTTCCTAAAGATTCTCATGAGATTTACTAAAAAATCAAAATTTTCATAAGCAATGCATCATGGGAAAATCAAAATGGAACGTTTTTAGCAGAATTTCTGCACATAATTTAGGTTAGTGAGTTACCATGGTTACGGTAAAAAGAATATGAAAAATGAAAAGAATATTTTTCACAGGTAATGTAGAAAATGTTTTTACCTTCTCAAAACTGAAAACAGTGAGTGGAACAAGCACTCCTGTTAATAGTTATGGCACTTTTAATATTCTCAGAAATAAGAAAACTTAATTTCTTGATAAACACAAGAAACTTTAAGTCACAATAACATGGAAGTGACAACAGCAATTGGGAATAAGGGGTTCTCAATGTACAAGAGGTGGGTAGGTTCATACATGTTTATCTCAGGTTCTATCAGGAATATTTCAAAATAATTTGCAGCATTTGAAAGAGCAGGTTCTCTACAATAAGAATAATGCTGTCACATTTCCCCATATTTCATGTGATTTTGTGACCTCATTAATTGGCGATAGGTACCTTTTCCCAGATACGCTCCCAAATGTGTTTTTTTTTTTTATCTCAGATACAAGTGTGATTAGATATATCTCAGATATACGTGACTTGTCCATTTCAGATGTTTGCTTTTTCTCTCTCAGACAAGTGACCTTTCTCTCTCAGATGTGGGGTTTTCTATGTCATATATCAGGCTTTTCGATCTTTAATATGTAACTTTTCTGTTAAATGTGTAACTTTCCTTACTCATATGTCTGACTTTTCTATCTCAGATGTATGATGTGTCTACCTCAGATGTGCACATGGGACTTTTCTATCTCAGATTTGAGCCTTTTCTGCCTCAGACATGTGACTTTTCTGTCTAAAATGTGTGATTTTCCTACATCAGATTGGTGGTTTTCAACCTCGGATGTGTGAATTTTCTATCGCAGTTGCTTGATTGTTATTCAGAGCCAAAGCCAGAGCATATTTGCACTTACACATAGGCCTGATAAGACCTATGTCGCTGACCTCTCATACTGTGCATGATGCTTTTTTTGAGCATAATGCTACTTCAGAAATTCTATTGCGAACTACAGACTCTTGATATAGAGAATAACAAGTAGAGGATAGTCGCTACTTTTGATCCGTCTTAGAGCATTTTTTATCGAGGGGGGCATTCTATACTCTCAAATAATTTACCCTATTTAGAATCTAACTAAAGCCTGGTATGATAGCAAAAATACAGTTCCACGTTTACGAAGAAATAGCGAAAAACACCGTTTTCAATTATTAGAAACTGGACTTATCTAAGAGCGGAGGTTATGACGATAATTATAATATGCAGTTTTGTAATTTTGCTCGCGTGGGCAGTGAACTTATAATCTTGAATAACACATGGACACCTCCAATGTTCAATTGCGTATACTGGTTATATGTATGGAAACGGTATCATACTGGCCTAGAAGCCAGGTAACCCCATGGTTTCCTGCACTCACATTTATTACATAACCGTCATTAATATGCTATACCTGAACACACTGGAGGTGCCGCCGACTCCTGTAACTATGGGACCCATCATTGATCGTTAACAACATAACGTCATTACTTAGGATCACCTATACGACACCTCTGAGACCTCCGTACAGCATACTGTGAACGCATTAATTTTCGTGGTCTAGAATGCGCATTTCACGCATTGGCAAATATATGGAAAATAAAAAATATAGTATGGATCAATAATATTATAAAAGTGCGTGAAATTATGAAAATGTCACGTAGTGCTGAATGCGCGAAAATGTAGCAGCGCGAAAACGTATATATGTTCACAGTGCATACACAACCTGAGTTCGTTGCCCTTGCGTTGTCTGGATAATTGTAGATCAGTACTAGCCATTAGCCAAAAGTAATAGCCAACTAGTACTGCAAACAAGCGACGTACTTGAGTGGGGTTGAACTAATTTTCTACTGTTTTTTGCTACTGTAGATAGCAATTCCCATAGCATGCAACGAGGTATTCATTTGTTCATTTCTACTTTTTCACTACTATGATATAATTATTACCATATTATGGTAATAGAATGTTCTGAACTGCCGGTCCCTGGTATGCTTACGAAGGATTCAGACTGTATCTTTTGTAGATACATTAGTCACCGTGGACCTATACCCATGCGACGGTCCATCTTTGATCATGTATTATATCCCCTATATAGATCATACAACAAAGATACACACGCACGCACATGCACACAAGAACGCACGCACATACAATATGCGTAGGATCCACATGAATAGAGAATGTCTTTATACTGGTTTTATGTTTCACCTACTAAGAAATCTATATTATCATGTCTCTCTTATGTAATAATTATCTCTTTTTAATCTTATAATACAAGATAAAATAGACATAGTTGTTTCATATTATGAAAAAGTAGTATCATGTATCTATTTCATCTTGCAACCGGAGGAGCCTCATACAGGTACATTTATGGTTGGTATGAGGGCCTGCTGATTATATGTTTCAGAAATGATATTTCCAGGCCAATTGAGACATTCATTTCTGGTTACAAAACTTGTCGCTCTACACCTACTGCGTCGCAACCACTTCCCATGCCACAACTTTATAGCTTTATAGACATTTCCTTTATAAAAGGGTTGAAATATTTTAAGGGGGACCTGTTGTTATGTGATCGAATGGATCTCTTTAATTTGATAACTGGTTATTTGTAAGAATTCAATTGTAAAATGCCTTCTCTCTTCTCTTTGTAGAACATCGCTCGATTAACAAGAACACGTCAAAGGCTCCTGTAACAAAATCTCCAAAATGAAGCTCCTTCAAACCGCTTGTGCATTGAGTAAGGAAACCTTTTGTCTTATTTCTACAGATCTTATGACATTGTACCTTATGTGATAAGTGAGTAATTAGAGTTATATAATAGTAATATATTATAGTAAGTAGTTTATAATTGGTGGATGGTTATGGTCTTGGAATTACATAATAGTACGATTCAGAAATGTTAATAGTTTCCGAGTTATCTACCTAATAATTCACAAATTTTCCGATGAGTTCCAATAGGACTAAATCAAATTGAAACCAACGTGTATCAATTAGCAAATTCATTATATTTCCTTCGAATACCTCAACGTAATTTCACTTTGCCATTTAAATATGCATAATGACTTGACCTTTGATTTTGAAATTATCATTTTTTTTACTCTAGGTCTTCTCATCGCTACCTTGTACATCAAGGTAGAAGCTTCAACCACTGAAGATCCAAACATGACGACGGAGGACGCCGCATCGGCCGCTCCTACGGCAAATGGGGCGACCTCAGGAGGTGTGACACCAGGGGGTGCGACACCAAGTTCAACGGTCGACTCAGCAGGAGGTAAGTAGAGTTTATATGATGCCATAATTTTGTAGAAATAATTATTATCATGGTGTAGTTGCAATAAGAATGGTTCAGTTTTCGTTCAGTACAGTTAATGTTATGCCATAATTTTGTAGAAATATTATCATGGTGTTGTTGCAATAAAAATGGTTCAGTTTCCGTCCGGACATATAGGCCTACCTCTTTAGGTTATATGGTTATTAAAGCCAAAGCCATCTTATTGCACATGTATCTGGGAAGATGTTTAATATCAGTCAAATTGATATGTTTGAGTGGCAAATTTAGGGGGGTACAGGGGGCACATCCCTCTCCCATTTTATGTGGAGAATATAATTTTTTAATGTAGAATTAAGATGTTAGTGGTAAAAAGCAATATGTCCCTTGAGAATACATTATGTAAGTGCAATGATGAAGTGTCCATCTGTGATTCTAACCAATGTTTCATTTGTTTTAGATTCAACAACAGACTCAAACATGGTAAGTTTAGAATTGTATTGCGATGTAACACTCGTCTAGAGCAATTGCCTAATAATTCTTTGCTCTTTAAAATAATCCCCTGCTATCTTAATTACACGGTATGACCCCTAATTAGCCAATGACATCCTATCATCCTCATTTTCTAAAAATTAATAGATTGTAAGCACACTTAAATAACTTGAAGTTCGCTTAAAGGATAAACGTGGGTAATATACTCTTATATTAATACAGATTTTTGATGTTTTTAATTGTCATTACCTAAATGATAGCACCACATAATTTTCATACTGTTCCTTCTCTGTCTCCCTACATGCTTTTTTAAACCGCAACGTTTCTTTCTTTCTTGTTGACTTTACTTTAACTATTAGAAAACTTCAGTCCCTAAGGACATGGGTGTGGTAAAGGAAGAATCAAAGTTATTTTCCACGCGGACATCAAGCTCACAAGGAGTGACAAATTTACCAACGCCTACTGACAACATTCCACAAACAACAACACTTCCTTTAAACACTACTAAAAGTGTAGACCAACAATCCCCGTCAACAACACAAGATAAAATGAATTCACGAGTAGTATTAGAGACAGAAATGCCCTCATCCAAAATAACAGCAACATTGAACATGTTAACAGAATCTGCAGTATTAGGTACCCTACCTCCTTTAACTACATCACCCCGAAGCATCAGGGATGCCTCAGACAATATAGCAACAGAGGAACCACTAGCTATAACTAAACAAATGGCAACCAATTCACCGTCCTCTCAAACCTCACCAGTGCCTGATACAGATATACCATCTGATACATCAACAGACAGTATATCCATTGAAAAAACATCAATGGCACAGCCAGGTATGATGGCTTCAACAGGGACCACTACAACAGCAATAACAACAACAAACGTAATTGATATCTCTACTTTTTCAACTGGTCAGCCATCTACTCTAATGATGACAGAGTCTATTGACCAAACACTAAAGCCAAACACTATGACTTCAACAGTCAAAGAATTGCCTTTGCCGTCTACTGAAAGGATGGACATACGCACAGCTGTATCTTCTTTGGAAACGTCATCAATGATAGATACAGACATCATGAATGAAGCAACAAATAGAGCAACAAGTTCTTCTCCAGAGATACCATCAACAAAGCTACGAAGTGAAGCCACAAATCCTCCTCCAAAAATGCAATCAACAACCGAGCCACAAACTGAAGCAATGAATCCCAAACCAGAGATGCAATCAACAAAGCCACAAACTGAAGCCACTGACCCTTCTGCAGAGGCGCAATCAGGAAAGCCACAAACTGAAATGACAAATCCAAATCCACAGATGCAATCAGAAAGGCCAAAAAGTGAAGCAATGAATCCTGAACCAGAGCTACAAACAACCAAGCCACAAACTGAAGCAATGAATCCCAAACCAGAGATGCAATCAACAAAGCCACAAGCTGAAGCCACTGACCCTCCTGCAGAGGCGGAATCAGGAAAGCCACAAACTGAAATGACAAATCCTCCTCCAGACATGCAATCAACAAAGCCAGAAACTGAAGCAATGAGTCCTGAGCTAGAGATACAAACAACAAAGCCACAAACTATGGCAACCAATTCAGAACCAGAAATGCAATCAACAATGCCACAAACCCAAATGACAACTCCAACTCCAGTGATGCAATCAGTAAGGCCAAAAACTGAAACAATGAGTCCTGAGCTAGAGATACAAACTACAAAGCCACAAACTATGGCAACTGATTCTGAACTAAAAATGCAATCAACAAAGCCACTAGCTGAAGCCACTGACCCTCCTGCAGAGGCGGAATCAGGAAAGCCACAAACTGAAATGACAAATCCTCCTACAGACATGCAATCAACAAAACCAGAAACTGAAGCAATGAATCCTGAACCAGAGATACAAACAACAAAGCCACAAACTGAAGCAATGAATCCCAAACCAGAGATGCAATCAACAAAGCCACAAGCTGAAGCCACTGACCCTCCTTCAGAGGCGCAATCAGCAAAGCCACAAACTGAAATGACAAATCCTCCTCCAGACATGCAATCAACAAAGCCAGAAACTGAGGCAATGAATCCCCAACCAGAGATGCAAACAACAAAGCTACAAACTGAAATGACAAATCCACCTCCAGTGATGCAATCAGCAGGGCCAAAAACTGAAGCAATGAATCCCCAACCAGAAATGCAATCAACAAAGCCACAAAGTGAAATGACAAATCCTCCTCTGGACATGCAATCAACAAAATCAGAAACTGAAGTAATGAATCCTGAACTGGAGATACAAACAACAAAACCACAAACTATGACAACCAATTCAGAACCAGAAATGCAATCAACAAAGCCACAAACTGAAAAGACAAATCCAAATCCAGAGATGCAATCAGAAAGGCCAAAAACTGAAGCAATGAATCCTGAACCAGAGCTACAAACAACAAAGCCACAAACGGAAGCAATGAATCCCAAACCAGAGATGCAATCAACAAAGCCACAAGCTGAAGCCACTGACCCTCCTTCAGAGGTGCAATCAGCCAAGCCACAAACTGAAAAGACAAATTTACCTCCAGAGATGCAATCTGCAAAGCCACAAAGTCAAATGACAAATCCTCCTCCAGAGATGCAATCAACAAAACCAGAAACAGAAGCAATGAACCCTGAACTAGAGATACAAACAACAAATCCACAAACTATGGTAACCAATCCAGAACCAGAAATGCAATCAACAAAGCCACAAAAGGAAATTACAAATCCACCTCCAGAAATGCAATCAACAAAACCAGAAACTGAAACAATGAATCCTGAACCAGAGATGCAATCAACAAAGTCACAAGCTGAAGCCACTAAACCTCCTTCAGAGGTGCAATCAACAAAGCCACAAAAGGAAATGACAAATCCACCTCCAGAAATGCAATCAAGAAAACAAGAAACTGAAGCAATGAATCCTCAACCAGAGATACAAACAACAAAGCCACAAACTATGGCAACCAATCCTGAACCAGAAATGCAATCAACAAAGCCACACAGTGAAATGACAAATCCACCTCCTGAGATGCAATCAACAAAACCTGAAATTGAAGCAATGAATCCTGAACCAGAAATACAAACAACAAAGCCACAAACTATAGCAACCAATTCTGAACCAGAAATGCAAACAACAAAACCAGAACTTGAAGCAATGAATCCCGAATCAGAGATGCAATCAACAAAGTCACAAGCTGGAGCCACTAAACCTCCTTCAGAGGTGCAATCAGCAAAGCCACAAAGTGAAAGGACAAATCCACCTCCAGAAGCGCAATCAAGAAAACCAGAAACTGAAGCAATGAATCCCGAACCAGAGATACAAACAACAAATCCACAAACTATGGCAACCAATCCTGAACCAGAAATGCAATCAACAAAGCCACAAAGTGAAAGGACAAATCCACCTCCAGAAGCGGAATCAAGAAAACCAGAAACTGAAGCAACCAAATCTGAACCAGAAATGCAATCAACAAAGCCACAAAGTGAAGCAACCAGTCCTCCTCAAGAGCTGCAATCACCGTTTTCAGACAGTCCATCATCAGGAACTCCTATGGACATGACATCACAATTACCAACAAATGCACTATCTCCAGATACAGCACAACCAACAGACATGCCTTCACAAAGTTCAATTAAGTCAAACATAGATGTAACTACCAATGTTCAATCAATTAAAGCAATTCAAAGCACATCATCAGCATCTGATTCATTACCACCTACAAACAGCCAAACAATGCTACCTACAACCATTAGTACATCACAAAGTATTATACTATCAACCATCACAACTTCAACTGTGAGGACTCAGATAGTGGTGAGAATGGCACTACCTGTCTTCGGATATATTCTGTGGCAGATGTTATTCTTGTTTAACATTGGACAAGTGGATATACAGTTGTGAAGTGAACAGACCATGGAACACACACATTATACAGGGTACTGCATCCATGATAACCATTGTCTTGTGCTTTGATCATGCTATATATTATTACGATTGTCATATGATGAGTAGTAATGTAGATGCAAAAATACTATATTGGTAATCACAGTTTCCAGTTTCTGCACTTCCTTACTTTGTCTACAAGAACACCTTTGTGATGCACAGACTGTCATTTGTCATCCATTTTAAAACTTCCACAATGTAACACTTGATAATTGTTTTGTGCAAGCTGAGTGCTGAAAAGTATTCAAATAGAAAAATATTGTAGATGCTTGCAAAACAAGGCACATCCATAAGCATTTAGTGGATAAAATCTTGCTTATGAAGAAAGATTTCATTTGTGCTTTTTTATAATATCATTTGCTTATTTGGAAAATACACAGTTTTCCAATTCAGTCACTGTTTATTTTCACTTCTTCAACATATAACATCATCATAATTGAAAAAAAATTATTCTTATCATGATTAATACAGTAAAATCACACATACATGGATCTCATCAGTATAACATCATACAATAAACCATAGAATTGAGCTCCAAACTTGACATTATCATCCTTATTTTACACAGGATGCCAACACAGATTCAACAGTGGCATCTGGTAGCAACAACGAGACAATGACAACAGCGGTGTGTGCACCTTAATTCTTTTAAATGTTTAGCAATGAAATTAATGTTAATAGCAATTATTTGAAAATAAAGGACATATTAGCATCTTTCATAATCATTGTGGTAATAGGATCATAATGTATTCTATTGAAAGTAAACGGTTTATTTCTTATGTAGTTTTTGTATCTAAAGATATTTGACATATTATATAATCAATCATTAATTGATGTGCCTTCATTCATAGTCTAGAAGGGATCAGAATAAGTGAAAACACAAAAATTATAATTGGATATATTCCATTTCCTGAAACTATATCAACAAAATTATAATAGGGAAAAATCTTATCTGCATTAACTTTGTGAACCTGCGAAATGTATTCTGATAAATGATATCCTTGTTCCTTTCTACAGGCATCAATGAATACATGTTACTCCTGCAACTCTTCACACTCAAGTTGTGCAACTCCAGTTGCTGGCACCACACCTACCTGCAATGGAAACATCTGCTTTGTAAGTTAACATTTTAGGGCATTTACAGTAGCTTTAGTGTTTACTTTTTTGTGGACTGCAACTTAAAAATGTAGAAGAAAATGCATGATCTGCTTACTCAAGGCCAACAAAGGTTGTTTGATCAGCAAGAGATCATCCATTTCCAAATTTGTAAGGGGGTGAAATGATCAAACCGTAGTGTATTTGTGAACTGGGAAAACATCGATGAAGGTCAACAGTGCTCGTGGTTGCTTCAAAAGTCTGTGTTTAAATATACTGAGCATTGCCGAATGAAAATTCTCATCGTAATAAATATTGTATGGAAGAGAAATACAAGGTTATAAAAAGCAATGGAAAAACTAGCCTTGTTGAATCATAGCCTTTACATTTGGTAGTGAAAGTTACGGTGGTATTCATAATGATACATATTTATTCAAGTAGATTAAATGATATGAATAGCATTAACAAATTTATCACTTAGACATTGCTTGGACATATTGAATACACCCTTAACCCTTTAGTCCCCAATCCGGCCAGAGCCGCCCGAGGGTATGGTCCCCAATCCGGCCGTAGCCGCCCGGAAAAACGGCCGTTTTTCCATTATTTTTCCAAATTTTTCCAAAGAAAACAATTTTGTTAATATTCAATATGGAAAATCGACCAATATATCGTTTAAAAGCTTATTCAATTTCCTTTCCAATGCTACAGACCCCATTTCTATAACGTTAATTGATAGGGATTGGTTAGCATTTGAACTTTTCTGATTGCAAGGAATTTAGGGAATTCTGGAGGGAAATCCGTGGAAATCCTGGGGAAATCAAGCAATTCATGAATGCAAACTGTGGGGTCTAAAGGGTTAAAACAATGATGCCTCCTGCATTTACTTAAAGGTACCAAATGCCTCAACATAACATTTAACATAGTTAGTTTGTAGTCTTTACATTAGAATAATGATGCAGTGGTCAAAGATAGGTTATATAAAACCTAAATTATCAGCTCCTTTCAATTACAAACATTTCCAACATTGCCTCAGACACACTGCATACACTGATGCCCCCTGCCTTTACTAAAAGGTACCACATGTGTCCATATTGGAAAACCTCTTCTTTCCTGTTGCAGTCGATCATAGATGGCGTTAGTGGCAACATAAAGAGAGACTGTATGTTCCAAGACCAGACAAGTTGCTCCACTGACAACACTGGCAGCTGGGCAGGTACAGAATGCTACTACTGCTGCACTGGGAACCTCTGCAACACCAGGGCTCTCAGCCAGACCGAGTGCAACACCCTGAGATCATCTGCAAGCTTCATCACAGCTCTCCCAGTTTCCTTGTTGTTTCTTTTCTCAATTGCTCTTCAACGGTTTTACTTCTAATTTCATATGATTTTTTTTCTGTAATAACTGGGGAGGGAGGGGGGCTTCTCCTAAAGGCCCATACTCACTTGATGTTGTGAACGAATCGCCAGAAGAATCGTAGGGCGATTTGTGCAATCGGCCAGCAATTTATGTGGCAATTCAGATCAAACCTTATTTATCATTTCAAAATAATATCATACCAATGGGCGACATCCTAAACGAATTGATGGCACAGGTACAGAATTATTAAGTGGATAAGGGCCTTTGAAATGCTGATTATTTTATATTTTTCTGGGGTTCTGTTATTCGTTCCTGTATATACTTTTTCTTAAGCCTTTGGAGATTTCTGATAACACTTTCTGTACATATCAAGCTCATTATGACATGTTGAAATCATTAGTGCCTAAAAGGCAATAGCTTTAGGACATTGCGTGTCTTGGTATGGCCGGAGAGTGGACTTTATTTTGGGCACTTCTTGCTGTCCTTTGACTGTGATACGAGAATGTATTTGTCTTTAACTCTTTCAAAAGTGGACCCAAACAAGCATACTGCATGCTGCAACAATCCTATAGTAAAAATTAACGTGCACCTTTGTCACCTAGTCTTTTAGAACTAATTACAATCACTTGAAATATTTATTCATTTAATATAACGGTGAGAAATACACTACATTGCCTCTGGATATAGATAAAGTTGTTACCTTTATAACTGCTAATAGAGATGGTTGTACACTGAATCCTATTACATAACCAAATGTGGCTTATTAATCGACTATAATTCAATTTATAAAGTTTAAGTGTGTGTTCTTTTGTAAAATAGGTGAATGGCAGTTCTTTTTCTCATATCCAAATGAGGTTTTCAAGTATATGAAATTGCACATTTCTAATTCTGTCACTTATTTTGAGCATCACCATCACTTTAACTATTGACTAATCACTTTAACAGCAAATTTCAAAGCTCAGTTATCATATTTGTATGTATTAAATGAAATGCAATGTGCTTTGTGTATATAAAAAAATGAATAAGACTCAAAGCAAGGATTCTGGTACACTGGCTTTCTTTTATTGAGAAATCGTTATGTTTCACTAAAGACATAATCCTTTGACTAAAGCATTGTACAACTTTTCGATCATTGTCAATGGCAAACATGTATTTAGGACAAACACTTTCGCACATCATTGTGGTTATCAAAGATACATTATACAATATTTCGAAATAATGGTATTCAGGCTAGGCAAGAGATACATGTGGCTTTTGACTTGATCTGAGGCAAATATTTCGCGGAAGAGATGGTATTTTTACTTTTTATTTACATGTACTATCAAAGTGCCTAGTAGCATTACATCTTTATTCAGGCTTGTGTGTTTAAATGCATTAATTTGTATTTCTCCCGCAAAAGCACTGTTTGGTAGATGGTTACAATATACAGCACTTGGTTACTTATTGTGTTTTACATGTTTATTTTTGCACCGATTCACTCCAAGAAATAATATGACGTCCATTGTCATAGCTTCTTGTGCTCTTGTCAGTATTAGATACTGTTTTTGTAATTAAGAGAGATGGATGATAATGTATAACTTGATGATTGTAGTATCTTATTAAAGAAAGTGTATGGTCACTGTGATATCGAGAAAAAATCTCAAATTGTATCATTTAATCTTGATGTTGTAATGCAACAATGCTCTGAAGTAATGAAGGCATAGCAAAGAAAAAATGGCTAAAGAGAAATAGTCTTGTGTAAGTGTAACCTAAACATCGTAAAATCAGCATTTGAAATGAAGCAAAAGACCTAATTGGAATAACTCTTTTTTTCGTGATGATGATTCCTAAAAACTAATAGATGAATAATACATTCAGCGTCAACAATTAAACGGGAAAGACTACCATAACCTGCAAGTAATAAATGAAAGTTATATTCCTTTGTCAAAGAATACATGTAGCTAAGAATGTATGCAGTTGCTTTGTTTATAAAAGATAAATATCATATGTATGCAAAGCTTACATTCTGCAATGATTAAGGATTTCATCAATGTTTAGATACACAAAAATCTAATTGGAAACTGATTGGAAATCTAGGTTAATCTGTCCTATGGCTGCTCATGTTTTCCTTTATTATTTTGACACTGCATATATACATTTAGTAGATATTCAATATCTCATCAGATGTTACTCCCATACTATATATAATAATATACACATATATAATATATATAAGGGTAAACTGATTTTTACAACACCTTGTTCTGATTCTATGTCATTCAACATGAGCAGATTAAGATAACTAGGATAACAGTATAGACTCATGAACACTTCACTGGCACGATAGCACAAACTACTATTCCATCAAAGGGAGGGTTACAAGAAAAAATTGTTTGCACAGCCACTCCATGTAGATTCTATGTACATTAAGCTGTGGTTCTAGTGACTAACAAGTTGTTGTTGTTATGACCCTTTGTTACGTCTATAAAAGTATTGTTATAATTGTTCATTACGTAAATCCCGAACAAGTTAATGACATGAAATACCAAGGTGTGTAAAGGTCACAAAGGTTGATGGAGTGCATGGCTGATAAAAAGCACTGACTACATACTTAAACATTTCCCCAAAAAAGTAGGATATATTAAAAAAATATTAAACAGATACAGATATCAACTAACTTTGATATACTTATTACAATATAAAAAGAAAAAACTGTCAAGCTTGAGAGGGCGCTGTGAACCCGATGAAATCACGTGACCTTGGCTAACAAGTAATGACTGCTGCTAACTGGTTCGGAATGAACGAATATAATCACGTTTAGAATGATGTAAACTATAAAAAAATAATTGTTCAATCTATTCTATGAATCTTTGCCAATACACATGAAACACTTTCAAGACATTTGCAATAAACAATATCATAGATGTTATACAGAGTTTCATTATTTTTTTAACATATATCTAGATCTTTTTGCGTATTCCAGGCCTCTCAATTGGATACAAGAGATAGATTTGATAAGAATCCACATTTGCAACCGCATAATTATATGATTTAATTACAATAGTCATAACATAGGAACAATAAGGACTATTGAATAGGTTTTTGTAATGAAGTGTGTACCTAACAGATATCATAGCTCAGCTATTAACATTGGTACAAGTTCACATTCAAATAATTAAGGAGCACACTCTCTCTTCCAAATTAGAAATTCGGACGATATTACGACACTAGCTATATATAGATCACCATTTTCGGCCATGCGTTATTTACTCGACAATATCATGCTACAGACTTCTATCAGGGTATGGATACAGGAATGAAAGCAAAATTAGTTTTGAATACACCTTAATTGAAAAATCAAGACACAAACCTACCTGTCTATGAAACAGGCAAAAACGTGCAATTCATTAAAATCACAAGAAAACACCATAATATAGGCTTAAGGGCCATATAGCGACTGCACACGCATGCAAATGCTAACATGCTAACACCTTCTGAATATTTAAGTATCCATAGTTCATAGTAAACAGGTAAAAGATGGCAGCACAAAAATATTCAGGTAACGAGCAATAGACCTCTGCCTCTGCACAAATCCAGGACCTTCTCCATTTTCCAATCAGTTTCTTATAGGGGCTGTGCCCTTTAATTATCGTTCTATCTGAGAGAATCAGAGGAATATTTTCTCTTGATATTGCTCCAGATTTCCTCAAGTAACTGCCACTTTTTCGGTTGAGGTAGAAGAATGTTTATTGTCGTCTGCTTTGCAGCAGAGTACCTTGCGGAAACCCTCCCGAAAGGCGGGAAGAAACCGGCCATAGATGAAAGGGTTAGCAGCACTATTTGCCGCCACCAGTACACCGGAAAGGGCGTTCCTCAATCGGATACCATGCTCTCCAGTCCCTAATCGATTAGCAATAGTTCGGCAGAGATACACAATAGGCGGGACGACAGTACAAGCGAAAATACCTGTAACCAGCAGAAGCGTCTTGGCCGCGCGCAGATGCCCTTTAAGAGAAGCCACCGCGGCGTCGACGCTATTACCACCACTTTCCATAACCCCTATCTGATGGCGATGGCGAATGCTGACAAAGAAGATGAAGAAATAGAGAATGGTGAAAATAAAGACATCGGTTAAGATGTGGATGCAATAAATGAAGTGGAAACTGATGCTGTAGGCTTGGGTGAGGTGGCAGCGGAGTCCAGGAGTCCAGGTGTGCCAACCAGCCAATGGAGCCAGGTAAAAGACGGAGAGGGTATAGACCCACACGGTTGCCATGGCGACGTGGACCCTGTAGGGCGTAACGATGGCCTGGTAGCGAAGGGCTTTGTACACAGCGAGGAACCGGTCCACAGCAATACCTAGTGGAGAGAATGGCAAAGATATGATTAGGGCCTATTAGGTAGGTCTACGAAGTACTGACAGGCTATATCAATTCTAAACGTCAACACTATCTGCCTTCATAACTGCCTATATAATCACATGCCCTTTTCACTTTTTTATGAAGCGAGTATCTCTAACAATTTTGGCCTTACTTCATTGGATATCTAAAAGATTAGATGCAAAATTCGTCAATTTTCCTTTCAAAACTAGGGGAAAATAAGCAAAAGGTAACATGTCGGAAGCCACTTCTTTAGTGAAAGAACAATGTAATTGCGTAATTTTATCATGCTCTCATTCTTGAATGAGTTCAAATAGAAATCTTAAAATATGCTAGACCTTATGTCCTAATAACCCCCAGAAGATATGTTTCACTGGTTCAGCGACATCCATGAAATGAACTGGCACAGTTCCCCTTATGAATTAATAGTTAATCCCAAGAATGATAAAATCATGAATATTATATGAAAACAATTATAAATCGACATCCAACAAAACCAACAAACCTCGAATAGGCAAACATTCCTGTCATAGTCAGAAAAAAACTTAAAACCCAAAGCAAATTGTTCATTGTTCTTTGATCGACTCGAGTTGAAGTGGCTATGTATACACACGGAAGCACTGTTCCGTTTTATTGTGAAACCAGCCGAACCTTGTCAATAGCAATTCATCCAGAGAAGATCAGGTTGCGAAACTTCTGAATGAGACTATATTGATTGCTTTTCTAACTATAGCGAAACATGTGGACACCTGATAAAGGGTTCCCTTCTGTTATAATTGCTTCTATAGGATTGCTTTTACGACCACATTTATGTAGTCAAAGCCATTGAAAATGCATATAGATATACCAGATTATCCTCTATATCGTATAAGCTAGGGATTGACGGATAGAAAAGAAACAATGGATTCATTTTATGGTATAGGCTTATGTGCGACGCATTGAATCATGTTTGCCCAACAAGTGAACTGCCAATCATGGATATAACCTGTTTCAGAGCGGACGTTTTGAAATGTATGTTAACGGCTGTTTAATCATTTCCGTTTCATAAGACAATCTAATAGATAGGGCTTCGGGTATTCGTTATATAAACTTGAAATCATCATTAACATTCACAATTCGAAGACAGCTAGTAGATAAATAATTGTTTCAAATTTGCCAATAGAGTCATGACTAACAACTTTTTTTATCATCTAAAATGATCAAATTCAAAGTTTTCTTTTAGTCATGTTAAAGGGAGCGGAAAGCAATAGTGTGTCAAAGTATGACAACATTTTGAAAACTCAAATAACTATGAAAATACATTCTTAGAGTCTAACTTTAGCCATTGATACAGTATAAAGCGTGATACCTAGCTATAACTTCACTTAAATTCCATAAATACTCTTGCTATGTATGCCTGAAAACAGCAATATTTGTAAACAAACCAATTTTGGTGGGTCACCAAAATTGACCTGGGATGGGTTTTAATGTATTTTAATGTAGTTTAAGTGTATATTCACAGTTTGTATTTTACCACAGGCCTAGGCTATGGCCATAGAATATATTTCAATAGTTACATTGGTTTTGGCTCCCTTTAACCAAATTATAGACTCAAGGTAATGTTAACCAAATACTAGACTCAAGGTAATGTTAACCAACTTCTAGACTCAAGCTAATGTTAACCAAATTCTAGACTCATGCATGGTAATGTTAACTAAATTCGAGACTCACCGACCATGATGAGACCGGAAGTCTGTAGGAGGACGAGAGTACCGGAAATGAGTCCCACACAGAGCAGCGCATGGTCAAAGGCCTCCTCCAGCACGTAGGACAGAACCCGGATGAGCCCAAACACCCCGACCAGGAGGTCAACCACCGCCAGGTTCGTTAGGAAAATATTGGATGCAGTCTGTAGGTCAATAAAGAAACACATGTAAATAAAGGAGACGATGAAGATGGGTGAGTTGTTGAAGGAAGAAACTCAATCATAACCAAATGTATAGGCATATAGGGGTGGGTCCAGGGCGGGGGGAGTCCAGGAGTCCTGGTGAAACAAAATCAAATTTAACGGCAATGAACCATTGTGACATACTCTAAATGAATTCAATTTTCAGACAAAGATAGTGGTTCGACCATACAAACGTTCTGCTTTTAATGCACTACGCCTACCTCGACAACCATGTGCAAATAGTCATTTCCATATGCTACTAGCCTACCGCTTACAAAAGGGATTTTCAGTCACACCGACCCATATCGATACTTAATTGATCACAACACTTTAAAATTAGATATGACACTACAGATACAATATCAAAGGGGCAGTGGGGGTCTGTAGATACAAGACAGAACAGCCATAGACCCAGTGATCAGAGTTGGTCAGGAAAATGATGGATGCAGTCTGTCGGAGAAGAAAGGAGAAGAAACGCAGGTGAAGAAGGAAGGTGTCGAAAAGAGTGATTGTGTAGTATAGAAGAAGGGAGACACTCAACTACAAAATGCAGCCATAGGCTTCATCCATTGTATACCTGATGTTGCAGTTGTATGCAGAACTTTTAACATTCTATTAAACGTGCATGGCATATATAAGGGTATAGGCCCTATAGCAAGAAGAGATATAACCCTGTAGTTGGTCGACCTTGCTTACACACGTTCTGCTTTTTATGTAGCCTACACCTCTAGCCAACCAAACATCCACAGGCAAATACTCATTTTCATATACTACTATCGCCAACAATGGGGAGTTTCAGTAACCCACATAGCGAACAAGGGTTGGACAATAACCATATATATAAGCCATCCTTGTCTCTTAGAGTTGTAATTGATGAAATAACCAAGAATTATGTTTTTCTATACCTCCAAAAAACTATGATTTCTTAATTTTTACCAGTTGACAGAATTGCAGGTTTGCCATCCAATTAAAATGCTGCATGTTAGGGTGATCTAGGGTTTGACATTATAGGTTGGGCTGACAGGCTTTACCATTGGTTCCTATAGGAAAAAGGCAAATATATAAAGCTGATGCAAAAAATAGGAGCAAAATGTTAACCAAATTACTATGGTTCATTTTGTTTTACACTATTATATTGGGATTAAATCGGGAAGGGATTGCTTTATGATTTCATGGTAAAATTGTATGTTGATGTATACTGGGATGGGCTTATTGGCCTAGACCGAAAATGTTGGGGTCAAGGCGTCTATGGGAGGGTCCACTGCGCAGACTCATGAAAATGGTTTATAGGGTTAAATTGTGGCCAAGGGAGAGGGAAGAGGTGTTCTACACTGAGGGAGACCGTTCAATGAGAGGGGACCAAAGTGTGGGAAAGGATAAAAATGTAAAATAATGAATTCACATAAAGGATTACCTGAAGGTTCTTATTCTTCCACACAGTTAAGAGAACCAGTATGTTTCCTGGAATGACCACCAGGGAGAGGACTGTGATGACGATGGCGTTTGTGTCCGGGTCCATGAACCCGGCGGTCGTGAAGAGGTTGGTTTGGTCATCCTTGGTCTCATTGACATCCAAGGTGTTGTTTGCCACTGCAATTAACGAATGCACGTTCTTACTGAAGCCCCATTCGCCCTGCAGACCCGTAGCCAGCTTTTGTCATAGGGGAGTTCGTTTTTTGAGTAACAGGGTAAATTAGGGGTATATCAAGAATGATATATTGCATTTTAAGATCTGAGAATCCGTCACAGAAATACTTAAGTTTACATTAATCAGAAATTTCATCCAATAGGGGGGGGGGGGGGGGGGGGTTAGGATGTTTTAGAAGGAGGTACGTCCAACGGGGGGGAGGGGGCTGTACGAACCCCCCGAACCCTCCCTTGCTACGGGCCTGCCCTGGGTACTTTTTCATTGCGATCTGGGATATAATCGAAATCTTCTTGTATTCAGAATTACATGTATGTGGTTTACAAAAGAGATATTAATATTTTAGGTTATGCCATTATTTAGTTCTCTATACTTGCACTTTTAAGATCTTTGCGAAAGATTGCCAAGAGCAAATGGTGCTTCAGCCTGTTGCCACCTATTCGTGGGTAAGGTGGCGGGAATGACCAATAGCCACTCTATATGGAGCCCCTATCTGCATGTGTTAATTGGCTATAATTGGCAATCACTGACTCGGCCTAGGCAATCAATAGGGCACTGAAGGGATTCTCATGCTGTGTAAAGGCTAAAGAATTCATTTGTACAAAGATTTTACACTAAAATTTTCAAATAACAAATTTTACACTTGAGTATCTATGATAACACGTACACCATGTACTGACGCGGATGGCCAGTCCATGACTGTTAGGCGTTATAGCGTGAGCTGTAGTCAGCGCACGTGCTAGCTGTGTTTCACTCTGTCAATAGTGAAATGGGAGAGGAGTCATGGTGTGACGTACCATACTAAAGAGCGTGTTTCGCTCTCACTCAGTCAGAGTTCGCTGAAACGCTGTGTGAGTTAACATCCTGGAAAGGTTGGGCCTTTAAACTGAGTCTTGGTTCTGGATAGAAGCTGAAAGATCGTGTAGAGCGCGGGAACGTTGACTGAATGTGTTTGAGGGGATTCCTACCTCAGAGCTGATCATTGTCAATCGAGATCTTGTCACGGAATGACAATACACAGGATAATAAACAACTAATTCCTTTCACGCGAGTGTTCACGTCTTGGAACTATGATTATGTATTGGACTACAGCAGTCGAATGAGGAGGAGACTGCGTTTGGAGCTAGCTATTATCTATAATTAAACACGACTAATTACATATACAACATATAACAGATAATTAACTCCCATAGTTCAACCATAATCCAAGACCCAGGCTAGAAGCTGCCGCAAATATACTTTAAAAGGAAGTGAAAATTCTTAACTTTCTGCCTTTACCTTCTCTATCCCTATGTGAGCTATCCGGCCACCTGTTACTGGACAACTCTGTGCAGGGTCATGAGAAGGGTTGGTTGGTTCTTGGTGTTTAACGCCGTTGCAATATCTAAGATCACATCATGCGAGAACAAGATTTCACAATTCTGTCTTTGATAATCGCATCTATGGAATGAATGAATCTATGGAGAGATAGGGACCATACCGCTACACATTTACTGAAGCAGGTGTTCTAAATGTGCCTCGTCCTATAGACAGGGCCATACACACAACAGCTGGTAGTCATGAGACCTTTGATAAACCGAGTTATTGCCACTGGGGGACATGCAGAGGGGGCAGCAGTCATGAGAAGAGTGTATAACTTATGTCACCGAGGTATCTATTACGCTAATGAGATCAAAACAGACTTCTGCCTCCCTGAGAAAATCATGGTGCACTTGGTTAATGTTCAAGTTATAGTGTTGTTCTAGTATAATTTCATCGACCATCATACGTATCACTAGTATATATCCTCCATATAAATGATAACATCCCTTTCAGACAAACTAACAATATTAGATTACATCGAAATATAGATACAACCAATATTATTGCAGCATGGACTCTGTCATCCTAAATCATTTCCGATTCAATTTTATAAAAATTTCATGTAGGCCTATTGCTGGTTCCACATGCAAATTACATTTTGATTATACTACTCTTGTATTGCTATCGATTAACCACAATAAAATTCACCTTTGTATATACTACTAACACTTTCATTTGAAGAGTTTTGCAGTTTATAATACATTTTATGTACTCGATGGTCCTTTCACAGGGTTGTAGCCAAATCACAAATGGTAACCCTTTCGGAGATATTATGAGATAATGACAACTTTATGTCAACCCTATTTGAAATATGAATGAATCTTTATGTTTTTTTTGTTATTAAAAACAAAAACACATACCTAAGTAACAAGTTTCTGTTTTCTGATATGGACATTTTTATCCTTGATTAATAAACTACTTTTTTCTTTTTGTTCCTTTAAAAGTCTAGTCTCGTTGACATTGACCAGCTATAGAATGCGAAAATATCTAATGCCAATTGGATAACACGCTCCAGAAGATGTTAAGAAATTACACAGTTTGACGTAATTCGTCGTGTGTGTCTGAGATAGAGAGTGTGTGTGTGTGTGTGAGTGTGTGCTTGTGTGCGCACGCGTGTGCATGTGTGAGGTACTGGGCGTTATGTATTAAATGCAATGCGTATTAATAGAAATACAAAAACATGAAACCTACCTGCTTTTCCAGACATGATGCAGTCTAAGATATCAGTCTCAGATTGGTTTCAGTGCGCATAGGGCACTTATAACTTATACGTCGGTTGTGTAACTGTAGACGAATATGTGGATTTTGCGTTAAACCTTCGAAGATTCAACTTCCCGTGAAAATTCACCACATTTTTTGAATAGCTCTCTGCATTTTCTATTGCAGTGAATAATCTGAAGCCATAACCACCCAACCCTCGCAGAAACTAAGGTTCTGGTATCTCAGTGGCTACTTCGTCTTTTAGTTTGAATATCAGGACCCAGTATTAAATTCTCTTTAAGACTTTGAACCCTATTTGAAGAAATCAGCGAGCAACTCTCAAAGGGATCAACGAGAGCGGCTCGTTTTATATAGGCAACAGGTGCACGCGTCACGCGGCTGGGAGGTTGCTGATTGCTTCAGTTAAGCCTGCATTCCACTCGGCGATGATTCCAATTCTCCCAACCACGGATAGCCAACTTTTTTTTAGTTTTACCTGCAGGTTAGCCTAGATCAGGATGCATTCTGGGTAATATGTCGACAAACCATAAGGTTTTACAATAGGCCTATACATTTTCATTAATGATGTCATTAGTTGTTCTTAAATTTGGTGAAAAACTAGGGTTCTTTATTTTTTAATTTGTATGTACATATATATTTAATATTTTCAAAGTTGTTTGAGAATTTATTCATTTTAGATGGAAATATAACAATTATTTGTTTGTTTTTCTATAATTTTTCAAAGGGTTTTGTCGACAAATTTAGTCCAAATTAGCCTGCAGGTGCAAAAAAATACTGTTATTTGGCTGTCCATGGTAGGGAGATTTAGGAGGAGAACTACTTTTCTGGGCCACTGGGTACCAGCAGTAGGTTATCAGTGTAGCACCCTGAGAACTTTCTTGGCTGCTGGTACCTGGTGTGTACACTGTACCAATAACCTTTGGCTGGTACCCAGTTGCCCAGAAAAGTCGTTCCCCTCCTAATTGTCGGCAAATCAGTAATTATGACCTTCCTCCAATACGTATCCTACAATGTCATTTGAAAGAAAATCAAATCCCCTTTCTGGTGGCGTATAATATGTAATATATGATAGGCCTATTAAACGCCACTCCATTAATCTAATCAGGAATAGAATCGTCAAGTGGAATACAGCAATTAGGCTCCAGTACCATTGTCTGATGGTGCATGTTTTTCGCTTTTTTTCGATAGTGAGCATCGGATGGAAGTGGTTCCCGATTAGATTTCCTACATTCCAGAGATATAGGCTTAGTTACAAGACATCTTTGTTTTATATCTAGAAGCTTTCTTTTGTTTCAGGGTAATTACTTTCGTTGCATTTATGATCAAATACATTCCATATACATTTTGCAGTGTTTGTACAATGATTTAATTCATTATGGTTGTAGTAATTCACCTCAAAATATGGTGTTCTCGCCCCGCCATCGCCTCATATGACTTCACCAAAGGTCCTCATGTGTCGGAAACCCGAGAAAATAATGCATGATGCCAAGGATCAGACTTGTACCATTGCCTGCATGTTAAAAAGTAAGATACAACCTGGTTCGAAAGACCCGTAACCCGAAACGCGTACAACAAAGTTTTTAAGGGAAAAAGTAACTTGTCGAAGTCATTATATAGACCGTGTAATCACATTTTGGTGATCACCACGTGGTGATCAAGGACACCTGGCTTTGGAATAAATCAAAAGTTTTACATTTTCAATGATGATATTTGTTTGGTTTTATTCAGTTAATCCGTTATAATAAAAAGTTATATAAGAAGTATTCTAAATGATAGAGAATTGTTCATAATAATGATTTTTAATTCATCACCAATATGGCGGTCAGGCCATTATTGGCAGTTGTGACGTGACCACTTATTGGTGATCACTATAGTTATCATCATAACCAGATAACCACATGGCTATGAATTAAACTAATCACCAATATGGCGGCAGCCCATTCTTGATGGTGTGAGGTTATCTGCATAACGTCTAATCCGATAATATTTATTAGGTGTCATATAAAATGAAAAGCTACTGTTTTTAAAGTAAAGAATCGCCTTGTAAGATGTGTAAGTGATTCTTAGAAATATCGCGGGTTTTTGGGACATTTATTTACTTTGTACAACAATCAATTAGCATCATCCTGTATTGCTCGTCTCTCTCTGGTTGCACAGAGTAGTCAAGGACGAGGTAAACATGATCCTCAGCATCGATCCTTCAGGTTCACTTGACAGCCCATATATCTCCGGTTGTCAGAAGGGCCATCGTCTATGTACCATCGGCAAACACAAAGCTTGTCACTCTGTTAATAATCTTTTTGTATTTGAATGTTCACAAAAGGTTATGGAGAGATATTATGATGTATTAATGTTTCCTAAGAAGGATAGCATCTACTCAGATTCTAGGTCTACAGTTTTATTTAATCTGGTATTTTCACTGGGAGGAATCAGGATTTAAGAAACAAAAGGAACTGGGGTGGGGCGGGGTGTTCAAAGGTTATGCACACATTCACATTCTTCTCTCTTTGTGTAAAAAAGAGAAAAAGAAAAAGAAAAAAGCGGAGGGGGGGATGGGGGCAAGACCTCATGGACCCCGCTGGAATTGCCCCTGAGTAGGCAATAGCACCTTCCAGAATATTGCAGTGAACCGCGTTGGCATTATATTTATGCCCGCCGCATTGCCTGCCATCAACCCATGGTGAATTTGTGACCTAACATTGTGCATTCGTAGACAAACAACCAACGTTCTAGAATTCTGCATTCTAGAATATTGTTCCTTTTGTCCACAACACGGCAAGCACATCGATGAAATTTGATGTGTTTTGAAGGATATCATCAGTAGTAAACCCAGGGCAGATCCAGAGGGAAGGGGGTTCCAGGGGGTCCTGACCCCCCCCCCCCCCTTTTGTTTGTTTGTTGGGGACTTAAACTAGACAAAGAAAATAAAACGTCATGCGTGTGCACACAAATGCACACCGTTTTAGTACTTATCCTATATGTTGACCCCCTTTTCAAAATCCTGTATCTGCCCCTATACTCTTTACAGACTACCCCCAAAATGCGCCTATAAGCTCCATTTAGGCAGAATGCGTATTCTGGGGTTAGTCTGTAAAGGGTATTGGTCTGAAAGGGGTATGAGAATGCTCAAAAACCATTAGCCACACGTTATAGGTAAGATGAGACATTAAATGTCCCACCTGAGAATCCGACTAATTCTTCTTTTAAGGATCACTCAGGTGAACTGATGAAGGTTCAGGGTGTTAACCCCTTCTACATCAATGCAATTTCATATTACTTCTCTGCTAATGTTTTTTTTTGTAACCTATGATAACCCTTATTTGTGCTCAGGTGTCAGCGTGTTTTAAAATCTTGAATGACGGGTGCACTTCTTCTTCTCTTCACAGCCCCCTATTTTCAGACTGTATCAAGGACAGCCCCTCCAAAAGAGGATTTACTACAGCCCCCACCCTCCTTATTTGGGATGGGAACACTCTGACAGCCCCTCCTTTTCATGTTATATCAAGGACAGCCCCTCTCAAAAAGGCATTTATCTAAGGGTGATCATAATTTTGGTATCTGAACTCGATAATCTAAGAAGCATTATGAAGTAATTGAATTACATACAATAAACATTTAATATAGTATAAAGGATATTATAATATAATTGACAACTCCCCCAAAAGATCGTCTGATTATTTGACAGACCCCCATATATAACCAAATTCACAATTGGCAATTCACAGCTACAACCCCCCAGAGCTTCCGACCACAGTTGGTACCCATTTTTGGGCTGAGTGCTGAAACACACCAATGTGAAATAATGAATGTGAAACACACCAATATGACACAAGTGTTTCTAATATGAGAATTCTAGTTACATCCTAGTCAAAATAAAACGGGACTGTGAGCTAGGTGATATGTAGGAACATCTACCACACTTTAGGAGTAGTAACATCAACTAGCTGATCAGGGATATATATATATATATATATATATATAATATTATTGCTTATTATCCATATTATCGTTTATTCTAATAAATGAATTTCATGTTACTAAAGATAGCAGATTAATATTAAGGTAGACTCTTCTTGATCTAGGTGGTTCAAGTCAAAATGAAGTATATTTTCATATCCAAGTAATTACTGAATAGTACATCCTTTCGTCACACTGAGTAGACTCAACTCATGATCAATGGCCAGACTGCTCACCAATGATATTCACATGTCATACATATAAGTTGGTCATCCTGTTAAAGGGCTTTCTTCCCCCATTTCTAATAGACTGTGATTGGTATATCCCTGATCGGCTAGTTGATATTACTGCTCCTAATGTCTGGTATATGTTCCTACTTATTACCTAGTTCACGGTCACGTTTTATTTTGACTAGGATGCTGTCACTAGAATGCCACCAATGTTAAGTTTTTTTGCCCACTAAGTTACTGACATATACCCCATTGTCATATTAGTGGTTATCTGGTGAGGATTGCTTATACTTAAAAGTCATATGAATGGAGATTTCCTCATGGTATGCATGTCATTGTGAAATGTTAATCATGCGTAAGTCTTTTGTAATTGATTCCTTCATTACATCAAGTCTGCAGAATAGTGATATACAACCTTCCCACGAACCTACATAGTGCTCGCTCCCATAATATAAGCCCTGTTCCCAACGATTCCCATTGAAACATAATGATATCCCAATCGGTTGTTCTGTCTTATTCGGTCAGCAGAGCCAGAGCGCCACTCTATATTTAAAAGGTCAATATCTTAGTTCCTCAATAGCATAACTCTAATTCCTTAAAGGAGATACGTCAAGTACTAAAATCTTACACATTACATGGAGTGCATTCACGGCTTCATCTGTAGTGCGTGGTTTCCATCAAATTAAAAATAAAAAAACTTAATTTGCCAATTGAAGGTTAGAAGACGCTGCTGTAATTGTGTTTGGGGGATGGCGCCACTGATTTGGTTATCACCGCGACACTACACGGCAGATGGAGGTACCTGCTGGCGTCTTGCAAGTAAAGGCCGTATTCCACATGCCGATTTTGATGCTGGCGATTTTGAATTTCGTCAATTTTCTCTGAAAATATGGTATGAAATCCTAAACATCCTATATATCATTAAATTTTGAAAGAGAATTGAAAGACCTTTTAAATGATGTAGGCCTATAACATTTTTATATTTGATCATAATTCCCTCTGCCGATTTTTAAAATCTGCAGCAAAATCTGCATGTGGAATACAGGCTTAAATGAAACTATATACATAAAGGCGCCCCCCCCCCCCCCTTTGATTTTTTGAAATCTCTGGATCAGTCACCGCCATGCTTTAACGTCTAGGAACAAGCTGTCTATGGGAGGGTTCACTGCGCAGCTGCAGGTTCGTGAAAACGGTGTATTGCTGGCATGAGCAATCTTCAGATCTAAGAAAGGGTCCTCTGTTATCGCATATCATCAAGAAGGAGAGGCAATCTAGGCTGCGTCCATATGACATGGCAATATTCCCTTAGAAGAGGATCCTATGTCTTCCGCATGCCTATTGGTGATTCCATCGGGAAAGGGAAAAATGACACATCTAGGCCTTTGTATTCATGCAACATTGCAAGTTGTGCGCCAAGGACATAGTTGATATGAGAACCTGTACACGTATGCCTTCCAGGAAATCAGTAAAACATGCACCTTTGTGGAGATTTTTGTGTTGCGAGTGGAGGGTTGTAGCGACCCTGTTGCTTTTTGTTGGTGAAATAAATGAAAGGCAACGAACACGCATCTCCTTGTTTCAGGTTATAAAGTAAAGCATATGATACAATTTCCTCAGGGAAAATAGAATGATGTTGTTGCTAGTAATGCATAGATTTTGTTCGTGCGTTGTAAGTGTGACCTACCTGTTACCCGTGTGGCAATTAATTCATTAGTGACATGCACATGTTTTTGTTATAGGTTATTAAGTGGAAATTGTACATTCCGAGAAAGAATCGAACTATTTCTGCTGGTGCGAGGCAGCTGGGCGTGTAGTTAGGCACACTGCAGTTGTATGATTGTGGTCATCAAAGTGATAGTGTAAAAGGAACATACAACTACATATAACCAGAATCCATAATATCATCATGCAATTAGTGTTGGCTGGAAGAACAAGTATAAACGTAAATTCATTGTCCAATAAAGGTAGTATTTATAATTTATAAAATTATCCAATTTCTGCTGTCGAGGGCTGCTTTCATTGTGGCGGAAAAGACAAAACAACTTGTAGAAATTAGGCCTACCAGAATGAGGTCTGTGCTTGCATCAACTTTATTAAAATCCAAAACCTTTCAATATTGTCTTCTGAAAAAAGAGTTCCTTAAGATCATGTACAATAGTGCATACCGTGAACATCCTTTCTTTTTAGGGAACAAGTGGCTTTGCCAGGATTCGATTTCACAACCTTTGGGTTAGGAGGTCAGGGTTTTAACCACTGCACCATGCACATGTAGGATGAGGCTGGAACTAAGAAATGGGGTCATGACCCAATTTGCTGGTTCCCACAGGTCCTTTTGAAAGCAGTTTAACAAAACAGCAACTAGATGGACAGGTTGATTATGGCCCACTTCGCTGGTTCTTGGTAAGACCTGAAGAAAGTTCGGAATGTAGGCAGCAACTTGCGAAAGGACATCGTTTTAGAAGAAGTAGGGTAAATACCAATCCTTCTCATGCTTTTTACTGAACTTCATTTGTAATAGCCGGCGTTGGTGATAACAGCAGCATCTCCGTAGTTAAGGCACTCGGCGCCCCACCACATGGAGGACCAGGAGATGCAGCCCCATTCAACGTTAAAGCAGGAGAGACCTCCAAGAGGGTCGAAGAACCAGAATCCCACGTGGTCCGCCGCCAGCGAGGTCTTTGACGCATGGTGCAAGCACTCCCTGAATCTGAAGAAGGAAGGATGTGGAAGCTATAAAGGCCATGATCCACGTTGCGATTTTGGGCCGACCGATTTTCTTCTCATGCATTTTTCATATATTTTGAATCAATTTTCCTGATGAAAATACAATTTTTTTTGATATGTATTATTCTTAACTCTTTGGAAAAGTGTATGCTGTATAGGAAAAATGATTATTTAACAAACCGATTTTCAAAATCGGTTCAAAATCGGCCCAAAATCACAATGTGGATCATGGCCTTAAATTAAGGGTTTCAATCCCGCCAAAGATGAACTTTGGAGTGGATAAAAGAAAGCAAAAAGACCAGAACTTGTATGATCTTAATAGTGTCAGTTCAGATTGATAATTTGATGTTAATGTATATTTCCTATTAGTACCGTACAATAGTAATACTTCATCACCGAGAAATTAGCATAATAGGCATATAAAGAAGCTACAATAAGTAATGATGTTATCGTGGAATCTGCCTCATCCCTACGATGGTTTGCTTTCTTATCTTCTCTTATATCTTATATATTCCTCGCTTTATGGATGATTAACTTTACGATATAAATGTGTATGTTCCAATAGCTGAACCTGCTATCTGCTAGAGTGAGAAATTGAGAATTGAAAAGCCTTGGGACTATAAATCAAGTTTCATTTAAGGTAATATTCGGTCCTATAAAGTATGACTCTGTATAATCATAGATGAACCTCTTATGTTCCCTATATCTATAGTATGGTAGAGCAAAGATGCATGGCAGATGCATGGTCGGCTAAACCGAACCAAAAATAATCAATTAGAAAAATAAAATCAATTAAGAATATAAATCAAACGATTTCTCCTAAACTCTATAATTGTCAAAGCTCTTATCTATTCTGCAAGTTTTCTTTAATCAAGTACACCACTAGGATGATTAGTCATGCATGATACTTATTCTGTCTGCATGCTATCACAATGTTCTGAATGGAACTTTAATAGAACTGGTATGACCTTTAATTACAAGGGTTTTTATTGGTTAAATGACCTTTTTGTCCTTGATATCTACTCAAATGCATACGGGTAAGCAGAACAGGTAATTCCATTTTAAGTGCAATAAGACTAAAAAAAAAGTAGTCATATGAAAGATGCATGCATGCGCACCCAATATATTTAAAAGAGAAGGCATTAATATTGAACCCTCATGTTATTTAGTGTTGATTTCCTTTGATCATTGCTTTCAATTGAGCTATTATATCCAGGGACATATTAATTCGTCATTTTCTAGGTATTATTTCAATAAAGACTCGACTCATGGGAGGGTTGCACATGATGAAATTAGTCAAACATGCGCTGCTGGTCAACCTTTAATTTTCTTGGGGTCTTGGTTTGTGCATGAATTGTGCTAAAACTGTTCATAAAGCTTTCTATTCATGTTGCTGCCATTTATACAGCTGCATTATGTTGCCAAACTATTCCAGCTGTCTGAGACAGCAGGGGTGGATCAAGGGGTGGGGTCATGGGGGTCCTGACGCACCCCGCACGCCCCCCCCCCCCCTTTTTTTTTTTTGGTGGACCCCTGAACCATAAAAAGAGGGGGAAATGTCGCACACATGTGCGTGAATGTACACCTTTTTAGTACTTAGCCTATATGCTGACTCCCCCTTTCAGAGATCCTATATCCGCCCCTGGACAATACAGTGATTCCCCACACTGGATTGTTCCTTGCACTTAGGATAGTGTAGTTACAGTGTTCTCATAGTTTGTAGATCTATAGACTGAGATGTAAAGTTCTGCCGTGCTATACTAGTCTTTACTATATAGTCAGGATAGTGCAGTTATAGTATATTTATAGTTTGTATAGATTGGGAGATAACTAGGCCTATGTGCATTGTTTTTGCTTGATACATAGGTTGTTATAACGCTTGATAGAGAAGTTCTAACAAACTGCGTTTATTGCTCTGTCAAGCAGCCGTGCAGATTTAAAAAACAAGTCTACATCTCTCAGATAAAAATAAAATAGTAATACAGGAGCGAATCCAGGGGGGGGGGGGGGTCCAGGGGGCCCTGACCATTTCCCCTTTTGGTGCACACTTAAAATTGATAAAGAGAACCAAATGTTGCTTGTGTATGTGTGAATGCGCGAAATTTTAGTACTTAGCCTATATGCCGACCCCCCCCCCCCCCCCCCTTTCCGAAATCATGTATCCGCCCCTGTAATAGGCATTCAGTTTACTTTTTTTTTTATTTAGAAAAATATCCTCAGGGCAAGCCCTGTTCTTCCCGATGCAACATATACATTTACAAATAATACAGGGAAAGTGGCAGAAATAGCAAACAAACTAATAAACACGACTGATATGACCACTGTGTTATGATATTACAGTCAATATTAAATCATATTTCTATATCTACTGTTAATACTTTTCAAATGCTTTTTAAACTTAAACTTACTCATTGTCACACTGGCAGTCACTCAAGGTATACCATCTCCAGTTGTAGTAGTGATACTTGGTTGAATGAGGCATGATCCAATATTTGCAGTGATCATGTTGCCTGCAGCATTTGTCGGTTTCCACTTCGACTCCTAAATCGTCGTAACTCGTAGCAGTACTACTAGGTCCGCACCATTTAGTTCCTGGAAAGGACATCGCGAGGCTAAGCGCATTGGATTCATGTCTTCCCTGAAGAAGCAACAGAATCAAGCCACATGTAGAGTATAACAAGGGATGAGAGTGACACCCCATGTTTGGATGTATATAATTTTCCACATGTGCTCATCTTGGCTTTATAAGCTAGCTTAGCTTTAATTTGATTTGTGAACGTCAGCAATATGCAAATGAGTATTAGGGTTAGCCCTAGATGAAAAAATCTTGGGAAAAAACGTACTTTTATGATAATACACCCTTTAGATCTATACAAATGCATGACTTGTTGTTATTAACCATTCGTTTTTGATAGACCTTAAGGGTGTATTTAAAGATGCTTAAATTCACATTAAGGCCTTTGGAGCGAAACATGTGATAACGCATGAAAGCTACGTAACATGATCCAGTTATCATTCTGTAACTAACTTACTAGAGTCTGCTAATGCTGTGGTCAGCTATTTTTCATAATAACCTTATTATGTCTTTCTCATATATGATATTATAAGCCTGTGTATTCTTGTGAGCAAACTTTAAAGAATCCGTTTTATAGAGCATGTGTTTTTATCTGACTGGCTACTAACCATTAAGAATCTAAAACAACATGTTTGTTTTCAAGATTAGCATAATGTAAATGTCACCACACATCATTTTATAAAATAAATAAATAAAACACAACACAAAATACAATGATACATAAAACTGCTTGGATGAACCAGCTGTATACTCTTTGAAGACAGTTTGGCGATTGCAGCACATTTATGTCATACTACATGTATATGACAATTTGTTCTATGAATCTTGTTTCTGAAATAGAAACATTGATCAATCGATTGAAATCCAGTGCTATATTAATATGACATCACGGATGTATAATAATGTCCCGTGTTTACATTGTGTCTTATTTTTTGTCAGTATATTATATTCTTTATCTTGGGTTGGGCTTTTATATATGTTTTTCCTTTTGTTCTATAATGTTGGTTTTTTGTTGTTGCCTACACAGATTTGTTGACTATAATTTTGCCTATGTTAGAAATACTATTTTTATTGGCAACTCTATAAGAGAAGTAATATGATATTAGCATTAAATTGAAGCATTCCAAGGGATAGAAGATTTCCATTCAATCTATTATGGTCATTGCACTAAGAGAAGTCCAGAATAGGCCTATCAAACTATTAAACCCGAGACTGCCCATTTCAGTTTATGTAAGAAGACAATTTAGAAGGATGTGACGCCTTAACTCTTTGCTCCCCGGGATCGTTTCTCTAGGTGTTCCCCAAGGCCTGGCCCACCCCCAACTCCCTTAAGGGGCCCCCAACCTAGGGTGGACTACTGTTTGTATTGATGGTCAGCCAATGTTATGTGGTGTTTATTTATTGGCCAATGATTGGTGGGCAATAATTTTGTGATGGTAAAGGGGATAATAATGTGTACATAGACCCAGAATATACAAAGTAGGCCCACAGCTTACCACCACTCTCACCTCCCATAACAGCTCAGTTCGCACCTCTATTGTCTGGGGGCCCACCAGTCAGTTGTTACAGCCCACTGCCCACCTGTTGCTGCAACACTCATTGTTTTCACCCTAGCTTGTGAGGGGCTCCCTAAGGGAGTTTTGACAAATTCTACTACATTTAAAAACAAATTACATGATGAAATATCATTTTCATGTGTATAAAAGTCCCAAATATCACATTGTTGTGAAATGTACTTTATAGTGAATATATTTGTTGAAAAAATAAAGTAATTATTCCATTTTGCTCTTAAGCACCTATGTACTTTTAGGCCCGCATATAGACGGCCTGGGGGACAAGAGGGGGTCAGCCAGGCCCGCATATAGACGGCCTGGGGGAGCAAAGGGTTAAAGAGGGAGGGGAATATATAAAGGACAGAACAACCATGAGCCCAGTTTGAGGGTCTATCATTCCAACAGTTCAAAGGTCTCCTGGAAATTAAGGTTTTATCCTAAATATATGAGGAAAATATTACTCTAACCATGTGATTTATAGATTGGCTTACACATAAACATACCATATCACTTAAGTTAGATTTGAAAGTTGTGACTGTTCCATAATCAGGATTACACCCCTCCTGTGTGTGAGACCACATCCAGGGGGGTTACCTGTTACTGGTCAGCAAATGACATCCTCTCCTAACCTAACCCCCCTCCTTGACCCCAAATTCACCCCCATTAGTGTATCCATTACTCCAGGAGGTGCTCAGGAGGTGTTCAGCAGGGTGCGATTCGTTAGGTGACTACATCCAGGTTTTGCCACTTTAACTGTGTGACTGTGACTGGTAATTAAGTCTCTTTCTCTCTTGAGATTTTTCTTTTACCATGTGACCAGGGGATACCACAGTACACCTTTCTTATGACTGTACTGACAAGGGTGTCAGTCTTATTGTGTAGAATGTATCTTAGCCAGCTTTAGACATAAGCAAGGATCAGGGCTGAGACCGACTCTCTAAGTAAGTATGTGATTGGAGAGTGTAGAGATGTTGTCATAGGTACAAGGGGAATAAGATAGGCAGTTTGTGCCTGCGCTCCTTAGAGTGATCCAGTTGGCCTGTAAGGCAAGTCTGAGAAGTAGGGGCTTAGCGAGCTTGGTTATCATCTGGATGAGTGAGCGGAGCCAGATAGGAGGGTGAGCTCAGGAGTGTTGGTTGAATAGAGTAGAGCGGACCATCTCTCAGAACTGACTTAAGTTAACAGGAACTCAGTGACATATTTACAATGCATTTAGATTAATAAATACTATCCTTTCACACAAGTGTTCACTATTGTCCATGAATTTTGGAACTAGGTTCTAGGATGATTAACAGTCGAGACAAGATGGAAGACTGCGACCAATGGCTGGGTTACAACAACCATGAAGACAGAAACTCTAATAATGGTAGATTAACGAGTTACAGTAAATTGAAACCCAATAGTTCATGACCCTGTGCAGTGCAATGCTATACTGACCAGCAGGCCCAGGTGAGGGGAACCATCAAGCCAGGTCACTGCATTACATATAGGCTAACAGTGGGGCAATTTAGCACTTTTTTCTAAACCTCACCATTACATGATTATAGAGTGAATATTTCATTTTTATCACTCAAATTAGCACAGAATGAAATATAATCTTTGCTACCAATGACAAATTCCTTGATAACTGGTGCACTTTAGATGGATTTCTAAGGTTTGGTTGGTATTTATTCAAAAGGCAGTTCAGCTGTATAAACAAGTTAAAAACAATTGCTCACTAAGAGGTATTGTTTGATCCCTCAGCTGACTGAGTGTTTAGAGGCCCTGGGCTGTGGAACAACCAAAACTACCACAATTATGACATATACAGTGAGGTATGATATATGATAATGAAATATGAATAATTTTAGAAAATGAAATAGCTGTTGTTAAGTATGATGGAACCCCTTAGAGATCAAGTTTCATAGAGTAGGCCTATATAAGAAAAGGTATGCCTGACCAATACAAAAATTGTATGTGATTCAATAATAGTATCCATTGTGCTGTCGGCAACATGCTTTACGTAAAATTAATTATTCATATTTATTTTACCTGGGCATCTCCATATTTCTTCGGGCCACCGGTTCTTATTTCTGCCTAGAGGGGGCGCCACCTTTACAAAGAAGAGTGTTTATCACGTGAACATATTTCCTGGAAAGGATTTTTGACTAGATTTTCGGGTACTGCCGTACCGAAGGAGGCAGGCGGTGGGCGAAATTAAAATTTCAATGATTACGCAATAATCATAACAACTTACCATTTTAGTACTAAACATGTGCCTGGAGAGTGTGAGGAATTTGATACTGAAACCTTCTTTGTCAATATATATGCATCCATATGGGAAAAATATTTGCTGTGCGAGGAGAGTGATGATCTACTTCCTTTACTATAAGAAATTCCAATTTCAATTTTGTAACAACAAACTTATGGATTCTCTTCAAAATTACAACAAAACAACCAAATATTTCAGAATTTTGGAACCAAACCACCATATACTAGAAACTACAGAAATACATATAGTTTGAAGATTATAACGCTGGCATTACTGAGAAAAGTGGAACGAAAAATTGGTCACAAAATTGTAACAACTTTTCTGACCCCCATTGAAATGCATTGAGTCAACCTGGTAAAGAAAGAGTGTAGAGAAGGTCGGCGGCCTAAGGCCTGCCTCCCAATAAAGGGGTTCAACAATCCTCTATCCCCTAGATTTGTATAGGAATGTCTCAGATGATGTTTGCTTCTATCTGAGATATTAAGAAAACATATGACCCAAATAGTGCTCATTAAATAACCTAATTTTGTGTTGGTGCCATGGCAATTGTGTGTGTACAAACTCATTCCAACTATAGGACATGGTCTGCTAATGGAATTGTAGGTCATTGACCACTAAAATTGACACACCGACATGGGCATTTCCTAAATTTGACATGAGCCCTTTGGTGAGAGCTACATGGGCCTTAGTGACTCTACCAAACAATAGTGACAAGCGATATGGGTCTTTGCTAGATTTGAAACTCGACATTGTAAGTAATAAACGACAGAGACATGCGACGGTGCTGTTTTTTTAATTCAACATACGACATTACAATCGTCCCCCCCCCCCCCCCAATCAAAAGCCCCTGGCTTGTACCTTGTTTCACATATCGTGGAATCAACTCATAAAAAGTCCCCTTGGCCAGTATGAATCAACTATGAATGCAGAGTTGGAATAACCTCACATAATCTTTTTTTAGAAAGCGGCTCAAACATGCATTTAGCAAACCAACTGGAAGATGGGTTATATATTATATACTAATATTGAGATTGAGAACCATGTATAGTTTTTTTTCTATATAATTATGCTGTATTAACTATTACAAAGGTATTCATATACAGTTTCAATTTAAAGTCTATTTTGGCCTTTCCGTCATTGCTATTGTATCCCATTTGCATTGAGTCAATGGGGAAATCTATTACTATACCATCTATATATAAACCTTTGGTTCATATCCTATTTTCTCATAAATGCTTGTTCCTCTTGGTTCAAAATATCAGTTAACCCGCATAGACCTAGGCATAATACAGCGGCCATAATTTACACTCAATTGTACAGCGTCAATTTTCATACCCAGGGTCACTGCCACACAGCGAATTGCATGCTAGTCCTATGGGGATTTATCCATTTATCCATACGCGGGAATTATGTCACGCGAGGGCACCGTTCTCCTGCCATTTCATGGTTGTTTCCCACTTCGCACTTGTCAGGAAGCATAGGCTGGATACGTTTATATACATTGCTATAGGAAATAGGATTATAAACTCAGGTTAGTGTATAAGTTTACATTGTTTATAAATGCCCGAAAGGCCACTGCTCTCGCAAGTCGACATTTACAATTATACAATTTACAATGTAATGCATGTAGTGCAATCATATTTATAAGGGGAGGGAGTTGTACACGATCAACCTTATACAAAAAGGCTCAAACAGCCCAATGATTTTTTAAGCTGGTACAAATTGGATGATGCTGTTGCCAAAAAATAATTTTCCTGAACTGGGAGACAGAAGTCAAATTAGAGTCGGGATAATTGACCTCTATTTTAGGATCAAAATGGCTCTTTTACTTTCCCTTTGTATAATTATGTTGCATCAGTAAATAGGCCAAGTCAAAATCTTTTCTAGGTTGATATTTAATTCATGACAGTAAACTTCCTATACGTGATAATCGTTTTTCTACCCAACCCATCAATGACATGTATCATATGGTGTATGACTATTAAAAAAGGGGCGGTGTATGACTATCAAAACATGGGGCACTTTGCAGTAATTCTCCCAACCACGGATAGCCAATTTCTTGAGTGTTACCTGCTTGTTAGCCTAAATCAAAGTGCATATGCATGCTGGTAAATATGTCGACAAACTACAGGGCTTAAGCATAGACATTTTCACTAATCATGGCATTATTTGTAGTTTGAAATTGTAGACATCGATATCAACTACTTTTTCATTTGGTATCTGTATATGTTTATCATTTTTTCTGAATTGTTGTTAGATGGGTTGGACTATATATAAATATATATATACTGTCACTGTATGATTTAGATGTATGATATCTTAAACAATATAAATGATATAATGTTGTATGGATATTTCAACATGGAGCAGTATGCAGTAATTGCAGCGTTCATTCTTAAAATATTTGAACAATGAACGATGCAATATAATCAATCAGAGGACGCACGCATATTTTGACGGGATATAAACACTGAAGTAAATTGTTATTTACATGAATGGCGGGTAACTGACTTCAATATGTACCAGCAATGAAGTTTAACTATAGGCCTACACACACAGGCCCTACATACAGAGAGACCACAAAGCTGGACTAAACATATTTCTTAAATTTGTTAGCCATAAAGTGCAGTGGTCCATAACTTTTGGCCACAAATACTTGTCATTTCATAAGTTCTTAGCGTCATTCTAATAAAACAGCATTTTTATGCATTTGTGTGTCCATGTTGCATCGCTTAATGGGTTCACTCAGCTACATAATATCTGGCATAAATACAAGTGAGTTGTACCTAATTCCTCCTTTGAGGATGTGGATGGGGGGATCCCCATGTCGTTGTGTCAAAATTTAAGAAGTTCTCATGTTGCATGCATGTCGTTGTCGTTTATGAAATCCCGTCTCCCATGTTAAAATGTCCATCTATCTACCTTTCTTTCTTAGGCTGGTGCCCTCTCTTACCAGCAATGTGAGCCCTGGTAAAGGGAATGCAGGCCAATATAGTCTGCAATCAGTGGCGGATCCAGGATCCAGGCGGATGGAATTTTTTTCACTTTAATTACCCTATGGGCGAGTTTTACATTTAAAAAAAACTAAAATTGGCCCAAAAGGGGGGGGGGGCCGCGTCCCCCCTCTAAATCCGCCACTGGCAATGTTTTCTGGTAGCCTGGGAGCAGTGGTCAATTGGAACGGCTGCCCACTCATACGGTCAAGGGTTTGTACTTATAGAATGTGTGTGTGTGGGGAGTGGGGGGGGAGTAGTTTTGTTTGTTCATGCCTTTTCTCTTCCACAGCCCTTGACCCCTAAATGCTTGATCAAGCAGAGGACCAAAACAATCCTTCTTGTTTGTTCGTTGGTTTGAACCACCAGACTCAGTGGTTCTGGAGCACTGGGATATTTCACCCTTGCTCCTGGATGATTGAATCTATGAGGAGGTAGTGGCAATACCCCTACACTGTTACTGAGGCAGATGTTCTTTTATATGCAATATCCTATAGGCAGGGCACCACATACAACAGCCGAAATCCCTCTTGTTGAGTACCTTAATTGTTTATATGGCTGAACTGCCTTTACAATACATGTCAACCAAGGCTGAGAAATTTCTTAATGCATTCAAAGTACATTGTATAACATAAAATATGGTTAACGTTATTGATAGCAAACAATTTATCATTATAAGGAATATTCTAATTTGAGTAGTAAAAATGAAATATTAACTCTATAATATTGCAATGCTGAGGCATATGGAAAAAAAAGTGCTAAATGGTCTAACCATTAGCCTTTGTGCAGTGCAGTGACCTGGTCTGGTCTGGGGGGGGGGGGGGGGGGGGGGCAAAACACAGGATTTGAGGCGCCTCATCCGAGGGCTAGAATTCAACATCAACAAATATAAATTTGGCAAAAAATAGGGAGGGGGGGCACCCCGCCCCTAAATCCGTCCCTGGGACTGCACTGCACTGGGCCATAAGAAAGGCGTGTACCATGTCGGTATCCTTTAAAACTGAGTCCCCCCCTGGCCCCCTGTCCCCAAGCCCTATGCCACCCCTGTCCAATTTAACAAATAGCCATGTCGCCCTGTAACTTTTAGGGGTCCTTACCCATGACTTTTGGTCGTCCCAGACATTTTTTTTCCTTTTTTGCAGAGAGTCCAAACACGCGTCCACATCAGCCCCCAATAGGCTCAGTGCGCCATCTTGGACAAAGGTGATTGCGTGGCGGCCCAGATGGCACGTGACAATTATAGGGACGTGATAAAGAACCTTTCCAGCAATATGCCCCACAGTAAATTTGTACAACTAATGGACCTGCAGATTAGCCGTGTGGGCCGCCATTAGGGCGACATCCGGGCCTCCGCCACATAAAAAAGGGTCATTTGTCTGCAGTAACTAATTTTGTAAGCTCTCTTGCTCTGGCCTTGCATGTATTCTGCTTCTTGTTCGATCACCGCATGTATCGTGTATTGAAAGCCTTGGTATGCTTTGACAGAACGATTTTATCTATTTTATCTATTTTTTTACTTTTATCATTCAATTATTCATCAATTCACTTGCTAAATAGGTAATACTTATTCTGCTCAGTCCATTTAAGCTTTGTAAAGATTTTATCAATGTCGTTATTTCAAGAATTAGTAAATGAGTGTGCAGGAACAAACCCAATGGCATGCTTCATCGTGTATAATTAGGCCACAAGCCCTTAAATATATCATATATTATGTGCAATAGGCTCTATATAAATGTATAGACCTATGTGCAATATCATGAAGTAATTTATTAAGCCAAAGTTTAATGTTGCAACCTTGCTATAGGCCCTATACATGTTATCAAACAAAGAACTATGGAATTCTAGATGGATTTAGCTAGCCCTATCTGGATGCGAAATCCACAAGTTCTTTGCTTAACATATAGACTAGTTAAGCCCAAAGTTGTAACCTTGCTACCTATAGCAGCATCCAACTGTACGGACCTCTGAATGGATGTGCCCTATGGCCTACATGGGTGTGTAATACGGTGTAATACACCAATATACAGAACGCCATGTAATAATTATGAATGAAGTCGGGAGTTTACCCTTCCTACATATATATGGGCATAAAACTATGTATACAGACCTTTCGATGCATTAGGCCCTTTGAACTTACAGACAAAGTCCCATCATTCCCTTCACCGGAAAGACGAAGAGACTGACCTTTCTACAGACAACCTTCAAAGAAACTCATCCCTGTCCTCCCGTGCCTGATCTTACTTCTCTCTGACATATGCGTGCAGTTTGAGAGGCTGAAGCTCGTCGGCGCCCATGACTTGTGTGACCAAACAACTATACTTTGTGGGTTTTTTTTTGCCTTGTGGATTACTGATTATTGCTGCATCAGGACTAATCTGAGGCTTGTATTCCCCAGGACGATGTTGCATTTGTTGTATTTTCTCAGGGAATATGTCATGAAACCTTACACCATACCATTTCATATGGAACTTTAACCCATTTCTAATGATAATAGGCTAGGCTATAGAGGATTTGGAAGATCTCGATGGCATGTTGAGAAGTACGCTTTTTGCAAACAAACAAAAAAAAAAAAAAAAAAAGAATGTGTATGTACATAACTTTTATTTTCACAGCCGATTTCCAAATCGGCAGCATGCAAAGACGGGCCCATGGAATATGTAGGCGTAAAGTGAAGGACATTATAATGATATATTATATCAACAGCAACTATATGCAAGGAATGCTTGACAATAAACTTAAGTGTGTAGGCTTATACGTTTATTGTACCTTGCGGCCTCTTGTGTTGCAATCTCATGATGTTCAAGCATACAAATAGCAAAGCAAGCGCGATTAATACACGCGCGCGAGAAGAACACAAGAAGGAACCAAAGCGCGGTTCATCTGTTCGTGTCATTCACATGGACTAAATAGCCGTTTCAATAAACCTGCTGCATTTTGTGAATTATTTCACAAATCTAATGTCGTTGCTGCCAAAGAAATGATCAAAAGATTTACAGGAAGATAGATTCTGATTGCATGATTAATGCCCTGTTTCCACCAGCTGATCTTACTGTCGATTTGTTGGTAATTTATTACTTTTAACTGGTATTATGGCAAAGGATTATATATCTTACATACCATTTGAAAGAGAATTGAAAAACCTTTCTAATGATATGGAACATATCTATGATATGCCATTATTCCCACTCACGATTTCTGAAACAGGTAGTAAAATCGGCTGGTGGAAACAGGGCTTACAGTTACAGGGTGATCTACTATATCTGATGATGAGCCGATTCTGAACCAATTTCGGAAATTGGTTTGTTAAGTACATGTAATTATTATGAGTCCAATGGAAGAACTATTTCAACGACGGAATATGTAACCCCTTCCTCCAAACCACCTCTCACACCGATTCAGGCAATTGTCGGTGCCTTGCACGCTCCAGAGCTACCGTATTGCACGGAGAAAATGCTGGTTTCGTTATTTTTCTCCAAGAAAGACAGGTGACTAATTATCAACTTATACAAAGACCGCACCATGCAGTTAACCCCTTCCACCCCATAAGGTAAAAGATCAAATCAAATCTTGCAGAAATGTCTTTACCTAAATTACCTAAACGTAATGTATTTCTCATTTCAGCTAGTATCACTAGATTGCAAAATATTTCATCACAACATTGATATTATAGACTAGTTATAATCAGATACCATTTAGAATCTAACGAATTATTAAGCTTTATTCCCAACCCAAGCTGTACTGTTTACGCCGACTTATCGAGATGCATTTATACACGCGTTGCTTAATATCTATGTATACTAAATCTGTACGTTTCCCGTACAGATAAGAGAATTACATTACAACCCATTTGGTTTTGCGTATCTGCTACATATGCCTATATGCCTTCTTATTTCATCCTATGTAACTCATATCTGGCCTTCTTAGCACTTTAGAGCACTGTGAAGGATATACTTCTTCTTGGAGTGTCATTTCTATGGCATAGACGCAGTGACTTTTGAATTGTTCTCTAAAATGACAGATCACGGAAAACAGAGCTGCAATATATAGGATATCTGATCCTATCTGTGATGCCGGGAGTGGAAAGAAAATCGATGGTGTTGCTTTATTGCAAGGCTCTCGGATTGGGAAGATAAGGACCTATACAGAAAGACGGAGAAACTAATATAGATATACAATACACCAAATCTCAAATGCCTATCGACCCATCTGCACTAGCGCCCATGGCACTCCAAACTCTATATCAGCTCATAGAGGCAGTTATAATGTTATTTTGTAAATGAAAGCCAACCATAGGAAAAAAAATGCATGGATGAAACACATAATTATTTTTTTGGGTCTCTATTTATGATAAATATATATAGTTATCCTTACAAATACATGTGACGTTGGAATACATAAGTGACAGAGACATGTGACATTGGCGTTTTTAAATTCGACACGTGACTTCGGGACCCCCCACCCATACAGGATTCACCACCCAGACCCCCACATATTCATGATGAACCCTAATATCATACGTGTACGTTCAGCACATAGACTATGGAAATGAATCGGGTCAATGCAGAACAATATCCTATAGATATGGAACACAATACATTTTCAATAGCGTGGCGCCCTGCTAGCGGATAGACCTGAACCAAACGGTTGGGGTATGGTTTCCTATGGCACCAGGCTCAAACCTTTGGGTATAAGGCGCCTAATGGGAGGGCTCACTGCGCAGGTTCGTGTGAAAGGTGTACATGTATAGGACTATAGCTTTGAAAAAAAAAGACTGCCATGTACATGTCCGATCCTGTCCAATGCTAGGAACTATAGAAAATTGTGATATATCAAATAAATGCCTAGCAGAGGACTACAGCATGCGGAACCATCTAGAAAGATTTTCTCGCCAAATATATTAACTATATTCACAAAGTTACAGACTGACCAAAACTGTTCTCAGGATGGTAGATCATGCAATGACCTCTGCAAACACTGTAACATCAGACAAGACGTCCATCATATTCCCATTCGTTGTAATCAACTTGAGACTTGAGTTATGCCAAATGATAGAATGGAAACAAGAGCAAACAATGTAATGAAGTGTCCTGTTAATATACCAACCTTGTGTATGTACAGTCACAGTCCATATATTTCTTGGGGTCTGAAATTTGGGCACTACTATACCAAATGAATGTAAAGATATTGGAATTCTGATGAATTATAAAAATGTTACCCTAAATTGGATTAGGGAAAATATTTGAATGTATACATTGCATAAAATCCTGGTACTCCACTAGTCTCAGATGGAGGTTTCCTATATCAATTATATCTCGTATAATGTTGATCATAACTGCCAGGGCCTACATCATCGTAACTAATTTGGCTGATCAGGTAAATCTTGATCATGCAGTGTCTCACGATTAGAGGTTCTGTCTATCATGAATAAATTTCATATCTAAATATCCCTCTTTGATACTATTTTGCAATAATATCATCAATTTTGGTAAATGACCAAATTACTAGTTTATAATAAAGGAAAGTTAAAAAATAATTAGATTTAATTGTTTTTTATGAGTCTAATAATGATAAAATAAATGAAAAAAATTGGAAAAACTAAATTTTATGGCCCTTTCTAAGCATTAAACCCAAGATATAACAAAAATTAAAAGAATATTGAATTTCACTGGCCCCTCCCTTTAAAATCTACATAATAAGCCATAGAAAATTGTAGATAATTTCTCGACCATTAAGATAAGGAATAAGAGAGACATGATTAATTATAAAACAATTTACTAGACAATATGGATACATGTTTGTTAAATACATGATAAATGCGATACATATTAAATGACAGGTATAACATACACATTTAAGGCATGTATACGTAGACGCTCATCCTTTTGTCCTTGGCCCTTTGAATTTTAAATACATTATATCAGGGCGTAGGTGGGCAGGTAACTTTAGCTCTGATAGCAGAGGCAAGGCGTGACAGACTGGTGGGAACCAGGCAGTGTTTGTGGTTTAAGTAGTAGTCACGGTTGATCAGGCCCGGTATAGTAGAAGTTGGTGTGGTCTACATTGAGTGTCCTATTTAATCTGTCCCAAGTTTGTGATCCTAATGTGGCGAAATTAGGCAGTGTCCAAATTCCTATTGCAACTTTCATGATTCTTACAGTCTTACAGGAGCAGGGGTAGGACAATCTGAGTTCAAATATTAAATAGGATTGTATTATGGATTTTCATCCTAATACAATACAGATCAAAATTTCCTTCTGATATTTATTTGTGATTTTTTGTATTTTCTAAAATGGCAGGTTTCCAATGCCAACACAAAAATAGGCCAAATTATTATTTGATGTCTCCCTGCCACGTACCACGGAAAGCTGATTTTCAGTATTTTAGGCACCTGTAGATTAATTTTGCCTCATTTTGTCGACAAAAATACATGAAAATCTATAGAAAATTTACAAATATTTGCTATAATCTTTTGCAATGAATGAATTTTCAAACCAACTTGTAAATTAATTACTATATACAGTTAAAAAAATGAAAATTAGCCAAAAAACGTTTTCCATAATGTTCAACCATAAATCATGCGATAATTAATAAAAAAAATTCCTATACTTAAGCCTTGTGGTTTGTTGAAATATTTCCCAGAATGCACCATGATTAAGGATAGTCTGCAGATTGAATTCAAGAAATCTCCTATCCGTGTTAGGGTGAAATTTGTCCTTTTACTTAGGGAAATCAATGCTTTTGTCATTTAATAAAAACGCACAAATATTTGTGCATTTTTATTAAATGACAAAAGCATTAAATTCAAATTTCAAATAATAGAATATGCATATTATGCATATGGTATTTTATTATTTTTATATTTTGCCAGACAACATAGCATTACTAATATGCACTTTAGGAATTATGGAGAAGCCAACAACTATCTTATAGGAGATATCAATAGATAATCATTTTCTGGAGCTGCAAGTATTTTTTTTTACTCATTTTATGCCAAAAATATGACTCAAATTAATGTGCGAAAACTGACGACAAAATAGGCACCAGGTGCGCGAAAATTGAAGAAGTAACCTCTGAAAGTAAAATCAAAGACCAAGGGCTATAGTTCCTCCTTGGTAAAATAATGTGATATTAGTCTATATGAAAACATTTTCAAACTTCTTTTTGTTATCATAATTACGTTTGTAGACATTATTCCACTATATATATAGGTAAAAAATATGAAATGAATACATTTTTTGTCTAAACATTTTGTTGTTATGTTATTTCTGACCCTTACTATGCGAAAACTGGCTCCTCTACTCTATGTTTCTATTAGATCTATCTTTATTTTTCTATACATAGAACAGCTACTTTTTTTTCCTGTGCAAGCCCCATATTATGTTTATCTAAATCTTTTTTTTTCTTTATTAATTTTCCATATTTTATTTTTGACTGAATCACCCAGACCAAATTTGATCATAATCATTTGTCTGCCTTGATTTGTTTCATTCTTTTATTTTAGATAATTGGTTATTTATTCAAAACTCATTGATTAGGTAGATTTTATATATTTCTAGACTTATTTGAACTTTTCTTTCTAATTTTGAGCGCTTGTATATTTAGGCCTACAGTCTGTCATTATTTTTTTTTAAATCAGTCGGTCATTATTAAGAAATAGAAAAAATAATCAAGCAGATCTAACAGTTAGATTCTAGATATTATTAAATTTTTGTAACATTCATTTCTTCCTTTTTCCATTCTATTATTTCTATTATTCTTATTTCATTATTATTTATTATTCATTATTTTATTATTTCGTTTTGTTTTATTTTTTATTTTTATTTTATTATTTATTATTTTATTTTATTATTATTTTATTTTATTTTTTATTTTATCATTTAATATATGTCTCACTGTCTGTTTATTTTGTAATTTGTTATTTTGTTCATTTGTACTATATATGCTAAAGTGGATTGTCAAGGAGATGACTACTTATAAATGTAAATCCAATGGAAGAACTTGTTCACAGGAATCTGGATTCAAAAAACAAACAAACAAACAAAAAAAAATCATTTATCATTTTGTTTTTTCATTTTATTATTTCATTTTTTTCATTATTATATTATTATTTTATTTTGTTTTATTTTTTATTTTTATTTATTATTATTATTTTATTTTATTTTGTTTTTCATTTTATCATTTATCATTTTATTTTTTCATTTTATTATTTCATTTTTTTCAATTTCAATTTATTCCCTTGGTATCAAATCCCTTCATGTCATCATGACTGAAACCTCTCCCTTTTCAAACCTACCTGTTATATCCACCTTGCTGCCTTCAGTGTCTGGCTCTTTCCCCTCCCCGGCCACCCTCTCAATAAACAGATGTCGATCATGAATATCACCGGTCTGCTCATTTGCCTACGCCTAAATTTTCGCTAGTCGTGCGCCGACTCACAAAGAAGATAGCGCTCACGCTGGGAACCAGCGCATCTCGCGTCAGAAAACAAAATGGCAGCCAAAGGATAAAGATGAGGCGAGTGTTGTTTGTCTCGGGAGTGCCTTTAGAGGCACTACATGTAATCGGAAATACATACAGACTTGATCAACATGCCATATACGGAATAACATTATAGGAATTCAGTATGACACTACAAGTTGACCTGATGAACGCACGTTTTCTTTTATTAGTGGATCAAACATCGGGAAACTGTCCACGGGGACATCTTCGTCCGAGTCCGAGGGCGACGTCGCGGTTGACATTTGATTTGTAGTGACCTCCGATTTGGTACATCCCCACACTTGTCCGTCGTTCTCATTCAGGTAATTTTTCGAGTTTGATTGATGTGATATTGTGAACCATTTCGCCTTGTGATGGAGGCACTTATACCGAGGTACCCCATGCATTTCTTGATATGTAACGCCAACCAAAATGAGCTTAGCCTTAGCCTTAGCCTTAGGCCAGTTAGGGTGCCTAAAAACTTCGCCCAATAAAAGAGTTTTAAATACTAAATGGCTTTTGATCTAGTCAAACAACTCAAAGCCAGTCCTAAGACCAAGGATTTGGAGTTTAGATTCACATTTTTACAGTTACAATCGGGGTAATAAACGTCAGAACTGAAGCATAAAGTGCTTAGATGTCACAGTTGCCGTTGACGTTATTGATGAGTTAACTAAATAATGAGAGGCCATCAGTCTAACCCTCGCGTCGGTGCCATCAAACAGGGTGCCATCAACTTGATCAAGCCAGGGTCAGCAGTCCTCGGTGCCATCAGTCCAGGACCAGACACCGTAAACTCCATTCCTCGTAAAGTGTGGTAGGGCCACTTGATATTTAGGCCTGATAACCATGCAAATAATGGCAGGCCTATTTTGTGATAACGTTATTATTGGTGTTTACATTCTGAATAGGATCTATGGGGAGACCAGACTAGATAGCTCATTTGGTAGAGTGCCTGCTTCAAATCTGGGAGGCCAAAAGAACCCTGAAGGGTCGGCCGGACGTTAAACTAATTCAACAAACAAACGAATCAAAGTGTGAAGGGGTGCAACTGAAAATATTACGCCCTCTTAGACTTAGGGCGCCCTCTATATCTGGAGCCTACTCTGGTTGCCCTCTTGTTAGAGAGGTGGAAACGTTATCAACCTTTGAGGAATATCAAACCAATAATCATACAGTTATATTTCTGGATAGAAATGAAATGGCAACTAGTAAACAAATTTGTGCTATTCATAACATACTAGCTATAGGTCCTGTGATAGCAGTAAAATGGAACACTCCGTCGCAAAGGCCTGTTAAGCTAAAATTGACAGGTCACTACCTAACTGTTTGCTTATAAATGCATTGTTCATGTACATATTTGAAGCATTCCGGTTCAGCCCCCCCCGTCACCTCTATTCATCTTTAGGACCGTACGTATGTGACCATGGCATTGGACGGCTCCAAGTAATTTAGGTTACTATTACACCGAGTCATGTGTGCCAAAAAGTAGATTGCAATTACCGTGGATATACATTACATGTTATTGAGTGAAGCATGTATGAGAATTGATATCGAACGTAATATCTTGAAGGTGATAATATCAAATGAAGTGGGACTCGGAGGTACTTAGCTTCAAATTTACAAATTCCGACAAGATTTGCAAAGGAATAACAAGTAGACTATCGAACACTGAGTGTTGGTTTCATATGTCCAGATTAGCCCAATCTCTCTGAAGTGCTACAATAAAAAGGTGGCATTTTATCAAAGATAAAAGAAAACACAATAGTATATGGACGATCTATATTCTCTGAGTGGCGAACGTTTGGTTTTGCATTTTTCAGAGACAATTGGGTCAAATTATAAAAGCTTGGCCGGGGGAGGGGTAGCTTAAGTTACGGGTAACAGTTTTCTCAGTTTGTACCATTGTGTCATAATGAAAGGGTGCGCGTTTGGATGTTTGGTGTTAGGGGAGTGGGCGGTGGTGGGGAGAGACAAGTGTCACAAAGTTACGTGTACAAACTGTGAGATGTTTCTCGCACTTGTTACTCTCCTCGTATCGTGGGTAGGGCCTAGTAAGCTCGTTTTATTTAGTTCAAGTTCAATTTGTGCAGTTGATTTAAACTGTGTGTGCATATCCATGTACCCTTATGAACGTCTTACTAAATACACAAACATTATATAGATTTTTTCTAAGCGCACACCTCTTGACACCTGGGCTTGGTGTATAGGACACCCCATTATAAACTGAAAACACTGCCATGATATTGATATATTCTACAAATGGTCTTCTTGAAGCTGTAAATAAAAAATGTTCCTATTCAAGTCCAAATATTAGGGACAACAGAAATTATTCAGTTTTCTGGAATTAGATTTTCTACTAAAAGTTTGGAAAATCATGTCTTAAAATTTACAACTTTCTAGCTACTACAGAATGTTTTTCTTAACGATTTCTTCTCTGTTTTTCCAGATTACCATGGGCCTTGGTGAAGACGGGCTATCGGATTATTATGAAAGATGAGATAGTATCAATCATGGCCTGAGCGACACAAGACAACCAAGCAACGTACTTCTCATGGAGCCGAAAAACACCATTTCATAACTTCTGAAATCAAGAAAATATCTACGAAGATGTCGGAATTGTGAACAGTGGTGGATGGAATCCAAACTGGGATATAAATAAAAAAAGGGTAGAAAATTTTGTCTGGTGGCAGATATACTCAACGACCACCATGGCATTTCAGAACGTGCGCATGTCGTTCACGCGCCTCTTCTTTGTGAAGCAGTTGACTATCACAAGGGGAATAGTGGTGGCACTGTTCATCAGTGTTGCCTCTTTGTTATTCCTCTCATACTATGTGTCAAATTTCCACTTCCATTCTGTGGCTGGAAGGACTATTCCCCAACCAACAGTGAAATGTCGAGTCAACTCGACCAGTGACACCTTAGAAAACAGCCACGTAGCCAAGGACCACTCCTCAAGTGCCAGTTTAAGAATTCACAATAAAGTTTTAGTCTTCGTAGAAACACAATACTCGAAAAAGGGCTTAGAGATAGTGTCCATGTTAGAGACGAATCGGATCAAATTCAAAGTTGAGTTGGCGGGCAAGTCGCTCCCGTTTTTGACTCGCATGGACAAGGGGAAGTTTGGGGTGATTATCTTCGAGAATCTCCAGTCTTATGTGACTATGGACCAATGGAACCGACAGTTGTTGGACAAGTACTGTAGAGAGTACAGAGTGGGGATTATTGCATTTACTTACCCTACTGAAGACCACCTTATTAATGCTCAACTGCGTGGCTTCCCCATGTCCATGCACACTAACCTAGCGCTGAAAGACTTCGAAATCAACCCAGAGTCGGACATATTAAGGATGACTCGTACGGGGGAGACGCTATACGGTTACCTCCCGGGGGACGATTGGACCGTATTCGTTCCCAATCACACCACTTACGAGCCGCTCGCTTTCGCTCGGACTCAGTCAGCCGAAGTGGTGAGCTTAACGAACAGTATCGACGAAGTCAAGTATATCACTGCTGTGCAGGATCTTGGTTTGTTTGATGGGATCCAAAGGATTTTCTTTGGCAACGGGTTTAAATTCTGGTTACATGGGTTACTCTTCATGGACTCTTTGTCGTTTCTGTCACACGGCAAGTTCAGCATACCTCTTGAACGCTACATTCAAATTGACATTGATGATATATTCGTCGGGCGGCAAGGGATACGAATGATACCCGACGATGTACAGGTGAGTCAGAAATACTTTGATCTTTTATTCAGCTATACATCAATGTTAAGAACGTTTTTTTGTTTTTGTTTTTACCTACAATTAACTTGTATTACATCATAAATGACTGTTTCTTGTCCACTCGCTCAACTATGCCAGTTAAAAATTGTATTCTACGTTTTGCCCAATCTTTATATTCAAAAGAAATCTAACTAATTTTTAAAAAAAAGTTAAAGAAAAGGAAGCTAAATCACCAGAGTGAGACTATTCCTTGTTTTCCTCGTGCTTTTGTAAATATTCATATAGATATACACATATAATAATAATAATATAGACAACAAAAAACTTATTTCGCATAATAATATTTCTAGAGACCAAAGCATCAGTCAGTTTCATTCATGACGAACTAAAAGCATCGACTCGTATACTATTGGCACAGAATTTTGATTAATGGCCGTGTCCGCAATTTTCCCGCCTCTATCATTGTTGTAATAATAGCTAAAAGCACATTACGTAATGATACATGCACCACCATTCGCAAGTAAGTGCTATACACGTCAGTAAGTGTTGGCATACATATACTGAAATAACCTTGGTAGAACACAGAAATATATGTGCCCTATGCCTCTCAGCATGTAAAATTGTGGCCAGGAATCATACATAAAACTTGCAACAAACACTTGATTAGGTTTTGGTGTTCAACACTAAAACTCAACTTTAGTATTAGTACCTTACAAGTTACATTACTAATGATCGATAGATATAAGTTTAAATACACGGTTGTCAGGAGATAGTACATTTAAAGATAAATGAATGTATATTTTCTACCTTTTCAATTTCCCTCAAGTGACACACCACACTTTCATAATAAACTTTCAACACGCATTAATAATACGAAAAATCGTATACTAATTTAACAGATTGAAATAATTGTGCTATTTAGAATATAAGGTTTTCAGATAAAGCTAAACTAGTTTAATGACATTGACATATAACCCGACCCAGATCAATGGTTGAGTCGAGTCGGAAGCAGTTAGTATGTGTCAAGGGCTTCAGACTCAGAAGTGTGCCATATCAGCAATTTAGATAAGCTCTCCGCGACAATACAGTCGTAAACAGAAGATCTACAACTGTCCAGTTAGTATCAGGGGTCGAAATAGCATGGGCCTGGGGGCCCGAGGCCCCTAAATAATCTGTGGGACCCCTAGATTTCAAGTCCAAGGGGCCCGACTGGCCCCCAAAAATTCAGAAATTTTAGACTTGTGATAAAAGGAAAGGCCCTTAAGACTTGATTCGGGCCCCTAAATGCAGTAGGCTGTGGGCCTGACTGGCCTCTGAATTCCTGTACGTTATTTCTACCCCTGAGTATTTGTGTCCAGGCCTTCAACTCTAGGCTTTTAAGACAAGTGAAAACTACATAGGCTTGAAACAGTTTTAGTGACAGTCTGTATGATATGTGCCAACAGACTTGATGCGAGGAAGAAGCCAGTGGTAATTCGAACCATCTTAGATTGTATCAGATGATATCAGGCATATCAAGGTGATATTGAGATAAGGAAGACCAGATAGTTGATATAAGGCGCCGACGCCGATAAGGTAGCTCAAGTTGTTGCAATAGGTGATGGATAACATAACCCCCATGGTTTTATTAGGGGTTTCTTCTGTTATTCCTATCCAGATAATTCTCTCTGTTTGTTCTATTCATGATAGCGAATAGCGTTGAAATTACCGGTACTTCAAACATGCAATATTGAGACAGATATTTTAATCCCTATTAATAGGAATCATAATCGGTAGTAAGTGTCCTAGAAAGAATGTTTGTTTTTGATGCAGCATTCTTTGTTAGCAATATATCCTCAATGATACGATTTCCCGTCCTATTCCACAATGATTCTTTGTTCATATTTTTGACCCGATCAAATATATGTGCGGTAGTACATCTTAATTTTTTTAGAATGTCGGCCATCGGGGACAACAGGCCTTATAGTCATATTTAAACCAGGTAATTTGTCTGCCATCTGGACCGATTTTAATGCCCTGTATATCTTCGGCCCTGATTGGAAAGTTTCGCTGGACAGTCAACAATTTTCTTTTTAAGAGGGGAACAGTTTTAGGGGCTAATGCCGCATTCCACAGGCTTAGGAAGATCCTTGAGTCATGTGGTAAGAATAGACGGATTGAGTCAGAAAAGTGACATTCTAAGCAGACCCGAAGTCCACCCCTTGATGTAAAACAGCGACAGTCCCAAGTCAAAGAGAACTGAAACACTAATAACGTCATCGTCTTTCAAATTGATTTGATTGAAGATATCATTGGGGAAATTTACGTCTGGAGAATTTTTCTGGAGAGTCTAAAAAATGTCTAGTAATTTTTGAACCCAATGTTTGATATGATAATTGATCAAAGCTAAGGGATTTCATAAATCACTGAGGTCTTCATAGGTTATCTGCAATATAAAAAATTAAGGGTGCACTCTGCAACCAAGTGCACGAGTTTGGTGCACGGGTTTCTGTACTTGTGCGCCTGAGGGATTTACCATTGATGGGTGCACCATTTTCTTAGGAAGTGAACAAAACCATATCCATACGACAACACAGACATGACGACCAAGGCCTTAGGATTTATATTTATGTAATTTATAATTCTTCATATAACATGGCTTTTGTTGAGGTGTTTTTGATCGGGTGCTGCACGACAAATGTAGGCGGGTGCATTACTTTTTTAGTCTGTGCACCCAACAAGTGCATGGAAAAAGCGCTTAATGAAGGACAAAGTTAACGTTCAATGGAAATCTGTCCAGACACCCTGAAGTTCAAGCTGTATTCCACTACCGGATTTTACTCGTAATTCGGAAATTGCAAATCAGAATTACGGCTAAGCATAGACATGTTTCATATCGTTAGATTAATGTGATTCTGTATATATCTTTCACATTTAATTATATGTCTACTAATAATTCTGAAAACCAAAGAAAACCTTGATGGTTATTACTAATAAAAACCTTTAAAAAAGAAGATTTTGAATTCCCTCTGAGATAATATGCGACATGCAGGGGTTCTTATCAAATCCTCAAGATTAATGAAATTACCCCAAAGTTTCAGTAATCAAAATCGCCTAGTAAAAATGCAGGCTTTAAGTACAGCCGACCTTCCCCATCCCCGCCAGCCCCCTCCTGCGTCGTCTCAGGCCTGACTTAAGAGTGCCTTAACCTTTTCAACCTGCCATCTCAAACCTTGCTGGAGTGAAGCAGCGTTGCCATAGCAACCGTAGTATTGCCTACTGTGCAGCCTAAAAAAATGTTCTCATTTCCGAGCCGGCTTAGCAGAATGATCCGTTCGAAACAATGGAAAGTGATTGTGTGGATTGTGTTGCGTTACTTGAGAAATTCGGCCCTGATTATTTGAATGTGTCTGTGTTGAAAGGGATACAATTTGTGGCCTTGTCTCCAGAGTTTTGAAATATAGTTGTCGTATACTGTATTGGTTTAATTCTACTGAAGACGTGGCAATGTGTTGTGTTGACAACAACGACAACAACAACAACAACAACAACATTACTACTACAACAACAACAACAACAACAACAACAACAACAACAAAAATGTATTGGTTTAATTCAAACATCTCACTGCATTATCCATGGAGCATAGATGGGATTGTTGAGAGTTTTGTAACATGACTCTAAGGGAAAAGAGACAATGCAGTTACTGAGTTAGTGAAAAGGTTTTAGAATAAATATTTGTTAAGGATTTCAGGGGGGAAATGTTCGTGGCTGAGAATTAGGATAGATCAGGTTACCTAAATTCAATATTCTTTTGGTCAGATCTTTATCGTTTCAGGCTTTTAGTTTTACAACTTAATCCTGAGGTTTTAAAAAGCAGTTATCGGTATTCGATCCAGTAACAAATAAAATGCGATGATGGCGCCCTCAATATAGAATCAAATGAGATAACTTCAGTGAAGTGCCCTATTTTCCTTATGGTTTATTATGTTCTAAAATGTTCAATGTGCCTATGCGGTCTTTTTTTCCATTATTAATGCGCATTTTTATGTTTTAATGCGCCTAAGGCATATGGCAGTTCAGAAAACAGAAGAGCCGCGATGAAAACACAATAAACAAAAAACACAGTCATTATTACTTAAAGTTAACTTGTTGTTTTTTATTTGCAGGCACTTGTTAATGCACAAGAAAGAATCCAAAGATCAATTCCGGGCTTCCGTTTTAATTTGGGATTCTCCGGAAAGTTTTTCCATCGGGGAAGCTCTGAGGAAAACCGGGGCGACGACGCACTGATAGGTAAGTTTAACTCAATTAATCCACAAACTATTCTAACCCAACATTCAACTATTATTTAAGACATAGAAATCAGTTAGATTTACTTAATTTTGCTATGATTTTCCGAATAGAAATTTTCATTTTGACGTAACAAAAATCAAACACTGTATAAATCTTAAAAAAAAGAAAAACGTAACAAGCAGCCCTGTTAGAGATAATGCTTTTACAATCACACATTAGATGGTTATATTTTGATTCTCAATTTGTTAGTATTTATAAACAATTATTTCATGTATCACAAATGATTACGTGCATGCTTAGACACATAGGTAAAAATAAGAAACATGAATTTCATGTCGACTGAATTTAAATCTATAACGAAAGAGATGTTATTTTATAACTTTGCCTACCTACTTTACTCATTAAATTGGGTTGCATGTTAGAGTGGTAACATAGATTGTACCTTTTACTGTTAGTGTTATCTGCACTTCTCAAAGTATTCTGATAACATGGACTGCTAGGGATGGAAAATAATATATGAGTGGTTTACACTTTTCCGGTAGTTGTCAAGTATAATATATTTTTGTAGAATTTTAGAGAGAAAAAACTTAATAAAAAAAAAATCATTCAGACAAACAAGTTTATCATAAGTTGCTTAATTTTTACTATGCATAAGTCAGTCACAGCTTTATAGGATCAAAAATAAATTACGATTTCTGTGTTTTAATGGTCAAATAATTGAATTACTGCTTTTTTTCCCCGGAGCTGTAACCAATATATACTTCCATCCCTGCTGTTTTGTTTTCAGTTCTTTGAATATTCCTTCAGTACATTATATTTTTAACATCATCATTTGCTATGTATGCTTAAAAATGCATATTGATCCACGTCCGTAGAGTAAATGTAGACATTTTTGTTGTTCAAAATTAGTTGATGCACACTTTAAACACTTGTTGATGAATCAATACTACAAAATAAGAGAAGTAATAAATAGTTCAGTCTTATCGTTAAGAAAGAGAGAATCCAAATTTTACAGAGGAAACAAAGGCTACATTGGGGGGGGGGGGGGGGGGGGGAATCTAAAAAAAAAAACAAAAAAAAAAACTAGAGATTGAAAAGGATTTTTTTTCTAGAAGTCAGTAGACAAGTGTTTTGCAATCTAAATCTCAGTCAAGATATACATTTTTTTTATGACATTGTGTGTAATTAAATAAATTCATTTAGAATTGAGATGTGGCAATCTTGACTAAGTAAATTACGGACACGATTTATAGTAATCAAATATGCGTAAGACTGCTAGTATTCATTGTATAATTACGATCCTATCTGAATTACATAAATGGTATACAAGTAATAAAAAATCGTAAGAAACGCTGAGGAATAATCCAAAAATACAAAATTACGCTTGATATATTGACTGATACCAACCCCTAACAAAATATCGGTTTGACATGAATATGTAAGTTAGCTTTTCCCCAATAAAAGATAGAAAAATCAACCAATTGTTGAATGGGCTGACGCATGCTTCTTTTCTCAGAATGGTATCAGATTTGGCGAGTGGGGAAATGGTTTTCTTGAAGCCATTCTCAACTTGACAAAATCGACCGGACTGAAGAAATGTGCTGGAAAGCTAACCTTTAGACCCTCTATGTCTTTTTGCCAAGTTATCGAACCGCAAAATTAACATTTCCTGTTTGGCACAAAGTGTTCCCTCAAACAATAGCACTTATTTTTTACCATTAAATCTGGTTTCGAATCCCCAGATCACCAGTACTATGTAGGAGGCTAGATAGAAATAGTTAACTTGAGATAATACGCCCCTCCTAAACTGGCTAGAAAAGCATATTATATTTTTAACGGTATATTTCATACAGATTCTTGCTGAAAGCAAATGAATACTTATAGATAGAATACAAAACGCATAAATGCAGGAAAAGGGGTTTATTTAAAAAAAATACAAGATATGATTTTTCAGTGAATTAAGATTTAATTCGGATCAATGCTTACGTTGATTAATTATAATTAACTTCATATGAAACCGTGCTGTAGAATAGAATTACAGGAAAAGATTTGGAGAAAACCAAATGAAGTTCCGCTTATGCTATCAATGCCAGGAACTAAAGTTTAAAAAACTAAAACATTATCCGTCCTACTCTGAGTAAATGACAGCTTATCATGTTGCCTTTGGTGAATCTCATAGACCGGCGGAAGTTGTAGGCTGAAACCAGTAACGTAAACTTCACGCACTCCACTTGCAGGCACCGATGAAGGGGGAAAGTATTCCCTTTCCCCGTTATCATCGGTTCCCACAAGCAGTGCATTTATGCTGTGTCGCTGGTTTTTCTGTGAGGCCACAAAAAAAAGAGAAGTTGTGTTCAGGTAACATACGTCGAAAAAAATAGGGTAGGTAGGTCGAATTTTTTTTTTTTTTTTTGCTCTTTTTTTTTTACTTACCAAAGAGACCCAGGTAGTGTTGGAAGTAAAAGAAATATTCCAAATATCTTCCAACAATATTTTTAGCATCTATAATACATCCCCTGAGCATCTATGTGCTATTTTTTGGTTTTCCATGCTATTTTAGGTCAATTCTTTTGGATTTTGAAAAAATAATTTAAAATTTCCTTAGAAAAAAAAAGAAAAGAAAAGTTAGGGTGGGGCCAAAAATTTAGAGTATGTAGGGTTACCTGAACACAATTTTTTTTTATTTTGGGCCTGATGTCAGCCTGTGTGCGAGAATGGGACTGACGAGTAGGCTCTTGTTTCAGCGACTCGACATTTGTTTTGGTGGTTCCCCCACACGTGGCGCCACATGCAGCCGCACAGGTTTGACAATGTCAGCATTCTTGAGCACGAGATGCGGCTCAACTTCAAGTTTGCCCAGGTAAATGAGCGGTGAACCCACCGGGCTGTGGGTAAGGGTTGCTAGTCGGTGCACTTAGCTGGGAACTTTGCTACGTGTTATGTGCATGAGTAAGACTGTTCAAGTTGGTGTTTTTCTTTTTTCAAGTTTGTTAGGTATCGTGGTTTGTGGCTTTCCTCTCCTGTCTAATATTTCATCTTGTTGAGTCTGTCCGAACAGTTTTTTGTGGTATTCGCCTAGTTTCGACCGTATAATGATGAATAAATAAATAAAAGTATAAAATAATTGTGTTTGCGAGGTAATAGGTTACCATAAACTATCAAATGGGCTTGAATATGAAAGAGTAATGCCATTTTCTTCTTTTCCGAATTTTTCGCACGTTCAATATATAAATAAATAAACATTTCCTTTTACACTTAAATCGTGAAAAGCAATGTATTGTGATGATGTTAAGTTCAATTTTAAAAAAAAGAAGAAGTTTTTATTCTAAAACTGAAAATCCTGAAATGTTCCTCCCACGTTTCCGGATTTTTCATCTTTCCTCACTTGCATCTCTGAGAAAAGTTAAAACAAATGAAGGCATACAACATGGCTGATTCAACAGATTTCAACAGATGAGAACATTGCGCGCACCTGTCGCTCAACCTGAGATGATTCACTTCTTTCATTTTTGATATAAGAACTGCTCAGAAAACCAAGAATTATGCAATCGCCTCTATTTCCCCTCTATTTCGGGCGACACTTTCCACAAATTCTATACTACGTTAACCTCTAAAATAATTATGACCCCCTTAGACCGTTCCGAAAAAAAATATTGTAAATTATTTTTGAAAAAAAAATCGTGAGAAATCCACCGAATTTCTAAAGGAAAAACAGTGAATCATCTCAACTGATCGTTACGCACTTTCCTCACCACCCTTTTACTGTATGGGCATGCGGGTACGTTTTAGGACTGCCACATTGGTATTTTTTTGGTGTGCGTGAAGACCACATTGGTCCTTTTTGTGTGCGTGAAGAGAAGGGGAAGAATGATAGTGACGAAGTGAGTGTTTCTGTCGTGACAGCCCACAAGGACAAGTTCCTGTGGTTTGCTCATTCCTGGGGCCACCATCAACCACACCGCTTTGACAGCTACTCGGATATCGTCGACGACATGAAACTCAACGCTAATTTCGCTAAGGTAAAGGAGGGAAATGGTCCATGTGAAAGTGTCCCGCTTTTTTTGTTTGTTTTAAAAGAAGAGATATTATATCATAAATTGAAAGGTTTGGGGTAAGTAGTTTTGAAAATAAATCCAATATTTTTTCAGTGTCCGAAATTAAGCAAATATTTTGTGCACCCGCCGGGTGCACAATTCCTTAAGCTCTGCGCCCGAAATTTGGTGAGTGCACCCTCCTAGCATATAGGATTGATATTAGGCCTAAAAATTGTGCACATTTCGGGCGCACACCTGTGAAAAATGTGCGCACGTCCGCGGAAATGTGCGCGCCGGGCGCAGCTTAATTTCGGACACTGTTTTTATATGAAAATCTCAAGGCAAAAAGAAAAAAATATGTTGGGAGCTTAAATCTAGGAATAACAAAATAGTTAACATAATGCTATGACGTAGCTTTTAAAAGGTTTACCAAAATAGAAGAATATTGTCGGAAATCTCCTTTCGATCATTTAAAACTAGCAAAAAATATTCAGATTAGTCAAAACATATCCTTTGCCATGGACCATCTTCCTAAAGACCGCGGATTGATTATTGTCAATAGTGTGTGTTTTTATAGTGGAATATGCCTGAGTCTGCAAAAACGTGCATGTCTCTATGCGCGCCCTTCAATATTTTGTATTTGTGTACTTAATTAAAGCAATACCGGGAGTGAAATAGATTTGTGTAAACGTCCATGTCTCTTATCTGCATGAAAGCAGAACATTTCGTATTTCATCGTAGTCAATTATATTAGTCAGACGTATCTTGTTATTGTATATTCTCAAATGGTGTGAACTTGTGATTTTGTTTTGTCTCAAAAAATACTGATGTAGTACCACAGTTTCAAAACTGAAATCATAGTCATTAATGATGTATTCAAACGTTGCCTATTTGTAAAATGATCTTATGGCTACTGGAGTTCGTTTTCTATTTTTGAAAAAAAAGAGTATATGGAACTGAGATATTTGTTTTAAAAAAGTAAGAAAAAACTTTATATTCATTTATGCGGATACTCTAATAAAAGGATGCAATCTCATTATATTTGACCAATTAGTATTTATGCGAGAATGAATGACACTTAATATCTATGACACTACTAGTCCTATTTAGTTTGCACATTGCACTGTTGCACATATACTCACAAACTACCAATGGTTATAACATCAAATAAAGTTGTATATAATTTCATTTAGAAAAAATCGCTTCATCTTAACCTCAAATATCTTAAAGTCTCAACTATGACCTGAACACCCTCAAAATTATATCCCAGAATTTATAAATGTACTTAAGAAATGTATGGTTTAAGATATATATGTTAAATGGTTTAGTAGAAATGTCAGCAATTAGATAAAATAAGTTTAATATTTTATCTGACCTTCGTTATCTTCCTGGCATTGGGGGGAACTAATCCCGTAGATGCTGAACCCGTATTTAAATTTTCTAGGTTGTAAAACATTCGATCCAAAAATAAATAAGTTAAATAACCCATAAACTTGGCTGGAAAAATGGTAGAAACCATTTTATTAGTTAAAATATATCAAGACAGGAATGAAAAATAGTTGTTTAGATTAACCTAACAAATAAGTCTTTTTTTTCCTTACATGCAAATATTTTCTCCAATATTTTATAGATACATGGCATAGCGGTTAACTCTTCATACGCCGTGGCGCCTCACCATTCGGGCGTTTTCCCCGTACATGAACCGTTGTATGAAGCGTGGAAGCGTACGTGGAACGTGAAGGTGACGAGTACGGAGGAGTACCCCCACCTCCGACCGGCCCGCAAACGGCGCGGCTTCATTCACAGAGGAATAATGGTAGGTGATACAGGGATTTTCCTTAAAATAGAATTACTAGTACCAGGTTGTAGTAAAAATTCTGACGGGCTCGTGGAATTTGTTAGCAGCTAGCCCGATGGATCAGTAAAAATCTTAGAAGTCGTAATAGATAACTTCTTATGGGCAAGGATAACTTTGGTCCGGGCTAGTGCAAAGGTAGGACCACTAGCCCAGTCGACTAGTGGACAAAATAGTTAAGGAAAACCCCTGCGAAACCGAGATGAATTCTATTTGTGGTTTCATCTTTCAGGATGCTTGAAACGAGATATATGTACTTTTTTGTATCACTGTATTAAAATGAAGAGAAAAAGTTCAGAATTTGTGCTCTCTCGTTGTTTCTGTTGAAATACGGAACCCCTTGATAGTGTAAATGTATTCGTTTTTCTGCTCTACATATGTCACGCATTGCTGTAAATGTGCTAAATACTATTTGTATCGTGCACAAAAATTTAGCAGCGATAATGTGTGCGCTTACAGTATATTAGGTCTTATGTGGGTGAGTAGTGGACTCAAGTTGTTGTGGAAACATGAACTAGAGTTTTCAGTGGAGTCGGACTCGTAGGACAGTAGAGGATATTCTTTCCATCTGTGACCCAAATATTTATTTGATATCCTGGATCCAGAATCATGCTATCTTACACAAAAGTAGGACACACTCTCACAGGATGGCGAATCTTAGAACTTGTGTTACAGCTACCGCCTTACAATGGCACTTCTCGTGACTTTTATCTAACAAAAAAAACTACTGTCACGATTTGCCGTATATCATGATTATGCTACAATGTAGTCCGTTTTCCGAAAGGTTTCAATCTAAAACCGAAAGGTTTCAATCTAACAATGATTTAAAGCCTGATTGGTTACATACAATAAAGAATAAAAGTGAGGTAATTTCAGAAGCTGTCAAGTAGAATATGAAATTCAGTGATATTTTGTCAGTAAAAGCTGTGATTATTTGCAGTTAAAAATCCTAGTACTGAAAACTTTGTGGGGAAAATACAATTTCAAAACAAATGCGATTTTAGAACTAACAATTGAAAAAAAGAAGAAATATATGTTTTGTTGTTGAACGCAGTTTCCTTAAGAGTAACATGTCGCCTGCCTCGTCCATTCAAAATAATTATCTTAAAATATTTTTTTTTAAATCTTGAAATTGCAATAATTGTTTACAGGTGCTACCCCGCCAGACGTGCGGCCTCTTCACCCACAACATGTTCATTGACAAGTACCCGGGCGGCCGGTACCGACTGGAGGAGAGTATACGCGGGGGCGAACTCTTCCAGACCATCGCCTACAACCCATTCCTTGTCTTCATGACTCACATGTCTAACTATGGTAGGCTGATATGCTGTTGGTTTATCCATAATTGTGTACCGACCATGGTATGTACATGGTTTGTAATTTTAGTATTGAGTATTTTGTTGTACATTTTTTATTTTTTAAACATGTTCAGTTTATTAAAAGGCGATCCTCCAGGAGCCTTTTACTGGGCCTTAAGTCACTTGCAACAGTTGTGATGTCACAAAAGACCTTTTTGGACAGTGGTTTTCCTATAGTATTGGCTGTCTGTAATGTCATTTTGTCACCAAATTCGGAGGTAAAGTTTACTGTACAATTTTATTGAAAACATAAAAGCACTATTGGAAAACACTTCAACGTTTGAACTTGGGCATACTGAAACAAACTATTTTCTCAAAGCATGATAAATGAGCCTTTTTTGTTAGTGAATTTAAATGTTCTTGCTGCTTTTATGTTAGCATTTCCAGGTTTCAGTAGATCAAAGGCCCAGACTGTTTATCAACAATTAGGAAGGCATGTGTGTTAATTGATCTAGCACATGATGCCCTTGGGGGCAATTGATCTGGCACATGTTGCCCCTGGGGCATGGGTGTTTTACTGATGCTTACACTGTTTATCTTATACAAACAATTACCCTAGTGAATCTAGCACATGTTGCCCTCTGGGCATGGGTGTTTTACTGATGCTTACACTGTTTATCTTATACAAACAATGACCCTAGTGAATGGTCTTTTGGTAAACATGTATACTGAAAATAACTTAGATGAAACAACCAAATCAACCAATACAGTTTACTTATCTAACTACTTTGCATGGTTTTGACATGTGAAATTTGTTGGTTTGTTTCTACTTTTTCATAAGCCCAAGCACCCAGAAAATTATCACAATTTTTTAAATCCCCTAACTTTAATTGGTAACCCAGGAAAATTAAATAGAGTTATTTTAAAGTTACATGAATTGATCCACAAAAGAATTAATCTGTGATCTTGTAAATATGCAAAGTGTTAGACCTTGAGGTCAGTAAGAACTACCCAAAAAAAAAATCACCTATCCTTTTTGTTTGCCCAGGAAAATTTTCAAAATTTTGTATTGATTTAAAATTATGATAAAAAATTGAGTCCAAACCCTAGATACAGGGATCGCCGATTGGGTAGCTAGGCTATTAGATGGCCGGGCTCGTGCTTCTTGTTTAATATTAAAAGTGGCAAATTGAATGACTTACAAGCAAAAAACGTGTGAGGCGTGGCTGGATGTCTTCTTGACCAAAGAGAAAACAAGAAAAAACAAAAGCAAAAAAACGGGGGGCGGGCGGGTGGTAGTCATATCTTCTCCTCTTTTCAGAAGGGCTTCCTGTATAAATGCAAAACCTGCCTTGATAAAGAAATAGATCAATAGATAGAACAATAGCATAAAGGTTTACATAGACGTATGTCCATCAATATTTTTAGATTAAAAAGAATAAAGGTAACACGTTTTCTTTCTTTCCTTTTCCCAGGTAACGATCGTTTAGCGCTGTACACCTTTGAGAGCGTGCTGAAGTTCATACGGTGCTGGACCAACCTGCGCATGATCTCCGTACCCCCTCTTCAGCTCGGTCAGATGTACTTCCAGATGTACCCAGACGAGCAGGATCCTGTGTGGAGGGTAGGTGTTACTTACTGGTATAGAACTACACGCAAGTCTTATATTGTCTTAAATTGATTTTATCAAAGTTAAAGCCAGAGATGCTACGTTTCCATCGACATACGCATTTTCGTGTTTTTTTTTCGCTTTAACTAAAGTCGATAAATTCCTAAGAAAATTAAGCTTTAATACAGAAGAACAACTTTAGTTGTTTCCTTCCTAAAATACCGAAATATGGTTTACTCTGTTCCGTATTTTTTCATGTTTAAAATGACTCAATATTTTGTTAAAACCCACAGTTGATTTCTTCTTTTTCTTTAGCTCCATCCTTTATTCAGACTAAAAGGTTTAAGTTTACAACCCGACCTGAGTGTACAGTGGTATTGCGTGGTGAAGAAGAATTAAAAAAATAAATAGGCCCAACAAAATAGGTGATCTTCAGTTGAGATGCACTTAAATTTATAATCACTCATGCCTCGTGGTTTTGGCCTTTCTGTCAATGGTAACTGTTCTTTATGTTTTTGTAATATACATTTCTAAATATTTGCTTTCCTGCTTCTTGCAGAATCCGTGTCATGATAAAAGGCATCTGGCTATTTGGTCTGAAAACAAGACCTGCTCCAACCTGCCGGATATTCTCGTCATTGGACCTCAAAAGACAGGTAAAACAATTTAATACTCGTGATAATACCCAATAAATGTTTATAGAGAAAAACAAGTTTATAGTAAGGAAACTTTCTTTTCAAAAACAAAGAAGGCTTGTTCTGTTTTCAGTAATGTCCTTATGTGAAATGTTAACTTCCAACCCTACTAAATGAGCACATTTTTCCTTCAATCAATCAATCAATATCAAAGCAATGTAGGAGAATATATTTATGTATCTGTCAGTTAAAAAAACTCATTTAAGCAAGACATAATTATCTTTGCAGCCTAATATTTTAGTATTTTCTGCTTTTCAGGAACGACCGCTTTATATACATTCCTGTCCATGCACCCATCTATTGTCAGTAATTACAAGTCCCCCACAACCTTTGAAGAAGTCCAATTCTTCAATGGCAGAAACTACTACAATGGACTAGATTGGTAAGCTCTCTTTACACTAATCTGTAAATCTTAATATTCTAATCTGTATTATACTGGAAAGAATAATGCCTATGTTAATCGTACAAGAAACGATAAGATATGCGAAAATATTTTATAATTTGTTTAATGTAAGTAGTCATATATAATCTGTATCTACTCATCATCTCTAAGTTTTTGAAAAAAAAACATGATTTATAACATCATATTTCATGGACGATGCATATAAAAGAACACCTGCCTCGGTAAAGATGTAGGGGTATGGTCTCTACCTTCTCATAGATTCCATCATCAAAACAACAGAATTTTCAAAACCTTGTTCTCGCTGTGATGTGACCGTAGATGTTGATACAGCATTAAACACCGATAACCAACCATCGTATTTCATGGTCTCGTATCCGTGAACTGGAAGACATACAGTTTATAATGAAGACACTTTTGGGGAAAATCATGTCATTAAGGAAATAGCACAGTGCAATTCCCATAATGAATCATAACAATTATTTTTCAGGTACATCTCCTATTTCCCTACTCGGAACGGTTCAACAACTAGAATAATAGAGAAAAGTGCCAACTACTTTGACAATGATGATGCCGCGCGCAGGGCGCATGCCTTATTACCAAACGCCAAACTGATCTGTATCATGATAGACCCAGCCAAAAGAGCCTACTCATGGTACCAGGTGAGAATATTTGAGAAAACTAATACTAATATTATGATGGCAATATAATTTAATAAAATTAACTAATATTTTTTTCTGAAATATACCCTAGTTTATTTTATAAACAAAGTGCTTAGTTTTAAGTTCAACTTGAAATGAAGTGTATTCACATCAAACTGTAACCGAACAAGTAAAATCGCAAGGAAAGTACTCTATTTTAATGTTAAATGAAGTTTGTGTGTTCCTATCTGATCCACATTGCTCTACTAAATACAAGAGTGACTCTTAATTCATACCAATTTCTGTTCCTTGTCTAGCATGTAAGATCCCACGACGACCCTATCGCCAAAAAGTATAACTTCTACGAGATCATCACAGCCCGCGACAGCGCGCCGCGGGGAGTTCGGGACATCCGTAACCGGTGTCTGTACCCGGGCATGTTCGCCCAACACCTGGAGCGGTGGCTTACCTATTACCCCACGTCACAGGTATTTAATTAAAACAAACTTAGTCATACATTAATATTTAGGACAAACTGAGGCTATATTCGTTAATTCAGTAATATCGGATTTGTAATGGTTCCTTATACATGTAGTATGATTCGAGTTAATAAGATTTTGTTTTTATATTTTGTTTGTTCAATAATTATTAAGTTCAAAAAACTCCACAAAAAGTTTACTCACTTTTAAGATAAAGCTCTGAAAAAGAATATTGAAAAAACATATGACCGCCAGGTGAGTAGCCAGCCCTAAAATCTAAGGGGGTTCCAAGTAAAAATGAGGGGGTTACAGGTAAATTTAAGTGGGTTCCACCAGGGATTTTCTATGTTTCTTATATGTTACTAAGATTTTGGGAAACTAAAGGGGGTTCCAGACACCCAGGAACACCTCTCCTCCCCCCCCCCCCCCCCTCCCCCCAGCTACGCCACTGACCGCAGTATGACGATCAAAGTATATATGCATTTCACGAAATCTTACAGGAACGAAAGAAATACATGCTTGATCATTAAAACACCCAATATCTTTTTTTCAGCTGTTGATTCTCGACGGAGAGCAGCTGAAGTCTGACCCAATAGCCGTAATGGACCGAGTTCAAGTGTTCATCAAGGCTGAGCCTTACCTCGATTATTCTCGGAGACTCAAGTAAGTCCTTCACTGTAACTAAATTCTCAGACAAGAAACTGTAAAAAGCACATAGAATTTAAGTAAATAACAAAGATGCCAATTTATTCCTAGTTTCCAAGGCTTTAAGTTTTTTTTTAAAGTTTAAGATAGGTTTCAGTTGCAACCTTTTAAAACAGGTTAATTTGGAAGCAAAAAGATTCATTTGCATACAGAAATTAGCTTGTACGTCAATTAAAAGTATGATCGCATATCGACAAATGTTTATACCTATACTATTTTCTTCTCACCAAGATCTGATACTCTTCTCATGTCAAAAAGACCTAAAAATCTTCTCTTCTCGCCTAAACATAAGTCTTTTCACCAAAACCTGATACTCTTCTCTTTTCGCCGAAACCTACCACTCTTCTTCTCGTGACAAAGCCTAATACTTTTCTTTCACAAAAGCTTAATACACTCTCTTCTCACTAATTACAAGTACTTTTCTCTTCATATCAAAACTTAACACTCTTCTGATTTCTATTCCAGGTACAGTCCAAAGAAAGGATTCTATTGTCAACTGATCAATGGAGATCATACTAAGTGCTTAGGCCGGAATAAAGGTCGCATTTACCCTCCCATGGAGGTCAAAGCAGAGAAATTTCTGCGGACTTTTTACAGACACCACAACGTTGTTCTGTCCAAAATGCTGATGCGGTTAGGGCAGCCTATCCCACATTGGCTGTCGGAGGAATTATCGGAGCTACATTAAGTGAAATCCACGACCAAGTGTTTTATCTAGAGATTATTATTATTATGAAAATTACATCAATCGGCGTTGTGATAAAAATAAATAATTATACGGTTGGAGGAGATTTGATGCAGTATCGCATATCACGCTACTCGGTTGGTGAATTGATTGATTAAGGAGCATCTGGTTTGTTTCAAACTTACAGAGCTTTTGGGAGAAAGTCATTTGGTTTCGGTTAAATGTGCCTTCGTTATAGGGGGCGAACGTTGTCATTACATGCGTCTCCCGAGCGCTAGTGCTACTGAGACGGTTTACCATAATAGTTGTGATATTTATTATAGGAAGAAAAGTCTAAAAGGAATATTGTCCTCATGAAAAGCCCAACACCCCCAACTCCAGACATCACCCCCTTACGTGTATAACCCTATCTAAAGTATTATTACTTTATTATGAATTCCAGTCCAAGTTTAAAAAAATATATATTATGTTGCCTGGGTTAATATTATATTGGCAAACAATTAAGATTGGAAATTGCGCACAATGTATGTCATGTACTCTTGAGGTGAGCAAGCTATATTATTACCAAAGCCAGTTATATTCCGAATACTCTGCAGAGCGCCGCATTGCATAATATAAAACCAATTTTGTATTATTTAATTCAAATAAGGACGATGAGTTGGAAAATGTAATAGAAACACTGATATGTTTAACTCGCAGGCAAATATGTTTCACTTGCAGATAGCGTTTGAGCGTAGATAACAAATGAAACGTGCTAATACTCTTCTTTGAGGTTTGAAAACTTGAGTTCAGTAGAATTATTATAGCCCAGAGGGCAGTGACTAGAGGTGTCAACCTTGAACGTTAGGCTTCAGTTGTGTTGTGCTCATAAGGTAGTAATTTCACTTAAAGTGAAAGTGTATCTTTTGTCAAAGTCTTCCCAATGTATATGGCTAAGTTATGTGACTGTCGTAGTGCTTATCAAAATTGACAAAGAAAATGCTGGGCTGTTAAACTTTGATCACTTATGAGGAATTAAATCTAGCATTTCAATTTACCCTAGAACTTTCCAAACGCGGAATCAAGTCAAGCACATTGCATAATACATATTGGTTACTGCCAATTCTTGAACAATTCCTGTAGAATTCTAAAAATAACTTAGGAAGTATGAAAACAATTCCAAAGGTGTCGATTGTCAAACGGAAACCTATGTATCATTAAACGGTTTTAACTTTTTTTTAACCAAGCACCATCTTCACTTTTATCAAAAGGAATATAATTGTATGTTCTTAGTTGTATCAGAATATTTGGATATGATATATATCTTCTCTTTTGTTCTGAGAAGCGTTCAGATACTAACAAACTTTTCTTTGTATAAAGTAGGCATTCTAGAATAATGGTGCGATATTCTCAGAATTAATCTGGCCTTATACTCACGTTCAACTAAAAAAGTTGACCAATTAGTTTCTGAATTACAAGTTCAACAGACAAGCTGTTCAAAACGAACAAAATAATGAAATATACTCCTCAAAGCCCATAATCTTGCAGAGGTGTGCTAGGATGTTATCATCCACTAGGTTTCCCATCTCATACTGAACAGAAAACTGTTTAGGAGATGCATTTCAATGCTATTTTACTGACCAAAATAGTCCTTTTTTGTAGGATAAAATTCAGAAGGTCAACAACCAAAAACTGCATTTCGATGTGAACTTAGCTCATAGAATAAAAGTGCGGTTGTAATTTTATATGAGTGTACAGTTGTGCCGCTTTGTGTTGAGTCCTATCCCTGAGTGAGATGGGATTATGTTTGTAGTATATTATGTATCCTGTATAACTGTAATACTAATAATAGAGTATCTTGAATCTCTGTCTACAGGTCACACACGCTTAGTTCTATCTGAAAGAAAGGAAAAGTTGAGAATGGTTTCTCGCAAATGGAAACTTACTTGTTTGATCATGTTAATCCCATCAAATAAGAAATCCAGTTCAACATTTTTATTTAAATACTGTCGTGGTAATCTTTACTTTTTTTAAAATAAACGCTCATCTGTTAACATTCTTAGGACGTATGATCTGAGATGATAATTCACAGTATTAAACACATCAGGTTGTGAAAAATAAGGGATATAAAATGTAGGTCATGGTTCGTCTAGACCATGTGTTGATTCTTGGAGCTTTTTTTCTGAGTTACCTCATTTTAAATCGTGGTTTTGAAATCTGGGATAGAAACACTTTTCTTGCCGACTATTCTGTATGGTATTTAAGCGAATGATTTGCACCGCTCATTGAATAGTTTTGAATCAACAGTGAATAATTGTATATACATAGATTCTTAAAACTGATTTCAAGGTTAACATATATATACCGAAAAACAGGCACAAATCTGATCACACTGAAGTCAACTTGCTCGCAACTGATTCCCTGAAACCCCATAAATGCTAACCACAATTTATCAACAAACCAAAGTAAAATATTTAGATTTATTCCTTTGTTTTATTAACAACCCTCATATGAATATTAAGAGAGTAAATACTGTATAGGTTTATACTGAACCTTTTTTGGGTATTAGTCATTTGAACCCTGACAAGCGCCGAAATAAAGTCAGTTCTAAGAGATGTTTTAAATGCAATATTGTACAGATGCACAACAAAAATACCAGGATATTTCTTAAATCTCTAACACTGGGATAATGAAAGAATACAATGATAGCATTATAATTGGTTGGTATTACGGCTCCATAATATCATTTGAATTAACTACCGTAAAACCCCTAATTTAAGCCGCGGCTTATATAAGGGTTAGTTTCAGAAATAGGGGACAATTAGGCCTCCACTTTAAGGGTGCGGCTTAAATTAGGGGTTTATACAAGCTTGAATCCAATGGAAGTCAGGACGTTTATTCAGGAAAAGATGCCCAGAGATAACCCTAAAAGTTAGGGTGCGGCTTAAATTAGGGTGCGGCTTAAATTAGGGGTTTTACGGTAGTTATCCTTCATGTAAGTTGAAGGTGGAGAGTTGTGGGTCCAGTTGCAGTTTCTATGAAATGAACTGCATTTCATACTTTGGTGTGACTATATTGTACAGATACTTCCAAGTAAGTGCAGTTTAAACTTTGCGTTCTATACAAGTACTTACAGTGGAGAAAGGTTCATTACATGCTGAGGTACTATACATGTTAAAAATGTTATGGAAACAAAATTTATGAAATAATCTTATGAGTTCAAAGGCGGCATTCCCTGTTCTGTGAAGAGGGTATGTTCGCATGTTGAAACATAGTATGAAAAAGATAGGAGGTAATGTCATCAAATACCTAGATGCAGCACATATATCACGATGTACGCGAGAAAAATTGGAGATGTTTGCATATATAAAAGAAAAGAGATGTATACATTATAAATAAAGACTTTACAAAATATTGGTCTTCTGTGTATTAAAAATGTAAAATCGAACATAATTCTAAGAAGAGAATGGAGAGTGATCTACAGATTTCTTAAGAAAGTTTCGTATGGGGAACATCCAAAGAAAATGGGAAAAGTATTTGATGGAATAGTATTTCGATAAGCGTGGGAATACAGTAAACCCTGAAAAAACAAAGGGGATCCAGCAATTCTATCTTAATCTGGATTTCCCCATTTAAATTTTAGCTGTTTCGATGTGCCTTCACCATTTGATCAAAGAATGAACAAAGTGTTTCGTGTCAGGAGCAATAAAAGAAAATAGGAATCAGCATAACAGAAATCTGGATATCTTTTATAATGCTGTGAAATAATATATTTCAAACTTACAATTAATGGTTGTTAAAAGAAGACAAAGATCTGAAAGCTTGAACCTCTTCTCTAATTTTTTTAGCCTCGTTTTATATCTTTTTTTCTCTATCTTTAAAACAGTGCCATTGGGGCAGCAAAACAGGAATGAAAATATTTTACATGGTCTTTGTTGGTAGAATTCCTTTAACGATCCTTTAATGTATTTTCGATTTGAATCAACACATCGTTTTTCAAACTCATTTTATATTTATCACAATTTTTTTTTAAATCCATAAATCAAAGGAAGGGTCAGCATCTCTATCGATATAGAACCAAAACTGGACCACTGACCATGCTCTGTATCTATGATCTGACCTTCACAAGTCTTGCTTTGCTTATACAACTTTCCACTACATCACCCTTAAAGACAGGTTATTTCAGGTGGACCAGCCGACCGAGATTTATTGTCAATTTTTATTTAGATTTTTTTGTTCAAAAATGTCTGTTTTGTGCTTACCGGAAAAAAAAGTATATAAAAAAAGATTTCCGACACCCCGAGTGGCCGAATTTTCGGCCATCCAATACATAGGAAACAATATTTTTTAATATATATACAGAAACCATCTTACGTGAAGAGGACTTAATCATACGTCAACTTTTGTTATCACGAGCATTTGTATAGCATGGTTCCCTGGTAGATTCGAGCCTGCTAACGAGTGGCTATCTGCATCGAAATTTTTGAGTGGTATCATCCGGCATTTTAATTTCCATTTCTGAAGTAGCAGTTCAATTGTTCGATCGGTGCTGAAAAGAGATAGATTGAGAACTATGAGCTTATAACATATTATATGGTTTAATCAGAAATACATTTTTATTCAGTGTAGTACAATCTCTATTTGGCGCTAGGTGAAAGTAAGTATTCAAACGCGCATAGGCGACAATATAAATACATGTACTGCATTCCTAATCTCACCTTCTTATTTGGTATGTCGTCCAAAACTCGGCACCGCGATTTTGTCCCAAGAGAAAGGACACAGTAACAATGATATTTTCAAAATCTGCAAATTATAAAAGAAAAAATAATACTTTACTAAAGATTGGAAGTTTTGATATCAAGTTGCTGTTATCGAGGTAATCTTTTTAATTCTATTACTTTACATCTGATGCAAATTCACACCAAGTTCCAGTCGGCCATTCAATTGTATGTTCAGCACTTTAATGTTATCGAGATGCTTTACGTTCTAAGGTACATTAAACAATACATTTTTTCATTTCGCATTATCGCACAAGCGCTGTAGCATAAGTTTTCAACTTCACTACTATAACCAACTAATTATCTAAATCTTACCTTTTGTGTCATAAAAACAGTCCGAAGCTATGATAATATCTGGTTTCATTCTTAAAACATCCGGCGTAAATTCTCCCCACGTCAATCCACATACTCTGATATTTTTAATGTTATTTGCCTCACAACTTTTCATACAGTTGTTCAAACAGTCCGGAAGATGGGACGCATCTGTTAGAGTCACATCTGCCCCAAGCTTGGAAGCTAAGATTCCCGGAAGAGAAGTTCCAGAACCAATCTGAAAACCCAAGAAAACTATGTTTAAAATTCGGAATTGCATATGTAAATGGATAAGTTTACTAGATGGTATATACTTTTCTTGAATTGTATTTACTTTTATAACCACAGCAGGAGACCTACTCAGGGGGAATGCACGAGAGAGAAATCAAAAGATTCCAGTTAATACACTTTGTTAACATTCCACTTTTTTTTTTGTAAAATACCACTCAGACATAATCTATTAAATGACATTACAAACCTTATGATGATGAAGATTCTGTCACCGCCTACAGATTGGAGCTAGCCTAATTTTTATATTGGAACAAGAAATGTTATGTTGAGCTTACCTCTATAACCAGTTTGCCTTTAAGTTTCGACCGGTGGTGCCAAACATACTGAGCAAGAACCGGCGCAGCTGGCCACACATACATCCCATACTGTGGATCAACGATCTAGAAAGAAGTGAATAATAGATTAATCCGTTGTGACCCAGATTAGCTATTACAGTCATAATACTTCACTTTTGGAAAACTAGATACAAGGGTCTAGTTGCCCAGTGGACAACCAGGTCTTGGGCTGGTTTTTAAAAAATATGTTGATGTGGTTTCATTTCCAAAAATGTATTGCTTCTATATTTCCAAAAATGTATTGCTTCTATATCTTCTCAAACTAATAATTTAAAGCAGTTTCCAAGCATTATCTACTTTTGATATATGAAAAAATTGGTTCGGGCAACCAAGTAATTAATCCAGTTAGGGGCCGTCCATAAATGATGTCATGCAGCAGGGGGAGAGGGGGGGGGGGGGTGTTCAACCTTCCATGACCAAACATGACAAGGGGGGGAGGGGGGGTCATGTGGTGCATGACATCATGTTTGAAAAATTCTAAATTCGAAAATTTCAGAGGAAAACTGTTGGTAAAGTTGGGATTTTCCAATGTCGAAATTTCTCATTGTCTGAGGGTCTGATTGCCTCATAGGCAAGAAAATCTGCTTTTTAAGGTCTTTGGGTCCTTGGTAGACAAAGTATTCGTCCCTGAATATTGCCATTCCAGGGGAGGGGCTTGCGGCGCAGGTTAGGTCCTTGGTTATGTCCATCTCTGCTTATATTTTATCTGTGATTAAAGGGGTGGGAGAACCTCTTCGTATGATGTCAATTTAGAGGGAGGTCAAGGGACGCATGACAAAACATGACAAGGGGGGAGGGGGGGGTCAAAAAAGGTAAAAAAAATAGCATGACGTCATTTATTTTTATTATTTCTTTATTGCACAATATTGCTGAGACAATACATGGCATGGACGAAAAGGAACTACATGAGCATCAGCTCTCATATACTACAGCGAAGTCGAACAAAAATGTTAAGACACCAAAATACAATACAGTGGGTAATATTCCTGAGTGTAAAGTTAAGTACAAAGATCAAGCACAATCAACTGGCCCTGCTAATTTCAAGTTTGCGTAAGGAATTTGCTTTATATAGGAAGTTCATCACTGCTGTTATAATGGTAGTATTTCTGCAACTCAGTAAATACACAAACAAATTTCCATTTTCCATTGACAGTACATCTGGTTGTTCATTGCTTATAACTGTAAACATTTTTCTGCGTAGCTCATCATAAAATGGACAAAAGAGTATAAAATGCTGTTCTGTTTCAGGTTGCAACTTACATATTTTGCATATCCTATTTTCCGGAGGCACACGTGGATTGTAATACCTCCCCCTTTCTATTTCTAAGTCATGGCAGCTTATTCGGAAAGCACAATAAAGCTTTCTATATGGTACTGGGACATCCTGAAGTGACAAATATTTCTCAATATCATAGTTATTTTTGAAGGTTTTGTATGTTCTGAGCTTGCTATGGTCATTTATCATCGTATAATGAGCTTCAAAATAGGATTGAGGGTAGACACTCTTTACCTTTTTCACCAGCTCTTCTAGACAATTATTTACTGTGACAGGTGCAGAATTACATGACAGCTCCTCATGGTTGATAAACTTTAGGATCTGATCTATGAATGTGGCCCAGGAATGTCCACCTTTATTATGAATGTTTAGTTCAGAAAGAAAGGCTCTTTTTAGAAGTCTGTCATCTGACAGATTGACTAGATGCTTCCAGTATCTCAAACTTTGAGCACATATAAATGTAAACACAGGGCTTCTAGCCAATTCAGATTTAACTGCAAAATTGGAAGCCCTTCGTGGAAGACCCATGATATATTTACAGAATTTATTATTGAGCTTCTCAAAAGGCATGTTATCAATGGTATTCAGACTTGTCAATGATTTTATATAATCTGCCCCCCAAACTTCAGACGCATAGGTAATAATAGGCCTGATTGGGTATCTGGAGAACTCGGTCCGCTGGAGAACTCGGTCCACTTGTTTTGGGGCAAATATTTACCAAAAAGAATTGTGCAATAGCGACGAGTTAGCCGTTTAGGTATGAATCTAGAGATCTATTAGAAGAGAGGGATATATATTTAGTTTGCTTCCCATTACAAAGACTGTTGGACCGAGTTCTCTAGCGGACCGAGTTCTCCTGGGCCGAGTTCTCCTGCGGACCGAGTTCTCCAGTATTCCCTGATTGTACCATCGAATAGTCTTTATGGACGGCCCCTTAGTTGCCCAGTGGGCAACCACCTTTGAAACGATTTGTCGAGCCCTGATCTATAGATCTAGTCATAGGCTAGACAAATGATCGACTCTCTACTCCCTTCGTACACTGCTTGCCGTGATAGAAGAAGGATCCACAGAGCTAGTCATAGACTACTCATAGGCTAGACTACCCAAGCCAAGGGCCAAACCCAATCCGGTCCGGGTGCGCGGAATATTACTCGCTTGTCTGTCCTTCAGTCTTATTGTCACATCATAAAGTACAGTGGAAACGAACCTGTGGGATGTGTATATCTACACTGTCGTCCTGAGTTTGATCTTTGAATCGGAAACATTGCAAAAATGATGCTTTTTGATTAGCCATATGTCCCAGTCGTTCAAACAAATTCGCACATACAACTGGTACCGCGCGGTGTTCTATGCCACACAGCAATGTACGTCAAGCACCAGCTACGGTCTTGAGCGGGCACCTTATAACAATGAAAACAAAGTGACAAAATATTTTATTTCTCTGACAAGTAAACATACACTCACATTTTAAGGCTGGCAAACCGTGGCCCTATTAAATGAGTAAAGTATAATGATACAATTTCTATTCAAATCGATTTGTAATTTTTGTATTTAATGATATATGCGGGCCATCCCTTGACCCAGTTTCGTTGACAGCAAACAGGCAACCATGGCGGACGACGAAAGACGATCAGCTCGAACTGCGAGAAAATATGCCCACGTCAGCAATATCATCGTCAAACAGGAGATACGTGCGCGCATGAAACAGGTGAGAACGTAATCTACCTTAAATTGGAACCAAATGAATGCACAGGCCAGTGTATTCCCGTGAACAAGCTTTATTCGCAAACTAGGTCAGCAAAACAAAATGCATGTCTGGACAGAGGACTTGTCCCTGGCATTGACATGGCCTCACTCATATGTTACCAGCTTGTGTTTGCCTCTGTATATTTTTTCTATATTTGTATACAAAGACTGTAAAGGAGTTCTGCATGAAAGCAGAAGACTGGTTTATTATGAACGTTGGTTAGACCTTTCTAGAGCCACAATAGTAATACAATTACAAATAGTGTTGTTAATGTTACAGAGTCAGGCTGGGGGCCTAGATGTAGAGTAAACAAATAGGAAACCACAGAATTAATGGGATCACAAATAGAGCTCCCAATCGATGTTTTCTCAGGTACAATGCTGACGTCTCCGGGACGTCGGTGAAATGACAGAATAGTCAGAACATGAACCAACATATCCAATAGATTCAAATCAATTTCAAAGAAGTTTTTGTTTCCAAATGTTCTCAATATAGATCTATATCTACAGTCAAGAATCAACAAGATGGTCATGTACCTGTAGATCCACTTGCATTTGAGATTAAATAAATTCATCTTGCTTGTTAATGTTATTTGCAAGCAAAATTAAGATTTCTGTATGCCCATGGTTCATAAATAATTGACAATTTTATTTCACTGATATGAAAATCTTCATCCAATGTCAATTTATGATGTGCAGCAGCAATTTTTATTTTCAGTTAGGGATTCATATTACATGTTATTTCTGTCATTACTAGACATTAGCAAAAGAAGTATTCTTAGTGAATCTCCCAACTTTTGTAGGTTGTTGGAAGCCAGTTAGCCTGATAGTCCAGTAGCACGGTACCCTCTGGCCTCCCACCTGTGGTCTGTTTCATGAAATTTCAGAAAACAGGGCTGTGGGGATAAGCTATGAAGCCTAATTGACCAGTATGCTCCAAACAATCAAAAGCTCCATTTTGAAAAATGGATGAATCTTTCTATGTGTAAATTAAAAATGCAATTAAAGTTCATTACCAACATGTATGTAGTATTTACGATGCTTGCTTAAGGATAGAGAACACCTCTCAGGGGCCAATTCGCGGGACTCTCTTTCACTAGGCATATGTTTTTCAATATCTGTAGTATTAATATGAGTGTTATATCATTCAATACCTTTTTAATGACCCTGTCTACTCATATAATTCACATTTTAATGTGTAAATACATGCCTGTATGAGCATTCCCTCCAAGAGATCATTATGGATATGTCCAAGAAATTTCATTAGAATGCATCGAGTGGTTACTGAGATATCCATGTTCAAAAAATAAAAGTGAAAAAAAATAGTTTTTTCATATAATTTATAGAATTTTAAAGTGTTGATTACAAAAGGTATTCCAAAAGATGGAGAAAAATGTGCTCTTTCATTTGAAATCTAATATGTTGTTTTAGCCTTCCTCGCTTCTGCAAATTCTTCATTCTTGTAAATGAAGCCACTCTATCCTTAATAGATTTTTTCTTGATGGATGTATAGCATTTTATATCCAAAGTAAAGCATGTTTTAGATTGAAATTTGAAGCCTATTTCCTCACTGCAGAGAAATCAGACCAAAAAAAATATTGAAGAAGTTAAGTCGAGCGGAACGAATACTAGACGTTCAATAGTGTTGTATACAACATACAAGCTGTTAAACTAGACCAATTACATCACAGTTAAACTAATAGTTTCTTAAACTGTTGGGCACACCTCCCAATGGGTGCGTCAGGTGGGAAGTGCCAGGAGGTGTGCGACAGTATATGGTAGTACCTATAAAAACATCATAATCAATTATGCTCTTTCATATTCTAGGTAAATTACATACTAAAAAAGCCTGCTGCGGAACGAACAGAAGAAGAATTGAAGATCCTTGATCAGTCACCAGATATTGCCAATGCCGTCCAAAAGCGCTCCAAACATCGACAGCTTGCCAAGGAACGTACACAAGAGGTATGTTGACAGTGATTTCGTTAAATCTCTTCAAATGGATTTATCTGGTCAAATAACCAGAATAAACAATTCTTCGATGATTAAAAAAATAATACTTGAGCTATAATCAGGAAAGCTTATGCTGTGAGGTCATTGAGCCAGTATGACATGCGATAACGTTACCATATTTAAATGTTGAGTTTAGATTGGGTATACAAAATCAGGTAAGTATTAAGTCGAATAATGATTCTATGATTATCGTGTCACGTTTAAATCTAGATACATGCACAAGAACGTCCGATAATATGACTACACAGAGAAAACAATTTCTTTATGAATATTAATGTTACTACCTTTTTTATGTTTAGGTTGAAGACCCTCCCGAGGTTCTCGCCGAAAAATGTCGGAAACTAGCTGACGCTATCCAGAACTCTAAGGGCATGATCCTGTACACAGGAGCAGGTATCAGCACGGTATGTTCTACTATGTCATCGGTTTCACATTATTTTTTTCAATATTTCCTTAGTGTTTTAATGAAAAAAAAGACGTATCTAAGTCTTGAAAAACAATTCAACGTTTCTCCAACTATAATAACGAATTTATGCACCCTGGAAATTATATTTTGGGTATCATTCATCAGACATTTTATCCAAGTTCGTGTAACTAAGTTAAGGAGAATGAAAAGAGCGCTTCTCATATTATTAACATTTCCCCATGTTGGGTACGAGAACGAATACATTTCCATACTCTCTAAATAACTATAATTATCTACCATTTATAAATGTGTGCTACATTATTATTCAGGCCGCCTCCATACCCGATTACAGAGGACCTAATGGCGTATGGACGCTACTTCAGAAAGGCGTAGCAATAAAGTAAGTTTTAAATGAACTTTTTATTGACATTAACATCATGAATATGAACACCCTAAGGCAATCATTCCTATTTTCCTCCAAACCGTCGTTTCTTATTTTACATGGACATGGAAATAGTCTATATGTTAGAGGTTTTCTTTATTGAATCACTGTTGCATCTAGGAATAAGAAAAATAGAGTATGTAATGTGGTCACGAGAACTAATAGTCAGGTTCTATTTTACGTCAGAATGACGTTCTCTTCTGTGAGTAGCAGGTATACATGTATAAACTAACATCATCTACACTTTCAAACTTTTTCTTTGACAGGCCTCAAGATTTGAGTGATGCAGAGCCCACTTTTACTCACATGAGTATAACAAAATTGCAACAGGAAGGAAAGGTAATATTTTGTCATAACATTATCAAAAACACATATGATATTTATTATTCCTATGGGGCCATCATTAAAACAGATATTTTTCCTGAGTTTGTTGTCATTCTATGTTTCTATTATCTTAAAGGTGATAGAAAGAGAAATGCTACGGAATAATTAGAGCTACTTTTTATCAAAGCAATGTATTCATTGCACATATTCCTCAAATCAAATATACAATTCATAAGATGTATTGTCTATAGTAGCTTAGTTTTTCATCTTAAGATATTTTTTACCATTAATTTTCAAGTGACAAAATGTTTGTGTGCTTTCTCACTAGTCGGCGCAAGTTGTTCAAATGAGTGACGTAATATGTGCCACACCAATTGTTAACACCTTCTCAGAGTATTAGGTGTGCGTGAATTTTATTCCCTCCTTTACACAGTTCTCTCATAGGTGCATCATTGTAACTTGGGTGGGCCAACATTTAATTCCACTCAATCACACACAAAAAAATAAGTCTTATTTCTATGGTTAGTTAAAATACAGTGATAAGAGTGTTCCTCTGAAATGTGCAGCAAGTTACATCAATTAATTCATACTTATTGTATCTTCATCGAACACATAGTTTGCATGTGTCATTGAACAGATAATATGCATACCTATGTAATATATATAGTTTTAAATGTAATGTATTCAACATTATCCCATGTTCCATATTACCGGTGCAGCCTGTATTCTAATATGCCCCTAGTATGGTATGGCGCATGTGACGTCACATGTACCAATTACAATGCTTATCAGGTGGTGCATGGATCTAGCCTACCTGACTGCTTATTGAGAGTAATGTGTCACCAGGAAAAGTTTGATAGTTTTCTTAATTATTAAGCAATTCTCATAATCTTTTCGCTGTATACTCATAACATTAGTCTGAAAAGGTTGGCACTGTGCGGCATTCTCTTTCTATCACCTTTAAATCTTAAATAGTCCATATCAAAAGTTACCATGGTTCGACACGAATTCTAACGCTATAATAGATTTATGATTTTGAAATAATTCAAGCACGGGAATAGATAATTTATTCATGTATTGCACAAACTGATTCATTGACACATGCACACTTAAAAAAACATCTTAGAAATTTTGTCTTCATTCTTTACGAATGTTCTATGATGTTGAATTAAAGATAATTATATTCACTTTCAGGTTAGGCACATCGTCTCTCAAAACTGTGATGGCCTTCATCTCAGGAGCGGGTTTCCCCGAAACCAACTCTCCGAAGTACACGGCAACATGTACATAGAGGTATATTTCTTTTTGGTCTGATCATAACTTTAATATATTAACATTGGGTTAACAACTGCAGATTCTACCAATTTGGAGTGACACATAAAACTGCCTAGCATATGGTACATTTAGTGCCACATCGTGGGCCCTGGACGTATTTAAACATAAAATGACGCATAAAGCTACGTCTCCATACGTCCGTCATCCGTCGTCCGTAATCCGTTTTCCGTCATCCGTCATAGATCGATCTTGAAGCGATTTTTAACGGATGACGGACAGTCAATGCTAAAGAATAGGATGCGTCAACGTATGACGGATGACGGACGACGGAGGCCAAAAAACGGATGATTGGAGACGTAGCTAAGTAGTCGTTAAAACAATGCGTCCCTTGAACATTATCTTTGAAATGTTAAAAAAAAAAAAGTTGCGCATTTGGGTGCAATGATATGTCGTTCAATTCAGGTAGAAATGCACCATTGTGGCACTCAAATTTCTTCTATCATTTAACACTGTATAAAATGATATATATATATATATATATATATATATATATATATATATATATACACATACATATACATACATATATAAAATTAAAATCACTGTATAATATATGTTATTTTTCTGGTTCCCTGTAGCTGTGTACTCACTGCAAACCGCCCCGGGAGTACATCCGTCTGTTTGACGTGACGGAGAGGACAGCTGTTAGACGACATCACACAGGACGTATGTGCCACGTGTGTAAGGAGGAGCTCAGGGACACCATCATCCACTTTGGGGAGAAGGCCCCCTTCACCTCGCCCTACAACTGGGAGGAGGCGGCAGAAGCGGCCGACGAGGCCGACGTTGTCTTGTGCCTGGGCTCAAGTCTCAAGGTAGGATATCTTAACTCTTTTTGATGACTTATTATTTTTATTGATTGATTCATGTGTTTAAATTGATTTTATTTTCAATTTTACAGTAATGCATTTACTTTTTACTATTATTATTATACATATTTTGGTACACACTATTGAATAAAAGAATCTATATATTCATCCTTCGCTATTCAATTTTTGATCGAATTTCTTTTGTTTGATTGTTATTCTAGAATACAATATTTTCAGTGAATAAAATTTTATTTGTAAAAAGATATATACATTCAAGTTTCCTTTCTATAGAATTATTTTACATGACTAAGATTCCTGTTGATTGAAAAGAATAGCATGTTATGTGAAGACCCTAGTAAGTTGTTGTTTTCTGATAGTGTGTTATTAAATCAAAATCATCAAAACGTGTCTTTTCATCAATCTTACAGGTTATAAAGAAATATGGGTGTCTTTGGAATCTCCATAAACCGGCATCGAAGAGACCGAAGCTGTTCATTGTTAATCTTCAATGGACACCAAAGGATGACTCTGCTACATTGAAAATCAACGGTACACCGAATTATTATTTATTTATACTCAAGATGAGGATCCGAATTTCGCCATTAAGAAATATCAGAACTCGTATGATTTTAACAAGAACTTGTAGCAAAGCCAATCTATGTAGAATAATAATTTTTGGTAAATTTTAAACAGAAATAAATAATGTCAGGTATAGTTGGGTGTTTTGATGTAATTGTTATTCATTTAAGTATTTTTGAGACTATAATCGCATTTCATCAATCAGAAATAACACAAATGACATAGAAGGAATCCATATTCAAAAACAAATGTTTTTGAATATAAAAAGCAGGCTTCCAATAACTAATATCTTACAATGATGTCACCTTATGTCTCGTTCTTATATGAAGTAATCCTAACGACTGGTTTCTTTATGCAGGTAAATGTGATGAGGTTATGCAGCAGGTCATGACGTTGCTTGGTCACGAAGTACCGGCCTATGACAGGTAAGACGTTCTTTACCATAATTCTGTTATTAATTTACAGCTATCTAAGTTAAAAAGAAAATCAGTCATAATTGGACTTTTATTTGATTTCAACCCACTTTATATTCATGTCAGTCACTGCAAATCTTCTTGGGTGTAACAGTGGATTGAAAATACTGACTTCAAGAATATTAGTTTTAAATGTTGTTTCCATCTTTTTTTCAGGGAAAAGGATCCTATTTTTGGACTATCAGTAGAACTGTATCCACTTGAATTGAAGACTACCTCCAAGAAAATCCTTTCCAAACACCCGTGCCTTGAAACAATTGAACCCCCTATGGACATGGCTGTACCAAATCCAGAACCTGAATCTATATTATCCGCAGCAATGTATGAAAGCCCTGGCTCACAGAAAGAAGATTGCATTCCACAAGAGGGAGAGCAGCTCCCATTTGTTGAGCAGCTCGCTCATGAGCAGCTCAGGGGAGTGATAGAAATCTCTCCCAAGCCTTTGTTATTGGTTGGTGACTCCCAAGCCAGTCCATCATATGGTTTAGCGAACACGCCCGTCTCTATACGGGAGCTCATCAGAAGCAGATTACAGAACAAGATCTCAGCGCAGAAGCCGGCCGAGGGGTATCAACTCATGTCGAACGGTCAGCTGATTCAGGGCAAAGCCTCGCCCGAGAGGCCATCCGATAAGTACAAACTGATCAAATACCTGCTCAACAAACCAGCCGATAACATTACCGACGAGAAGGTTCAAGCACTGACGAGCCATCTCAGGGACGTATGCGAGACTATATCCCCCGGCGACCACTCCGTCTCTCCCACACATCACTCAGGTCTCATCTACAGCAGCGCGGACAGCTTTCGGCAGCTAATCCCCCGGTCAGCGCAGCAACTGGCTCATAGAACAGGTGACTCGGACGAGGGCCACTCAGTGAAAAACAATTACCCAACACTAGTGGGCGCTCTGACCAACTTCAGTCAGCAGGGCCCTATTTGTAGTGTGGCTGAAGGCCAACAGGAGGCGCGGCAGTTCAGCACTGGAACCAACTACCAACCCATCTTCGGCCTCGGAGGCCAAGCCTCCAATGTGGATGCAATCAGTAAGCTGCGCTCGCTCATGGAAGGAAGACCCAAAATGGAGCCGCTTCAAATCGATATTAACCACACTGATAGTTCTTCCGCGACAAAGCCCGACCGAACTGGATTTGCGGGCTCCACAGTCGGGGCGGCGGCAGCAGCATCGGCAATGGGTAGCGAAGAACAAGGCCTGTTAACAGTCTTACCCGCCAGTGATAAAGATGCTATGTTATTGGCTTACAGAGCAGCTGCTAGCCATCCAGGCCATAGCGACTCCTTGGGCCACTCCGACTCTAACCTCGCCTTAAAGCGACACGCTGGGTCCCTGGAGGAACCGCCATCCTGTGGCGACTCGGCCGACATGGACCAAACCGAAAACATTTCTCCAACGTACTCCGGCTCTGTGCCGGGATGGTTCGGAAAAGGACTGGTCATAAAAAAGCGGAAAAAGAAAGTCAGATAACACAGTCGATCAAGCGTCTGCAGGCCAGTTGAGATCTATCGGTGTATGTATTTATTATAATGTTGAGAGGTTGGCCATTCCAGATTCTCAACAACTTGTTGGTTATAAGTAATTGATATGCAGCGAACCAATTACCTCATGTTAATGTTGGTACACTCAGCAAATTCGTCTGCAAAGTGAAAAACTCTGTTTGTGAAGTATTTGTGCTCAGCCACGTGAAACAAAATGCCAATGCTCAAAATATAAATCACGGGTAAAATCTTTTAAGAGCATAGAATGTTCTTTTTATTTTACCTATGTTGCATTAGTGACTGAAATCCACAGTGGTTGTGTCTATTTATTATTTGTGTTCCTTTCCCTCAAACTCTTCTTCACCGTCTTACTTTTGGCGTTGTTGTGTGACATATTTATTATTCCCTCGTTTTATTCGATTTTCTTGTTGAGCTGTGAAAAGGGAAGGCTTGTCCAATGTACATGTATTTTAATGCAGGCTTAATACATGTGCATTTGTTATTTGTTGTGAGTGTGATTTTGAAAGAAACTGCGGCCAATGGTAATTGGGAGATACTTCGGTTTAAGAAGCCAAACCATAAATTCAAAATAAAACAAAAATAGCCTTTGTCTCAGGGATAGAGCAACAGCAACATTTTTGTTTGATGTAAATAAAACCACAAAGCCGTCAGTAATAATTTAAATGCATTGTCTCAGTATGTTAACTATTATGCATTAACATGGAACAAAAAGTTTAATATTGTGTTCTCTAACAGTGTTATACAGTGTTTTCCAACAGCCAGGAAATATTTCTCTCAACTATCTTAAGATATTAAAATGTATTTGTTAGATTTTAAGGTGTATCCAAGTGTGATTCTGTCCGTATTATATAGCTCCTTAATATGCTGTAGATCAGCGCGTCTTTTGGATTTGATTTCACTTGCAATTTTGGTGCTAGAACTATTTATTTTAGGAACAAACACTATTCAGGAATCTTCAACTTCATACAAGTATATTTTTCAACAGACTGATCTTCACTTTGTAGGTCTTCAGATAGAAATGTCTCAGTTCATGTGTTTATATAAGTCTGATGTATATGCAGATAATCAAGAAAATCATAAACTTAGAAAAATACTTACCTTTAACGAAGTGCGTGGAAGTACAGTTTTGTGTGTGCGCGTGAAATTAACAGTAATATGCATAAAATGTGGTTGTGAAAATCATCTTCATCGACTTATAAATGTATTTGTATAATTTATCTCGTTTGTTACTGTCCTCAAGTTGTGTGAATAAATCTAAATATTTCCATTCTGAGTAAATTTATTATATGCCTTATGGGGGTCCCGACTTATATCCATAAAAGTTGAAAACGGAACTATATTGTTTATTACTGGAACTAGTTGGATGGGGATTTGGGGTTTAAGGTTGTAGTGACATCATAGGTTATATCATGTCGAATCTATAATGATCATATAATTCATAAATGAGCTATAGCATTATGGCTATAGGCAGATAAAGACTGAAAATAAGACCTAATTTCAAAAATAAATATTTATTTTGACAAAGTATTAAAAAACAAGGAAGTGGAACTCTCATTGACGGCACGGTAACTTTAACTGTAAGGGTACGGGCGCATTAATGGGGATAGGTCGACCGCTATCTGAGCTATAAGGGAAATTAAAGAAGTCAAATGGCATCAAATGACTAACAACTCGTAATACTTCCATCATAATGTTGAGGACGTGGCTATGCGGTGTAGTTGACAATTACTTGGAAAATTACTTGTCATAATGGATTGAACATATTACATGAAATTATCTAAAGATAGCTTACTCTATCTAGGGTAGCAGGCCCTGTGGGCATTTGTGGCACCCTGCATATAACAAGCATATTTTTCTTTCCATTTGAATAGTCAGCCTTTTGGGTCTACTTGTGACGCTGCTGAAATAACTACTAACCTAATTAAAAAAACAATATAATGTCACCTTAAACTATTTTCCTTTGCATTTATTCATTATGTTAGAATAATACGCTCTTCTAGATGAAAACTTGTCCCATGACGTAGAACTTTCATTTCTCCGAGGGGAGGGTATCATAGTAGTATTTTAAGTACTCTGAGGTTGGTGTTTTATGACTCCAAGGTGTGACTTTTAGCTCTCCGGGGTGGGTGTTTTATGACTCCGAGGTGGGACTTTTAGCTCTCCGGGGTGGGTGTTTTATGACTCCGAGGTGGGACTTTTAGCTCTCCGGGTTGGGTGTTTTATGACTCCGAGGTGGGACTTTTAGCTCTCCGGGGTGGGTGTTTTATGACTCTGTGGTGGGACTTTTAGCTCTCCGGGATGGGTGTTTTATGACTCTGTGGTGGGACTTTTAGCTCTCCGGGGTGGGTGTTTTATGACTCCGAGGTGGGACATAGTTCTCCAAGGTGGGACTTTTAATCTTTGAGTTTGTGTGATTCTTTTCATACTGACAGTCTGACATTGTGATAATGATTTATCAAAGTTCACTGAAAGTTACATCTCTGGAGGTGTTCTAAAACGAAAGGGTCAAGGAAACACATTCTAAGTTTAATTCATTTTTTACTAAGTCTATGACGCTGAATCAATAACCAACTGCTAAAAGCTACTATTTTGACCACGCATCCACTTTCATAAAATCATTCAAACAGTTGATGAAAAAGACATTTCTCAATCTCATAAAGACATTCTTCAAATGATTTTATTTACCAATCTTTCACATCAGGTGGCATATTCTTTATCAGACCTTGCACCCTTCCAAGAATGATTTCATTGGTGCTGCGACAGTTTTGTGCTCCATACGGAGGTTCAATGAACAGAGCATCAGAAATGGATAATACATCATTGTTTTCGCCAGTCATTGAAATGGGAATGCGATTTTTCAAGAGCCAAGATCTAACCATGGTTTTCCTATTTTTCAGCTCGTCAGGAGTGATACTCTTTTTCTCTGTAGTTTGGAACAGTCTCTCAAGTGTCTGTTTGTGTTTCTCAACGTTGTCATCCATGACAATGATTGATGTTACCGCGTGGCCCATGACCATCTCTAACTCCACCTTATTTTCCTTTGGAAATTGCACCAAGGCTATAGTCTGTGAGACAGGATCTATCGTGTAGACCCATCCTCTATGTGAAGTTCCCTTAAAGGTGCTAACAGACACCTCCTTATGTACATACTGCAGCCACTCTGCCGGGTCTGTCTTGAAAATGGCGTGATCTTCTGAATCTATGCACGACTCCATTTTGACACACACAAGTTCCAGATAGAAAAAGTTAACTGTGAAGAGGCTTTACTCAGGAATGTCAAAAGTGCACATAGTCTTGTATCGCCTCAAAAGGTCAGTCTTGGATCCGAGCTGTTTTCGGAGAACTTCGATCTGTCGCTCCTGCTCTTCTTTGCTGTAGTCTATGCCTGGCAATTTCTTGACTTGCTCCCTTGCACGGTCCAGTTTATTTCGGAGCTCCGTCAACTTTTGTGGTACTTCGTGTGTATCTTTATCAACGCTGAAAATAGGAACACAAATCCCTCGTTACATCACATGAATGGATATACATTAAATATATAATACACCCTTTCAGACTTTGTTTAAGAAATACCCTAAAATTTGGCCCTTCCCTAACTTAAAAGAAAAGAAAGATTGTAATGAAAATGACAAAAAGTTCAAGAAATGGTATATATTTGATCAAGAGATGTAGGCCTATGTTAGATGCTAGGAATTGTTTTAGAGGGAGTCTGGAACGGTTTCTGAATTTTCAAGAATGCCCGAGTCTATTTAGATCTATGTAAGTTTTCTACCTCAGAAACAATTAATGTTATAGATATGCCATAGCATATGGCCATGCACTAATCTCATTACAACAGAATAGGCCACTGCGAAAAAATGTGTGCAAATTACTACAATTTGCAAATGCAATTCATCCCCTGACTCTTTCACAATCTAGTCCGAGAGGCCCAGACCAAACGTTCACACTCAGTCTGACTATAAATATAAATGTAAATGGGTCTGTCTTAAAAATAGCGTGATCTTCTGAATCTATGCACGGAAATGGAAACCTGAATACAAAAACAAATACCAGACAGCCTTTACTTCAGATGAATGCACAACACAAAGTGAAAATATCCTTGTCGAAACTTCCCAGCCAGATAGCAGCCCCTCACATCTGGCCTCCATGCTGAACAAATACTTCTGTCATGCCATAGAATCCATTACACAGAAAAAATGCAAGAATAACTCATCTACTTTTCCTAAAAACAAATGGTTTAATGAAATATGTCAACACGAAAGAGCCAACTTAGCAGCTTATAGAAAAGAAAATGATATTTCTGACCCAGAAAAATGGCAGATGTACCACAAACTAGAAAAAAACTACAAAAGATTGACCCAATATACTAAAAGACAATACCAAGAGGAACAAAGATCAAAATTGGAAAACATGTGTTCTGTAAACCCTAACAAATACTGGGAGTTCCTACGCAAACTGCACCCTGCACCAGTGGAATCTGAGGTTGACCTCGCCACCTTCCAGACATACTATGATGAAAATAAGTGCCCCCCCCATAAACATTATTTTGAGACAACATCGCTGAATATCTGTTTCCCAAATGAACCTGTTAATACACCAGATGATGACTGCATAAATGACATTCTGAATAGACCAATAGAACGCGATGAGATAATTCACCACCTAAATACTATGAAGCCGGGTAAAGCCCCAGGTAAAGACGGTATAGGGTCAGATTTTTTGAAAAATGCTGCCCATACATGTCTGGATCCACTTCTTGCCGTCTTTAACCACTGCCTATCAACTGGCAGTTTCCCTAAAGACTGGGCCCATGGGCTTGTAAACCCGATTTTCAAAAAAGGTCATAAGAAAAATCCAGATAACTATAGAAAAATTACTGTTCTTCCTATCTTTGGCAAACTGTTTGAGGCTATTCTAAATTCAAGACTCAAATTCAAAAACCAGGCACTATGCCATGACGACAGACTCCAGGCAGGCTTTAGGGAAAAAGTAAGAACCACTGATAACATCTTTATTCTACAGACTCTCATCAACAAGCAGCAAGCAAAAAGCAAACCCCTTTATACCTGTTTCATTGACTTTACAAAAGCATTTGATCTAGTCAATAGAGCATTCTTACTACACAAGCTTAAGTCACGTGGAATCTCAGGCAAATTTCTAGATGTTATTCAAAATATGTTTGCAAATGCACAAGTACAGATAAAAAAGGACGGACTACTAAGTGATGCTATTGCCTGCCCAGTCGGGGTTCTACAAGGTGGTATGCTCAGTCCAAAACTTTTTACCGAGTTCCTAAGTGATATTGATTCTTATCTTCCAAAAAGTCATGGTGTAGTTCTCAACACAACGCTGATAAGCTACCTACTATATGCTGATGATCTAGTCCTCTTCTCTGAAACACCAAATGGACTACAATGTTTACTTAACGGTCTACTTAGATTTTGTAGCAGGTGGCATCTTATCCTAAACGAAACAAAAAGTAAAGTACTTGTTTTTAACAAGAAAGGAAATAACTCTAAATTCCTTTTTGGCCAAGAACCCCTCGAAATAATAAGTGAATACAAATATCTTGGAGTAGTCTTCTCATCTTCCACACAGAACCCAACTAAACCTACAACTAGTCTTCTTGTTGAACAAGCCCGCAAGGCCCTATTCAAAATCAAACAAACCACAAAACAAACACTAGGCAAGCTCTCACCCAAACTGGCCCTAAAAGTTTTTGACTCACAGATAAACCCAATCCTAGAATATAGTAGCGAGATCTGGAGCACATCAAAACAAATCCCAGAGATCGAACGTTTTCAACTACAATACCTCAAATATATGTTATGTGTCAAAACCCAGACCAGCACTATAGCTGTATATGCTGAGACAGGGCGATTCCCCCTAGTGCTAAGGCAGAACTTACAGACACTGAAATACTGGTTAAGGGTTCGAAATCTGCCACCTGAAAACGCAGCACGAGAGGCTTATGACGCACAACTAGCCCTATTCAAAGAGGAGCTACCTTCCTGGTGTGATAAAATAAACAATATCCTTTCTGACTTTGATATGCGGGATGCGCTTGTAACAACTGATGACTTAGACGATACAGCACTTTTATCCTTGGCAAATGAAAAACTGCATCAAAACTATTCAAAATTCCTTCTGTCCGGTATAAGTAACTGTGGCACAGAAAGCAAGCTACGAAACTATCAGACTTTCAAAACAACCTTAGGCCTTGAACCATATCTATTTACATTGAAAAACCAAAAGCTACTCATTACCCTGTCCCGATTCCGTCTATCCTCCCACACCCTAGAAATTGAAATGGGACGTCATGCTAGACCAAAAATCCCAAACCAATTAAGAATATGCAGAATATGCCCCCTAGGCCAGGTGGAAGACGAGATCCACTTCCTCCTCAAATGTACTAGATATGAGGAGAGGAGGAACACATTTTTTAAACAGATAGATGGTATTTTTGATATTGATAGTATGGACACATTATGCAAATACATGGTTATTATGTCATCTAAAGAGGAGTGTGTAATAAAGGCACTTGCAGCCTTTATTAGGGATTGCTTCAAACTCAGGTCGTACACACTAGGTAATGCTGTGACAAACCTCGCCTGATCTCTTATACTTCTGACCTATGCCCTATGTATGGTTACTACACAAATCCCATTGCCGGAATATGTACTTATATTGTTTAAATATGTATTTATGCTCTGAAATACGCAATACGTACACACATGTAAGTGTAAACGGGTGCTAGAAACCCTTCTTGATGTATTAGAAAGGTGCTAATGTCCATGCTCTTGATGTGTTAGAAAGGTGCTAAGAGCTCGAATCAAAATCCTAAATACTGTTTCCTAACAGGAAACAACATAACCTACATAGTCAGCTCTGACACTGTACTGTCAGATGGTGCTCTTGAGTTATAAATGTTCATGCTCTTTATGTCTAGTCTTTAGGGCTGTAGGCTGTAGTACTTTATGTTCATGTGACACATGGATCTTGTAGATCGTTCAGTTGTCAATAAAAGTTCACACACACACACACACACTGACTCAGTGGGAACGACAGACAGGGCTTTTCTCGGTCTATCACAATGACAATCACAGAGGCTCAGCCTCAGACTCAGAGCTTATGCAGTCCCATTTATAGTTCTGTTTGTAATTCTACAACACCTTGGATTATAATTAAAATAATCTGGTTTTACGCATAAGAGTTAACGTCAGTAACAACGAGACCTAAGCCCTAACGAGTAACGTCGTCGGAGAATGAGCGACCACACGGGAAGCCGGTTTTAAAATGTCACATTATCAGTTGCTTTCTAGACTCAGAACAGTGCGAACTGAATTCATATCTGTTTAAAATGGATACAGTCTAGTAGTTTTAACCTTACTTTTCATTTGAACACTATTATTTAACACGTATGATAAAGAATAACAGACCTTTTGAGAATATCATAAACGAGTGGCAGAAAATTCGCATCAACTTCCGCCATCTTGATGACCCAATTTGAAGTTTGTTCCCGGTGCGTTGTAAAGGTCGAAGTAATTGGACACATGAGAACCAGCGTAAAAGTCATGTGACCGACTCAAAATGGCGGCATGCGAGTGGTGAGTACACTTCATCAGGCAATTGCAGGGAGTTATTCTCTATTTTAGATTTGTCTTACATGTTCTGATGATGTATTGCATATCAATCAAAAGTCAGTACACCATTGCCAATATCTTTGAGTTGTCACAACCGAAACCTTCCCCCAAATTGATTAAACTTCCCCATTTTTGCAATTTTCAAGTGTGACCCGGGAGTTCCAGGTCTACACTGAAACGAGTCACGCCCACAATTTTCAGCGTAAAGGTTCTATATAGATCTATAAGTAAAAGAAAAGGTGCGAAATATCTAGACAATGAAGGCCATAGCATTGTAGAACGTGCTATCTGTGTCTGAATGACAGCGCTGTGGCATGAATATTCATAATCCCATTCCTACCATCTGACTTGACTGAATCAGTGAATGAAATATCTAATGATGTTTTTGTAAGCAAATATCTGTACTTACTGAGGAGTTCTGGTAGAGATTACACCTGTCTCGGCGAGGCTGGGCTGTCGTGCGGGCAGTCGGCTTCGTGGGTACAGGCAATCTGATTCAAAACCGCCCGACTCGGCGCGTCCTCGCAACGGAAACGGCCGAAGATTCCCGAAGATTCCCGAAGAGGGCCGATCGACGCCGGACGCGTCGACGACACTCCACCTCGTTCCATTTTTTTAGGAGAGCCCCCTCCATCGGGGGCGGAACAAGGTCCCCATGTGTCCATGGCCTAGCAGCTACAGGTGTTTATACAGTTCTAAGCGCTACTATATACAAGGGGTAGGTCCGCTTGACCTACAGCCCGAAGAACCTCTGGGCGTTCTTCGAGGAAATCTCCAAGATGAGGCTGGGTGGGATTCCCTGAAGCTCTCCCACTCGGTCTGCCACCCGGCAGATGGAAGTCGGCCCATGCTGGTTGGGCCGGACCCCTCGCGGGCAGAGGTGCGGGCTGTCGGTCTCCAGGAGGAGCTTGTCCAGCTGGAGGCCCTGCACCACCTGGTCCAGTTCCGGGTGACGGTCAGCCCTCAGGAGTTTTCCTGAGATGCTGAACATGGCCTGGGGGAAGGCCTCCTCCCACCGGCGCTGCTCGTCTAGCCCACTGTCGAAGCAGTGCAGCTGTAGCTTCTGCGAGCGGGGCACAGACTGCTGCAGCACCTCCCGGCACATTGCACCAGCCTCCTGGTTCTGCTTCTGATCCCGGGAGTGGATGACGAGGGGCAGCCCCCTGGCGGCGGCGAAGGCTGACAGGTTGGCCAGTGCTGCCTGCTGCATGAGGGCCACGTCCTCGGAGTCCCGGTGGTAGAGGTCGATCCCCACCTCTCCGACGGCCACGGCGCCCCTCCGTATGGCTCGCTTGGCTGAAGCGAGCACATCGTTGACCTTGTTGGCCTCCCTTGGGACCCGGGTTGGATGGAGCCCCACGGCGTTGACAACGCGCAGCCCAGGGATCTCGAGGTCTTGACGGCCCCAGTCCCTGGGGAAGCAGTCAACGTTCACCACCGTCAGGGAGGACAGGTGGTCCCGCCCCTGCTCGACGGCATGGCTCCCACCAAGCCGCCGACACAACTCCCGAAGATGACAGTGGGAGTCGGTCCCTGCAGGGATTGGCCTCCGGGTTGGGCCCGCCCTCTGGGTCCAGGTCCTTATCCTGGCCTGGCCTCGGTCGCCGCAAATGGACATCAGCAACGCCATCAGCTTCCAATGGAGGAGGCAGCCCTCGCTGCTGGGGGGACTCATCACCCGAGCGGCCCCACTGGCGGTGTCCATGGACCGGTCGTAGTAGTCCATCAGCGCCTCCTGGAGCGGTGACACTGTGAGGCCGTTGGCCACCAGCCCTCTCTCCAGGGCCAGGTCACACAGGTCCCTCCGCCTCTTACCCATCTGCTCGGCGACTTCCTCAAGCAGGGCCGCACACAGTCGGACGTACTGTTCCAGTGCCCTGTCATCGAAGGGCCTGGCTTTGGGGCACTCCCGGAGATGTTTCCTCAGGTTGCCAACTCGTGCGTACTGGGTGTAGCAGCCCCAGCATGCTGTCTCTGGCTGGATGAAGAAAGGCAGGTGCGACAGCAACACATGGCGACGAAGGTGACTCTGGTAGGCACAGCGTCGGCCGATGGGGCAGTCTTGCTTCCCGCGTTTGGCTGGCGCCCCTCCACCTGCAGGGGGACCTGGTCTGGTGGCCCCTGCACTAGGTGAACGGGCTCTTGTTGAGGGTATCGGCTTTTGCTTCTGCGGTGGTACCCTTCCATATCCAGGGGGCCTTGGTACGGCGGCCTCCACACTGGGTGAACGGGCTCTCTTTGAGGGCAGTGTGGTGTCCCTAAGCGAGACCGCACGCGAACGGGCTCTCTTTGAGGGCAGGGTGGTGTCCCCAAGCGAGACCGTGCGGCGCTCTCCTTCTGCCCTCTCTGGTTCTGGGGTTGTTGCCTGGTTCCCCCACTGGACCCTTCGGGGTCCGAAGCCTTCAAAGGTCACTTCAAGACCTCCGGCTGGTGCGGGGGGCTGGCTGTTCTCTGGGCCCCCGCTAGCGAGGGCTGACTGGTTCCCGGGCAGCTGGGGAAGGGGGACTGGGGTCTCCCCTTGGCCTCTGAGCCCCGTGATGTTGGTGGGCAGTCTAGCTGCTGCGGGGGGCTGGTTGTTGTCTGGGTACCAGCTAGCCTCTTGGCCAATGAGCCCCGCGACGTTGATGGGCAGTCTAGCTGGCACGGGGGGCTGGTGGTTGTTTGGGTACCAGCTAGTGAGAGCCAACTGGCTCCCAGGCAGCTGGGGCAGGGGGACCGGGGTCCCCCCTTGGCCCATGAGCCCCGCGATGTCGATGGGCAGCCAGATGACACCCCTCTGCGGCAGGCCAGGTGGAGGGGCCATTCGCAGAGAGCTCCCTGCGGCAGTCAGCGCGGGGAGGTGGTCTCCGGCAGGCAGGAACACGTTCGAAAGCATGTCTGGAAGGCATTGAAATATTGGTAACTCCTTATCTGTAGTCTTATCTCCTATATATAGTCTTCTATCGTCCTAGTTCCTAATCCTACTTATTTACACTTTGATAAGGAGTTAGTGAGAAGTCGGAAAGGCCGGCACGCGACGCATACGAAGTGGGCGGAGCAAACGGCGCACTGTGTTTTGTAACCGAACGGGCACACGTATAAGTCTACCCCTGCGTGATCGACGTTCTGGTTCGGTTCCAGTTGCAGCCCCTGTTGCCTCCGTCATCTTCAGCTCCTGGCCTGTAGTTGTGTCCATTGACTTCTCTTTCATGCTTGTATCCTTAGCCTTATTCAACACCTTGGATGCTGCCCCCACACCCATATTACTTGAGCTCGGGGTACCGGGAGTGACTTCCTCCGGTAACTCCCTGGTTCCCAAGATGGTCAGGGTACCGGGAATGATTTCCTTTTCCTCCGGTACTTCCTTAGTTCTCTCTCCCTGTTGTGCTTTTTCGGCTTGGGTCCCTTCCAGAGGTGGTAGGTGAAGGTCCTTATTGGGCTCATCCAGTCCGGCAGCCAGTAGGTCGTATCCCTCATCCCCCTCCGGCGACGGTGATTGGCAACCAAATTTGAGTAGGCGGTGGCGCCTCCTCCTGAGCCAGAGTGGGATAGCCCTGTCCCGACATAGCAATAGCCTGTCATGGTGTACAACATTCGACCTCTTTCGCTCCCCGATCCGGACTAGCACTGGGGAAAGTATTTCTTCTACTAAGTACGGGCCTTTCCACATGGGCTTCAGCTTCGGACTCTCCCCTTTTTTGTTGGCGGTGTCGCGCTTGTAGACCAGGTCTCCAATCTCATATTTTGTGTGGTTCAGTTTTCGGTCGTAAATGTGCTTTTGCAACTCCTGAGAGGTCCTGAGCCTTTCCCGGGCCATACGGTGCACTTCCTGTAGTGCTCCCCGCAAGGCCCTTACATAGCTCGATGTGGGTTCTGGCTCCGAGCTGTTAGCCTCTGCCGTCCCGAAAACGATGTCTTCCGGCTGCATGACTTCTCTACCGAGCATCATCATGTTTGGACTGTACCCTGTTGTTCTGTGGGGGACAGTCCGCAGTGCTCCGGCTAAGAGGTGCAGGTGACGGTCCCATTGCCTGGACTTCCCCTCTAAGAAGCAGCGTACCATCTGGAGGATAGTGCGATTGTAACGCTCCACTTGTCCATTTGACGCCGGACGGTAAGGGGTTGTCCGGGTTTTCCGAATACGTAGGAGGTCACAGATGGAGTTGATCAAGTTCCCGTCCACGTTACGGCCCTGGTCTGTATGTAGGTGTTGCGGGCAGCCGAAGCGAGCCACAAAGTCATTGACGAACTTGTGGGCTATAACTTCTGCCTTCTGGTCTGGGATAGGATAGCATTCTACCCACTTGGTGAATTGGTCCACGATCACCAGGATACAGGTGTTCCCTTGTTCCGAGGAAGGCAGGGGCCCAAGGATGTCCAGGTGGAGTCTTTCAACTGGTGCCCCAGCATGGTATTGTCCTAATGGGCCTCGGGGCCTAATACAGGGCTTCTTGTTTTTGCTGCATGTGCCACAGGACTTCACGAACTCCTTGCAGTCGGTCCGTAGTTGGAACCAAATGAACCTTTGCCGCAGCCGGGCGAGTGTCTTGTCATGTCCCAAGTGGCCTGCTGTTGGGTGGTCGTGACAGGAAGCGAGGGCCTCTGCCTTCAATGAGTCCGGGATGACCAGCAAGAGCTTGGGTCTGTTGACTGACTCCCAGCGATAGAAGAGTATCCTGTCCTGCATGAGAAGTTGATGGCTGTTGGCCCAGAGATATTTGGCGGCAGGCCCACTTAGGGCTAGTGTGGCCTGGGATGGGCCCGTTCCCTGTTCCAGCCAGCCAATAACCTCCCTGAGGTCGGGGTCTTCCAGTTGTTTGTCGTGAAGCTCTGCTTTGGAGTAGCCCCCAAAGGTTGTGCTGACAACCTCGTCCTCTTCCTTCCCACTAAGTGTCAGCATCCTTATGGATGGTGTCGGCAGGGTGCTCTCCGGGGTCTGTCGGCGCAAGGCCAGTGGTACCACATCATCCACTTCCTCCTCGAAGCGTGCCCATTGCAAATGAGCTCGTCGGCAATACGGGCATCCCCCACAGGGCAACTGCTCTGGCGACGAGCCGGCGCTATAACAGTCACATCCAGGCAGGGGGTCAGGGATGCGGGAGAGTGAGTCAGCATTGATGTGCTTCTTTCCTGGCCTGTGGACGATGGACATGTCGTACTCCGCCAACTCCTCGAGCCAGCGGGCTAGCTGTCCTTGGATATTCTTGAATCTCATCAGCCAGGTAAGGCTGTTGTGATCCGTCCTAACCAGGAAGGGTCGTCCAAGCAGGTAGTGGCGGTATTGCCTGGCCATGCGCACCACTGCCAGAAGCTCCTTGCGGGTGGTGCAGTACTTCTGCTGTTCTTTCGTCATAGTGAAACTCCCGTAGGCAATCACCTGTACCTTATCCCCCACCATCTGTCCCAGCTCCCCTGCAACAGCGGTGTCCGATGCGTCACAGTCGAGTATGAAGGTGTACTTTAGGTCAGGGTAGGGTAGTATGGGGGCTTCCATCAATGCTCCTTTTAGCAGATGGAGAGCCTCTTCAGCCTGTTCCGGCCAACTGAATGTTACTTTAGGCCCGGTGATGGCGTAGAGTGGTTCCGCGATTTCCGCGTAGCGAGGTACAAACTCCCGGTGGTAGTTGGCAAATCCCAGGAAGGACTCAACATCTCGGACGCACTTGGGGGTGGGCCAGTTCTTGATGGTGTCCCTGCTGCCTGGGTTGATTTGAATGCCTTGAGGAGACACGAGTCGGCCCAGAAACATTACCTCCTGCTGGAAGAAGCTGCATTTCTTGGGCTTCAACTTCAGGTTGTACCCTTGAAAACGTTCCAGGGCTTCCACTAGGTTGTCACGGGCCTGCCCAAAGCTGTTGCCGAAGACAACCACATCGTCCAGGTATGAGAGGACCTTGTTCCACTGCATTCCATGCAACACTAGCTGGACCGCACGTTGGAAGGTGGCGGGCGCGTTGCAGAGTCCAAATCCCATTCGGGTCCACTCAAAGAGTCCATACTTGGTGATGAAGGCTGTCTTGTGCTGGTCGTCTTCCTCTAGCTCTATCTGCCAGTACCCGGAGTTCATGTCGAGGGTGCTGTAGAATTTACTCCCGGCCAGAGAGTCAAGACATTCCTCGATTTTCGGCAGGGGGAAGGCATCTTTGACCGTGACACTGTTGAGACCCCTGTAGTCGAGGCACCACCGTACAGATCCGTCCTTCTTCCTCACCAACACAGGGACAGCTGCCCATGCCGAGGACGAAGGTCTGATTACCCCGGCATTCAACATCTTTGTCAGGTGCTTTTCTTCTTCCTCCTGGAAACCCAAGGGGGTCCGGCGCATGCGCTGGCGAATTGGTCTAGCACCCTGTGTGTCGATGGAATGCTTAATGGCTGTAAAACATCCTAGATCGGTGTCGCTGACTGAGAACACGGCCTGGTATTCTACGAGGATTCGGGAAACCTCACGTGCTTGAGGCGGTGTCAGGTTCTTGGCTGACCGAAGGAACAGGTCTTGGAGATGTGGTGGGACTGTCGGGGACAGGGTCGCTAGTTCTTCAGGGGAGACTTTACAGGTGTTCTCTCCCTCGTCCTCCAAAGCTATCCTTCTCAGCATCGCGGGGATGCTGGCTTGGTCCACTTCAACGTCCAGAGTTGCTGCAGGGTGGGCCAGGCCCAGGGTTTGACCCTGTTTTACCTTTACCCAATGATCGCTGATATTTGTCAGCTCCACGACCCCTTCTTCCTGCTCACCGCTGAGGACAGCATAGGGGCACACAATGTCGGGGCTGAAAACCTTGGGACAGAGCATGGCCTCATTGCCAAAGTTTTTCCTGTCACCGCATGTGCGCACTGGTACTTGTTTGGTTGACATTGGCGGGATGGAGATACTTCTTGCGCAGGCGATACTGGCCACGGGATGCGGCTCATTACTTTGCCCCTTTCTGTAGCTTGCAGCAACAGTCTGGTCCTTAATGGTGATAGAGGCAGAGGGCAGGTCAATTGTTGCACCGATGGCTTTGAGGAAATCCAAACCGAGAATCACTGGATCCGATATTGGCGCCACATATACACACCAATGGAACTGGGTGTCCCCGAGATGTATCTTCACCCTCTTTGTGAAGTGCCCTGACATCACGCTATCCTTCCCCGCACCCTTCAGCTTGACCTGTTCGAGGAACTCTGGGGGCTCAACCATAGAATTAAGAAATTCCTGGCTCATCACAGTGACTTGGGCTCCCAAGTCCACTAGAGCTTCCACCGATGTCCCGTTCATTTTCACCCTGATGTAGAGGCTCTCCGGAACATCCCTGGCTGAGTTTCCCCCACGGAAGGTGACGCTCCGCACGTGGTAGTCCTGAGACATAGGGGTTACGGGCCCGACTTCCTGGTCCTCCTGGTGTACATTACATTTGCCAGCACCAACCTGGTGATAAGCTGTACCTGCTCTCGCTTCCTCATCTGGGGATTCCTTCGGGTCTTCTGATTGTCGTGTTTGCCCCAAAGGCAGTGCTTGATCCCATGGCTGTTCTTGGTCCGGGCATGAGGGCTGGTCTTGGGAGCAGCCTACTTCGAGGGGTGACTGTGGGGCCTGTGGGATCTCTGGGCCCAAGTATGACACTTGGTCCGGTGGTCGACCTCGGTTAAGGAGGGGTGGCGATTGGTCGCGCTGACCACCCCGTCCTAGTTTTCCGAAGCCGATTTCTTCTCAAGGGCTACCGGTTGGCGCTTGGGTTTTGGGCACTCCCGTGCAAAGTGGCCCTCCTCCTGGCAGTTGAAGCACTGCCTTGGTCGGCCTGGGGAAGTGCTCCGTGACCGGCTCCTGCTCGGATACGGGCTAGGCGATCTGGGTGGCCTCGCTGTGCTCCTCGCGGTGGCAGCCTGTATTACCTTCTCTGCCGCTGCTGTTGCCGCTTGCTCCATCATTTTTTGAATGCGTTCTTCCAGACCTTGGAGCGGGTCCTTCTCCACCCTGGCGATTGAGGGTTGCTTGTTGCTTGCCTCGTCCCCGTCCATGAAGGAGACAGACCGGACCTTCCTCTCTCCCACGAGGGCCTTGGCGTTCTGGATGGAGTGTTTAACGCTCCGCAGAAGTTCCCTCATGGTTTCCACCTTCTTCTCGCCAGCCCACAATGCTGCCCGACGATCCAGGCAGCCATGGAGGAAGACGTCCATGGCAGCCCTCTCGGCGGTCCTTTCCGGGTCTCCCCTATAGCCATCCCTGGCCAGCGTCTGACACCTCTGGGCGAAGTGCTCGAGCTCTTCCCCTTGATCTTGGCGGAGGGTGCGAAGCTCCATGCGGGCCGTTTGTGGGGGGTTCTTCCGGTTGAACCGATCTTTCATAGCCCTCTTAACACAGTTGAAGTCTTTACGATCGACCTTTGAAATCGTCCCGTAAAACTCCAGGGCATCATCTCTTAGGTGTTGGACCAGGTTGTCCAACTTGGCATCGTGGCTCCACTGGCACTTTCGGGCGATACGCTTGAATTGGTCAGCGTATATCTCCCACCTGACCTTGCCATGGTAAGTTGGGATCTTGCCGGTGTCCGGTCTCCGAGGAGGCGGAGTCCTTGATTCGTAGCCCCGCCCCTCCGGAGCCACATCATCCTCGCTGCTGGAGGAGGTGGAGTCCACTTCCCAGTAGTCGCCTGAGCCCTGCTGGGAAAACCTGGATGACTTGGCCCGCCCCTCGCTCCGGCCATGGTTGGAACGGCCACTCTCCCTTAGGGGCTCTTTTGGTGGTTGAGGTTGGCAGTCGTACCACTCCCCGTGGCGAGGGGCATCATGCTGGCTGTAACTATCACGTTCCCAAGAAGAATTCCCCTGTGAGCGGAGGTCGTTGTGGTGGGCGTGGCGGGGCGTTTCATATCGGCCCTTGTCTTCACGTTCCCACGGCGAGCCCTGTGAGCGACGGTCATCCCGGTAGTGCAGCTGTTCTGAGAGATAGCTGCCATTTCTGCTGCTCCTGTTTTCCTTTTCTGGAGTTTGGTGGTGTGGGATGTAGCGGTTATCCCGCACGCTCCCCTTGCGTAGAGGAGTTGAGTGCTGCTGGGGTTTTTGCCAACCCTCGCTCCTCTCTCCCGGCCCCTCTGGATCTTCTGGGTGATCCTGACTGGTCCTCCTGTCTCTTCCTTTTGAGTTGTAGGCCTCTCTCCACTTGGCCGCCTGCTCCTTTGCTTCTTTGGCCTCGCGTTCCAGCTCTTTAAGTCGCAGTTCTTTAGGATCTTGCTCAGGGTCCTCACTTAACTCTTCATCGTCGGTGGATTGAAGAGAAGCCTCTTCTCTTTCAGCTTCGGCGCGTCGGGCGGCTGCCTCCTTCTCGGCCTGTGCGGCTGCTTCCTTCGCGGCCCGGACCCGGGCGGCTGCCTCCTTCTCGGCCTGTGCGGCTGCTTCCTTCGCGGCCCGGACCCGATGACGAGTTGCTTCTCGGGCGGCTCGAGCACGCTGCTTTTGCTCCGACGTTATGCGTTCCTCCTCTTCCACTTGACGCCGAAGCTGCTCACGCTGGTCAGCCTCGGCTGCTTCCTTCTCGGCCTCTCGTTGGCGCACCTCAGACTCATTTTGGTATTCGGTGATTGTAGCGTTCGCGCTGCTCAAGGATGAGCGCAGGCTTTCCCTTTCTGAGCGCAGGCTTTCCCTTTCTGAGCGCAGGCTTTCCCTTTCTTCCTCCTCTCCAAAGTCAATTACCTTTTCCAAGATGGCGGCGGTGAGGGCTTCAATTATGTCTTTCTCCAGATAGGGGGCCAGATCGTTCAGCCTTCGTGCGGGGCCATGCTGCCGAAGAACCTTGGCGAGGGTCTTAGACCTCGCCGCACCTATTCTTGGTATCGTCCTTAGTTGGTCTTCGGTCCCCGTGTTAAGGTTAAACGGGGGATCAGCCGGCATACTGTTGGCCATGTTACAAGCGCGTTCAGTAAAATGAATGATGGGTCGCGGAACGTTCGAGCTGGGGTGCCGCGTCGGTGGTTAGTTTGGAGTTGCGGGATCTTAAGGAAGGGTTGTTGCTTATCCTATGTTATCTCGTACCGTATTTCCCACTAGACTGAATTGCAGAGATTTTAGGAGGCTCCGGAAAAAGTAACCTTAAACCAGAAATTACCTCAAATTTGGAGAATTAGCCTAATTTTTAGTGTCGATACCCGAAGAACTTGGATGAATCCCCGTCTTATCTTCAATCTTCAAGAATTAGGCTAATTAAAGGTGACTCCGGAAAAAGTAACCTTAAACCAGAAATTACCTTAAATTTGGAGAATTAGCCTAATTTTTAGTGTTGATACCCGAAGAACTTGGATGAATCCCTGGCTTATCTTCAATCTTCAAGAATTAGGCTAATAAAGGTGACTCCGGAAAAAGCAACCTTAAACCAGAAATTACCTTAAATTTGGAGAATTAGCCTAATTTCTAGTGTTGATACCCAAATAAATCAGGGTAGTACTTCCGATGAATTATGACGAGAGCCTGAGCCCGATTTTGGGAGTTTGTAAATTAAGTCACCAGGCTCTGTGGCCTTATATAGGATAAATGGGCAAAATTACTAAGTCCAAGTAGGCTTACTAAAGTTATGAAAATTACTCCTAATTCAGGGTAAAATAACTTAAATATATGGCCAAACTTAGTACATAATAAATGCAGAATGTTCTGTAGGGCCCACTTAATGTTTTTGTAAAGTTTTAGCCAAAATGGCTGACTCCTGGCCAGGAGGCCTGGGCCTTTTTTGAAAACTAAGCCCCAGTTTTTAGTCTTAAAAAGTTCACAACATGTAAAAATAATGGCCCAGAATTAAAATGTAGGTGACATACAGTCCCTATAAGTGACACTTAAATCATAAACAGTCTTAGTAAATGCAGGATGGCTCTGTAATTTGTGTGATGAAATGGTTTGGGATTTAAAAATGGCCACTTCCAACCTCTCCTGGGGTGGGCAGGAAGTTGCCAAGTTTCACCAAATAAGTCCACAAAAACACACCAAACCACACAAAATGTCACATACACACACAGGGGGGTCCTTTGTGAATAATCCCTGTAAGTTTCAGCACTGTAGATGGCCTTTTTCAGACCTTTTTAGAGTCTTTGGGATGTAAACAATGCAGGGGCTTGGATGTAAACAAGTCTCCACTGGCAAAGTTTTATCTCCACAAAAATGGCACAAAAATGTCTTTTCCTGGATCCAAACTTGACAAAATCCTGGTGGGTAGGCACACCCCACTCCTGGCACCAATGTAAACAAATATCTGTACTTACTGAGGAGTTCTGGTAGAGATTACACCTGTCTCGGCGAGGCTGGGCTGTCGTGCGGGCAGTCGGCTTCGTGGGTACAGGCAATCTGATTCAAAACCGCCCGACTCGGCGCGTCCTCGCAACGGAAACGGCCGAAGATTCCCGAAGATTCCCGAAGAGGGCCGATCGACGCCGGACGCGTCGACGACATTTTATTCACAATATGATTGAGGATCATTGTTTGACACATAGGTCAGTGGATGATTTTAATTTAGACTCAGAACAAAAAGGTAAAGAGATGATGATTTGTGAAACCGTGGATAATGTGAGATCAGATTTCCTTCTCCGGTACTAGGCGGTAGATCAATATGGATCATTCTACATTTTAATTCTATTTTCCTCCTAATCATGAGGCTAATGGTTATGCCACAATCACGGTGGCCTACTTTTCTCCAGTGCTAGGTTATGATTGCTGAAATTAGTAGAAGTTAATAGTAGGGCCCTTGATGGGGAGGTCCCCATGTCGCATGTCGAATTTAACACACTCTGTCACAATCATATAACACGTACCTAGAGGATAGAACGTACCAATCCAAGTGTTCATCTTTTTATACTTTGCAGGATTCCACGCCCCAGAAAGTATGTGCATGAAAAGCAGCGTGAGCTTTGTCCGAGGGAAGAGACGTTTAGCCACCCATTGAAGGCCATCACCGTCACTGTAAGAAACGATTTCTATGTGATTGTAGAGTCTACATGTTACTTTTATGTTTTTAAATTAGAATTTTACCCTAGAGCAAAAAGTAAATAGATACCCAGCATGTACAGAAAACAATAAACCTCACTTAACTCAAACATCATAAGGTCATTTTTTGACAGATAATTAATATCAGATAGAATATCAAATTCAATAACTTTGATATTTAGGTCTACATGGGCAAAATGAAGTAAATACCACCCCATTCAAAAGTCTATGAAACAAAAAACTAATAATGAACAAGATGGAACCCACTCGGCCAGTTATTGAGCCTGCCGTACAGAAATATCAGGGATATAAGTTTTCCGATATTTGTCAGATCTTTTTTTCTCTCTAGCAGCCCCAAAAATCAGTTTCAGAATTTGATGTTTAGAACACATTTTAGGATACAATCAGATTTCTTGCTGACATTTCCGACTTTTTCACTATCCCCAACTTACATCCCTGAAGTATGAACCCTTGTGATTTCTCCAACTCGTGAACCAGTTGATTTACTTACCGCAGGTGACTGATGGAGGTAAGGTGAAGAAGGCGGGTAAGGGGTCGCGGCGAGGCAGTACGGAGAGGAGCAGTACGCCCCTGTCGGACCCCCTCAGCGCCGCCCTGGAGGGGACAGACCCACTCTCCATGATGGCGGCAGAGGCTACAGATCCCCTCTCACAAATGGCGGCTCAGATGTCCATCTCAGATAAAGGGCAGGTGAGGGCACAGGAGGGACATTTATCATTAAATTCATTTAATTTTTTTATTTTCATTTTTTTTTCTACTTTTTTTTCTCTAGATAAAATTTCATGAAATGTTCATTGTTGGATATTGCAGGACTCATCCTGAAACAGGGTGCCCACGCAGTTATTAATAGGTCTTATTTTCATTTTGCTATTTATAAGGTTATGATAAAGGTCGTACTTTAGACCTAGAACTTAGTCTTAAAAGGGTCTTATTTTAGGTCAATCTGAATTTATTACAAGATGTAACGTAACTTTTCTTTCTGTCATTTCTATTTTTGTACCTTTTTGGTAGAATGCGTGAACATTACAAAGAAAACGTTCATAAAAATGTCTTGAAAATGTCTTATTTTGGTACTCAAAAAGGCATTATAAAGGTCTTATGTAGGTCCTACTTTGTTTTTTAAAATCTAGTGTTTAGTCACTCGTATTTTCTTGTTTAGAAATCCCGGAGATCCGAGTCAAATGCTTCATCATACTCAGTGGACCTTGATGACACATTTGAGCCGTGGTATGCAAGACGGACTGGGATCTTGAGCAAGTACACAACATCTGAGAAACTCTCCATCACTACCAGCTTCCTCTCAGGGTCAGAAAAGGATAAAGGTATTTCTTTGATTTACTAATACAACTTAACCATTTAGACCCCAGAGTTTACATACTTTACATGCGCGATTTCCCGAGGATTTTCTTAATTTGTCCATGGAAATTTCTCTGAAATATATATGGTTGTTAAACATTTGAAAAGTCATGTGAAAATCTACGATTTTATTATAGATGGTTTGATAAGCTTTTACCTCGTACTGTATCAAGGAATTCTGAGATGATTTCTGGTTGTTGGGTTCTCATTGGAAAAATCGGCCGTTTTTGCGGGTCGCTACGGCCGGATAGGGGAGAACACACAGGGGCTGCTATGGCTGAATAGTGATCTAAAGGGTTAAGGAAATGTAAACTATTGACAACTGGCTATTGGTACAAATGTCTTATATCCTATGTTAAATACAAGGAAAGTGTGATGGCAATAACACTTAAGTCTATCAGAAATATTAAATACTCCCCCATGCGAAGAAACAACTTTCCTGAGGATACAAGGGTTGGAATTACTATTCTGACTGGTGGATCTCTAGAACGTTGAATACATTTTTTGGGCCATCGTCCTTACATGTTTTATTCATCCTTACCCTGAATTTATCTTTTTCTCGTCTAAAGCAATATCCAAACCGGCGCCTGGATCTGTGACAGACAAAGTTAGGAACCGACTCGAACAGCTTGATGACTTTGAGGAGGTACGATCAATTTTACGTTATATTAACTGCATGTCGTGACTGGTTGACAAAAATAGCGCCGCATATAAAATCAAGAAACTCATTACTGAATATATTGAGACAGATGTAATGCATTTTCTCTGTTACGAATACTTTGGAAGGTTAAAACGACGATGCAAATCATTCTTAGCAACAAGTTAGAAACTAATGTAACGACAATCTGAGATTCAGAATTGTAAATTAATTATCAAATACATCAATTCTATACTCGTACATTGTAAAAAGGGCTCAGTGAAGGAGATGCTCAACCTCAGCCAACAAGACTACATCAATCGTATAGAAGAACTTAACAATGCGCTTATCATTGCTTGGGAACAAGACCAACGAGTGAAAGCGCTCAAAATTGCCATTCAGGTAAGTCTTCTACTGAAACGGACCATTGACGTTTAGTTATAAACACTCTGTAGTTCCATTATCATTATATGTTTGAATTTTTACATTTATGATTGACAACACTGTATTATTTCCAGTGTGCCAAGTTACTGGCGGACGTAAGCGTCATCCAGTTTTACCCGAGCAAATTCGTTCTGATCACCGATATCCTAGATACTTTTGGTGAGTATGGATTTTAAACGAGCAATATTAAGCAAGAGTCTCCTAGAATATGCCGACCATAATAGAGTCATTTCAATATCATGGTCAGCCGTCACGGTTCTGTGGAATACATACAAATAAATAATGCTGATAAGACTTTAGCAAATTTCATCATTGGTTGGAAAACTTTTTATTTTCGAAAATCTGTATAAAACGTAAGGGGTAGATACACATGAATAAATTGTACATCAGGAAAAACAGAGGATCCTCCAAAGATTTGCTCACAGAAGAAATAGCCCCAAGCTCGTCTGGTTAGGGGAGCATCACACTAGGTCCAGAATCTGCGCTGTTGTACAGAACATTTGATTTGAGGAGTCCCTAGTTATATATATATATGTAGTATTGAAGCTAATGGTGGGGACTCCCTCAATCAGTCATGTCTTTAGCCATTTAATTCTCTTTGTTCTCAATGACCGGTTACATAATCTCATGCTCAGCAGTTAAAAGGGCATTGTCCTCCAATTGTTGTTAGAATCAGGCAGTGTGGAAGCTAGATGTAGGTTACACAACCAATGCCTGAGCTAAACAGCCCTCACCCCTTTAAGTTAGGACCTCCACTGTCACCTGCAGGTGGGTTGTCCCAGGTGGGAGAGTGATAGGTCACTCAGTGCTAGGTGCATGGCAGTGCATGTAGGGATCTAGTAGTGGCCCTTTCATAAACCCCTCCCTGAGCTGTGTGTGACAGCAGGAGTGGTGGTGGTCAGCACCTATAGCCCATATTACACATAGCTTTCTGGTATTAGGAGGGATTAGGAGGGCCTTTAGTTTACTGAGGGACGACCATTGCTCATGCATGAGTGAAACTTTGTAGCTATTTTGCTTCTTGTCTTCACACAGGGCGCCTTGTATACGACCGGATCAGGAACAAAGCCCAGTATGTACCAAAAGGGAGCAGCATCCCTGTCCAGTTGCCAGGTTTGTGAATATGATCTTTAATAACCTATTCTCGTCATGATAATTTGTTTAAGAAATTGATTGTTAAGGGAATGGACGTTGTTGGAAATATGACAGGTAGATATATCAGAAATGAACCAACAACAAAAGAACTACATAATTCAGTATAGACATTTTTCGCTATTTCACAAGTTATATTGCTAATTGATCGAGCATGATATTCGCAATTTCTAAATGAAAAAATAACGTAAGGAAAACACGTCTGTATTTACTCTAATTGAAGCTGGGAATTGAAATATACAGATGACAACATAACTTGTTTTCTGCCTTTCTTAGAAAACTTTACCCCGGATCAAGTTCCCGAATCAGCCAAAGAAACATGTCGGAACTGGTTCTTCAAAATCGCCTCCATCCGCGAACTCATCCCCAGATTCTACGTGGAGGCGGCCATCCTCAAGTGTTACAGCTTTCTCACCTCTGGGTAAGACTTTTTTCCCCAAAAAAATATCTAGGTTTTTTAAATTATGAAATTGAAAGCTTTGTTTACTTAGACTTATAACAGACGTTATTTTCATGGGTAAATTGATCCAAAAAACAAGGGATGGTAAAGGGGTAATCCATGTTATCTAACAGGAAACTGGACGAAGGAAGATGTGACAGAATTAGTTATTAATATTTTTATTGCTCTTTATTAATGACTTCACGTAATTACATGATCTTCCAGCCATATAAGAAAAAAGAAATAAACATTTCAAAAAGTTTTAAAAAAACAATAGGTACCTATGTATATCTTATATATCTCATTTGTGTGGACACTAGGGAATACAACCAGGCCCTGATGAGACTGGCCGTGATGACTCGGGGTATCGGGGACCCCCTGGTCAGTGTCTACAGCAGGTGCTACCTCTGCAGGGTGAGTGCTATTACTAAGCAGAGATGCCACTTTCCCTTCTTTTTCCGGATTTCAGATTTTGGCTGTTGCACATTTTTTTCAGATAATAAGTAATTTTAAGGAAAAAAACATTAAATGTATATTCTGACAACTGATAGCATTTCTGAAAGTTCTTTTTAAATGTCAGAATGTACTGAATTTTTAATTCTGTTCCTTTAATTTTTTCCTGCTTAAAATCCGGAAAGTCTGTTTCAACAATTTTCCGGATTTTTCATGTCCATAGAATGGCATCTCTGACTAAGCTTTAACATAACAATATTATCTCCCCATGCTGATCACACCTAGGTAGATGATTGTGAATTTTTTCTTTATTTTAATTTTAATATAATTATGTCCGTATTACCATCTATGGGGAAGATAAATTTCAAGTAAATTGAATATGATTGAATTAAAAGAAAATCTTCTATAATTTTACGGTATTTGGTTGAGGCTGCTTAACACTGAAAAACAAATCAAGATTTGGAATGTAAGGCAAGGTAAAACATTAAAAGATTTCAATATTGGGAATGATGTTACATATATCACTTCTTTTCACCATAGATAAACTGCCGTGGATTTCATTTTCTATTATATATTCCTCATTAGGTTGGAATCGACGTCGCCCCCAAGATTCGAGATCATCTGATGCCATGTTTTGATGATTTCCTCACTACTTACTCTCAGGTAGGCACCAACGGTTATCTTCTTTTTTTTTTTTAGATAAAAATAATATAAAAGGGGGGGGGGGGGAGGGGGCAGCCGTTTTCACCAATTATGCAATTGTGGGAATTTTCAAGCAGTATATCGAAAATCTTATATTTCCAGGCAGTGCTATATTTATCCCCCCACACACACCCACCCCCACCAAAAAAAAAGAAAGAAAAAGAAATCAAACAAACAAAAACATGGTTTTGTAAGAATTATGAAAAGTAAGTTTTTGTCGAATTGTATAGATTCATCTGCATTTTGAGTTGGAAACCATTGACCAACCCATGTTCCATATCTGCCGCTGCAGATCCAAGGGGACAGTGTTCAGAACATCCTGGCCGTTCAGAAGCTGGAGCTACCTCGCTACCTGACGCTCTACTCTCCAGCGCTGGACTGGATCCTCCAGTGCTTGGCACACCGGGCGGCCGAGAAGGTCCTCATCGACGTCCTCGACAAGTCCAAGAAACACTGCAACAAGTAAGTTATTTGGTCTAGGATATTATGTTGTAATAATTATAATTTTCAATTATGATCATTATATTAAAAAAAATTATTGTATTTTCCTCAATGTCTAGGTCCAGGTATCATATGCTGGTATTAAAAAGTTTTAAATGGTCTTAAATTGACTTTCTCAAATTTAAGGCATTAATAAGGTCTTAAATTTGACTGTTTTGTAGCTCGAGGTCGTAACAAGTTCTTAAATTGATTTTCTTGAGGAGTTTGAATGAAGAAACCATGACAAATTTGAATCCCACTGTAAAAGAAGTACATTTATTTCCAATTTAAATCATATAATGTATTCCGAATTATTAATTATTCAGAATCTTGGTCTTAAATTTGTCCTCAAAAGGTGTTAAATAGAATTTTGAAAATGCGTGGGAACTGGTTCAACCCTGTGGTCGGATATTCGAGCAGTAGAAGCGTATATATGTCGATTGATAAATAACGTTTCCCAAGGATTGTTTTTAGTGTATGTTTTTGAGGAAATTGTATCAACTTCTTTGCGTGTAACACATGCTGATCAAAACGATAGCACCTGGCATTATGTGTGTTTTTCACGATTTATATCTACATTTCAGCGCATTGCTGCTGAATTCTATAATGTCAGCCTTCAAACCTGAATACATCTCAGCACGAGCTGTCGCCTTCACCGAGATGATCAAAGAATGCGAAGAAACCGGCTTTCCAAAGGTGCGTTAATTATTCATTCGCGTTTTCTTAATGTTTAATCGATGAGGTATGCTACAGATATATATATATATATATATACAACGAGGAAGTAAAAGGTTCTCGAAGCCTATGTTTTTCTCTGACAGTTTTGAGGATATAACCCTATCTGCATAAAAAGAGTACTTAATTCTAAAAATAGGCATGGGGGGAGGGGAAGAACATTGGAAGGGGGGTGCTAAACAATGAAAAAATAAGATGTAAAAAGGTTATTCAGTCGGTAATGACTATAAATATATATTGTAATTTTCTTTTCAGTACCTGCTGTACCGTAGTCTGGGTCTGTGTGTGGCTGTGGCCGAACCTCCCGAGCAGCAGCGACTGGCTGTGCTGAACGACGTCTGGAAAGTCGTCATGAAGTTCAAACTGCCACTGGTTAGTGTACTAAATATGTTAAATGCCACAAGACAAGAAGGATTTAATTGTTCTGCTTCGTCCGCTCTGTTTTATCCGCAGTGGTTTTTAGATGAAAATCGTATTAGGTATATATTCATTATGCAAGCACTTGCAGGATAATCAAGTTTCCTTTTCCGTCACGACCACTCATAATTATACTTGGAACTTTCCCCATTCTATCGCTAAATCAGTGTATTCTAGAATTCCTTTAATTTCTCATGTATTTCTGTCGCAATTAAATTTAAGTTAAATATAAGTTCTGTAACACTTCATATGTTCTTTTCAGGAATACATAAGCTGTGCTGAAGTCTGGATTGAATACATCGTTAAAAATTTCACGGTAAGTCTGGACTCTTTTTCTCCGTCGCATTTACATGAAATTGAATTTACCGAAGCTGAGATACAAATTGACTTGACTTTACAGAAGCGGGAGATTATAATAGACTTTACCATACATGAGTGGGAGATAAAAATGGGCTTTACTTTATAGAAACGGGAGATAAAAATGGGCTTTACTTTACAGAAGCGGGAGATCAACACGGTGCTTGGAGACGTCATCAAACACATGACCCCAGACCGCGCCTTTGAGGACTTCTACCCCCAGCTTCAGACCGTCATCACTAAGACCGTGGACCACATCAAGGACTTCTCCATTCTCTTCTCTATGGTGGGTTTACGTTGTAATTTATCTATTCGTACTGATCTGCTATACACAGGGTACCAACCACACAGGGAAAACAGGGAAAATAGCCACAAAAAATCCCTGACAGGGAAAACACAGGGAATTTGGAAATTTTGCCAAAACACAGGGAATTTCATTTGGCCAGGTTCAGAAATTCCTGATTCTCAAGATATCAGGGATTCAGCTTTTGTTGTTGGGTTGTCCAAATTTTTTCTGCATGCAGAGGCTTTTAAATTTGATCAACTTGCTGGATATGACACAGGAGAAAATTGCTGTGGGACAGGGAAATCTCAGGGAAAACATAGGGAATTTGAAAATGAAACTTCGCTTGGTACCCTGTATACCGGCCGTACAGTTTCCACCATCTAGTTTGTTCGTGCATTTTTCTCTAAATTTTATAACGGTGTTATTTGACTGCTTGTCAACTGCGAAGTCTTAAAAAATCCAATTCATCATTCTGAAGAAGTTTAGTTTTATTATCTACATCACATTCAAGAGTGGCTTCGCACAATAGTTCTGGTTATAAACCATTTATTTCTGGTTACTATTGTCAGCTGAATAGGTACCCTCGTGAGCCGTATTATATATTTGTTCTAATTAAATGTTTTTATTAACAAATTAGATGATCCTCTACTGCTGCGAAGTAGTAATTATGCCAATTTCTAAATATGTGCACCTGAACTTTATTCTCATATATAATACGTGAAGTAGTCAGAGAATACCTTTTTATATTTTGCAGGATAAGTTTCTTCCCTTCATCGACATGTTCCAGAAGGATACAGTAAAGGTGGAGGTGTGTAAAACCGTTATGGAGGCATACCTCAGGTTAGTTATCTACAACGTCCTTCTATATTGTAGGCCATTTAGACATAACCTAAGTAGGCACATATTACTTAGTAATGGGACTTGAAAATAACAAGAGTGGTATTAAAGGAAATTATTATAATTAGCCTAAGTAGGCACATATAACTTAGCAATGGGGCTTGAAAATAACAATAGTGGTAATAAAGGAACTTATGATAAACCCCTATTATTCTAAAAAAAATTGCATTCACGTTGTTTTTAGTTGTTTTTTATGAGTCGCTATCAATAATGTTGTTGGGTAATCTCTAGGGAAACCTGTGAAAATAACGTAAATCCCTAATACAAGCCGCGGCTTAAATAAGGGTCTGTCTCAGGAATGAAAGCCTATCAGGCCACAACTTTGGGTGCGGCGTAAATTAGGGTTTTCCACACCCTTCTACACTATGTACTTTCGAAAAAAATGGTTCTAAGATTACCCAATGGAAATTCTAGAGTCAGGATGCGGCTAAAATTATGGGTTTTACGATACATCCGATCAATAATTTTCAGGAGTCAGACAGAGCCAACCAGCGACCCTGTGATAACCAACGCTTTGATGTTCATCTGCAAAACCATGCACGACTCGGTCAAGTAAGTGTCATCTTTATAATGGATTATTTATTTCACTCTATGACCTGGGCTTTTTACATGCTCTTGCCTTTATAAAGAAGTAAGATGTTATGTGTGTATGAGCAGGGTTTTACTAATTTCAAATTAAAACATTGATAGTTTTAAATTTCTGCGGAAATTTGTTATCTCTTTTGGCAAACTTTATAAACGTTCATAAGACCTTTTAATACACTTTTTCAATGATACATACGTTATGATGGTGAAATAATGATAACTGGGAGATGTTCCTCAGTAAGAATCTGAAATTCTGAATTGACTAAGCAAAACTTATCTAATAAAAGTAAGATTAAATTTTATTCTTACACAATGAGTCCATGTTCTGATAGAACTACATGTACATGTATTTTTGATAAGTAAAAAGAATATTCCATATTTTCTTGTTGTGTTCTAGATTCTTTTTAAGTATGTTATGTAGTCTATATAATGGTTCATTGAATTTCAGTGCTCTGACCCTGGAAGATGAAATTCGTGTGATCGGCTCACTCATAAATGGCTTCATCAGAAGCGTGACTTTTGGTCGTGACTTTGAGCAACAACTCAGCTTTTACGTGGAAGCTCGTGCAGCCTTTAGCAACATCGACTCTGTACTAATGTTTCTTGTTCAGGTAAAAGACCCAAATGTCCTTTAATTACTTTAATTATCGTCAGGGTTGCCACTGGTCAGGGAAAAGTCAGGGAAAAGGTTTTTTACAAGGTCAGGGAAAAGTTAGGGAATTTTGGAATTGGTCAGGGAAAAATGGAATTTTGAAAAACGTCAGGGAAAACTGACCCTGGTCAGGGAAAAAAGGATTTTTCAAACAGATCATGGACCCAAATCTAAATCACAAAGTTAGAATTTATGCATCAGGTCACAAGAATCTGGTTCGGCAAACATTATTTTGTAAATTGTGGCCCCTTGAAAGGCAGGTTGTGATTTTAAGGTGAGTTGCTGTGATCCAGCAATATTGTCTTTCGAAAGTTTGAGCTTAAATGGAAGGACAAGACTGCTCTAGGTATTGTTCAAGGCTGTTTAATGAAAGGATTTTCTTATCTAATTAGTCAGGGAAAAATGGAATTTGTCAGGGAAAAGTGAGGGAAATGTCAGGGAATTTTGACGTCTCTGGTCAGTGGCAACCCTGATCGTAATGTTATCAAAGTATTCACGAATGCTTCCACAAGTGGAGCACTTTTGTAATTGATATCCTTGATAGTGATCTATGATTACACATACATGTGAAACAAGAAATAATCGAAGATGAATGAAGTACTTTTTCCGTCGTTATTGCAGTTAGGTTCTTGTGATTTCTCATTGTTTTGATATGGAACAAAATGACGGCACAGTACCGTTTTAAGACTCATTTTCCTTGTAAGTGGCTATGATATTAACTGCATCTGATAATAATGAATTGTACAAAACCTTAATATTCTCATCCTTATAGAGCGTGAACCGTTTGGCCATGGACACGCGTAAGATCGTTAAAGGCAACCACTCCAGGAAGACGGCCGCCTTTGTCCGGGTTCGTATTTTAACAACCTAAAATTAAATGTCAGGAATTATGTATTCAAGTTGAATATCAAAAAGTACTGTAAAGTAACAGAAAACCATTTCCTTATTACTTCCCGTTCGATTTGTCATGTGAACAAACGAAATGCAATACAATTAGATATTTGATCCTTTCCTTTTGAGATATAACAAGTTACGTCTTTAAAGTATGAGTCTCTCTTTCAAAACAAATCTATGGAATCACAATCCATAAAACAGACATTCAAAGGTTGAATATATCTGTTGTAAAAGAAAAAAAATTAAACCTCTTACCTTAATCACTAACTACGTCAGTTTTAATATAATATTCAGCTACAATATATTACATCTATGTTTTTCTTGCTTAAACTTTTAGGCATGTGCCGCGTACTGCTTCATCACTACCCCGTCCCTCAACAGTTTGTTCAGCCGGCTGAACCTGTACCTGGTCTCAGGGGAGGTGGCGCTCCTCAACCAGTGTCTATCCCAAGGTAAGTAATTTAGCGAGTAAATTTCAAAGATCTCATACCCCCCCACCCCACATGGGTAAAAATTCACATTGGATTTGCACTAGAATGTATGCACATTTCAAAAAATCTCAGACCCCCCTCTCCCCCTTGATGCGTACATACTTAATGGAAGGCCCCTAGTAGATCAAATGGTCCATCACTTTGCAATTTTACAATAATTAGTCTCAAACTGCATAAGTGTTTGAAAGTTTGAAAACTCTTCAGATAAAATTATAGCGATTTCAGATGATTCTTAGTTGAGAATTCTCTGTTTTTAGTTATAAAGGTGCGTGTTTGCATTGCAGGTGATGCGTTTTTCAAGGCCGCAGTATCCACGTTGTCTGAAGTCCCTCGCAACGTAGAGATCGATGGAAAAATCAGGTCAACTGAGCCGCTGGTGCTTGAATACGTTTCCAACTTTATGTCCTCACTCCTTGTGGCACCGGTAAGTAGCCAACTGTATATGCATTCTTTTAAATTGAAAACCAATTTGATTTGGGCTATTTAGAACGTAAGTTAGAGTCAGTTTAGCACTATTTTTTTTCACAAATAAGCATCCTGTGGTCCTGGCATTCTTCTCTCTGATATTCGGGACGCCCTTGGTTCTCCCTGAAACAAACAGGGTTCCCACATGGCCTGAAAAACCTGGAAAATGACGATGGATGTGGAAAAGTCAGGGAATTCAAAAAAGTGTTGAAAAGACTTACTTTTTCAGAAGTTATATATTTAAGAAAAGCATCAAGTTTTATCCTTTTCTCCAGAAATCAACTGATTTTGTCTGTATTCCTATAAAACTTAAAACGGTTTATCAGGCTAGAAAGTCCACCTTTATCTACAAAGCCTACAGCGTCAAATACCACTGACCCAAAATTTGTTTGGAGCTAGCTATTGGAAAACTTGAAAAGTACATGGAAAAATATAATCAGTTATGAAAAAGTAAGGGCCCTTTCATTAAGAAAGTATGCATGGGGGTGTCTCATTTATTTTTTAAACGTGCATACGTTTCTTTATATTTCCAATGCGTACATCAGCCTAAAAGGCGGATGGGGTCTGAAATGTTTATAAATGTGCGTACATTCTAAATGGAAGGCCTCTAATGGAAATGGAACTGACGAAGTCCATGGGAACCCTGGCAAAACAAGAATACACCTTGCTTTGATATTGACGTACTTTTTTTCCACAGGATAACCCAGAATCGGGAGTCATGTACGTGGCGCGGGGCTTGTTAAACGTGATCACCGAGCTGCCGTGGGACGGGCACAACGACACGCGCATACTCATCTTCATGAACATGCTGGTCATGTTGTCTGCGTCCTGTCAGGAGACATTCATCTACCACATAGATAAAGGTGACATCAGAAGTGTTTTTTTTTAATATACCTCAAATATATACCAGAGAAAATATAGAGTGGTGGGATGAGGGCGTGTGTAGAAGCGTATGAGGAGTGTGGCATTATAATTTTGTTACCAATTTTTATTAAAAATTTCTTTCTTAGTCCCTCTCTTGGGTGTCAGTGCATTTCTTTCTTAGTCCCTCTCTTGGGTGTCAGTGCATCCACACAGAGAGATTTTTTTTATTATTATTTTGTGGTCGAGTAGCCAAGTCACGTTGAGACGCACACTCTCGCCCTACACATTTGTTACCGATTATGTCAAGCTGGTATTTTAAATTCATGTCAAATAGTATTGAAACACTTTCAGATTAAATTATCATAAATATTCATTACGCTTTGCCATTAAATAACTCGTACTGGCTGTAAAAGGGTCATATCGTGTATGGATTTATCCAATACACGCCATCACTTAACATATAAAGCACCAGTGATAATAATTAAACTTTGTAAAATATCACAACTCGAATTTGCACATTCTGCCCGCAGTGGTATCTTTTAGTAAATCAACTCAAATGATAAAAGTACGTCATTGAATTTTTTCATATACACTTCTTTACTCCTGCCTTTAGTAAATTAGAAATGCTGTCATCTTGCAGTGGACTCCAACGATGCTCTGTACGGATACGATCCAAAATACTTGGCAGATCTGCAGAAAATCTGCCGCACCCTTCTTCAGGAGATCATGAACCATCTGAAGGCTCTTGACAGGCCAGAGGTTAGTAGATGTATAATGCTTATCATAACCATTGACATACATAACATCTTATGTATCTCTATCTCATAACGTATGAAACGTTTACAATCAAGAACGCTCTTGCAAAAACACTTTACAGAAATTTCCCTCTGCCTGACGGGCTCAGTCAGTATTTCACTTACCGGTATCTCTTGATTAGCCAGTATCTAAACCAAGCAATCCTTATTTGAGATCATTGCACAATAATATCCCTCATTTTTGTTACAAGATGAAAATTAATTGCCAATCTCTAGACACCAATCATAAAACACTAATTAGTGACATCTAAGCCTAATCAGCTGCTAAGATATAAGCCCCGTATTTGTGCAGCGACTCAAATTAGTGGTTTTATAGCAACATCGTACTTTTTCGGGGGCCACAATATAAAAAGTAACTGATGGAGAACACCTTTCATTTTTCACATTATTAAATCAAGTAATTTATTTTTTGTAATTTAGACGGAGTTGCTTGGCAACACAGACTATCACTCAGGCCTGTACCCAGGTTCTGCTTTGGGGTGGTGGCGAGGTTCTATAAGTGGAACTTTTGCCTATATTTTCAATAATTTGAACTCGAAAAGGAGGGTGGTGAGCAGTGAAAAGTGGAAATTTTGAATGTTTACCTACTATTTTTTTTAGGGTTTTTCCATTAAGTTTTGGAAGGAAAGGTAGAACTTTCGGAAAATTTTCCTGGGGGGGGGGGGAGGGGTTGCCCACCGACCCCACTAGTTACGGGCCTGAATCACAATCTTGTATAATTATCAGTAAAAATATATCAATCTACTTCTTCATTCTCAGACTGGGAAACGACAGGCCAGCCTGGCGTTGGAGCTGTTTTCACGAGTCATTGCACACACTGACCTCAACAATCCGGACATGGCGGCGCTGGCCGCAAATCTGTGGGCTCTGCTTCAGAAGAACGGCCAGGTTGATAACAAACTTCGGGTAAGTGTTTTCTGATGGTGTGTGAGACGGGGCTGTTGTCTTGATGGTTAGGCCTATATAGAATAAGATTAGCAAGCATAAGTACTTTACAATACATGTAGAAAGTTTCATAAACCACAACCCATCTCAGTACGTTGAAGTATTCCTAATCTTTTCTGTCGTATTTGAGAGAACAAGTGCAAAATGTGGTGACTTTCAAAACAATAAGCTTAAATTCACGCATTCAGATTCCACTGTTATTTTTTCGTTGGTATAACCTTGAATATCCTCAAGAAAGTCTCATGATTTTGATATCTTAATAATTATTATATTCTTTATCTATATGAACATGCTTTGCAATTGCATCTCATCTAATACTTTTGTTTCTACAGACACGGACCTTAGACTATCTGAAACGTCTTGGGAGCAAGCCAGATGGTAAACCATACGCTGAACTGGCATCCACGCTACCACTCCAGTCTCGAGCATGAAATGCACTCAACAGATATTGATGTCAGATGCTTAAGGGTTTGGGGAAAGGAGGTTTTAGTATGAAGTATTGATTAAGAGCAAGAGGAACGAAAGAGAATATTCCAGTGTCCATAATTTTTTTTATCAATTTCCCTAAATGAAATATGGTCAGCAATATAAGATTTGTGTGCTTAAAAACAGATAAGGATGTATTTATACCTATGTGCCACATCGTATGGAAAACTTAAATGCGGCTTAATTCTTGGGATAATTATACATGTGCAGTTGTAAATTATTAAAAAATATCATTGATTATTTTAAGATTTAAAAAACCTGGGCTTTCTCACTCACCGTCATTCCGTGAAGATATTTCTCTATTACTTTAGAGTTCACACGAATTTGCTGTCAAGGTACTATTTTACGAACTGATAAGGATAAGTGTAAAGATACTTGTTTCAATAACCAAAATATTTTGTTCGTACTTATAGTCATGAAACTACCTAGAAATAAGATGAAAGAAAACGCATGTTTTCAGTAGAATTTTGGACTTTTCTCAGGTTGGTAAAACTTACCTGGCGAGTGTGAAGGCAACCACATACGTAATTTATAAAAATGTAAATTCAGCCCATAGTTCATAAATGAACAAATTGATGTATGTTTACAAATGCTTTAAAGTCATCATTCCGGAACAAAACGTTTTGTATATTCTGCTTAGGTGCTCAGTATAACATATATACTCGAAAGATACTGTATTATGAAGCTTTATATTGTAATACGTCAATGATAACGACCATTTGATAATTGTCTACCGTGTAACCTGGTTGTTTTAAAAGAATTTATCATACGATTTGATTAAAGGCATTACCAGATTATCTCCGACCATCGCGTAGACCTTTCTAATGAATTTTTCCATAATGAAAATGATAGTAATAAACAATATTAATGTAATTGGAGTCATAATTTCTATATAGGTATATGTAACAACTGATGTTGCAACTTTTCCATGACGGGTCTCTTGTTCAACTACCATAAACAAATCCTAATTTAAGCCTTTACTTTTAGAGATACATGTTATGTATGTCTATGAGTGTACGCAGAAAAAGGGTTTGGGGGTCTGACATTTTTGTTGCATTGGTACATATAAGTATTGATCATATAGGTGTTCAGTTACCAATGCAACTAAGGTATAGGTCCGTTTTTGAAGTGGGTCTATTGTTGTGGACCAGTGGACCGTGTAATTGTTTAATTGGTGTGCCCTCTCTGACCCCCAGTGGTGGTCAGACTGTGGGGCCTCCACTCAGTGTCTTCTCATTGGTCACTGGTGGTAGAGGTAGGAGGGACAAGTATCAGTGATTGACATCTAGTGTCCGTGGGTCCTATATATAAAGGTATGTCATCCACACCCCACACCACTGAGTGGTCAGGCTGGTCACACTCTCCCACCAGGTGAGAGGTTACTGAGTAAAGTAATTCAATGGTGCAGTGATCTGCTTGGAGAGAGGGGGGAAGTGGTGATGGGGGGCTGGCAGAGGAATTTGGAAACACAGTTTTGGCTAGAATGAGGGGGGGGGGGATGTCCTAGGGCTATAGGGGTGTAGGGCTTTTGTATGGGGGTAAGGGGGTGAAACACCAGTTGTTGAAAGCGGTTACGCCGCGGTTACGCCACGGTTACGCCTCCCCCCCTTGGCTCCCTAACACATGGGGCTTGGACCCACGCTGCCTTCTGCACACTCATTGGTCAACCTGATCGGGGCGGTATGCAGGCCGAGTAGAGGGAGGAGGAGGAGAGGTGGGGGGGGGGGGGGGGGGAGGTGACCGGCAGGGGCAATGTGCGAGGCCGGGTAGTCTGTCCCTGACCTACTTAACTCTTACATAATAGATCTGTACACCCACAACAGACCATGGCTTTTATTAGTCAATTATAATTTGCAAGGAATTCTTTTATTGGCCCTCTATAAATGGCATGGGGAATCCCTTTGATGGTTCTTGGTCTGCTGGCTGGTTTATGGTTCTCCCTGCCATAAACCAGAGGCTGCAAACCATGCTGGGATTTAGGTGGGAATCCCCACCTAAAATGGTTCCCGGTATACAGACTCACTTTGGGAAACAGTGGGTCTGGCTGATCACTTTGGGAAACAGTGGGTCTGGCTGAAACAGACTAGAGGCCGGGTAGAGGGAGGAGGAGGAGAGGTGGGGGGGGGGGATGACCAGCTGGGGCGAGGCCGGGTAGGAGGAGGAGGAGGAGGGGTGTGGGGTGGGGGGGGGGGTGGGTTCTGGCCGACAATCTTCAGATTTCTAGTATAACGTTTATAAACCACCAATGCAACATCGGCCAGTCTCTGGCCGACAATCTTCAGATTTCTAGTTGAAAATGTGCATACGTTCCTCTACAAATCCAATGCGTATTTTAGTCCGGGGGATCTAAAAAATTGTAAATTTTGCGTACGTACTAAATGGAAGGCCCCGAAGTGTTATAGATCTACACGTAGCTTTAAAGATTGGGCAAACCCCCAGAGTGGAGGCCTTAAATGAGCTGTCATTTCTTCGGATTACTCTTATTTAAACCGCGGCTTGAATTAAAATTTTGATGTTACTCAATATGGTGTTTTATAAGTGTGGGAGACGATGAGTTTGTACTCTCGAAGTTTTACACACGGAATTGTAAATGAAATAAACGATAAATGCTCTGGACACTGAAACTTAAGGGCCCAGGGGCGGATCCAGGGGGGGGGCGGGCGGACGGGCCTTGCCCCCCCCCCCCCCCCCCCTTGCCCTGTAAAATCATGTTTAATGGGTGGCCCCCTCCCCCGTACATTCATGTTTTTGCCCCCCCCCCCCCCCTCTACAAATTTCTGGATCCGCTCCTGTAAGGGACATGGAAAACTTCATAAAATAGGGGATTTTCAGTATTGGCGCCACCTATCTTTCTTTCCAAATGACAAAGTACAACCTTAGATCTGGAATACCCCAACATTTTCCATATGTGTACATCTTTTTCGGTAGTCTGTCTCCGTCTTAGTACAAGAAATTGAAAGAATGTCTTGACGATTTTCCTAAACAACATTTATGGAATGAGGTGACAATAGTTTTCTTATGACCCAACACCTGGGCCTAGGTTCATAGGAAATATTCTTAGAATGTGATAAGGCTCGGACACATAAACCAATTCGATCGTCACTCAGCGCGTTATTTTACAACTGCCCGTGACGTCAGAGGAACTATCAGGACTGGCTATTGCAGGACTGAGTCACATTCCGAGCCTTTCAAAACTGATATTATCAGTAATAGGTGTATAGCTTGGTCGAAGAAAACATGGAAAACATGAAAGTGGCATAATCCTTATATGTCGCATATTTCTGCTATTTCCAGTTCATTGTATGTTTTCCTGGAAAATGCCCATCTGATGACACACTCACCTGGCAGGAAATTATAAATCTTTCCGTGTAAAATTTTATAATTTTCAAGTTTACCATGAGATGCGTCCCAACTTGAATTAGATAAACGCTATATCCGTATTGCGTCAAACTAGACATAACACAACAATGTTTTTTGCGCAGAAATTGCAAACTAGTTCTCAGAAACAGCGACACCTGCCTCTGACGATTGCTGTTAAATAACTACCTGTATGTTCCTAGAAAAGTCGTAGATTAATTAGCACCAGTCTGGCCCATTGGGATTTGATAATATTTACCATGAAGCATAAAACATACCCTACCGATGACCCCCACACAAGTAAATTAGGGTTTCATAGTATGAAGAGTAAACTGTGATGTAATTTACTCCATACCTTGGACCAGAGACTGAATAGAATGGGCAGAGGTCAGATTTCTCGTGTTATTTTAATCAAATATTGCTATTACATAATGACCTTTTTAAATTGATGAAATAAGGTACAGCATTGTGAGCTAATTATGTTTTTAAAAAGTCCATGTTCAGGGCAACTAATTAAAGGCATTATCAGATGTTGTTTTCTATAAGAAATTTATTATTGGGATATCTATCTGTATGTTTTTGGGGAGCTGTCCCAAAATGTAGTTCTAATATGAAAAGGCCCATTCCTCTATAGTATAATTTTGATTCCCACATATCTTCTTATTAAAATTGAACAGAAAAATAAGTCTGAACTAAACTGAATACAAGTTCTTAGATCTATAATATATTATAGTCCATAGCTAAAATGTTACCTCCACATAAGGATTTCTAATCAGACTGTGGTTAGGCCTTAGGGCCTATCTAACTTTAATAATCATCTTTGTTCTGAATCAATAAGATATACTTTACACAAATAAAATATTAGGTTATTTCTGTAAACCGTCGGATCGGGCACTTTCTCTTAATGACCTACTTACCCAGGAGACTAGCAGGTGCGCGCGAATGCATTGCGCTCTGTTCACTCTCCAAACAGGATTGTTCACTTAAACCAAACCTCTGCTCGGAGAATGCCTGACGTCACAGGTCACTCTTCAAGCAGATTTATCCCTCACTTTACCCTTACGGAAATTCCCAAGAATCTGCTGGGAGAGTGCAAACATTATAAATAAACACCAGAGTCAGCGCGATACCCGGGGAGTCAAGTCAGAGAAACTGAGAGAAGCTTTAAGAACACACGTATTTTAGGTAATTTTAGGCAATATCAGCGAAGAAACAGAGTCCTACACAAGTAAATAACCCCGGTCCCTTCGTGGGAAGGCATCAAGATGAGAGGCGGTTTGTCAGTCGTTGTTTTTGTGGCATTTTCTGTCGCAATATGTGTGGCTTTCGATGTGGACCACCATCACGACTATGCCGCTATGATGGCTGTCATGGACGAAACTGCAGCGAAATGTCCTCACATCACTCATCGTTATGATCTTTCCCTCGAAGGAAATGATCCCACTGCCACCCTGACCAAGGACAACCACACCCTGAGTGTCATCGTCTTCTCCAACAACCCTGGTGTCCACCAAATAGGTAAGTTACAAGGGGTAGATCTAGATTAAAGCTTGACAACTTTCTTAGTTTCTAGGTAATCTGTAAGCTGTCACATAACAGTTAGATCAGTTCATAGTTGTAGATAATGATAAAACGGTAAAAGTCTCTAGACAAGGAGGAATCATAGGTCGAAATTGATTGATAACAGTGACTAGAATTAGGATTATTATTATGTAGATCAAGCCTCTAGGTATTGAGGAGGAAATAATAACCACGCCCCCCTCTTTTCCTGGAAGATCTAGATCTAGATTTAAATTCTCAGAAATTCACATCCTTAAACATGCCTGCCTGTACGCAAATCCAATATGTTTTTACTATAGAAGGAATCAACTTGGCAGTTGTCATTGAAACCATATTTTAGACGTCTATATTCTTTTGTTTAGATCTAAGTGCTTTGTGGGTTCTCATAAAGAAGATTGAAGTGGTTTCAAATAAAAAAGAAAAGTAGTCTACAGTGGGGGAAAATAGCCAAGTCGACACACTCACCATAGGGAATACATTATATATATTACATAAAAAAATTGAATATGGATTTAGATCTAGATCGTATACTAGCTCCAGCAGTAAGGCCTTCCCATCATCATTGAGGATGGACAAAATACACAATGAGGCAAAATCTAGGCCTATCTGTAGATGTAAACAAACTGACTGTAGATCTCATTTTAGCAGTGTAATATTGAAAATGATATTTTTTGTTTTATTAGATACTTTCATGGCTTAATGACCTTTACCTATTATTTATTGATTGATTTTGATTGTAATAGAGTTGTTCAAAGGCAAGCCATTCCTTTGCCTATGGAAAATATGCCATTAGATCTATACAAAGTAGATCTAGAAGTGTTGCAAACTGTATTTGCGATTTTCTTGACACATTCCCTTGATTAATTTTGTGACCCTGTTTGGGGATTAGAATGGTTAAAAATGAAAGTGGGATGGAGTTTTTTGATAACAATCAACATTGGTTCCAGAACATGGAGCACTATGGTTAATCAGTAGCCTACCATTTGTATTCATATTACAAGAGATTTTATTTAGATATAGTCCTAATGGAATGTTTTGCTTTTGAACATATTGGTCCTCACATAATTTTCTTCTTTGTGTTTTGGGGGTATATGCAGGCTATTGATCTTATGTCGCTATGTCCATTTTCCCCTGCCCTTTTCCCCTGCCCCTTTCCAAAAGCCTGCCGCATAATTATTATGAAGGATTATCAGATTATTGTTAGCATTATCCTTTGTTTCATGTGGGAGAATGACAGCACAAAGTATTATTCCTGATCTTTATGTACCAGTTTTGATTTATAAGTTGATTTTCCTCAGATATTGTCTAATACTGTCTGTATATGCAATCTATTGAACTATTGTTAGTGTTGATTTAAGACTGCGTGATGTGTATAATTAATTTATCCATGAGTCGTTCATCTAAGTTATTGAGCCAATCAGACTGCGCTCAAAGTTAATTCATCCATCCCCCAATAGTTCAAAAGAAATGGACGATGAGGAAGCTCTTAAAATGAAAGGGTTTTATTGAAGTAAACATCTCATCCCGAGTCAAAGCCACAGTGAATAAGTCTCCATCAGTCCACCTTCCCATCTCCTACTCAGCGATCAACCACATTTAGAATACAAGTTGTTCCAGCACATCCTAGACCACCCTAGCGCTTAGCTCTATCACAATCCTTTGTCCGAGGTAGTTGGTATCGGTAAACTCCAGTATACTCCGCAGGAGCTGGTAGGCATAGCTCCGAGCAGCTCAGCTAACGCTGCTTACTAGTTACTAACTCCACTAACTCTGTGGTTAAACTCTAAACTGACTCGCTCCCTACCTTGCAACACCTTTTATACTGGTTAACAGGTGGCGCTAGGAGCGTAAAATACCTCTTCCTAGAAGTAGACTTGCTAGGCCTGATCCTAACTAGATTATACGATATGATAATATGTTAAAAGTACTAATTAGCTATTAGTACACTATGTGTATTATTCTTATGGTTTCATTCGTGTTTTGATCGACCAGATATAGGGAAATTAGCCCGCAGTTGCCATTTAGAAAAGAAAATTGTTGTGTTCAAGGGAATTAGGAGCCCTTTGATAAAGCAGTCTCGCTTTTATGATTTGAAAACATGGATAGGTCTATATGTAGAATATAGAATATATTTACAAATTGAAAAACAATGGGTCATATATCTTTACCATTGTGTGTATGACTGCATCTGGGCCCTGAATGAATAGGGGCATTTTATAAAGGTCACCAGCGATCTTTAGGCCTGGTCTTCCGATCGACGCTCTCAGATAATTGTCTGCAATGGTCAAAGGAAATACGATTAATCAATTTTTCGGTTAGTGCAGTTCTATTAGACTACCCCTCTTGCCTTACAACCAACCGAATACGTCTGTAAATTTTGAAAGTGCCAAGTATGTTTTACAAAGACAAAAATCAATATTATCCTCAAGGCCACAGGGCTGCCAAGTTGAGCTGGCAGATCTCTAGTAGACATTGAACCGGGGGCTACAAATAAGACATTATTTAGAATTTAACCAGAATTAAGTAAATATGTATCATATGGAATTTAAAAACAATACACCAAAAACCAAATCAGTGAGAGCGTTTTTTGTGAGCCCTTATTTATAGTTTTTAGTATTGTAGCTTATGGGAAGGGCTCTCTCAATCAGTCATGTCTTTTGTAGGTATTTGGGCTTTGATCTGATTGCCTGGTTACACAATCTTACATACAAGTAGCTACAGGCCTTTGTCCACCGGCATGCATTTGTAAGCGAGGACAATTAGTGTGCATCAAGTGTTATTGAGTGGGCAGGCCTCTCCCCTGCACCCTCCCCCATGGGTGCAGTTTGAGAAGCCAGAAGTGGGTTACATAACCAGTACTTGGACCTCCACTGTCACCTGCAGGTGGGCAGGTCTAGGTGATTGGGTGCAGGGAACTAGTAGCCCCTTTCCTAAGCCCCTCCCTAATTTGTGTGTGACAGCAGGAATGGTGGTGGTGATCATTACTCATAGCCCATATAGCCTTCAGGTTGTAGGAAGGCCCTCAGTTTATTGAGGGATGACCATTGCTATAGATTACATACATTAGATATATTGACATTTTGTTCAATTGCCTTTCAAACACAATGAAATGTCCATTGTTATGTTAAGGGCAAACATCGATCGTTCCAACGATCGGAACTTTGATAGTCATTTGCTTCTTGTTTTGGTTATTCTTTAACCTTTTCATGTACAATATACCAAGTAACTGGTTCACCCAGGAGAAAGAGCTATTGAGACAATCTCACGAATGTCGGTCTATTTTCCGGCTCACAGCTGAAGAAGCCTTTTGTTCAGTATCCTGGGCGAGGTGCAGTACAGTCTCCTGACCCTGTGACATTTCTGAGGCTTCCATGGCGACAATGACGATCGGTAGAACGATTCCATTATTCACCTACAATCAGTATTGAGTTGCCATGGTAACTGAACGGACCGAGACGTATCAGTCTTCCAGTAGAACAAAGTATTCCTGACATTTCATGTTATGTTTGCTATACTCTGTATCTTCATCAAGCAACACATAAAAAACATAATGTCTGGAAGAACAGGGTTTTCCCTGAAGATATTCAATGAATTATTAAAAAAAAACCAAAAAAAACCAAAATCTTGTAAACATTTATTGATATTTTCTGTTAAACAGTTAAATATAGCACTACAATCAGCTTATTTTCACAAAAGAATTTATTATCTTAAACAATTTTATGTTTAATTATATTCTTCAATTTAATATTTGTATAACATTTTTTTCGAGTGAGAAATCCAGATTGAAGTAAATACTGTTTGCTATGGAAACGCAGAGTAAATGAAGTAGATAAGAAATATGTTTAATTATATTCTTCACATAATATTTGTTTAACATTTTTTTCGAGTGAAAAATCCAGATTGAAGTAAAAAGTGTTTGCTCTGAAAACGTCAGAGTTAATGAAGTAGATAAGGAAATGCCCTGGTTATGAGCTACCATATGGCGGCCTTTTTAATTCTGGAGCACTGACCAATGATTGCGGCTTCCCTCTAATGGATCCACACCTGCTACCAGTCTATTATCGACCGGGAACTGTTGACTGTATTATGCGGGTACTTTGATCGAGATAAGGCCTGCAGTGCAAATAAAACTAACAATTAATAGGATTTCATCTTTGATCTAACATAATTCATTTTGTGAATTTAAAGATATTATCAAAAATGTATATGAATCAATATTGATGATAAGGCGGAATTCTATAAACAAGAGATTTTTCCTCCTGTACACTCACCACAGATACCAGATTTACTTTCCGTCATCTTTAATTATGGATGGCAGATTTAGAAGGCTTCCATCCCTCCCCTTTCTTTTGGTGTTTTTTTAATGTTGGGGGGGGGGGGGGCAGCAAAGTCTTTTATGAAGTGAAATTCGGGAATAAGTCTCTATAATATCATATTATATGATATTATAGAGACTTATTCCCGAATGACGGAGGATGGGAGCTATATGATATAGCTCCCATCCTCCGCTCTTCCTCCACTGGAGTTAACTATTATGCAAGTTTGTTTTTGATTTTGAAGAGACGCGGCATCAGGTGGCAATTGCACATTTCTTACATAATTATGACAATTATGCAAGTGTTAGCTTATAGCTCATATTTCGCACTGACCATTGTAAACCATAACCTAACCATGGACGGACGCTGTGACGTGACGTAGGCTGGACATAATGATTCATAATGGGCAGGTGGTCAGTTACGATAACCATAGCAGGTGGGCGGAGTTGTATTGGCTTATGTGTCAAGTCTTGACAGGTGATATTATAGTATATACCGGGAATCAGTAAACCAGAAAAAAAAGTCAGGTGTTGAGTTTATATTGAATTATAAATGTTCAGTCATGCCCGTAAGTAAAAAGGACAATCTGATCTTTCAAGTGATTGAGTATGCTATTCTTAATTTCGGTATTATACAGAAATGATGTAGGAAAAGTGAAACATAATAATAATAGTAAAAAAAAATGAAAAGAAGAGAAAGGGAAAACCTACAAAAATACAAATACACAAAAAAATGCAATTTGCATGGTGAAAAATTTTGAAGTTACAGAAATAATTCAGTATATGAACTATTGGAATTAAGGCTACGGTAAAGACACAACCACTAGCCTGGTGGACTAAAGGACAAAATAATTAAGGGAAACTCTGGTAACACCACCTTTTCCCCCTTCCTCTAGGTGAGCCCGAGTTTTAGTACGTGGGCAACATGCATGGTAACAAGGTGAATTCTGTGTCTGTAATAAACATAACACAACCTTCTCCTACCCCATGGGAGTTCCGGGGAAGAATATAGGCCCCAAGTAGCCCCCGCTGGTTGTATAAGGCGACGATAGGGGGGACCCAGCATTGACCAAATGTTCTTTTTTTGGGTTCAATTCCCAGGTGGTGCTGGGTTCACTAAGGTATAAGGTACAGCAAAAATGATTTCCAGGTTTTAACCCCCGCTGTTTGCCTGCACTTTCACCTTCATCTCATAGATGTGATCACCAAAGACAGAATTCGTCCCAACTTGTTTTTGCCGTGAAAATGACACTCACTCACTCACTCCACCCTTTTCCCCTTCTTCTAGGTGAGCCCGAGTTTAAGTACGTGGGCAACATGCACGGTAACGAGGTGGTGGGCCGCGAGCTGCTCCTGCGACTCATTGACCACCTGTGTGAGCAGTACGACAAGGACCCCAGCATCAAGAAGCTCGTCGACACCACCAGCATCCACATCATGCCCTCCATGAACCCGGACGGCTGGGAGAATGCCTGGGCCAAGAAAAAGACTGTGAGTACATAATTATTTAATACCGCAGTGTTTTTGAAAGACCGTCGGACATCCGGACATGTCTGACGTTATAAGTAAAACGTCGGATACATTTGCTTAAAACGTTGGACATAATGGGGGAGATGTGAAAAGGCGGTAATGGTGTCTGACAGAATATAGCCAAATCTGGTATGGAATTGGGTAAAAAAAAAGACAGTTATGTTCAGGTCATATTGGCCCCCAAAAAACTTAGGGTAGGTAGGTCGGATTTTTTTTATATTCTGGATATTTTTTAAACATGACTAACAGACTCACATTTATGACACATAATGATGAACATTAATATTCTCTTCCCTTCACCTTCTACAATAGTTGTTTTCACAAAGAATGAGTTTTCAAATGTATAACATGTCATTTCCTGCCAACAGGGTCGATTTGATTGAATTTTAGAAGAAAGAAAAAAATAGAAAAAAAGTAGGGAAGGGCCAAAAATTTAGGGTCGGTCGGGATACCTGAACACAAGATTTTTTCAGGCCTTTTGATTGTCGCCGGAAACATTTTTTTCACATACAGTGATATTGTTGGCTGGAAATTCTTGTAACCGGTAAGTAACCTATATCAATGAAACTCCCGAAGTTATAAGTTCTAGGACATGACTGTCGTTTTCGTCTGGTGTATTTTAGTCTGAATGTTGGATTCGATTTTATACATGTTATACGATTCTTGTAACATGTCCCGAAATGACGTCTTTTAGATGTGTATAGAAACATACTGGCCGTCGGACATGTCCGGATGTCTAACGTGGTGTGTTTCATATGTATATTCTGATGTCTCGAATGTAGTAAAGAAAGTCCGACGTGATTTACGCTTAGACGTATGAAGAGAAGTAATAAAAACGCATTGATGAATCTGTATTGAGCAGAAGCTTTGGGAGGAAGTTATTACGCGGTGGCCATTAATCAATTTATTGATATATGCCCAGTGGTGAATCGCATAATCGCAACAGCGAGGGTTTGCTGTAGAAACGTCAAACCCTCCCTCTTGTGCCAAAATCCAGCATCAATTCTCACCCACCAATAATCATTTTTCTGGGCTGACAATTTCAGCATTTTTAGATCTAAATGCCTATTTTTTAGAATCGTTTACAGAATTAAACTCCAGTAGAACAGCCACAATTTAACAGCGAGACCCGTCGCAACAGGGACTTACAGCGAAGTCCGTGTTGCGAGGGTTTGATGATGCGACGGAGCACAGGGGATGTATGCCCCCCGGTTATCATCCACAGTTGCGGAGCGAGTAGTATACTAAAAGTGGCAATGTAGGCGGGCGTGATTTAAAAAAAAATGTTTATTTACATCTTTATTTAATGCTATTGGGCCGATGTTAACTGTTACTCTTACGTTTTGATTTCAACTGCATCTGTTTTATTTGGAGAAATGCATTTAGGTATTAATTTGTGAATCACAGAGATAGTACTTTGGATAACACAATCATAAGTATGCAATTCATGATCACAACATGATTATTTAAAAAGGTCGTAGAAACCGGTACAGGCACTATCTATATGCAGAGATATAGATTTTCAAATTTTCGTCGGAATTAAAGTGGCTAAAAAAGTGAAAGTCTGGTCAAACGTTGAACAAAAAAACGAAAAACAGTTAAAGAATACGTTGTTGCAGCCAATTTGCAGTGAAACAGTAGCTAAATAGTGTATACCCTAGGAAACTATTGAAAAATGGATCCGATATTTCTCAGATTAGGTCAGGATTTCATGAAAAGTATGAAAGGGTCCTGGGAACTAAATGAATGATAACTTATTGGCTATAACCGTTTTTTCCTCACCCTGACTTTTATCCCTGTATATGACTGTACTAATATGTGTCTTTCATAGAATCTAATTGACCCGTGGAAATAGAATAATAAAAAAAGAAACTTGGCGGAACTCATAAATGTCGTATAGGGCTGTTGGGAGTTGTCAGCTGGTACACCTTTTCAAATCCCCCACACTGGCCCCATTGGTCATTGTTTACCTAACACCTCTCACCAGATAAGGCCTGGGTAGACGGAGAGATGATAAGGATGGTAGACTAGGGTTCTCACCTCTCTGTTGTGTTACATAACCCATTCACCTATTGTCTTACTTAATGGCTCTACCCCTAAAACAACAGTCACACCTGATTACAGATAAGATACTGTGCACACAACCTATTTAGGTGTCCCTCAGATGGAAGGGCAAGCTTGAATTTTACCTGTCTAATAACTTTTTTATTATTCAATCACAAAATTCCAAAAGGAGCATAGGGACCATTACTGCAGCTAAAGGGATAAAATGATAAAAGTTGATTGTTGTACTAATGGCTTAGTACTTTTAATATATTGTCATGATATATAATCCAACAAGGATCAGGCTTAGCAAGTCTACTTCTAGTCTACTTCTAGGAGAAATATCTTACGCTCCTAGCGCCACCTGTTAACCAGTATAAAAGGCGCTGCAAGGTAGGGAGCGAGCAGTTAGTTGGTTAGAAGTTAGTAGTCACTTAGTTTAGTGAGAACATCAGCTAAATATGTTTAGCCAAGGAGTTATACCTGGAGTAAGTACATCGGCTCCGTGTAACAGACTGGAGTTTACCAATACCCACTACCTCGGACATAGGATTGTGTTAGAGCTGAATACTAGAATGGTCTAGAAGGTGTTGGAGCAACTCGTGTTCTAAATGTGGTTGATTGCTGATAGGAGATGGGAGGTGGACTGATGAAGACTTATACATGGTGGCTTTGACTCGGGATGAGATGTTTACTGAATAAAAATCCTTTCATATTAAGAAGCTCCCTCATCGTTCATTTCTTTTGAACTATTGGGAAGTGAATGGACAAACTTTAAACGCAGTCTGAATTACTCAGGCATTCTTGAAAAGCAACTCATGAAGACTTGGATATACACGAATTTTACGCAGTCTTAAATCAAACATTAACAATAGTTCATTGTTTAGTCATTGGTACCTTACAGCAGGGAAATGAAAGTAGTGAATCTTTGGTAATTTGTCAGTAGTGGAGAGGTCTAGCTTGTGAGGTATAGCCACTCCCATGACACATCTCCCTATAGGCCTATAGAAAGCTATCATTATTTCCCCGGAAACCAAAGTCTATTTCCTCTGACCTGTTAATTACATCGTCGTGACGTAGGTTGTCACCTGTCACTTATTACAGGTACATCCCACATAGGCTGAATATAGCGTATTAAGTACTAAAAGACGGCGCCATACTCAATAACAACCAGTGTGAATTGTACGGAATAGACGTTATGAAACTTCCTTATGGGTATGAATAAACAGAATACGAATAACAGAAATTCCAGGTTTAGTTTGATTCCAAGAAAAACATATTAATTTATTTCAGGTATTGTGTTAGAAGAATCATTATACAACTATGGTTACTTACTACCACTATTTGCGGTATAGATTCATAAGATCTCAGATTTCTCATCGTTATAAATATGTTGAATGATGCCATCAAATTCCAGCACCATGGTAACCAGGTGTTGTTGACAGGTCACTACAAATATTGGATCCCAGAGATCAAATTGATTATTACGGTAGCATCCATAGTGCACTTCATCGCCTCGTATCAACTGAATACAAAAGAATGGACTATAATTATAGCATGTTTCCACGAAATAGATATTTATGGCAAAGAAACTGAGGTAAACGTAACTCCCTGTACCAATTCCCTTGACATGTATATCTGGCAGGCTGTTCATTCAAGGAATATAAATTGCACCGCACCTGCAGAGCTCTAAAACAGGACTCATTCTATTTAGAGCGGTACCCAAATGATACCGTTAAGAAAGGTAGTACGTGCGGTAGTTTATTACTACCAAGAACTGCCCCTAACAGGCTATGGACAGTCGGTACGAATTTTATTGAATGGCCAAGTTTCCTTTTGTCATTTACACCCACACAGTTCTTGGACTTAATGACCGTTACAAAAGAAATAACTAAAGAAACATCAGTAATTCTAGGTGGGTAATAAAAGTTACCCCCAGGAAATCCGATGCCAGGTAATTGTTATTGTTGAAATGGACCTTAATTGGTAACAGTGTGTGCCTGTGGTCGTAGGCGGGTTTTTGTACATGTATTAGGCTTCTCTAAAGAATGGGAACAATGGCAACAGTATTGGAGATTTTTTAATTAGATATCTTATCCTTATGATACTTTACATATGCCAATGTTTGATAAAAAACGATTCATTGATATAGGTTTATACATTTCCTGACCTTTTTAGTATGTCAACTTTATATTCTTTCTGGTGGAAGAACTTCTTGTGTTTATAGAATAAAAGTACAATTCTAAAAGGGAAAATGAAAAATAAGATAATGGTTTAAAAAAAAAGATAAAGCGGGGATCAAATGCTGCACGCAGGATGAATATCCAACTACCATAACTCGTAATCGACCAGTGCGGTATAGAACCTAGGATTATACAGGGTCTGTGATATCGATGTCATAGATTATTCATAGTCGGCAAATGTACCCATTTTATCTCGGCTCATTATGATTATGTTGTCGCATAGGCCTGACAAGTCATAGAACGAGATGTTGAAACAGGTGTTTGCTCGCCAAGAAAGTATTAAGAATTCATCTATTGCAGTTTCTTTTGACATTCTTTTTACAGGATACAATTCCTCTTGGGGCCAGCGTAGTTTCTGGTTGATCTTTTAGTTGTAGAAAGCAAATATAAGTCTATAAACGTACAATTGACGTCATGTACTCCAAAATGGCTGCAATACTGGTGATCAAGTCATACCAATTCAATTAATGTCCCCAGTTCTGGATAATTTAGATTATATATAGTCTATATAACTCACGAAATGTTAATCTTCATTATTACTTAGAATCAGCAACATTCCGCTCCTGCAAAATGTATGCGAAACTAAGCATTAGAAAACTTCTAAAATTTCCTATAGAGATTGAGAGAATGTCATGGAAAGGTTATGGTAATCTCATTATGTAACTTGGTGCTTAGTGGCCAAACAGTCGTGACCATCAGTCATTTAGCTTAATTATCTGATTATTAGTAATTTGTATATTTACAACTTCAAACTAGCAAGTAATGCTGCCAATAAAGATATTTGAGTTCATTAACGTCTTCGTAATTTCAGTTAATGGCCTTTTGGTGCACCTGTCCTGGGAACGCCTCTTCGAAAAAAGGCGTTTAGGACATAAATGTGTTGTGATTTGATGGTAAATGGGGCCAATGCACGTTTATTTAATAACTGCTTATTATGTTATTTATCGGTAGCTGGGAGTTATAATTATATAAGTCATGATCAGACGGAAGAGAGAGACATAGCAAATCCTTCTTTCTAACAAATCATTCAACCTCTTATTCTCAGCTATTTCCTTTATCACACCATACCCAATGAAACCCGGAAACCCGCCTCTATACGGCAGCAGACGACAATTCGACCACATTGATCCTGCTGGTCGGCGTGGGCGGGAATATTGATCCCGCCTTGTAGTGGCCAGTGTACGTATTAGCTGGCCGCAGCATTTAGCTGGAAGTGTGTGAAGCATTCAGCTGGGGTTAAGTATGCAGCTGGGAGTGTATCAAGCTGTTTACAATCTACTTGAGTCTGCTGTTAACGGATATATTTTCGCTTTTCTAAATTTTCGCGCATTTAGTATTAGGGGGCATTTTCGCGATATCCTAATTTCACGCATTTATGGTTAGTATGCATGAACTTAATTTCGCGCTGTACCAGTTTTCGTCTAATTTACGGCAGCCAAAATCTTGATTTTATATACATCATGAATATTTGTAACATTACCTCATGAAAGAGAAATGACGTATATAAAGCGAATTCATGATTTAAAATGGTTGATTTTCACGCATGTCATTTTTTCAGGCATCGCCCTCAATGCGGGACATCCGCTAAAATATCTGCAGCGCGAATATTGATGAGTTCACGGCACTTACTGTTTATTGGCGTCTGGTGGTAAAAGCGTGGGCAGTGTTTTCTGGGTAGAATAATGAAGGTAATAGTGGGAGGAACAGGATAGCCAGACTACTAAATGGGAGAAACGTTGCACCTAACAGACAATGGGGTAAATGGTAGAAAATATGGTAGACGTTGGTAAAATGGTAAAAACATTGCACCAGTTGGATTCTTCGTTTTAAGTCAGAGTGTACTATTTTCGACGAAATTATTAATGTCCTGACTATCACTCTAATGGGTTAATAGGTAATATGTATTTTCATAAAGAAGAAACCCCATAAAGAGCGCAGATGTAATTTATTATCATAATTTATTATTCATACCTGTCAAAGATGCTTGTAATATGTCTGTATGAAAATTACAATAAATAATTAATGTTATTGTTAATCATATCTGACACTTCGATGCATAATTGAGATCTGTTGTACATGTTACCATTATGCCGGCATGTATGTGGCAGTGCATTGAGTGCTTTGTAAATAGTGGGAAGTAGATAATGCCAGTCACTAAGTGCACGTTTCCAGTGTTCTATAAGGTCAGCGTTATCTGGGTTATGATCCTAACGTATAGGTAAAACTAAAAATCCGTAGGTCGTCTGATTCCAGCCTTAATTGTTTGAAATAATGATGTTCGCCCGATACCGATGAAGGGGAGAATCCATGAGCAATACTTCTACGGAGGGTTGACCAGGTTAAAGAAATTATTAAAGGATTAAAGAAAAAACTTCACCAAAAGGAAAATGTCATAATGCTTTTAGTTTGGGGCCTTTTATTAGGTACGTACGGGTATTTAAAATAAGTGTCAGACCCCCTCCATCCCTTGATAGATGTAACTAAGTACTTAATGAAAAGCCCCGAAGATGATCTGATTGTAGATGATAATGTGACACATTGTCTGTAAGAAGATATACAGTATAAAGCCAACACCCACAATTTCATTTCGAAACTCAATACTTTTATTCATAACTTAATTGCCTATTCAGTGAAGCATCACTGATTGATCAACAGTATTGAAATTTCGCCCCTTGGACAGCTACGCAATAATATGCAATGAAGTATCATATATATAATCGTGCAAATTAAAAGTTATGCAATGTTATCACATAACCATCTGTTGAGACAATTATATGCAACTTAAGATGCCTTTCAAATCAAACTCAAAACATGTTTACGCGATTTCCTCTATACGCAATCCCCTTGTTTTCTGGCAAATTTGAGAACTGTTATTACGTGCATTGATAGTCAGATGTCGCAACCATGGTAACCATCTGAGAAGTCAGTGATGGTCATGTTACCCCGCCTACTATACGTGGGCGGTTAAAGCAATAATGAAGTCGACCACTGCCACTCACTCTAGCCACCGAGAATAGGTACAATCCGAAAACTAGTTGGGAATTGGTAATGACAGATTATTTCTTCGGAAATAGAAACAGGCGCTCACACTTTCGTTAACTTAAGAGAAAATCTGTTTTCATGATGGTGATTATGGGCTTTTTTTTGACTGACTGTATCTTTATAATTATAGTTCATCTCTTTGGTTTATATGATTATAAACAGGTTGGTTTTTAGACGATCTGTCCTCAAAAATAGTAGCAGATAATTTGTTTCCTAAGATTGAAAGGAAAGTGTATTTTCGTAATAAATGATTACATATTTTCACTTCTTATGCCTTCGGTTATAGAAAAACAAATGACACAATCAATTTGTTTTTATGTTATTCTTAATATTAATTCATTTAGATCTAGTTTTTCTAGGACTAGTGAGGCTCTGGTTTCCCAAAATAGAAGCAGGTGCTCAATCGTTACGAGATTTGTAAGAAAACATGTTTTTACGACAATTATTTCGTTCTATTAATTTCAGTGTCCATAATTATATATAGAAAAACGTAACATCATCGTTTTTTAATTTTCAATTAGCTAAAGCTGATAAGTGTATTGAGACAGTCATTAGGAATGGGTCTTTTTTTTGCCACCTGTTCGGATATTTTCCTCGTTAATTTTTTTTTCAGAAGTGGTTGTTTACGTGTCCAAAATTGACACAGGGAGTTGTTTTTGAAAAAGATTATAAAATCTGTTGATTCTGTATCCACCGTCAAAGGTACTTCCCGGACCAAACAACGGTGGATACTTCCTGAATCAGTATGTCTGAAATATTTAAATGAGCTACTGATATACTTCTGATTGCACACTGATTTCTACTGACAGCTCATTTAAACATTTTGGACATACTGATTGACCAAATACTACTGCAAATTGACACTGATTCTCCACTCAGTCTACACTGTTTCCCCACTGCTTTTTGCTACGGGTTTTCTATGATACGTTAAGGAAAAAACTCCAGAGAACTGGTTTAAACTTTGGAAAATTGATCTGACAGGATAGTTTGAATATTTAAAGGTGCTTTCAACGCAACCATGTTGTGAAAGGTTGCAAACGTCCCATACATTGAAGTGCAGACAGGCTCGGGGTATTCCATCTTTCATAGATTGGATAAAACGTTAAGAATTTGTGCAGTTGCATTGAACAACGACAATGAATTTGATTTCGTAACCTTGTTACACAGAGTAAAAGAACATACATACTAGAGTGTCCGAAATTAAGGATGCACCCTGCACCCGAGGTGCATAATTCTGAGGCAGGGTGCATGATTTTCAAATGTGTGCACCTGGATGGTGCATGTTTTTTTCACAATTATATATAGCTTTTGGTAGTAATGCACACACATAAATGTCTCCAGGTGCATACTTTTAGAACCTTTGCACCCAGTGGGTGCATAAATTAAATCTTTAATTTCGGACACCGATACATAAAGTTAAAAAAGAAGGGAAAAAGAAAAAAGGGAAATGAGAAATAAAAAATAAACATATTTTAAATGAAATGAACATAATTATGATGACATAGGTTCGAATTCGATCACAGGGCTCAGTATGTGAGACGCCACAACTTATAAACGTGTTTGCCTATTGTGTTGAATCTAGCAGTATTGGCTGTAAAAGGCTTGTAAGAGTGACGTCAAAGTTGATACTCATTTTTTTTTATAAGAGTTAAATGTAAACTGCGGTGGCTTTTGAAAGGACACTATCATTCCTCCTGCAACATAATACTAAGTGATCTGTAATTCATTTCAGGGTGCATCTGACTGGTTGACCGGACGTGCGAACGCTAACAATGTTGATCTCAACCGAAACTTCCCCGACTTGGACCACATTGCCTACACTAACGAGCAGTCCCACAAACAGTACAACGATAACCAGTGGCATAAGGTGACCAGTGACACAAAGGTACGTATCTGTCTCTGATAAAGCTAACTTCTTATAACAGGGATGTAAGTTTTCAGATTTTTGTCTGATTTCAGATTTTTTCGCATTATCAACTCAAACAAAAATGTCCAAAATCAATTTCTTACATCACTTTTTATAGCATTTTGAGATAATTTCTGGGGTTACAGCTTTTTTCATTAACCCAGATTTACATCCCTGTTATCAAATTCGTAGAATTCTTAGACACCTGTTCGTAAAGAAATGCTTACTCGATTGTACATATCGCATAATATATCATTGTATAGATGATTGGACAATTCTAATCTAAGTTGGTTCTTATTGTCACTAGTAAAAAAAAACATCGTAGTGGCATATCCTATATAGAATCTTTTATCTCACATATTGATGGTAACGATCGAATAGAAATGGAATTGACGTTATTGTGATTTGTATTGATTTTTATCACATATAAACCGTATTAAAAGCATCTACTCACTGGTTCTCTAAAAGAGGGAACATGTTTGTCAATACAAGTCTCATATGTATATTCCTATGCACGTGTATTTGTTCAGGTGACTCACGCATAATCAATTACTAGCTAATATTCGAGGCATTAGCTGAATAATGCAAAACCAATTATCACCTAATATTTCAGGCAAGCATAGCAGGTGGTGCCACGTGTAGATTATTAAGATTTAATTATATCATCGAACATCAAGGGGTAAACAGAATCTTTAAATTCTAATCAAATCTAATTAAGTTGGTGTTATTTTTTCGGACTGAGCACAACTTTACTCGTATGCCACTCACGACCTGAAGAAAAACTTAGTGTGTAGATAAATTAGATTTTGAATTCTGTTGCATTATCCGCAGTTTGTTTTTCACAAAATTTAGGAAATCGTGAAACAGTTCTGAATGCCAAATAGTGCAATATACTTTAAAGTAGAATTTGTTTGTTGTTATGTATGACAATCATTTTCTAGCAACATCATATTATATAGAAATCTTTCAACGGAGTTTTTTAAGAGGAAAAAAGAGGCGGGGTGGGGGGGGGGGGGGGGGGGGGCAGAAGGTATAGGTTATGAATTTCTATTGAACTATGCTTCTACCAGTTGTGAGGTTTGATATGACAATTGCTCAATATTTAGATATATTTGGGAGACAGAGCGAGGTGTTTGTGATTTTTATAAAAAAACAAAAACAACAACAATATTTAGATATGTGGAATAATTTATTGAAAAAAAAGGATAAAGTATTACAACTACCCACATTCACACCTCCCTCTTCCCCTCTCCACTCAGCTGAGCGGAAGACTAAGATGGTGATCGTTCATTTAACTCAGGCTGCCACACATTCACACTTCAATGCCACACAGGGGGGTGGGATGGTACACTCGGAAGGGTGCTCACCTCGTATGTGGAAGATCCGGGTTCGAGTCTGTGTCCTGCCAGCTGTACCACCTTGCCTTGCCGTCTTTCTCATACCCATAGATTCGGTCAGCCAACTGGTAGTCAAAAAACAGAGTTGGTCTTGATATAGCTGAAAAATTGCTGAGTAGACCTTAAACTCCAACACATCATCATCATTGATGCCACACATTCCCACCTAATCCATGACCCACATTCACACCTCAATGCCACACATTCACACCTAATCCATGACCCACATTCACACCTCCCTCTTCCCCCCACAGGCGGAGCGCGAGACTAAGATGGTGATCTACTGGCTGATGGACATCCCCTTCGTGCTGTCGGCAAACCTGCATGGCGGGGACCTGGTAGCCAACTACCCGTACGACGAGAGCGTCAACGGGGAGCAGCAGAAGTACACAGCCAGCCCCGACGACATCACCTTCAGGTATAAAGCCTATATTCCACATGCCGATTATACTGCCGGTTTAAAATATCTGCAGTGGGAATTGTGGTTAAATATAGACATGTTATATATTATTTGAAACATTTAAAATCTTTCGAATGGTGTATAGGATGGTATTATCAAAGGCACCTTGCTTTCCCAACGTTTTAATAAATATAGACTAAAATTGAGTAAATTCAATAAAGTTGAAATTTCAATTTAATTAAAGCAAAATTTTGCAACAGAAAAGACATTGAACCATTCCTTGGATGTACCTGTCTTGTATAAGATATTCGCTTGGGATAGGAACGGGGAAGTCTTGCAACCCTTAGTTCTTGAATTAAGAGTTGAAATTTAGATTTTTTTAAATCAAATTTTTGCCATTTCTAGGTACCTAGCCGAGTCATACGCCATTGCCCATTCAACCATGGCTAAGCCACACCCCGCGTGCGACATGACCAGCGACGACCAGTTCTTCAAACAGGGCGGCATCACCAACGGCGCCGCCTGGTACTCAGTCGCCGGAGGTACGCATTTTCAGCGCATTAGATTAAATCAAACGTAAATCAAACGCATTTTAACGCATTATATCATACAGATTGAAAATGATAACTGTTCTATTTCCCCACAATAAGAGATGATTAAGTCTATGAGAGAAATATTGTCTGCAAGGGTTTAGGAATAATGTCTACCAAAGTATAGGATTTTACCATTTTACTGATATACAAAATAGGCTTAACCTATCCTTGGATTTACACACCATTTTTTGTGTCAAGAATTCTCACACGTAAAGCGACTTTTGGGGAGTACAGCCACAGACGGAGGTGGGCTGAATTATAATTGTATTAATAAAAAGCCTCAAGCCTAGTTCCTAGTGGTATCGTATCATAATATCAATCAGTTCTATTTGGAAATAATGCATTGGTTTATCCGTCAAATTCATACTCATCTCTTTCACCCCCAGGTATGCAGGATTTCAACTACCTGAGCACCAACTGCTTTGAGATCACCCTGGAGCTGGGCTGTGATAAGTTCCCTCCAGGTTCTGACCTGCCCGGCTACTGGAAGAACAACTCGGCCGCCCTCATTAACTACATGTGGCAGGTAAGTTTGGTCACCGTTCTCATATTTGTTCCTATCATTGTTTTAATTTTCTTTGCTCAACTTCAGGATTATTTCCTGGTGTTCCTGAAGATGTATAGATGTATTCTCCACGCATATTTTTCCCACATTTATTGTGATACTATTCGAATTTGAAGTTTTTCCTCAAATGTTTTGACCTTTCTGGTGGTCCAGTAGTTAACTATAATAACATGTATGTGAATTCATGTTCATCTGATCTGTAAAAAATAAACAATTGAATGAAAACATTTACCGATATACTTGTGAAATAAAAAAGACATTTACTTATAATCATAATGAAAAGGTTCTCTTGAGGGTCTGTCCTATAATACACGAACTAAACCATTTAATAGTTAAAATATTCGAATGAACAATAAAAACAACGGCTAATAGCAAGAATTATATGCTTGTCTCTTAGAGTCACATCGGCGTTAAGGGTATGATCCGTGACGCCGACACCCAGGAGCCGATCCCACACGCCACCATCTCCGTCAAGAACGGCTCCAAGGTCCTCCGCCACGACGTCTACTCCGGTAGGTTCTGCTACAGAATGATCTTTTTTCTTTTTTTTTCAACTGATTATCCTGAAAGGGGTCAGGCCTTAATCTGTTCTTCCCCCACCTTTATCAAATATACCATACATAATTTGCTTATCATATTACATAGACATATGGCATATTGCAGGACTTGATATACAATATACATGACACACATTTTGTATGTTTCTTAGACGTATATATATTTCTGGTATGCACATGGATGATATGGGGTCGTCCATGAATTAAGTATACACAAGGAGGAGTGGGGGTGGGTCAGGAGCTTTAGTATATTTCTAATGCTTATTATGTGCCAAAAGGAAATGGGGTGAGGGGGTCGATTTAGAAAATCTATCAAATGCGTACATAATAAATGGACGGCCCCTTTCTTTAGAATAATGTAGTATTATTGGGAATAACTATTCTCTGCATTCGTTTAAGAACAGTACTGTTAAAGGCACGTAAGAGCATTTCTGCTAAGTTCCAAGAAATATATGGTTGATTCTCACGAAACGGGGCCACAGACCTGATTTTCATAATTTCATTAGTAAAATTGCATCAATAAGTAATAACCATTCTATCAGAGCCTCAATGGATGTGTCTTTATCAAACCTTTAATGGGAACCCTACTTTTAAGTGAATTATATGAATATTTTAGAATTTATAGCTTAAAATGTACCATTTTTGACACATTTTTCGACCAAAATCACGTTTTTCATTTAAATCAAGTCATGTAACTTTTTTAAATTTGGGCCTTGCAAATATTCTTTTTTCAGGTATTATAAGCAACAAATTGATTCTTATCAATTCAATAAAATTGGTGTAAATTTTTAACAATTTCCATGTTTTTTTACCAAATTATCCATTGTGTAGAAAATGCATCATAGTACATATACAAAAATACAGCAGCCTAATCATATAAAGAAAATAAAACAAATGATCCATAAAATCCATAAGAAAATGCAATAATGTATTGGCTTTGTTCATGGACGAAATTACATATATTTATGAAGAACTAATCATTGGGCAACAGAAAATGTAAATCCAGGTAGGGTTGGGGTAGCAAATGCATCATAGTACATATACAGATTAAACATCCCATAAAATTAAAACATGCAAACATTAATGGAAAATATTTGTGTCCAATATAGATTGACCTAATATTATCATATTAACATTTAAATCGGGAAAAAAATCTATTTGATTTTCAAACAGTATCAAAAGTAATATAAAAAATAACAGAACGCATCATAGTACATATACGCATCATAGTACATATACAGACAATTAATCGTGTTATAATTCTTTAAAAAACACAAATGGTCAATAGCGAAAGTATGTGCACTAAACTCATGTTTATATGCTACTTAATGAAATATTTTTGATATTCATAATTTTAAAGAAATTGTTTAAATATGTTGAATTATGGAAATAATAAATGCATCATAGTACATATACAGGTGTAACCATATGCAGTTGCATCATAGTACATATACAAAATTGAAGTTATCTCTGAAACTAGTATGTTTGGGCTGCCCTAAAAAGCAAACCTAAAATGATTAAATCATACACATACAATGCTTGCAGGGGTAATTTTATGTTTATATCTCTGAAAAGATTAGGTAAAATTATGGAAGTTTTGTTTTACAAATGCATCATAGTACATATACTGCATCATAGTACATATACGAAACTAAAAACCTTAATAACTCAAAGAATTATGAAGATTAGTGTTCCCAACTTTGGGAACGCATTTCAACATAAGCAGTCCTTCAGTCCACAAAGTTTCATCGAGATATTTTCATTTTAAGTTTTTACTAAATTTTTGCCCCCTGTGGCCCCATTTCGTGAGAATCAACCATATGTGTTATTCAAAATATGTTCCTAAAGGTCTTCACCCTTTCAGTAGATGCTCGGAGATTAAACTTAAAAACTCGATTTAAACTTATTTAATTTCTATATGAAATTTTCTAATTTTCAGATTCTTTTATCCATCAGGAGTTGCATTATTTTTCTTAAAATTTTTACCAAAATACTTATTTCTCTGTTCCCAGCCCATGGCGGTGACTACTGGCGCCTGTTGGTGGCCGGGGAGTACACCATCATCGTGTCCAAGCCCGGCTACAAGACCCAGGAGAAGAAGGTGCAGGTCGCCAACCCCGAACACACCGAGGCCCTGAAGGTCAACTTCGACCTGGTCAAGGACAACAAGCAGGAGGACGAGGGGGACAGTGAAAACCAAATCGACGATCTGCAGGTGAGCATTGTTTTTGTTTAATTTTTAAATTTAAAAAAACACTTTTTTTTCATTTTAATTAATTAATTATATTTGTTTATTGTGTGGAGAATTTTGACTTTTGAGGGCAAATTTTAAAAGTAACTTTTTTTGTGTGATGTCGGATACTGTTCCATACTCTTTGCTTAACTTCATTGTAGTGCGGAAGATTAATGATAAGGCCGAAGGTCTCTTTTCAAATATTAATAATAAAGTTTTTACACATTGATTGAGTGTGCCCAATGGTCGAAGAGTACTTTAGATATCAGCCACACTACAATACGCAATTTATTATTTTGTGCTATCAAAAGCGTTATCCTTGGGGGCAAATATCTGAGAGTGTATCTTATCTAGTTTATGAAATATTGCTTATTAGAGTTAAATGTACAAACTACAACAAGAAGCAAGTATGAACATTTGTATTTTGTAAACATGTCAAAAGATGCACGGTTTTGTATTGGCCTAATTATGTCCTCTTTGGACAAACAAACGTCCAAAACATAATTATTACCTAAACTTCAACAATAATACTTTTCAATCTTTAAATCTTTTCAAATGTTTTATGATTTTCAGAAGTTAATAGATCAATTAGGAAAACAGAAACAGAAGTCTCGGGTAAGCCTAGATGTGCCAATTGCCTTCAATTATCACATCACAAATAGGAACTAAGCTTCGCTTAAAAAACTAACCTCACAAGGCTTAGTGAAACCAATAAAGCTTATCAAACTAATAAAGCTTATCAGCAATAACAATTACAATTTTATTTTTCGTAGTTAGACAAACTTAGGCGGTGGAGGCTATATTAATTTTAACCGATACTAATAACAACAGTGAGTTATCAATGATTGCGCATTTAAACTCTATGGTAGTGGGTAGCTTTTAAATGAGCTTTAAAATAACTAATACTAGTAAAGTTATAGCTTTAAGAAAACATTTTAGCAGTATATTGATGCAGGTAAATATATTGGACCCTCCCTTTCAGAAGATGAGTTTGAGAAAAGATGCAGATATCTCTAGTGAAGAGACTAAAGATGACAATGAAGATAGCTTGCATAATAAACTTGAAGTGGAAACTCTCAAAAAGAGGCCTCTTAGGAGGGGGTGGTATAAGGTAAAGTTGATAAAGAGAGGATAAAAAAACTATCCTTAAATACTTGTAACTGAAAACAGAGTTTATGATCTTACACTTATTCATAAAGTATCGCACGAACTATTCAAAAGAAACCTCGGAAAGACACAAGTCATACTAATATGTAAATCAAAAACGTAGATTTAAATCTTTTCGTAAGGTAATTTTATCTTGGATTATAGACAGAAAAACCTGTACATGTAGACCTATCACATTTTTATACTCTTATTCTTCGCGTTGTATTAAGTTTCACAAATGGTATAAAGTTTGATTGGCGAAGTATAGGATGGCTGTTTCTTTAAACAAGTGAAAGAACCTGTTCACCCTATTATCACACATTTAATCCCCTGGTTCCTGTCCTATGCTTGGAGAGTGGATGCATGGGTTTTCTTGTGAGGGGAGATTTTAGTTACATTTAGTTACATGTAGATGTGTTCTATGGCCTTTGACAATTCTTACATTAGAATAGGTTTTGTATTGTTATAATTCTTTAAAAACATACCATAAAGGTATTTTACATAATTGTATTATAAGTTTATATGTATTTTGCTTGTATTCATGTTATTTGGTTAAAATTTACAAGTTCCAGGATAGTTAAAACAATAATAAACAACTTTGAGTTTTGGGCAACTCTAGTAGGAGAGTGTGGAACCCAGGTGAAAGTCAATTGCCTCTCATGCTATTAGCTGACCGGCAGACCGGAACAGAGGTGTCAAATCCCCTACATTCTGTTGTTATGGTGTGCCAAATGAGACAAAACAAGTTCACTATTTTGAATTTGTATGAATTTTTTTCTCAGTTCCAGCATTTATAGAAGGTCATTATACATGTTTGTCAGCATGCTGGCCATGTTTTTATAATGTGCCAAGTACCCAAAAATAACTTCAAAATTTTTAATTTTCAAGAGATTTCTTTTCACTTCCAAGTTTTAGACAAGGTCACCAAACATGTTTATCAGTATAGCGGCCGTGTTTTTATGATGCACCAAGTGCACAGAAATGACTTCAGATTTTTTAAATTTTTTTTTAATTCCTTTTTACATCCAACTTTTAGACAAGGTCATCAGACATGTTTATCAGCATGGCGGCCATGTTTTTATGATGTGCCAAGTGCACAGAAATGACTTCAAATCTTTTGATTTTCATGAAATTTCTTTTCACCTCCAAGCTTAAGACAAGATCATCAGACATGTTTATCAGCATGGTGGCCATGTTTTTATGATGCGCCAAGTACTCAAAAATGATTTCATAATATTTAATTTTCAAGAAATTACTTTTCACTTCCAAGCTTAAGACAAGGTCATCAGACATGTATGTTTATCAGCATGGCAGCCATGTTTTTATGATGCGCCAAGTACCCAAAAATGACTTCAAAATTTTTTATTTTCAAGAAATTTCTTTTCACTTCCAAGCTTTATACAAGGTCATCAGACATGTTTATCAGCATGGCGGCCATGTTTTTATGATGCGCCAAGTGCACAGAAATGACTTCAAATTTTTTGATTTTCAAGAAATTTCTTTTCACTTCCAAGCTTTATACAAGGTCATCAGACATGTTTATCAGCATGGCGGCCATGTTTTTATGATGCGCCAAGTGCACAGAAATGACTTCAAATTTTTTGATTTTCAGGAAATTTCTTTTCACTTCCAAGCTTAAGAGAAGATCATCAGACATGTTTATTAGCATGGCGGCCATGTTTTTATGATGCGCCAAATACCCAAAAATGACTTCAAAATTTTTAATTTTCAAAAAGTTTCTTTTCACTTCCAACTTTCAGACAAGGTCATCAGACATGTTTATTAGCATGGCAGCCATGTTTTTATGATGCGCCAAGTACTCAAAAATGACTTCAAAATATTTAATTTTCAAGAAATTTCTTTTCACTTCCAAGCTTAAGACAAGGTCATCAGACATGTTTATCAACATGCGACCATGTTTTTATGATGCGCCAAGTGCAGAAATGACTCCAATTTTTTTTATTTTCAGTGAATTCCTTTTTACATCCAACTTTTAGACAAAGTCATCAGACATGTTTATCAGCATGGCAGCCATGTTTTTATGATGCGCCAAGTACCCAAAAATGACTTCAAAATTTTTTATTTTCAAGAAATTTCTTTTCACTTCCAAGCTTTAGACAAGGTCATCAGACATGTTTATCAGCATTGCGGCCATGTTCTTATGATACGACAAGTGCGTAAAAACGACTTCAAAATTTTCGATTTTCAGGAAATTTCTTTTTACATTAAGTTTTAGATAAGGTCATCAGACATGTTTGACAGCATGGCGGCCATGTTTTTATGATGCGCCAAGTGCCCAAAAATTACTTCAAAATTTTTAATTTTCATGAAATTTCCTTTTACTCCCAACTTTACGACAAGGTAATCAGAAATGTTTGTTAGCATGGCAACCTTAATTTTATGATGTGCAAAGTGTCCAAAAACGCCTGCAATTTTCAATCTTTACAAAATTTCTTTTATTTTCTTTTTTTGCCCAAAAATGAATTCAAATTTTTTAATTTCCAAGAAATTTCTTTTCACTTCCAAGTTTTAGACAAGGTCTTAAGATATGTTATTCAGCATGATGGCTACGTTTTTATGATGTAACAAGTGTACAAGAACAAGTTCAAATCTTTAAAATCTCAAGAAATTTGTTCTCACTTTAATACAGTATCTACATAGAATATCCTTTTTTTCCCTAGGAGTTCCTCTTTGCCAATAACAACCTCTTCTTTATACAAATAATTATCTAATTCAAACTTTAGTAGTTTTTTTTTTTCATTAACAGGCGAAGAATCTCGTTATTTTAATAACGATTCATTTTTTAAACGAGATTATACAGTTGCACTTGTCAATATAATAATCAAGCATATTTTTAAAAATAAAAACCAAACAAATAGCGATGTACATTCATTACTATCAATTGGTCAAATTTTACTGGATAGATAACTAGCGTCTTCGAGCATAGCATAATGATTAAATTTGGGGTATTTAATGCTGCTAAGATGACGAGTGGAGAAAGTGCAAGTAGCGAAGCCTCGGACGAAAGTATGCAGGAAGAATTGAACCGGCCTTCCAACTCAAGATCAGACTCGAGCTCGGACTCGAGGTCAGACTCGAGGTCGGACTCGAGGTCAGACTCGAGGTCGAGGTCGGACTCGGTTTCTCAGCCAAAGTCTTACAAAGTGTCCAAGTCGGAGGACTGGCTCTATACAAACAACATGGGCTCAGACCCCGACATCACAGTGGACCGGGTTTGGAAGTACGAGGTACAGAACCTGGTAAACTTACCATTAGCAATGAACTGTCAATGTGCCACCACTCACTGAAACAACCCAGCACCGCCACTAGTCTAGAGAAGATGCTAGACTAGGCTAGTGACGCACCCGTACTGTGATAGACGTAACGCTAGACGTAACGTACATACCCTGCATAAAGTCAGTGAATTTGACGTTAGAGCTAGCCCCACCCGAAGCCTGTGATCTGCACTGGACCTGCACTCATAAACAAGCCTGAGCCTAATTGAAGGCTTAAACACAAAGTAGGCCTAAAGTTCCACGGACATTGACGGCGCCATGTATGCTGACGCTTGATAAATTTTGGCAGTGTGATATGTGATGCGACATGAACCCTGTTAGCGGACATGGTTAAACATAAAGTAGGTCTGAAGTATCTTGGACGCTAACGGTGCCATGTATGCTGACGCTTGATAGATTTCGGCAATGTGATATGTGATGCGACATGTACCCTGTTAGCGTACATGGTTAAACATAAAGTAGGCCTGAAGTATCATGGACGCTAACGGCGCCATGTATGCTGACGCTTGATAAATTTCGGAAATGTGATATGTGATGCGCCATGTTCCCTGTCAGCGTACATGGTATAATTGTCAGTGCACAGGGGGTTCTTTGTAAGCATGCGTGGCGTCGTTTTGGCCTGTAAAAGGGTTGTCATTCTGCTCTTATATGTACATGAATGCATTCAAGAATGTACCATGTACACTGACATGGGCGTACATGGCGTCATTCAGGCCCTGCTTATGTGCAAATAGAATCAACCATTCTGCACCGCACACCCCATCAGCTCATGGTCACCTTACCAACGAAGGAAATCATGAACACGTTTTTTGTGCCACATAGCCGCACCAGTATTCAACAAAACCTTCTTTTGGAATCCCGCATCGACACGGTTGCTGGATTTAGTTAATTATCGGATGCAAACTTGAAGTTCTTGCAGAATTGCAAATATAATCAAATAGAATATCTTCTGTTTTATGGGGACTTACGTATTCACCAATTAAAGCGCTCTGCTAGAGCTGGGTGGTTCTTATTCACATTAATTTATAGAGCTATCAAAAAGGTTGTTGCTGCAAATGTTGCTGTCAGAATGAAATCAAGTCACTGACAATATGGTCTGAAACACACGTTTGTCGTGCACGCTAAGTTCGAATGAGTGATTCCGATTAAATGATAAATGTAATAGATGTACCCATTTCATGACTTAACTGTTACCTTAATTTCAGAGGTTCTATATGTAGAGATGCTATAGAAAGATACTTCAAAACCCCCACGACCACTGAATTTGATATTGTAAAAATTATGTACATGTACATCCAAAGCTTCAAGCTAATGACTATTTTAATGGGAATTCCTACAGCGACTCATTAATAGAAGTTCGAAACACTTAGGATGCCATCCGAAGAAATACATCATGGAGAGAGTCCTATTGTAGTAAGAGGCTGTGGATAAACTTTATAGAAGTTTCATGGATTGTGACGCTGTGGTTTTATTTTTCAGAATGAAGCTGAGAGCAAGAGTGACAACAGAAGAGACGAAATCGATGTAAGTTTAGAAATTCTATTCTTGTGACTAATTCATGTAAAGGATTCACGCTTATTACATGCCTTTATATTATAGTCTTCAATCATTCATGGCCGTATAACGTTTTGTGATATAAAGATAAGTAGATTACTCAAGAATGATGACACTGATATTTTATTTGAACTTTTTTTTCCTTCTTTTTTTTTTTTTTTGCAAATTTACAAATACCACCCTAAATCTGGATCTCTTATCCACATCCCATTTTGCCATCAGTCTATAACATAAAGATAGCACCATTGTCATGAAAAGATGATTTTATCTCATGGTTTTCTGGCAATGAATATGAGCCCAGATGATACCATCACTCATATAATTCTTACCCTATTTTACCTCAGAATATATGTTTATAATCTTACATAATTGGTATTTTTGTCATTGTTAAATGAATGTGGTTTAATTTTTTTTTAAAATAGCATTGTTACTCACTGCACCTATTATTTTTCCCCAGCAATACTTTGAGGTGCCAGACGACTATGCATACGCCCGGAACAACTACAGGAAGCGCCTGACTGACCTGCGCCGCGCCCTCTACGACTACTGGCGCACAGCCGAGGAATCCGAAGTCTAATGACGTCATCACAAGATGTGACGTCAGTAGAAATGACGTCATCGCGAGATATGACGTCACACACCACCGATACACCAGCATCTTGGATGTTGAAAGAAAATCAAGCGCCGCGCCGCAAAGAATTTTTTTTTTTTTAAATGTGGATCGGGTCTCCTTTAAGAAACTATTATTACAAATATTCTTTCATGGTTAATTTTCTAAGGAAAGTTAGATTTTTTAAGAATATTTTAAGAAAATATTTGTAAGGAAATTTAGTTGCATTGTGGCCATTCCTTCTATTTGTTTTACGTTTATGGAATATTAATTGCCACTCAAGTTCACTCAAAATTGCTAAATACTGAATTTGTATTAATCAGAACTGGTGGGTCTAGCGATGCTGTTGTTTTGGTGAAGAGCTTTCCCTCAGGAAGCGTGTCTACTTATCTCATTCCTCCTTTACTATGAAATTTTACATTTCGCTCATGTGGGACATTCCATGACAAGTCTTCAAAAAGAAAAAAAAACTGTCCTGACATTCCAGTACTTATTAGGATCTGAACAGAATTTTCTTATATATTTATTCTTATTTGCACCTACTGAGTCAAAGATAAAGTTGACATGCTTCCACCAAGCAACCTTTTGGTCACTACCACTTCGGTTGACAAAAGGCTACTTCGTATAGTGTGGATAGAACAAATTATTATATAAAATTGAAAACAATTGCGATTACTGAACAAGTCCCACCTCTTTTAGGAAAACTACTTATTCACTGCCTCTATACTAGTATATCACTTGTCCCTGTGTTGTTTAAACCCCCTTGTTTACCTCGTGTTGTTACAAATGTGATCAAATATATAGAAAGAAAAAAAAGAAATATATTTTGTTGTTTACACAGTCCCAAAGAGTGCTCTCATGACAAAGCTTCAATCCAGGAGGTTTTGTTCAGATCAGGCAAGTTTCATGACGCCTTCACGGGTATATGATATAATATTATTCTGTTAAGGTTATTTATAATACAGTCATTGTTAAGAGTTAATGATAATATAAAGGCCGCAGTTGTGGAAATCGATGTTGAATGACTTGATAAAGTCTGGTTGTAAGAAGATGAACTTAAATGGAAGAAGTGATAATGTATCATTGGTCCAGACTGCGGCTTGAACAAATGTTATGTCACAAGACTGCAGCTTTATCAAATGTTAAGTCACCAGGCTGTAGCTTTAACAAATGCTAAGCCAAGATAAGGTTGTTCATAAAGAGTCACTCCATAGTTTAATGAAATCCTCCTTAGCTCATTTTTTATGTCACCACACAGAAGTCCTAAATCTACATAACGAAATATGTTCTTCTCTAAAATACTACGCCGACAAGTTAGTTATTTTATCTGAAAAGAATATCTGATAAGTGTTATTTCTGTACGTAGTGAAATCAAAGTTCTAAATAAAAGTTGTATTTTCAAAAAGAAACTGATCTTATATTAACCAACAAAATTTAAACGTGATTATAAAATAAATAGTATATAAGATAAATGCACTTCTATTATTCTGGCCGAAAATATGTATGCAGCTATTTATGTATTCAAAAGTTTTAATACGAGTCCAGGATACCCCTACACACCCTAGTCACAACATACATGTACCTACAAATATTTCTGTACCACTAGAATAATAATGTGAAGAGTGGAATTTACTATAATATATATGGATATATTACTGATATTGTTGTAATAGAGTCATAAGGTGTGAGAGAACTGACAGATGTGAACTGAAGTCTTAAGGATGGGATATCGTTAATCGGTATCAAAGAGTTCCTTTACACATAGAAAATTCCCCCCACATGTGATGAATAGTAGGACTTGTCGTGTAGATATACATACTATTAAATTCACACTTATGACTTACAAGTATTGTTTAATTAAACGATATACTACACATATCAACTACAAATTTCCCATGGATCAAGTTGATAAGAATACGTAAAAGTTAACATTATTTGACAAGGAAATATTTTCATTGGAACGGTATAATTTGTAAGGTTATTTCATTAAATTCTATAACTGAATATTCGTTTTCATTGTCTAAAGACCAGTTGCACCATTATCAAAACGGAATTCTGTGCAAAAATACATCTTACGGTACTTCGGGAAAATAACACTTTGGGAGTATTTTGAAATAAAGTTTAGTGCAATAGTCTATTATTGTTTCGTCAGTCTTTTTGATTGCGTTGTGATTCTCGTCCAAGAAGGAAAGTTTGGGTGATTACTTTGAAATGATCCACTCTAATAAAAAAAAATATATATATTTTTTCGTATGTATCGAATAGAAACCATTCAATGCGACCTATCAAAGGTTTCACTAATGTTGGTTATAGATGATGCCACAAAATATATCCAATGTAGACATTACTTAGAACCTATCCATACCAAATGTAAACCAATACATTTAAAGTGAAACAAGACAAGGACAAGTCGGTTATACAGATCATGCTTTATTACAATACTAACAACCCTACTAACTACATAAACAAGCCTACATTCTACATACACAAATACAATGTCGAAAGATCTTTAGCAGCCTATACGAAATCCCCCAACCCTTAGCTCGGTCAGGACGTGACCATGGACTGTTGGAACATGGTTTGTCGGTTAAACAACATGAGGGTGACGCTGGAGAGGAAGGCGGGGATACTGTCAGCGTGCTGCAGGTACGTCTCGATCTTGTCGCTTAGTGTGGTGGAGTAGTCGGTCGACATAAGCTGCATCTCACCATCTTCTCCATGCTGCTTGATGGAATAGGAAAGTATATCTATAATGTCTATTCATGTCTATGCGTTTCCCCATCTGATTTTTAAAATTAGAGGCAAAATAGGCATGTTTACAATTAATACTTACTTTAGCTTCATGGGGTAGGGGTTTGGGAAAGGGAGCTTAGATTTCTAAAATTTAGCGTACGTACATAATGGGAGGCCCCTTACCCTCTAAAGATGAAAGAATAGACCCCACACAGCGGCTGATTAAAGAAAGAAATTATGTTTATTTCGATGATATATTAATATCTATTTGACATGTAAACGACACTTGTTCTTCTGAAGACGGTGCAAAAAATATCAGCGTCTGAAATTAAGGGTGCACCCTGCATCCCGAGGTGCACGTTTTTACCACTAAGTGAACGATTTTTCAAGGTGTACACCCTGCAGATGCACTTAGTTTTGATGGTATTAATAACTACTAAGGATGCATATAAAAGGTCCCACCAGGTGCATACATTTCGAAGCTATGTACCAAGCGAGTGCATACAATTAGGAGGAGAACTACTTTTCTGGGTCGCTGGGTACCAACAGTAGGTTATCAGTGTAGCATGCCAGGAAATTTCTTGGTCGCTGGTGCCCGGAGTGTACAACAATAACCTATGGCTGGTACCCAGTAGCCCAGAAAAAGTCGTTTCCCCCTAATTAACCTTAATTTCGGACACTGATATAATATTAATGTTTTATTTTTAAGAGTCTCACCTGGAAGACGAGCACCTCCTCTGGTGACTCGGCGTAGATGTTCATCAGGTGGTACTGCTTGTCGGTGGGGATGTCGATACGGTACCCCAACAGCTGGAAGCACACCTCGCGGAACTCGTGACTCTTCTTCTTAAAGGCCTCCATCAGCCGTTTGTTCTTTAGCTCAGCCGAATTCAAAGATGCCCGCATCTCTATAGCAAAGAGGAAATATAACATAATTCAATGGAATGCTTGTACAGTTTCTCGTATCACAGGGACGAGCCAACCAATTTCACTCTTCTCTGATTTTATAGAATGCCGAACATCTGATGGTAAAGCTTTAGTGGCCCTGCTCGCTATCCCATTACAAAAGAATAGGCCATCAGAGCGAAAAGTAGAAAATGCCTCCCATTCGCTGTTTCCATTAATATTGGCTCTTGTTTTACTATACTTACATACCTGTACGTTACTACCACCCCATTATACAAATTACCTGTCCACCTCTATTTCTTTAGGATAAAGAAAATTTTAATAAGTACTTTCTAAAACAAAGGCAAGCATCTTGTGCACAAATGAAAATGAAACTAAAACACACACACACAAATGTATAATGCAGAGATGCCACTCCCGACTAATGAGAAAGTAGGAAACACTTTTCCCACTTTTTTTCTCCAAGCAACCAGGAGCAAAATAACCTCTGGGAATAGAGACCTGGCATTGGATTTGTATTTTGATAGCTTGAAACTAACACAAAAATAGACTCTGATATGTATATTAAAGCTCTGTAGGAAAGATTGAATATGCAATCCAAAATCACCAAAATGTAGGAAATCCTACAAAAGTAGGAAAAATGGCATCTCTGAATTCATGTAAACTTGATCATACCTTCGACCTCGTGGCTGGTGGAGGGGTTAGCCAGGTTCTCCTGTACCCTGACGGTGAGGTCGTCGGGCCGGGCGCCCTCCTCCTCCAGTAGCCGCAGTCTCTCCTGTAGGGTGCCCACCTCCTGGCGCAGGGTGCCCACCTCGGCCGCCCTCTGCCGCTGGGCCACGCTGGCCGGGTTTACCTTCAGGTGGATCACCTTAGTCTCCATCGGGTCATAGTCACCCTGCAAAAAAAACAAGAGTTAAATTTCATTACTCTGCCACTGGGCCTCTCATGGTGGGAAAAATAGTCTCTATACTGTAGTTACCATTTGGTGCAGTTCCTGTAACCCGGGCCACGCCAGCGAAAATGCTGGACTATTTGAGCTCTATAGAGAGTTTACCGGCCGTGCAAATTCCACAACTTTATTTTAATGCCTTCTTCAAATTAAGTATACGGGTTCGGAGGGGGATTATTTTCATGTCTTCTTCACTAGGTATGCCTTAAGAACAATATAAAATAGGGTCTATATTAATAATATTCAAATTTCACAAATTTCACAAACTTTTACAGTGGATTTACAAATTAGTTCTGGTCAAAAACAATGTAGTTCCTGTTTCTCTGATTGGCTGAATCGGGACTTTCATGGGCCATATACAAGGGTCATATATATACCTGGAGGTGGCGCTGCTCTATGCGGGCGGCCAGCACATCCCGAGCCGAGGTGACCCGCTCTAACTCCGCCTCAGTGTCAGCCACCTGCTGCCTGTCAATCAGTTACAGAAGGTCAATAATTTAAACATAGAATTATTAATTTAAAATAAACGTTTTTAAAAAAATTAATACAAATTTAAAAATCGGTTTTGGGTTAAACGTATTAACACCAGTATGAATATGTTACGTCCTACGACTCCCGTCTACTAATTTGTGTTAGACTGAAAAATAGATTTCGTTACCCGGTACTTGTATATTCGAACACTGCATAATCTAGTCCTGAGGTCTGAAACATCATCTTTGGTAAATTTTCTTTGAAATCTTTATTAGTTTATATCTCTGCTGCAAGTTAGAGGGTAAAATGTGTCATGACTTACCTGAGTCCAGCGATAATTTTCTGGTCCACCTCAGAAGTAGCAGCTCCCGGTTGCTGGGTAAACCGTTTTTCAAGCTCTGCTCGTACCTAGGTGAGAGAATATAGCATTAAGAGTTATAGTAATCTGATAATCTCACAAGAACGTAAGTCGGGTTGATGAAAAAGTCAGAAAAAGCTATAATCATTTAAAAACTTCCCTGCACCCTTTCAGAATTGTCTGTAAATCTGGACTTAGTCCGAAAAAAGCTCTGAACAGTTTGGTAAGTATCATGTAGATCATCGATGGCCTATACATGTCAACTTCGATTTGTCAATAGGGGCCTTCCACAAAGTACGCACTAACCAAGGGGGGTGGGTGTCTAAAATGTTTGAAAATGTGAGTATGTTCCTGTACAAAACTCATTCGTATTTTTAATCTAAGGTGGGGGAGGGGGTCTGATTTTGTTGATAATGCGCATACGTTCCTGTAGAAATCTAAAGCCCCATACCCACTAGGCGATTTGGCTTCGTCAACCATCAATATGCTATATTGAAATGTGCATGTTTGATATGAATCGCCGGGAAAATTGCCCGACGATTCACCCGACGATTTTATCAAACATGTTCATTTCAATACAGCATACTGACGTTCGACGAGGCCAAAATCGCCTAGTGGGTACGGGGCTTAATGCGTACTTGATCCCAAGGGAGGGTGGGGGTCTGAAATTCTTGAAAATATGCTGAACTTATACCTGTATGAGTTCTGCCTTAGCCCCGTCGCGCTGTAACGTCACTTGTTCGAGCTGCGTCTCGAGATGCACCACCTGGTTGCGGTAACCCTGGAGGGCCTCCTCCAGTTGACGGACACGCGCCGCTCCTGTAGCCCCGCTCATGTTGACCGTTACCTCACTCTCATAAGAATCAAGGATCTCTTTGTAGCCATCACGCTCCTGAAAGGCGAGTTATTTCAGATTATATTAGATTAATTTCCAAAAATATCAAGATTAGTTAGTAGTTAGAAAAAACAGTTCAGGTTTTCATAGAAAAAAAAAAGATAAACGATTTAAATGGCAACATGTGCATTGTATTGGACATAATGTGGAATAATATTTGATTGGTTTTGCTTATTACTGTCCTACTGATTTTTTTTTGAAAAATCTACATTTCCCTTGTTTTTAACATAAGAAATACATGTTCAAACCGCGTACCAAAGATATTCTAAACGACTTCAGGCATCCCTTTTCAAGAAAACTTTTCATCAAAGTTATCAAATTATACATTAAATCTAAAGGTCCCTTGTTTTCACAACAGAGGTACATGTGAAAATTAGGCAACCAAGATACAACTTAAAGTAGCCCTTTACTAGATACTTTGCATCAAAATTATAAAACTAAACATTAAAACCCTAAAATCACCCCGAATTTTCATATAACCGGCACAACCACTGCGACACACACAAAAACACTGTCCACTCAGACCCGACTCACCTTCTTCAGAAGGAGCAGTTTACGCTGGAGACGTTTGATGAAGTCGGTGTTCTGGGCCGTCTTGTGCTGCTCCTGGGTGAGGCGTATCTTGGCCACGTGCAGCTCGTCCCTGGCCGCCTGGAGGGCCTGCTCCAGGGCGCGTGCCCCGGTCTGCAGCTCGCCCTGCTTCTCCAGGGTCAGCAGGTTACTGTGCTGCAGGTCCGAGATCTGCCGACTCAGCTGTGTGGGCGAACTGTTAATAGATAAAAAACATTTTGTGCAGAAATTCAATGTATATATATATATACGCTGAGATGTAACGTAAGAGTTTTTTTTATGGAAATATGGTAAGTTGATAAGGGGACTTCCATTAAGTATGTACGGACATTTGAAAAAATCTCAGACCCCTGGGGACAAAAATATGCAATGGATTTGTACTAAAACGTACGCACATTTTTAAAAAATCTCAGATACACCCTCCCCCCCTGATGCTTACTTACTTAATGGAAGGCCCCTAATGCTAAAATATGTTGTGCAAAAATTAAATGTTTTTTTCCTGAAAATGCAGTAACATAATGCAAAAAAAAATCGAAGGTGTAAAAATATGTCTATACACGGGGATGCAACACATGAGATTATTTGGAAAATCGGTTATTCGTGAAAAAAGCATTATTTTGACATTACTAGCCTGAAATTATTGATTATTTTTTATTATCATATCCTAAAAATAATTACAAATTTGATGCAACATATGTATGACGTACCTGGGGCGGTTGACACCATCTATTGAACACGATTCCCACTTCTGAAGTCGATGTGTTAAGTCCTGAAATATCAGAGAATATTATTAATATGACGATCAATAATACTAGAATAATTACTAGTTACGTATAAATACAATATATCGATCCAATTTCAATCTCTGTCTAAATTGATGGCTAAATTTTTGTGATGTCGACGCAAAATGTAAAGTTGCAGTTGTATTAAATATGTAAAGTTAAAGTTAAAATTATATCTTACTTCACACTGTGCCTGTAGTTTGGCAGCCTCTGTTGCCCGGATTTCAGCTCGTACCAATTTCTGTTTGCTGCTCTCGAGCTCCTCCCGCAAGAGGTGAACGTTCTCCTGTGTGTTTCTGTTTAGATATTTGAGTTTATTAGTTTAAAAACAAGATTAATACAACCATACTTTGCACGTATGTTTTTTTTCCAATTAAAATGTTATGAACTTTAAGTAAACTGTCTAGCCTGATTATTCAATGAAACTATATATTTTTAGGACATTACACAATAGAAAGTCCAGCAACTGACATTAATAAATGCACTGAACACATATAAACCTTGGCCTAGATAGGCCTCTTGGTGACTCAGATTGTCCTAATTCTGAGCTTGCATTAATATTGATCACAGACAATTTACATCTTCATATCTTCAGGGAGCAAGCTTATTTCAGACAGGTTTTATGTTAGTATATTCCTTTTTCTTACTTGCAGTAGCTGTTTTCTTCTTTGAGTTTTCTGTTTTCCCTTTCTAATTCCCCAAGTCGAGTCAGCTGAGTCTTCATTGCCTTCGTCACCACTGCGTCCTCCTCCATTCGGTTCAAAGTGGTCTCCAAGTCCTTTTTGGAAAAATAAGTAAAATTTTAATTGAACTCATTATTTTTTTTGGTGAAGCAATATCAAATCTGAGGAAAAATCTAATGTAACTGAAATCCGAAAAATATTGTAAAAGTGGTTTAGGTCAGATCCCTTCCGTTAAGTACTAATTTACCTAGGGGTGGGGCGGAGGACTGAAATCTCTACATAGCCAATGCGAGGGGGGAGGGGAGGGGGAGTCTGACATTTTTTACGTGTACGTACATACTTATTGGAAGGTCCCTTAATTTAAAATCTCATTCTAGCATATCAACTTAGTACACATTTCTGAATTCTTTGAACCTATTTTACCTTAACTTTGAAGTCCGAATTCAATGCTTTAAGTCTGTATTCTTCTAGT